>OZ010653.1:90617857-91817857 GCA_963932375.1 Phania funesta | reverse complement strand
AAATAATTTTGTCTAAGCGATTAAGAGGGAAAAGGGGAAATAATTAAGTAGAACTGATTCTTGTCGCTTAAATAAAGCTGAGCCATCTCAGAATAATTTTTTTCTATTTAAAAATGCTTCCTGGTCCTGGAAATGGCTTTCTATAATTATTCAAATATTTAGTTTAAGTACAACCTCATATATCAATTAACATTTGCTTGCTACACGAATTCTTTTCGCATAAAAAACACAAAACGGCACATACGTTGTTATTGCAGGGCGCTTTAGAAAATGTACTTTTGGTTTCCTTTTAATTTGTATGAACTTATAATATATAAATTAAAGTTAAGGACCGCCCACAAAGAGCGTCACATGTGTGGTTGCGTTTGCACCTATTTGTTCAATGAAAACTACCTTTGTTCACATAAGCTATTTTATTTGCACATTATATTTGTTTCCGTAACTCGTTTCTCTTTTGCTATTTTTGTTTGTAAATCTTGCATTATTGTTGTTCCATGACTAACAACATTTATAGAAAATGTTCGGGGAAAAAATACTTACCAAGCCCGTGTAGAACGCTTTCTTGGCTCTCCTTAAAATGATTTCATGGCTCATTTTATTCTAATGGAAACATTAAGAAATATAAGTAAGTCAAAAGTCGCAGTTACATATTTAATGGTAAGCAAGAAAAATTAATAGTTACCAAATTAAAAGAGGTGTTTAGATTTTTAGCCGCAGGGATCTCCAGAGAATAATATCGAATGCAATAAAATTTATTTGAAAAATTTATTTTATTGTTTGACGTAATTTTGTCGAACTACAATTATTAATATTAAGTAATTTAATTTTTAGGCATAAGTTCATTTTCTTTATTTCAGTAAAACTTAAAATTTTATTATACAACTAGCAGAATGGAATGCATTTTCTATGCCGCTACACACGTTTCTAAAATTCTTTGTGTCTTTTCTACTAACATTTGTGTCAACTGTAAACGAGAATGAATATTTTTAAATTTTCATGTTCTTGCTTTTTCTTGAGTTAGAACGAAATTTACAACACTCAAACTTTCTTGTAATTGAATTCTTTGTTACCATATGCATTCATCTGCAACAAATTATTTTTCCTGCAAAATTGTTGTGGCATGGTCACGACAACTATATTACTTCCTCTACAACAAGAGTATTGTTACGCAAACATATATTGGTTATTTGAAAACATTTCAAAAAAGAATTATTAACTAATGATTCACATTTAATCATAAATAATGTTCATCCATGAAAACTGCAACATGGTTGAGTTGAACAAAATAAAATTTTTATTAAAATTATAACCACAAGCAAAGTGCGTAGTTTAACTATATAAAAATAATAACAATTTCTAACCAGTAAATGTTCCTATAGACATAATGTGTAATTTTCTTCTGATGGTTAAACAAAGAGTGAGGTTGCGGAGGCACATTAAACATTCGATAGCTTTTGTTGCCTGCGAGCTTAGCCGTTGTTAATCGTCAACATAATTTTTTTGATTTTCTGTCGTTCTAGGAGGACCATATTACCATTCAAGCAGTAATTATGTGCTTTGTTTACAACTGAATCATATATTATGCTTAGGTTAGGGTTATTTCAACCATATTTTTTGCCTTCCCATGTATTTTTAAGAGTAATACCATGTTCAGACATGCACCTTAATTAAGATATTTACGAATTAAGAGCCTTAATTGAGCTCAATTTAACATACAAGAACTCAATTAATAAATTGAACAACATACTTAATTGCACCATTAATTGGGTCAAGTGAACAGTGTATAGTAAGCAAAAAACTCTGTTCAATGACAAAATCAAAGCACACTCAAGAATGTTACTGCATCACTACATCTTATTCTTCATGGTACTATATATATATATATATATATATATATATATATATATATATATATATATATATATAAGAAATTAAAGCAAAAATAAAAAGAAATGTCAGTTAAAATTTACGGTTAGGAAATTTCCTGGAATTTTGAACGAAAATACTTTCAAATTTTTTTTTTAATTTATTTCAAAGCAGAACTTTTTCTCCATTTTTTCAAATTCAAAAACACAAGCTTTCACGAACAAAAAAACACGTTGTGAACTTTCAAATCCTAATTGACTAAGTTAAATGGCATATGCGTGAATACCAAAGCCTTTTACACAATTTCAAAGTTAAGTGCCCCAATTAAGGAGCATGTGTGAACATAATATAAAATCTTGTTAAACAAATTTAAATTATAATGGCAAGTAGCAAAAATCTTAACAAATACAATAGTCATATAATCACGTTGAAATTTTTTATAATCATCAGTAGACATAATATGATGTATTTTTAGCATATAATGATATAGTTGATTATATACATAACTTGTAATTACATTATTATAATGTTCGGACAAAGTATAATTATTATATATTATAATAAGATTTTAATGTGACTACTTTAAACAATATTATTGTTATATATTACAATATTTTTATGATATTATAAATAAATATAATTCTTATGAAAGCGTATTTATTATCAAGAAAATACTATAATTTGTTTACAACCATATAATGCAATCACAATATATTCTTAGATTATGGTTACCTCAACTATGTTTTTTCTTTGCAATATTGCAATTGACAAGACAAAATTAATGGCAAAACATAAATTTTCATTCTTGAAGTACGTATGAAAATTCGTACAAAAAGTACAAAAGGGGCTAAATTTTAGGGTGTAATAGTGTTTCAAAGCTCGAACTCAACTCTCCAGTTTCAGTAGTTAGATAAGAGTTTTTGAATTCAAGAATTTTGAATATATTCGAATATTCGAAATTAATTTCGAACGATTTAAAAAAGGTAGGGAAACAAACAAGGGTAATTATATTGCAATAATCTTTGAAACTTTCCTATTTTTTCCATCAACAAATAAGTCTTTGCAAATTTAATGCTGAACAAACAAGCAAGAAATACATTTTTACCCCACCCAACATTAATAAACAAAAAAATATTTTGCATTTTAAAGTGTATATTTGTGTTAACTTGAACACATATAATATTTATGCGTTATTTGCGGTGAAAAAGAGCATTCATTATTTTCACTATTTCACTATTTATGCATATGAAAGGTGTTAAAAAAAGGACGTTTAAATACGAATACAATGGCACTCAACGACATACATTTGTAGTGAGTGAATATGCATATTTGCACTTTACGCATACCTATGGCATACCAGCAGATTCTATTCAAATAATGTTGTTAAATAAATTTGCCAGTATGCACTACCTCTTGGCCACTTCATCTAATATTGTTTTATGTTATTAACTGTTTGAATTTAAATAAAAACGTTTATTACTATTTTACTTTTTTTATAAAAAAAATTAGAAATGATTTTAATTAACCAGACTAAAAGTAAATTTTATTTGCACTCAATTGATTAACTAGAACTTGCAGTATTTTAATTACAAGAGGAATTTAATGGTTGTTATAATAATAACAATAAAACCGCATTTGTTTTGTTAGTTTTTTTTTAAAACCTTTTTTGTTCGTTAATTCTTTTAATCAACAACATGACAATCTAATCAAGGGGTGTTAATTCGTTATTGTTGACACTGTATTAAATTTTAAATAATAAAAACAAAATATAGTTTTTTAATACTTAGTAGCGGTTTCAAACACATTTACGAGTATTTATATTAAATATAAACTTGTAATAAAGATAAGGAATTATGTGAACTGGAACTTTTCGATTGGACAAAGTAGATTAAACATCTACAGCTTATATTTGCACCTTTTGATTGGTAAATTCTATTGGCGAACTATGAAAAGCTATCACTTCAAAGTAACATTGTTTTTTATGTTTGTTGATTTGTTTTTCCGACAGGGTGCTCTGATATATATGTTTGGAACGATTTTCCGTCATCCCTTGTCAATTTTGGTTTGGTTGGGATGACGGAAAATCGTTCCAAATATATGTATATATTGTTTTTTATACCGAATATCGAACATATCAAGAGTGCACGATTTCATCGAATACAATTTCCGGCAAATGATCTACGCGGTCAATGACGCATGGAATCTTGCCCATGAGCTTAGGAATAGACCCAAGATTTCATAGAACCCCAGAGAATGAATCGCATGGAGTTAAATGGCGTGATCTTGATGACCAGTTGGCACCAGAATTTTGTCAAATGAATTTATGTGGAACTCATTGCTGCAATCAATCGATTGTTTTGTGCGAGGTGTGGAAAGTGACGTATTCTTGATGAAACCACATGTCTTCAACATCCATGCCGTCCACTTGAGGCCACGGTAATTCCGTTATCATAAGGCTATATCACGCCGCCTTGCCAATATCTCCACCAAACCTTTGCTCGTTGTGGATGTATTGGCTGAGTCCCAAATTTCAAAATTTTGCTGATATACATGTATATATATATGCAGCCATTTATATGGATAGTCGCGTTATCGAAAAATCGGCATTCAGTTCACTTTGGTTTGAGCTCCTAAGTAAGCTGAAGATGGATGGGGGTATTTCGCTTCATAGTGCTTCTTGAAATTTGAAGTTGTTTAGAACGATGCCGAATTGATGTTTTCAGTTTTCGGACAGACTGTCGTTAATAGCAACAATGTTTTCAAGAGAGCGACCGGTACGTCGACAAGAAAAAACCAAAAAAAAAATCTTGCACTCAGATGTTTTGTGCAGAATTTTCCCAAAAAAAATTTTTTCTACACATTTCTTTTAAGTATTTTAGCGTTCTTAACACAATCAAAAGGTACAATTTTTTATCAAGTCTGCTTTTAGCTTTTGTCCCCCAACAACTTTTGTCCAAAAACAACATGTGACTCAATATTAGTGTATATAATTGTGAATGAAAACCATCAATCACGAGCGCTACCTCCCGTAAAGCGAACGCCGTGCTGGACATTTTGCATGAATAATTGTGGGTATACGAGTAGTTGTCTATTGCAAATAGACATGATTGTGTAATTTGACTCTGCCAGATTTTTCTATGTCAATAAGCAGTAGTGGACCTAGGCCCCAAACCCAGCAGATGGAGCCGGCAGAGTAATTGATAATTAATATAAAAAATTTTAGCCGGCATTTATCCAATATGTTTCTCATTTCGATTACTACGGCAATCATGATATCGCATCACCTCTAACGTATTCTTTCACATTCCACAACTTATGTTTGTATTATTTTGAAAGATACAAGCAAAACGACACGGAGCTCCCCTAACTTAAACTTAATCTGAATAATATTGTTATTCTCACAACTGCATTTTTCCGAAAGCCGCGTAATTTTGCAACCAACCTCGTACATTTAAAACAAAACGTTTCCCAGTTTTAATCGTTTTTCAACTCTAATTTATGCCTTCAAATATTATTATTTTCGCATTTAGTTTAATTTTGTTTGTAATACATTCAAGTATTACGAGTGTTATCGATTATGTGTTGAAATCTGCCAAAGCTTCGTAATCCTTTTTTGGCCCAACAACTTTTTAATTGTCATAAGTGCATAAATAAATGTGTTTAGCCGAATAATACCGTAAAATTTATGACTTGTAATGTATCATAAATTAGGTGAACAAAGAGGTAGAGAGAGAGAGAGAGTAAAAAAAAGCCCAGGTGAAATTTTAATAGTCACAAAAAACCGTTAAAATGACACGAAAAAACGGTTTACAACAAAAATAACGCCGAAATAAAAAAACTAGACTAACTGTGGAAAAACACCTATGTAGTTGTGTATACAAAAAAGCGCTAGTTTCACACGCAACAAAACTATTAAAACATAAAAAAAGGAATAGAAAAAATTTTCAAATGCCTTAGTTTAGAAAACTCAAGAAAAATGTGTCGAACTGTCTTGTTTAATTTGAAACACTTGCGACACGGCGGCCCGAATGCAAGAGGTCTAATTTTACGACTGTGCCGCATTGAGTTGGCTGAATTTGGCAACGATCGATACCCACTTATTGACCACAGACTTTTGTCTTCAGCCGTCTTCTTACCCTGGCCTTGCCCTATCTTACTGCCATCCATTGTGCATATATAATGCAGGACAACCTGGTTGGTATACGATTCACTTAAGTCAAAAGTACCAAAAATTTGCTGGATTTGTTTCTGGCCGCGTAGTTGAGCTGTTCTTTTAGCACAGTTTACGATGGATAATACGTTAAATGTCATGGTAAGTAAAAATTGTGACCGTAAGCTTGTAGGCACAAAGGTATAGCTTGCCATAACTGAGTGCACTGTCAGAAATTCTGACTTATAACTCTTCGTGGTGGCGGCCGGTAACAGGCTCCTATCTACGCTAGGAGCCTAGCAACGAGAACTTAGTACTCTTATAAATATCCTGAATCGACGGTGGAACATCATACGCCAGGGAAGCATGTCCAAGAGGGTGCCTAGTCTCTAGTATACGAACTCTGGATACCAGTCGATTTTTAGTTTTAATAAAGACCTACCCGTTCGTATGGAGCTCTGTATTGGTGACGGAAATCAGGTTTTAATTGGGAGAGGAATCCGGAAGATATGAACAAGAATGCCTCGCTAGGGGTGAATGGGTCTATCTCTAAAGGTACTCCTAAGACGTTGGACCGTGAAATACAGATAATGAAGTCTAGCAAGAGATTGAGAGTTTAGTCTATGTAGGAACTCTGATGTTTATCGGCCAATGAAGGAATTCTGCAAAGATGGACAAGAAAATATCGCAAGGGGTCGGGTCAGTCTTCAAAAATACTTCTAAGGAAGATGCTGAAACGGTAGCACACATTTTGTATGATTGTGCAGCACTGGCTAGCATAAGACTTAGTAACATGTAGACAAATGCTAGCAATACAAAAGACTCCGTGATGAAAAAAAGAGGCCAACAGTTACCAGTGATGGAAAAGGGACCCATAAACTAAGCGGTCTGAATCGATACCCTACGCTACTTTAAATGATTATAATAAAATTAATACTGAACTAAGTCCGTACTTTTGGCAGAAAAAACATCGAGAACTTTTTGCGCAACCAATAGTCTACTTTTCACAGATCTCGATTTTCTTTTATTTCATAAAAAGTCACCTCCTTGTTTTAGTTGATTCTTTGGACAAACAATTTCATTATTCCGTTCTTTAAACCCCATGAAAGTATCCATTATTGTGTCTTAAGATGTCATTTCATGTTCAATTTGAACGAACAATTTTATAAAATTTTATCATCCACTAAAATAATGCACAGCTTCATTAACCAATTCTTTATAAATAAAAAAGAAAGTCCCCAGGACATCTCAGGTTACTATGCCGCTGTTGTAAAACTCTGAGAGTCTATGACGGAAATCGAATTCGCAACCTGCTCTTATATGCTAGCAAGACTATAACGATGCCGGGCCAACCGGAACAAGTAAAAATTAATGATTGACTTTGTCTAATTCCCTGTAAAGTTCATTAAATTAAATTGTACAGCCTCCTCCACTAACCCACAGACGCTATTCCCAAATAACTTCATTAAATACGTCAAAAAACAAACCTGCCACTGACACTGGAGGAGATTCAGCCGTCATATGGCCAACCAACGTTTATGCTGTTGATGTTAAGAATGATGATGCTGTTGTTGGGGTTTTTTCTACCTACAACACGGGCTCAGGTTGGTGTTATGTGATTGCGTGTGTGTGAGTGTGTTGTACTCTTTTGTTGCTGTGGTTTCTGTGGTTAATTCTAAATGACTGTCGTGCACATTTAAAACAAAGTTGAATTAAATAATGCAGGTTTCATTGTTGTATTGTTTGTTTTTCTCACTTTAACTAATTTGTTTATAACGCAGCGTTGATCCAGTATTTTTGATGTGTGTGTGTGTGGCTATGTGTGAATCACGTGCTGGAAGACATTTTCCATTGTGGTATTGATGCTTTTAAATACCCGTTTTATTTTATATGTGTGTGAGTAAATACAAAACACTTTTATTTGATTTGTGTTTTACCCTTAATTACAAACTTTCAAATTAAGCTGAGTACATGTGTGAGGTATGTTTGTATTTTGTTAATATTTTTTTTGTTCACAGTAAAGAACAAAACATTTTGCCACGAGGTGACAGTCGCCTAACTAACCAACTGTCGTCCTTCTTCCTAATTACAGAGTCTCTTGCAATTGCTAACAATTGTCTAAGGCTTAGGTCCCCGATGGCATTCGCATTTAACAAGTTTCGTCCCGAGCCTTTTGCTAGCCAGTGCTGGATATTCACGCATAGCGTGCGCTGTCGTTTCAGCCTCTTCCTCAGGAGTATCTTGGGAGACTGACCATCATCCCTTCAGAATTCCTCTATTGGCCATTAAACACCGGAGTTCCTACATTGATTAACCTCTCCACCTCATTTGAGGCAGCATTGTTCTTTCGTGTAGTCCACCCCTTGCGAGGCTTTCTTGTCTGTCTCTTCCGGTTTCCTCCCTTGGCTAATTAAAACCGGAGTTGGTTTCTAAAACATGTTTCACCTAATGTTTTCTAGTCTGCAGCCGCCATTACAAATTTTAAAATTGTATTGATTTAGGGGAAACTTTTATTTTTAATCGGCTTAGGAAGGAGGATATCTTCGATCACCATAGCTTCGCGCCCACACAATGGTGAGGGTAAATTGATCAAAATGGATTTTTCCGAAAGGTACTTTTGTGTAGAAGGTACTTTTACATGTAGGCATAGAATACTTCTTATAAATATTTTTTTTATAAAAGGCAGAAGCTAAAAAGTACTGCCTCTAAAAGATACTTTTAATAAAAATAATATTTTGTGCAAGGTACTTTTTTCGAAAAGTCTCTTTTCTAAAAGGTACTTGTTTGAAACGTACGTTTTTTAATGAGAACTCTTGATGAGAGTTACTCTTTGTAGAAAATACTTTTAATAAAATCCTTTATCGTTCGTAATGTATCCATCTCTCTATCCTTAGCGGATTTTTCTACTTTATAATTCCTCCTATCTTCAATTCTGGTGGTAGGAGGAAATAAAGGTAATGAATCAACAAATTTTTGATTATTAAAAAGTTTACTTTTAATCGGTGTGGGAAGTAATATTCAGAATCTACAGATGCCTTCTAAGCCTGAATGTGATCTTCTATGGCTTGTGGCGTAAACTACACAATCTCCCCGAGATCTATTTACTTCACGGATAATCAGGGAAATACATTTCAGCCTGGAAGGTGTATGAAAGTAATAAAAAAAAACGACGACAAAGTACAGAAGATTCGCATACTAAAGTTTCGACTTCTTACATTAAAATTAATTTTTTTATTTTACAGACTTTTAAATGAAAAATCCGTCGTAGTGTTGAAATATTAATAAATATAAACATCAACAGAATATAATAAAGGACGAAAAATCATGATAATTTCATTTAAAATATAATTTAAGTCTTGAATATTTTGAACACCACTGTACGTACACTCATCGCAGTTCAGCTGACGGTTTCCAGCGCTACTTTTGTGTTATCGTTGTTGTTGTTGGTGTTAAAAATGAAACAATAAGTTGTGATTAATTTGTACTGTTTAAATATTTAACCGGCTGTTTCTCTGTCAGTCAGTTGACACTAAAAGTCAGGTGTGTTAAACATCTAAGAAAATAAGTAGGGAAGCGTTTGATGTTTTCATCATTAATTTATTTATTTTTTTGTTTAT
This sequence comes from Phania funesta, assembly GCA_963932375.1. Lineage (NCBI taxonomy): Eukaryota > Metazoa > Arthropoda > Insecta > Diptera > Tachinidae > Phania > Phania funesta. Next base: position 91,808,224 of record OZ010653.1, on the reverse strand, counting down.
TTGCGTCTTCACTCACGCTATCAAAGTTGTCATTTATGCTGGGAACACAACTGGGACGAACGACGAATTTTTCGCCGCGAATATTCCTCGCCAAAAATAGAACACATTTGTGTATACGAAAATGCACACAATTATGACGTCGGTCGAAATTCGTCATACGCGGCGAACTTTGAATAGATTTATTTCTATTTCTTTCGCCGGCCTACGACGAACAAAGCAGTACAATGTGGCCATGTTTGGTTTTAGTTTCCAAGTATTTTAGTAAATAAAGTTCTTTTTTAAATAATTAATTTAATTTAAAATAAGTTTACAAAATAGTAGTTAACTATAAAATTACTTTTTGGCTGTGTTTTTGTTAGTGTTTGATTTTTTTTATATATTTTTCATATATATTATATAGATAACAGTTTTTATTTTTTCGTCGTTATATTGTGCTTCATACGACGAATTTACACAGCGAATTTTTATGGACGTATACGTCGTGTTGGACGAAATTCGTCGTTCGTCTTAGTTGTGTTCCCAGCATTAAGTAGATTTGTTTTGTGAGAAATATGTATTTGATACTCTTCAAACCTTTTTTTTCGGTTGCCGGCATAACTCTAACACTCGCTGTTAGATAAGATGGAATTAATATATTTTGCTTTTAAATGTTTTACAAAACAATTTGTAACGCAGGTTTTAAAAAAGTTGTCAAAACGAACACGTTTACACAAGCTAACATATTGTTTATATTAACATCAATAATGTACTTCATGAATTAACAAAGGGAACTAAGTTCCATTATCCTTCCATTTGAAGCTACTTTTATTAACATCTAAAGGGGAGAAATAACTCTTTTTAGCAAAACAAATTCATTATTTAAAGCAAGAGATATTTGTTATGACTTGCAATTTGAGAAAAAGGCCAAACACTTTTTGACATGTTACGAGTATATTATTTATAATTAAAAGAATATAAGAAATATTATAATAATGTGGCAGTCGACACTCAGAGAGATAACAAACAAAAATCGTGCAATAGTTCAATAATGTGTTGCGAACATTCTGAGAATTAACAATACTCTGTTTTATGGATTTTGTAATTCTCATTTGGTTTATATATATTATTAATTATATATATTGGTTAAATATATTTGGTTTGATGGCGATGGTTCATTATAAGTGCCCGTGTGGCTGTGATTTAGGCTCATATCCTCGGGAGATTTTGATGTATGATCAATGGGGTCACTTCATTGCAACAACAAAAATGGTGACGGAGGGGTAAATTCGTGGACCAGATAGTCATGCGCCTATAATCGGGAATATATTACGATGTATTTATCACATAATCTTGGCAGAGTAACCGGACCTAAGCCGAATGCACATGGCACATAAGCCATTTATCAGGAAAGGGCCAAACGCAATAGGTCAATAGTATAATTTAAGTTTATCGCAAATAAAAATTAACAGTCTTCGTACAATAAATCGAACTTTCAACTGGAAAGAACTGCATTACAACTAAACGACCGAGCATAATCGGAAATTAGTTTAACACTTTTCCATACAAAATTACGACACTGTTAAAGAGTCTACTAGAAGGCAGTCAAATAAATTATTTTCCAAATTGGGCGGCTCAATGATATAATGAAATATGGAATGAGTGAGGTTTCATTTTAAAAGGTTTTATTTTAAAGGCCATTGGAAAACATTTTGTATGGAAGTTAAAATTTTAAAATTTCTGCCGCAGCTTCGCACGTTGGCGGATTTTAAGCCGGCTATGGCAATTGCCTCAGTTGTTAGTCTACGTCGATAAGCCAAAGTTCATTGGTGGCTTGGAGAATAGTACAAGGCTCACTCTATCGGTTCACAAACCAATTTTTATAACAAAACTTTGAAAACTAGAAAAGTCTTCACATCTTTCCAACATTAAGGCGACTTAAGCTGAAAGAGAGTTAATAGCTCCATTGTGAATTCCAAATTCTAAAGTACAGCTCAGCGAAATTTCAGTGGCACTACGTCTTAACTAGCCACAAATTTGTTAGAACATGGAGAGAGCGTCGGCAGAATAACGTAAAGAAATTTGTTCGTGGTCTTGTGTGTGGAAAATACGTGTAGATGTTTTGATTTTGCCTGTGTGTGTTTTGTTTGTGTGATGGCAGAACAGCGTTGTGCGAACAACTGCTCGGACAACTATGTGTAAAGATGAGCTGACCATCAACAGCGATTGTCTTCACAAGCCAAATTCGAATGCGTATAGCAATCTGTACGTTGGCAGAACAGATATATGCCTGGTCAAGACGGCATGTTATTTAGCTCGATTATAACTTATATCAATTTACAACTTCGTTAGGAATACGTTCTTAAAAAATATGAGCTCTATTTCGAAATCTAGACTTTATTTTTCCAAGCGCCAATGACCAAGTTTTAAAAAATCAACGTTAAAGTTTGAAATATCTCTTCTATAAGACAACAAAGTCACACTTAAGAATTTTTTCCTTGTTGGCACAGAATTAAAAAAAGATAAAAAAAAATATTAAACTCAGAAAATTATCATATAATATTTACAAAAAATAAACAAATTTGGATAAATTAACTTAACACACTCAGGCCGAAATGTGGCGCTAAAGAAGACGTATGGCCGAAGCCGAAGTCTCCAACTCAAACTTTACAAACGGTTACGGATTTCGCTTTTAAATATCTATAAAACTTAACACACAATTATTTTATGGTGCCAAGAACTACCTCGAATCCAGCACGTTTTTCTTTAACAAATTTTTTATTGAGCTAGGAAAAAATGAAATTCTGTAAAACACCTGTTCAGTCCTTCCAGAGTTCAATGTCTGGCAACCTTGAAATCTTATTGACTTCACAACACCTCGTATTAATCAGCAAGTGTTTTTGAACTTCGAAAAATTTGCATCAAGCAAAATTGTCGTTAACATTTTCAAAAAGACAACAACACTTGCAGTTTCTGAAGAAATGTGACATTATAGCCCTGATACATTCTAATTAAAGTCATAATTAATGCTAATTAAGCCCCTTTCACACTATCATACAAGTGTTTAGATTTTCGTTGGATTTTTGCAGAGAGAAACCTAAAGATAATCGTTGTGATTGTCAAAAATGAAACTGAAAGTAAGATATTCTTCTTACAAATATGCTACTCTGATAAAAAAAGTCTGCGATTTTAGAAAATTGTCAAAAAACGGTGGGTGCCATACGGCTGTCAAATGTCCATTTTTATCAGCTTGTTTTTATCAGGTTATAATACTTTCTCATCTTATTTGAATTTCTGACAAGTCGTGTTACTCAATCTAATAGTGTGAAGGAGCCTTTAATAGTTCTTTGTTAAACAGATACAACCACATTCCTACAATATCTATACCAATAGAGCCAGCAAATTCAAAATCAATAAACGAAAATTTGTTATATATTTTTTAGGTTCGTCTGGTGCGAGGGTGATTCCCACGCAACCAATAAATTGAATGCAACAAATCATAAAATAACCATTCAGTTTTAGCCCTATCTGATCCGATTGATTCTTGATGGTCCTCTAGTGGCCACAAAGAACTCTTCATTGTTGGGGAATTTATTACTGTCGCTTCATTTGTTAATTAAAAACACTAATTTTGAGAGAACTAACTCTGGTGACCAGCTTAAATTCATTGGTTTTCCAACATCGCCTTCATGAACTATCACTTCATTTTTCATTGATTGCTTTTTTTAAACCGCTTACTTTATGGGTAACTTTTCGATCTCCTTTATTTCACGAATTGATTTCAGGCAACCGATTTGTAATTTACGACTACTTTATTTTCAATAAGTCTCGTGGTAACGCAAGCCTTTACTCTTGACTGTAGTGGTTTCAGACTGTCGAGTGGCCTTCTCTCTCATCAACAAGTCTGTTGCGATTGGCATCATTTGCCTAACGCTTAGATCCCCCAGAGCATCCACATTTAACAAGAGTCTGCCCGTAGCCCTAAGCGTAATGCTAACCAGTGCTGGACATTCACACACAATGTGCGCTACCGTCTCAGCCTCTGCCTCAGGAGTATCTTTGTAGACTGACCCGTCCACCCCTTGAGAGGTTTTCTTGTCCATCTCTTTGGAAAACCGGAATTCCTTCCTAATGGAGAAAAAGCATCTCTGTTGCACCGTTGATCAAGAATTTGTATAAGAGAGTGTGCACTCCACTCCACCCGACTTGTTTAGCCAGACACCTAGCAGAGATAGTAACCTGTTATCGGCCGCCGCCACGAGGAGATATTAATCAGAACTTTTGGCAATGCACTCAGTTACGACAAGCCATACCTTTGTGTCTGTCAGCTGACGAAAATTTGATGAAATATTAGAGAACAAACGATTTTTTTATAAATGAGCTAGTTTTCCTGGTATTATAGGGTGTGTAGACGAAAGTCATATTCAACTTTGATGCCCTTCCGAAATCCCTTTGCCGTAATATTTTTTTCATTTTTAACTTTAAAATGGAGAACGCCGATATATATCCGATAAACGCCATTTACGTTTTTAAACGCCAACTAGAATAGGTCCCAATATTTTAAGGTTTGGAACAAACTAGTAAACTCCCTTAAATGTGTTTTTTTTTTTTTGATCGGAGAATTGTAGGTGAAGTAAAACCCAAATTGCAAAAGTTACTGGAAAATGTAGTTTCTAGACATAAACTCAGGGTCATCTATGTATCAAAACATGAATTGATATTTCCATCTTCAATACCTTAGAAGCTTGAACAACATGAATTAATAAAATTTAAATCGTTTAGATTCATTATTTTTGATGTCTTTAAAATAATATACCCAGGCGTGCAAATAGGTCCAGTGTGCTAAAAAAACAACAGGTCGGATAAGTTCATGACCACCCTCGTAAATTCATCTCAAGATTCATACGTACGTCTGCCTGTTGGTGTTAATTTGTAGCAAATTCATATTTTCTTTTGAGTGTATTTTTTAACTCCCTTTATTTAAAACAACAACTACAACAGCAACAACAAACACAAGAACAACAAAAAATATAATTTACACGAATTAAATATTTAAAAAATCAACAAATCAGATCAGATCTCAATCGATGTGAATGCAGCAAAAATATGTGAAGAATTAAGTGAATTTAATTCACTGCGAAATTGCGGCCATAATTTAGTCATTAAACTGAATTGAATTGTAATCGTACACAACGGAACGCCAACGCAAAAAAAAAACATTTATTATTAATTATTTTTTTATATTCTAAAAAACATAAAACCTTAAAAAATATTAATTAAAAGGAAAAATATATAATTTAAAATACAAATAAAAAGAGTTATTAAATGAAATAAAATGTACATAGTAAGTGAGCGAGAGATTAAGCGAAAATTAAATATAAAATATTATTATTAATAAATTTATCAAATAATGTTATTAGATAAGCAATTGCAATAAATCCTTTTATTAAAGCGCAATTAATTTGTGCGCCATAAAATGTTATCCCTGATTTTTATATCAAACTAATAAAATACCAATAACAAGTCGTCGTGCTGTTGGAAAAAAGTATCTACAATTAAATAATATTTTAATTTAAAATTTTATTTCCTGCAGCATCATAAAACTATGAACGATATAACGGAAACTGTAGCAAATGGTGCAACAGTACCGGTTGTGGGTAGTGTCAGCAATGGTGGCGGCAGTACGGTTATCACTACAGTTCTTCCCATTGTCAACGATGTAAACACAAATGGCACCTACAAAAGTTCGACTGTTATCGACAATCAACCCAAAAGACGTGTTAGTATTGTTTCAGATCCTGCCGCTGAAGGTCGTCATATTGGCGCTTATGATAATCCAGCGTTTGAACCTAATCCCAGAAGGAAAATATCACAGGTAAGAGAAATATGCATTTGCAAAATATTTGTACCTAAGCAGAATAAAGTCAGCACTTTGCAGTTGAAGTTGTATGGAAAAGTATTAAAAATTTTACTTTGTAAAATTAATTTTCATAAAATAATTTTTGCGTAAGAACACAAAAAAACCAGGATTCTGAGTTGTTAGGTTAGGTCGAGGGGACCTTCGCCCCTTCCCCGTAGGTATACACCAAGGCCAGCGCTCGACCCATTGTGCGCTCTCTATTCTCAAAGAAAAACCTCCAGACCTTATAGGAACTCTGTGCCCTGAAAAAAAACTCCTGAGTTGTTACCAGTCAATGTCTCTCAAATGAGACTCGTCCGGTAAGGTATTGGCCGTGAATTATGCGGTCCTTACTTGTGCAAAAGGCGGTCAGTGGCATAGAAAGTGTTCCATCGTCTCGACGTCTTCCCTGCATACTTAGCACTCATCACTATCCGCACTCCATATATGGCAGAGATGAGCCCGCTAGCCCGAGTGGCATGTCAGTATAATCACCATTTTACTGATTTCAGATTTGCTTAATCCAATCAACCTAATCCCCTTTTGGGTGTCTCTATAGGGTCTCCCTTATTCGCTCCTTCGTAGTTTCTTTCGTGGCCTGAACTGGACTTGCGCTACTTAAACCCACTTCCAGGAGCAGTCTACTATGTGTTGAGTAGTCATTTCAAAAGAATATAATTCCGAAACATAATGTATCAGCAAAATAAACTCGTACATGTTTCTTTTCGAATCGATTTCCGCAGTAACACACACCTCTGAATTCTATTACGAAAATTCATATGCCATGACCTTTAGCCAAAATGATTCATTTAATTCCTAAAACAATTGAAAACTGTTAACATATATTCAATATTATTTAGGGAAAATATCACATTTGAACATTCATTATTGGTGAATTCCTGATTTTTATAGTTTTTTTGTTAAATTCTAGATTTTATGGTGAATTTTAAATTCGTGGCGAAATTTCAATGGTACTTTTGTAGAATTTGTTTATTTTTTTTTTTTTTTAATTTTGTTCTTTTGGTAATTTAAAATTTGCTTTGGTAATTTTCTCATTTTATCATAAATTTTCGATTTTCGATGAATTTACCAATTTTTGGTGAAAATATTTTTTTTTTATTTGATAATTGTGTTAAATTTTCATTTTCTGTAATTCCCGATTTGTGGTGAAATTTCAGTTTTTTGTAATATTTTTGTAAAATTTTGATTTTTAGTATAATGTTAGTCGAATTTGAATTGTTGTGGTGAAATTTCGGTTTTTTATTAAGTTCCGATTTTTTGGTAAAATTTTTATTTTTTTTTTAATTTACGGTGAAATTTTAGACTTTAAAAAATGTTTTATTGTAAATTTGTTCCTTTTGGTATTTTTATTCATTGAGGCATGTTTAGGTATTATATCGGTATTTTTGAAAAGCTTTTAGTATTTAAAAGTTGATGGTAAATACTTGATTTTAGAGGGAATTTTTTAATTTTTAGTGAAATTTTGCTTATTTATAATTGTCAACATCGACTTTGTTAAAATTTTGATGTTTTGCATAAAATATTAGTTTTTCTCAAAGTTCGGACTTTTGGTGAAATTACAACATTTTGTTAACATTGAAAATTTTTTTGCTCTTTAGGGTCACAACTTCAAATATAATTGATGACACATAGCCCCCACAAATATTTCAGATATAGTCCAATCGCGAAGTTAAATATTCGTTGGCTTCTTATAAACTTTGGCGGTAAATATTATTGATAACTCGGCGAATGTTGTTCTCCCAGTCGCCATTCATCTCTGGCTTAACCAGACGGTGATTGTTCATCCACTCACAGAAAATAATTCAATTCACAGTTCCTAAACAATTTTTGTAAAATGTTTAAGTGTAGAAAATTCCACATTCAGTTGACACAAAATTACAATGTAACAATTTCTTCGCACATTCTGCAACACAAATTGCTTTAAAGCAAGCAATTTCATTTTCTACACCATAAATCTTATTTAAGGTACTTACGAAAATCTTACAAATCCTTTTTGTTGCACATCTGCATCTATTATGTGTGATATTTTGTAAATTAAATTACACATCACACCACGTTTGTATCACATTGCAAAATTCCTACTTACACCACACGAATTGCAACCTGTAAACCAAAGAACAGCGTGGAAAATTAAAATAAAAAAAAACAGTGAATAAAGTGTAAATTAGTCACTAAACAAACCTTAGCAAAGGGCTTTTCTTTCTAGAACATTGAAATTAAAATATATTCCAATGTTATACCACGACAACATGTGTGCTTAGCTACTATAGAAGATATTATCCAGCTCTGGTTGGTTCTCCACTGAAACCTAACACTTCATCTTGACTGGCCATAAATTTCTTCGCACATTGGGAGCGTCGGTAAAATAACAGAAAGAATTTTGTTCGTGGTGTTTTGAGTGGAGAATACGTGTAGATGTTTCTGTTCTGTTTGATCATAATATTTTGTCATCGATAGGCATAGTTTATGTACGGGTGCTTAGAGACGAATGCACAAGTGCATGTGTGTATCTTATTTGTGTGATGACAAAACAGCGTTGTGCGGACAGCTGTTCGGACGAGTGTGTTTCAATACGAGCAGACAATCAACAGCGATGGTCTTCACGAGCCAAATTCCTTAGCGAACAGCAAAATGTACGATGGCTAGTCAAGATGGCATGTAATATGGGTTAGGCATTTCATCAGAGTTTCGAGCAGTATTTAATAAATCAAACTTTCCAGGGCTGGCCATAACTTAACCCACTTGGGGCAACTGCAATTTGTAACTTACAATTTACAAGTAAATTGTCCCAACAGGGAAAGATTTATTACATTGCAATGATCTGATTGTGATTGACATAGTTAGTCTTTTAAGCAAGATTAAATTCTTAGGTCAGGAAGCTTTGGACTTGAATTGCCACCATTTTCACCCCATTTATAGGCATCGGGCGTGGTCCAGGGTGAGGAAAATGTAAAAAAATTGGAGCTTAATCCATGCCTAATAGGTGTAATAAAGTATTTAGCCGGTTTTAAGTCTATACTAAAATTAGGGCATCATAAGGGGCACTTGTGCAAATTTGAACTACCGTGAGATTAAATCAACATGGTACACATTTGCCACTTCTTTCAATTTATTTTACTTATTTATTTGTTAAATTCATTCAAAGTTTCTTATTTTAAGTAAAAAGTAAATAAGAAAGCTTGTTTTTAAAACCAACTCTAGCGTGACTTGCAGGGCTCTATAAAGTTTATTTCACAAGAAGCGAGAAAGTAAATTTAGGATCGCATTAGTCAAACATTTGTCTAATAGTGTCAAATATTTGTTTGCCGATGTTTGATCATAAAATATTTATTAGGAGCAAACAAACGGGTGATTTTGGTAAAATAATTTACCAGCAAACAAAAAAGTCTCTAATGGGGATATTATGTGACCGGCAAATATTTGATTATTTTCTGGGCAAATTAATATTCGAAAATACAAAATGTTTGTAAGATCAAACAGCGGCAAAGAAAAAAGCTAGATAAAGATAAAGTGAATAAATATTATAAAGCATTTATTATAAATGATAAATTTGAATAAAATAAATTAAAGGTAAAATGCTAACAAAAGTAGGAAATCCGAAGGTAGGAAAATTATACCTACAAAGGTATTAAAACTATGTTTTTCTATATTTTCCAATTAAAGGTTAATATAATAGGAAACATATTTTTGTGGAAAATAAATAAAGCTTTTTGACTAAAAAAAATTGTTAAGTAAATATTGCTGCAGGTTACATACCGTACCTTAAGACTTTCACACAATATGTAATACTCAAAAAAATTATTATTATTTTAATTAATTGAATTAAATAATTAATTTAAGCAATTAAAAAATTTTTTAAATTCCAAGATGACGCCAAAGAACTCATGTAATTTTTTCCTTAGAATATGTCCTCCGCGCTATTTTTGAAGTTATACCACCTTCTTGCCGATCGACAAAGCCTAGTTCGTTAAGAAAAGTGGTTGAGGTTGCCATTCAAGTGGTCAAGCAGAGATAAATTACAAATTCAAATTAGTTGAAGTAATTTTTTAAAGACTTTATTATTTGAGTGGATAATTATGCCTTGCGAAAACAATATTTTCCGCTGTATGCATACGGGCACGGCAGGTGAATTTGTTGTTGTTGTTGTTCTTAAGTTCAGTTATGACGAAAATAATATATAATTCGGTCGCGATTCCAACGGAATACGATTTTAACTGTAAAAAATTTCACCCTAAAAAACTAACAATATATTTGGTTATTTTCACGTCATGCGATTTTGGCGCTCGATTAAACTATTGTACATTTTTTTATTACGAACTCTCTAATCGACTTCCCTTCAATGCTCTAAGCAATAGCTGACTATTCACAAGCTCTACACTTTCGTTTTGTGGCCATATGATTTGAACAGTAAACACGTCTTTTACGTTTATTGTAAACAATCAACAAAACAATCGTGTTTAAGCCCTTAACACAATTGAGACATAACCAAACATTTTCTTTGTTTTAGCCATTTGACATCCAAATGATGAAAACATATTTGTTTATAAAACACGAATAGTAATTTAATTGTTTCGTAATTTAAAAAAATATCTTGAGCTTCGTAGCCGTCTAATTGATTAAACGTATTTTAGATAATAAGGTGTTATTAAACATCACAAAACAAGAAAGGGTTTAATCATAAAGCAGGGTTTCTCTCGTAAGAGGAAGGTTATAGAGGTTGAATCCTTAATGCTTTTCGTATCGGAAATCAGTGTATCCTGGATAATGAACTTACCTGGAATAAACACGACGAAACGAAGGTACGGAAAGTAAAAAGGATCTTGCATCAATCTAGACGAAAGTGCGGCCGTAAGTGGGGAATCTCGTCAAATGCTGCAGTCTGGATTTACACAATGACGGTGCGACCCAATATAACTTATGCATCCGTGGTTTGGTGACCGAAGACCTCTCAAAGTACAATTAAGCGTAAGTTCGATGGGATTCAAAGGATTGCCTGTATGAGTATAAGTGTGGTGCCAACAGAGGCAATCGAGGCAATGTTTGGACTTATTCATAAGGTCAACGGCCGCAATGTCAGCTTTGCGTATGGAAAGCGATGCAAGTTCGAATAGCTATGGGCCGAAGATCGGTCATTAGAGTATTCTTGACCTCGTTAGGAAAGATGTTAGGGAAGCTCAGATGCCGATGGAACGCATGAGTAGAAGAATAGTAGTCGAAAGGCTGCATCGGACACTCATTGCGGAACGCGTTCTACACAATGAGTTTATGGAGAGTGACTTAAGCATTTTTACTGATGGTTCTCTTATGAATGGCAGGAGCAGGTGTATTTTCAGCTGAGTTGAACTAGTCCTGTAGTCTGCGCCTGGGAAAATACGTATCAGTTTACCAGGCGGGTGCAAGGGAGAAATGCTTAAATTAGATTTTTATGATTTTTTAGTTTTTCGGGAAGTTCCGAATTGTGGTGAAATTTGTTTTTTACAATATTTTCGTGTAATTTTGTAATATATTTGGTGCAATTTCGACGCATGTCATAATATTATGATTCTTAGTGTAATTTAGACTTGGAAGTGAAACTTCACTGTGGTGACATTTTGTGTTGAAATTTCGGTTTTTCATTTCGTTTAGATTTTTTGCTAATTTTCCTAATCTTCAACAGTTTTTGGTACAATTTTAATATTTTCAAATTTCTGGTGATATTTTAGTTTAATGAAAGTTGATTTTGTTTTAATTAAAAAATGTTTTAATGTAACTTTTTTTTGTAGTTTAAATCATTTTTAATATTAAGGTACTGTGTAGAATTATCGGACTATTTGTATTTTTGAAAAACTTTTATAATTTTAAAGTTTATGGTAAATTTTTGATTTTAATTTTTAGTGAAATTTCGCTTTTATAATTTTTGTGAATTTTGGTATTTTTTCATAAAATCACAGTTTTTATTAAATATTGGTTTTTTAGCCATTATTTTATTTATTTTTTATTCCAATTTTTCGATTTTATTGTGAATTTTCGAATATTTGGCGATTTAAATTTATCGGATAATAACGAATTCACCGTAATTTCTTGGTTCGATTTCGCTTGTTTGAAACTTTGCTTTTATGGAAAGTTTTGTTATTTTAGTCATTTAAAACTTTTGGACCATAGTTTGGTTTTGTAAAGAATTTCAAAGTTTTGGTGAATTCCCAAGTTGTGGGGAAATTTAAATTTACTTTTTACTTTTCAGTTTATTTTAGATTATTGGTAAATATTTTAATTTTTATTTTTAAAATTTTTGGGTTATGATTTTTAAATTATGGCGAATTTTTTAATTTTTTTGGTAAATTTCCGGTTTGTGGTGAATTTTATTCTTTATATATAATTGTATGACATCGATGTTAAAATTTTAATATTTTCATTGATTTTTTAAATTTTAGGCTTTTTGGTGAAATTAGAAAATGTTGGTGGTAAAATGCCAAAATTCGCCAAAATTGAGATTTCATATCGGATTTTATGGTGAATTTTATGGTTTTTTTGGATATTTCAATTTTTTGGTCAAATTTATAGTTTCTGTGACTTAAGTCAATTTTTTTTTTATAAATGTTTGGTGAATTTGGTGCTTGTGGTGAAAATTTACTCTTTTTATAAATTTTTATAATATAGTTTCTGGTAAAATTTCAACGTTTTTCATAAAATCGTGTTTTTCCGTTTTCCGCTTTTTGGAGAATTTTGGTGAAATTAAACAGTTTTGTGGATTTTGGTTTTCTTATTAAATATTGATTTTTTGCCAATTAAAATGTCTTTTTCCAGTTTTTCGATTTTATTTTGACAAAATTTCACAATTTTTTTTTTGGAATTTTGGTTTTGGATGAATTTGGCTTCCTTTGTTAATTTTCGAAATTTTTGGGTTTTCTTAAAAATGTTTTAATTTGGTCTAACATTTAGGTCCGTAGGTAACCTGTGTGCAAATTTGATAATCATAATATGCGAATTTTATGAGCCTGTGTATAAGCGCTTCCAAGTAAGAGTGAAAATACAAAATAAAACCCAGATAAACCGAAGTCTGTGAATATATCGCCAGTCCAAAATTCGATGTGGTTGCCGAAAATAATTATTTTCATTGCTAAATGACTTCTTCCGGTTACGCTGCATATTCCACAGACAGTACCGATGCTTTCAACAGGTTTTGAGTTTTGTTTACTTACGGTCAACACGAATGAGCCAAGTCGAATTTAGATACCATAATAAATTTCTTTATTATGTCCAAAGCTTCTAAACTTAATTAACTTCCATTGCCATGTTTGGTAGTGTTCGCTTTAAAATTTAAAATTGATATCTGGTTTATAGGAAAATTGTATGTAAGGGTATTACCCCTACGGTACTTTTATTGACCAGAGAGACATTTGGTCTGTGCAAGGAATAGCCCGGCGAATTATGTTTAATTCGTAACTTACGGAGATTGCGGGTTTTCTGTTTAAATATCATACCAGCTCATATACTTGGCTTAATCTACTGTGGCCCAGTTTAAAAATCCTGCTTTCTCCGTGGAGTGTATTTCTAGGCACGGGTTCATAATTATTATGTTGGATACAGGTGAATCTAGTTCGTTAGAGGTTTTTAAAGAAAATCCATAAAAATAACTTCGGGCCTATTTAAAGCAAAAAAAAAAGCTGGGATCAAGTTAAACCCTTTTCACTTTTAACTTCGATACCACAATGTTTATCGGTAAATCTGGGCGTAATCGATTTTATACACAGCTTTGCCCTCTACATTTTTTTAAATTTTTTTTTCATATTACAAAAAGTATTTACAATATTTTTTATTGCTTTAAATTGTCATTGCAGACCTCACTTCACTCACACACGGAAATTGGTCCAGTCAGGCGAAAAAGTATTTTAATTAATTCAATCGGCCATGATAATGAATCAGATATTGGTTCACAGTGTAGTTACGGTAAGTAGAACAGTTATTTATCAGCAATTTTGATTAAAAAGTCAACAGGAATTTTACCTTCGGCATTATTTAAATACCCTACACTAACATAGCTCGTGCTTCTAATGCGTTGTTGCTGACGTTGGTAAAGCCTGAAAATTTTGAGTTGGTATAAAAATCGACTTAGGAAGACTTCGTGAATCGGTCTCAGGTTTACCATAACATTGACTGGTTGATTGTCGGTCTGTAAAGAAAATGCTGATTAAACGTGGCACATCAACTTTTAATTATCCAAGAACGATGGCGAAGTCGGTTAAAAATGGTCACACTAAATTCATTAAAGAACGTTACTCAATTCTCTTGGCCTGAGAAGAGACAGTTCATAAAGACAATTAAAATTAAACGAACCTCTGAAAGGTTTTTACACAAACAAAAACTTGAATAACAAATGCACTGGCATGAATCTCATTTAAAAGTCTTCCACATTCACATACAGGTCTTCAGGCTGTAGGTCTGAACAATCTCAATGTGCTCAAGTTACTGTAACGTTACATACGATCGGTTTAACTGACTACACCCAGTAAATAAGAAGTTTACTGATCAGCGGGATTGTAAGAAAGAGAAGCAAATCTTCTCCTTATAAACCTGCTAATATCAGAACGTGGAGAGCTCGCTAAGTTGAACAAGTTGAACAAGTTGACACAAGAGCTGCAGCCTAAGGAAGATGAAAAACGAAAAGATTTCGCCGAGTGAACATCAAGTTGAAGGTGTGTTGATTTAGTTTTTAATGAAACAAACAAGTTTCACAAGAAATCGGGAATGAGAAATCCTGGGAGAGTAACCCTAATTCAGTATATAATGAAAGCCCGATAGAACTTAAAATTGTAACAACACACAAAATTAATTTAATCAAAAAAATTGCTGGTCGTATGTCATGAATAACATTGGCTTCCAAGGTATCAAAAGTTGCTCATATCTAAGAAGAAACGAGTGACTTCACGTGGCCTCACAGGAAATAATCGAGAGGTGTCGAATTGCGCGATCTTGGAGGCCAGTCGACAGGTCCGTTTATCCAAATCAACATATCGCAAAACTGTGACTTCAATAAGTCTTTGGTTGTGGTCGTCGTATGACACGTAGCGCCATCCTGTCAAAATCATATATCGCCGGGATTAATGTCATCCATATTTTCAAACAAAAAATCGTTGATCATGGTGCGATCTCCATTAAGCGTAACTGGAGTGCCTGTTAGGCCACGAAAAAAGCCCATCGCTGAATACAACTTTGCTATAAAACATCGGATGAGTTTCCAATTACTCTAGAACGAAATATGATGGTCTCGTGGCTTTAATGCCTGCTTCAGCTAGATCTTAAACGGATGTAGACCATGATCTTTGCGCAAAAATTGTCGCGTAAGGGACGGACAGAGCCTGCATCATTTAGAGAGTATGTGGTATGAAATCTATCCACAGTTTGACTTATGGCTTGCTCAGATGGAGGATTATGTGCACCACAAAAATCACGATGCCGTCTATAAGTTACGCGAATTGCTTACTGATTTTCCTAGTAAATCTAGATGATTAAGAAGCGTTGCTCAAACGTCATTTAATTCATGATAATGATTTGCCAGAGTATACTGATCATAAATGTTAAAAAGTGAACACAGTGTGACAGTTCGTTTAACAAAAAAAAAACACCCTTTACAAAGGCATCTCAAATAAAAAAAGAATTCCGAAAATCCTGACCCCTTTCTATGCCGCCGTCATAAGGATTGTAATTCTGCTTGCAGATTGTTCTCCTCCTTGTTAGGAGTAGCTAAACTTTTTTTAATTATTATTTTGTGGTTTTTCAAATGCTTGAAACGTATAATAATAGAGACGTATTTGATTCAATAAACAATCACACAAACTTACGAGTGCAATAATTTACACCCTATTAAACTTGATATTCTTTATGAAAACCTTAATCGCAAGAAATTATTCGCAGATGAAAACAACAATTTGCTAGACACTCAATTTTCTCTGAAATCATTTTAATCGTAGTTGAGCTACATACAAACATACACATTTCGTAGTTGCGTCTAATTGATTTATTTAATCAGTTTTATTTATTATTGGCCTTTAATGATTATAAATTGAGATGTTGACAGTAAATCATTTCGTTTATATGACAAATTTTTGAAATGGTCTGAGACTTCGTAAATATAATATTTTCTTAATCGAATTTTCTTAATCGAACTATCATTCTTAAATATCCCAATTCGCTTTTATCGTTTTATAAATATATATTACGTACATACATAGGAGGGCGGATCAATAAGTCCGTGACTTTTCGAACTTCCCTCGTAGTTATATGAAATGAAAAAAAGTGAATTTCGAGTGCTCATTAAACATTATTTTTTGCGAAAAAAAACCGTCAATCAAACCAAGGAAAAGCTCGATAAATACTATGGGGACTCTGCACCATCGATTTCAATTGTAAAAAAGGTGGTTTACTGACTTTCGTTGTGGTCGCACAAGTAGAAATAACGCTGAACGTTCTGGACAGCCAATTGAGGTTAGTACACCTGAAAATGTCTAAAAAATTTACGATATTGTTACGAAATAATAATCAAAAGTGTGTGAAACGACCTATTGTACAAATACGCAATGTTATGAACATAAAGCAAAAACAATTGCGTAGCAGAAATTCGCCGAACCGCGATTCAACGTAGAAACAGAAACATCTTCTACACAAAGAAAAACTAAACAAAAGATACACACACAAACACATATACAAGACTATTAAGCCAGCAAATGAAATAAATGATGCGCAATTTCGCGTACGTTCGGGACATTTCAAGAAGCGGCCGTGAGATGTATATAAAGGCGCCGTCCACCGCAGAAGATATAGTTGATTTTGAGATTTTATAAAGTGAATATATGTGTGTACAAAAGAGTGTGCCTTGTAAATTTATACTAAAGAGTTGTAAATAGAGACTTAATTGCCGAATAAAGTTGTGTGCTGATAAAATAATAAAGAAGTATTTTTAATGCACGAGTGCACACGTGTGCAGTCTCTTTTGCAAAACTCTATGAATTGGTACCTCATCCGCCATATTCTCCGGATTTTGCCTCTAGTGACTACTTCCTATTTCTAAACCTAATGAAATGGCTCGGTGGAAAGTGATTTAGCTCCAACGATGAAGTTAAGTCGATAGTTAAGGCTAGTCGTAGCTCGAGAATTGATTGAGACTAAGGTAAGCGTAAATTACAAGCTGGTTGCCTGAAATCAATTCCAGGAAAGAAGGGGTTCGCAAAGGGATCCATTAAGTTTTGACTTATTTCTGGTGCTCAAGTTGCGCGTTAAACGTTGGTATCTTTGAAGACTTATAAACATTTCAGCCCGCTGTATTGCTCTTTAAGAAGAGCTTTTACCCTTTTTCAAAACAGGGACAAAAAAGACCCATCGAGCAAAAACTTTAACCCCACCTAAAATAAAAGCTGGACGTAAATTAAAAATCTTATTGCATTTATTAATAATTATAATTTATTAATTTATTTCTGTTTCCATTGATTTCCAGACAACAGACCCTACAGAATTTCAGCACTAGACCAACTTAATGCTAAAATTGCCCATCAGCAACAGTTGTCCTCAATCAGTAGCAACAATATCGAAGAATCCTGGCTGTACACGTTCTGTTTCAAATGTCGCGGTGAAGAAAACACACCCTCTTGGGAACCTCCACACTGGCAGAAATTATGCCCCTACCCATTGTGCCCATCGTTTAGACAATTTGCCCGCATCCTAGTGCTTATATTGATAGGGGTGCTGTTATGGATAACAGCATATGTGATTATAGGAGATTCGGCTGCCCCTGGTGGACAGCTGTTCGGTTTAGTAGTGTTGACAGTGGCGGCAAACTTTGGCGGTTATTTGATATCGCTAACTACGTTGCCGCGTTTGATTGGTATGTTGCTGGTCGGCATATTATTTCAGGTGAGTTGGAAGGAATTTAACTTAAAATCCTCATTGTATAAAACGCACGGCATCGCCACAATTAACATATGTATATGTCGAAAAGAGACCTAAATGTAAGAGGTCTGCTTCGGTATCGCCCCCTACATTAAAGCCATATTACCATAACAAATTTTAAACATTTTAAATTTGTATTGTTTTTCATACAAATTTTTGGGTTTCTGAGAAGGAAATTAGCGCTTCGTGTCTTATGGCGTTGATAGGCGTAACAATTTGTATGCAAAACAACAAAATTTCAATATTTTTGATATTTGTTTTTGTTTTACAAACAAATTCTGGCTTTGTTTTGCGTTTTATGAAATGAGGCCCTAAATTAATTTTCACCTATTTCATTTCTTGTTTTTTTGTTCATTTTTTAGAACGTTGGTTGGACCAATTTAGAAGGTGATTTCTCAAAAGTTACCGCTCATTTGCGTAAATTTGCTCTAACAATTATTTTAATTCGAGCTGGTCTCGAAATGGAGCCCGAGGCCTTTAAGAAGGTCTACAAGACCATCCTAAAATTGGGAATTATTCCTTGGATTCTGGAATGCTGTGTTGTTGGTCTCACAACTCACTTCTTTCTCGATTTACCTTGGGTTTGGGCTTTCCTCCTGGGTTCCATAATTGCAGCCGTATCTCCCGCTGTAGTGGTGCCTTGCCTCTTTCGCTTGCGTACTAAAGGTTACGGAGTAGCCAAAGGTATTCCCACTTTAATTATAGCTGTTGCCGGTATTGATGATGCCTTGTCAGTGGCCATCTTTGGTATTATCAGTAGTGTTATGTTCTCGGATCGTGGCATTGGATATCAATTATCTCAGGCTCCAGTTTGTATTGTTGGTGGTTTGGCTTTCGGTGTTGTTTGGGGTTATGTGGCGAGATTTTTCCCCGAAAAAGGTGATCCATATGTGGTACCCTTGCGTACAATTATGTTATTTTCGGGAGGTTTGGTGGCGATTTATGGCAGCGATGAAATCGGCTATGAAGGTGCTGGTCCACTGGCAGCTGTATTTGCTGCCTTTGTATCGAATTTATTCTGGTGTAAACAGGGCTGGGAAGTGGAAGATAATCCAGTGTCGACAGCATTTGAAATTTTTTGGATGATTTTTGAGCCAATACTATTCGGTATAACAGGTGCCACGGTTAAGGTAGGTGCAAAGTATGAAATAACAAATAATTATGAAGTATAAACTGAACAATTGGTTTGGTGTAAAATCACTGCAAAAATTAGTTTTATAAAAGAAAAACATGATCCTGACTGATCGGTATAACATATTGGTACGCAAGGTATTAGTCTTAGGTCATTTGGTGTCCTATCTTCGCGACTTATGCACATTGTTGTCCATTTTCAGTTGGTTTGTAAAAGAGTTGTGTCAGTCACGAACTAGTTCGTTCATTTGAGTGCTTATTTCAGAGAGGCGGTAGCAACATTCAAAAAGCAACAAGCAATTTTAAATTCTTATATATGACAGACACACCAAAATTAATTATGCGTTGCTTTTGTAATTGTTGTACCTTTTACAACAACCTTTACCTTATTGAAATAATCGCTCAATTGAACGAACTAGTCCGTCACAGACACACCACTAATTCGTATCTTGTATTTTCGGAATTGTTTTGGTGAAGGGCGCGAAAAGCAATTTTGTTTCCGAACTTAATACACATATAGTATATATTTTTGATAATGAAGCGCGAGATTTAAAAAACAAATTTTTCAGATCGCTGAACTCGATCCCGATATTGTGTCTGTGGGCCTTGGTTGTATAGTATTTGGTGCTGTCTTACGTATCCTGTGCACAGCAGGCATTGCTTTCGGCGACAAACTTAATATGAAAGAAAAATTATTTGTTGGTCTTTCTTGGATGTCAAAGGCTACAGTGCAGGCGGCCTTGGGACCGGTAGCCATGAAGCACTTGGCTAAAGATGCCTCTAAAAGTGACAAACACTATGCATATGTAGTGCAAACCATGTCTGTATTATCTATTGTGTTGACCGCCCCCCTTGGAGCCATACTCATTTCGGTGACGGGCACCAAACTTCTAACGAAAACCAAGCAACCGCAAGTTGTAGAAGGTAAGTTAGGGAATTCAAAATTGTGTTTTCAATGTTGGAAAGAAAATCATTCAAACTCTTTTTAAGGTTGGCGCCGCAGTCATCGTCCTTCTATGCGTGATATTAGTATTATTGATGAGGAAGAGGAACGTGAAGATCCCGAATGGCCAGAAGATAAAGAAACGACTGATAATACCCATAACAATGTTCATATACCAGCTTTATCTTTTACCACGATTAATAAGTGATATACATATGGGATTCATTTGTTTTTTGATCAATTAAACGTTCTTCCTTTTCATATTTTAATTTGCGAATGTTTAATATTTAAGATTAAATTTAAGAACAACTCGAAAAGAACTTGTTAAACTTTGGGTATTCTAAAATCAATTGAGTTTTTTCAATTACATTCCACAAGAGAGTAAAGTTTATGTATTGTTGTTTATAATTAAAATGTAAATTAAATGAAAATAATTTAAAACAAACAGGGGTTTTACTTAATAAAATTTCTAGGTTAGGTCGCTTAACGCTAAATTAAACTGTTAAAAAATCTGAATTTTTTATGTTTTTTATTTAATAATACATTTATCTTACACTAATTTTTTTGAATAAAATACATACGAATATTGTTATGCTTTCTTAAATCGCATTACAAATATTTTTGTAATGATTCGCCTAAAATAACCTCCAACTCTTGAACAGATTTCCTAGTGTTCTTTTCAACACGAGGATTTTCATCTTCAAACAGTTCAGCAATAAATGGTATAGTTTCGGGTAAAAGTGCAGTGAAGTCAGTGCCCAGTTTACGTGCAATTTCCACACAACAATTAAAGGCAAAGATACGTACTTCCGGCACGCTGTTGCGTGTTTTTAGCAAAACCTGATAGTTCAATTGTTTCCACAGAACATCATTGGACACATCTACCGCCAACTGGGCTATACTGTCGGATAGTATTTTTTGTATAGAAGCTTGTTCTAAAACTAAGCGATTTTCCAATTGATCCACAACTGCAGGCATTAAATATTGAAACCGTTGGGCATTGATGTAGTTCTTGCTGTCATGCAGGAATATATTATATAAGGTGCTTAGAATGGCTGTTAGAAGGTCTATGGTAAGATATTCTGTATCAGGTTCTATATCAACTTTAATAGTATTTGATTCATTAAGCAAACGTGCAGCATCTTCTATGAAATCGCTAACGAATAACACAAACAATGATTTAAGGGATTCAGCAATTTTCTTGGTCAAAAGGAAATAAGTTAATATATTTTCCTTTTGCTGACTACCCTGCATAGCCCATTTGTAAATTTTGTGGTACAATGGTCTAAATGAACTTTCAGAAAGTTTCAACACCCAGGCAACAAATGCATCAATTATAGTTGTTTCTGTGATGTTTATACTTTCCCGATCGAGTTTAGAATCTTTCACTTGTACGCGGAATTCGAGGGCTACAATAAAGAGTGCCGTCAATTCGTTACGTACATTGGCCAAATCAATGTTGTTGGCATTTGTTAAGGACTGTTGTAACAGATTCATTAATACACTAATATCGGCGAAGTTTTCGCTGCCCATAAGTTTATTATATGCCTTTTCAGAACTTGGTACTAATATGCGTAAAGGTACCTCAGTGGCGATTTTAGACCAAATTGCATTTATCTTTTGCAAAGTGGTTACAGATCTTTGATCCTTTTCATTATTATGTGTCGTAATACACGTAGCAATGCAGCTCAAGGCGGTGATAATGTCAACTAGATAGGGTCCCAAGAAAAGAGGTAAAGTTTCGAAGAGTTTCTGCATACCTAAAAATGTAAATGGGAAACTAATATTAAAAATGGTACAGAAATAGCCAATTCAGTCGGATATTAATTTTATTTAAGTCGTACTTTGGTCTAGGTAAGTAAACTAAAATTATGAACAAGAGCAGAAAAAGCCAAGTCTGCCCGAGATTAATTTTATTTGTTGTTCAGAATAAGTTTACTTTAAGATCTGTTTTCTTTATCCCAACTTTAAAGTTAGCTCAAATCTGCATCAAAAGAAAAGGTGAATTTTGAATTTTTGCGGGCTATGTACATTCGATTATCGAAATTTTTGTATTATGTTGATACACGTGTTAGTCATATGTTGCCATTATTAGCCAAATTTGATTAGTAGTTTGGCGTTGACAACTGAAAAGGTTAGTCATGTGTGAATTCTTCGATTTTTTTTTAGATTTTTTGTTCCTAAAAACGACACCCTAATCATGCCTCAACCACCATATTCACCAGTAAAAAGGCTCCCTGCGCCTTTTTCCTATTAACACGACTGAAAAGACCAATGAAAGGAAGGCGTTTTGCTACAATTGATGAGATAAATTCTGAATCGAAGAACGAGCTGATGGCCATACCGAAAAGCGCATTTCAGAAGTGCTTCGAGGATTGGAAGAAGCGCTGACATAAGTGGAGTATATCTGAGGCGGATTACTTTGAAGGGGACAATATAGATAGTGCTGATTAAATAAATACTTTTCAAAAAAATTCAATCTTCACCTTTTCTTTTGCAGCTTAGCCCCCAATATCAATATCAATGGAATTTAAATACAATTTTCCATCTACATAGCATCCCGTAAATTAATGAAAAATTGTAAAACATTTCAACTTACCTGTCACGATTGCAACGCATACATTATCTGGTGGATGGGCACGCACCAATTCAGCTTGATCTTTTAGAATTTCCATCATTTGTGGCATAAATTTCGGCAAATGAGCCAAACAATGCGCTTTTAAATTCGAAGAAATTTCTATCATGCACAATACGATAGTGGCCAAAACAATTTTTGAAATGGAAGAACGGTGTTTGCAGATTTTTGTAAGATTTCCAAGAATATTCTTAAACTCTGCAATATGTTTTAGAGCAAAAAGTTTAGACAGCAATTTAATGCCGATTAAAGCTGTCTGTTGCAAGAACACCAATTCGTTTTGTTGTGAGCCATCTAGCGTTTCATTCTTAGTTAAAATTCCGGCCACAATATCTGCTAAAGCGTTGAGAAGATTCTGGAAATGTTGAATATCGCAATCCATAAAGTAAGAGTCTTTCTGCTGTAATTTACTTATCAATAATTCAATGACCTTTTTGCGTATACTTAACAACTGATGTTGCAAAAGCCCATTAACAACGACCAAAAACATCTGAGGCGAAAGTAATGATATAGCATTATCCAAAACATCATGTAGATGATGCAAAATAACTTTCCAAAACTTTTGCTGAGACTTTTCATCGCATTTTTCACTTGCCACAGAGACTAAAGGAACATATGACAATATGCTGATTATGAAATTTTGATATAAAGGTTTCATCGCAATTACATCTTCTTCGGTAAGTAATGCAATTTGGCGTAGAAATTCATTGGAAGAAGTTATAGATGATAGGAACTGCATGATGACATATTTATAATGACGTAATTGTTTGGCGGAACGAGTGTTTACATCGAACAATGAGGCTTCAATGTTGTCTAAATTAGTTAGAGTCTTTCTGTTACTGGTTGTGTCCTGCTTTTGCATAGGCAATTGCTCGACATATTTCATGAGTTTTATACAATTTCCTATTATAGTTTGAGGCTTAAAAGTATTGGCCAAATCCAAAACAATTTCAATCCGTTTAGCTACTTGATCAGTAGCTGAGGTCGCGGACTTGTGTGATTCCTTCTGTAGCAGCCTTTGTTTTTCATCATCTATAACATGAGCATCAAATACAACACATAAAAACATCCAGAGGTATTTCTCAGAACCCAGTGTCTGTATAAGCTTCGTATAGAGCGGCAATCTTCTGTGTTCGGGCACATCCAACATTATATCCGAAAACACTTTAAGCACTGGTATAACAGAAAATTTCTCCCTAACCAATATTGGTATTATAGAAACAATAATATCATTGATAATGTGGAAACTAAAGGCATCGTCGTGTCTCACAACTGAAGAACCCATAAAGGTAAAGATATCCACGATATTGTGCAAAACTTCTTGCGGGAATAGGGCTGCACAGTGTGAAAGTAAGAGCAAAGCATTGTGATGAGTTTGTGGATTTGGCGAAGCACGTAAGCATTGCACCACTTGATCCATGCGAAAGGTGCTTTTCGGCAAAGCTGTTTGCAGATTACAACCATCTTCAGAGGCCTTTTGGCAGCAGTGCAAAATTGCTGACAAAACCAATTGTTTGGTATACTCCACAGAAGACTGTGTTTCGACCGACAGACAACTATTTAAAAGTTCAAATAAGGCTGGTATCAAACATTCGGTATGTTCAAGTCTCTTTTTATTTTCCAACAGTTCCATCAACACAACACCTTGCTTCCAGTTCAGAGAATCAATTGGCAGCACTAAAGCTTTGGTTGAGTTACGTTTTGCTAGGGATTTTCTGATATCCGGAGACTTCTCCTTATTCATAAAACCAAGGTTATGCATAGAATTAATCAACTCCTTTAAAGGTTTGCAATCCAATGTGCATTTTTTCAATAATTTATTAGCAGCCAAGAATACAGTATCATTTTCTGCCTCAGCCAAAGTTTTGATAATCAATTTAACCAAATCATGTTTGTACTTTGCGGGCATTTGTTCCACAGCATATTCATCTAATGATTCTAAGAAAACACAGGGTATTGGCTTCAAATTACCTTCTATTACCATGAATATTAAGTTACTTTGGAATATTTGTTCAATCAACTGCCAAGCTTTACCATCATCCATTAAAATTATTTCCATAGTTTGACAATTGAAATGATTAACTATTAGACTAAATATACCACTATACGGTTCTGTTAACAACTTTATGGAACCATCCGTTTGGTACTTGCGCAAAGCAGTCAAAGCCAAAGGCAAAATTTGTGTAAGTATATCTATATCATTGAAGAGTATTAATAACTGCAACAAGCGTTGGCATAAAACCGCCTGTTCCAAGGTTTCATCTCTTTTAATTAGATCCAATAGATCAGCCAACATTTTATTACCCATTGCAGTGTTCTTGCCCCTGATAATAGCATAAAATACCAAAGGAAGTTGTTCATTATCCATTGATATTTCCTCGGCGCGCTCCAAAACAGCTTTAACAAAAGATTTAAGGGTTTCATTTAGACAAAAAGCATCATTATAAATTATCTTTAGCGTCTCTAAAGCTTCTAAGCGCATTACTTGTGATTTGGTAGACAAAGCAATGCAGATTTTAAAAACGTGCGTCGTAGACAGTTTTATTTTGTACTTCTTATTGTTTTTCATTAAAGACTGCATTAGTTTAAAGGCTCTTAAACGCAATATTGCGTAATTTTCTATAACATCTACATTGTCGTACACATAAAAATTAACTAAGAACCCGGCCTTGCTCTGAGGATCCTGAAACACAATATCAAATATTTCCTGAAGTATTTTAGACCATTCAAACTGTTCTGCTTCTCTTTTCGAAATGTTAAAGCATTCATTGGCCACATATTGGAAAACATTAAGAAAATAATGTAGTTCCAAACCACCAGGTTCATTCCAGCATTGTTTTAATAAACCCTGGAAATTAGTGTGTTTAGTCAAAGTTACCAAAAAGTCACAAAATAACTGTAAAGGTATAAACTTAAGCTTAGTGGCAGCTTTCCAATCTTGTTTGGACAGAAATTTAATTTGAAACTTTTTGCTATACACTGAAATTTGTTTGAACATTTGTGCACTTTGTTTGGCCGAGTAGCGTTGTTTTAAGCAGGCGGTGACCAGTATAATGAAATGATACAACTGCATGGCTTGCTTGAAATAATCCTCACCTATAGAGCCAACGCTGTCAAAAATCTCCACGGCCGTGGGTGTATCCTTGGCAGCAGATATAACATCCAGGAATTGTTTTTTAAAATTATTAATTTGGAAATTCGTGACATCCACATTTAAATTCTTTAAAAAACACATTTTTTCAGCCAAAGGACTATTGATGATTTCCTGAATGGATATGCTAAAGAAATCTTCACCCTCGCTTGGAAACATTACAGACATTAAAGGTAAGATTAACAAAATGTTGTTGTATTCCTTTACGACTTCTGCTGATGTTAAATGTTTTACTACTTTGACACTCAAACTAGACCATTGCTGTGGATGTATTTGTATTTTATACAAAATGCATATTAGAGCTTCAACGAATTTCTGACAGCCAATTATTTCTAGTAGTTCCATAGCAGGAAGTTTGAGTATTTCATTTACTATTTCTTCACTATCATCGTTTATACGATCAGCCAAACATTCCTTAAGTAGTTGAAGATTTTGAGGCTTTTCCTGGTAATTTTGAAGATTCTTCATCAAAGTTTTTACTGCTATCAAGCGTACATCAGCTGAGTAATGATACAGGCTTTCGTAAATGTCACAGGTGTTGGAGTCGAAGGATTGTAGGCGGTGCCCTAGAAATGTTATTTATAATAAGATTGTTTAAAAAGATTATTTAATATAAGACAATATAAATTATTAAATTAAGGTTTTGATCAACTTCAGGACAGAAAAACTATTTCAGGATTTTCTATAAAAATTTCAAAATGAATTTTTGATCTGTAGCGGTGTATTTTAACACGTTTAACACATTTGTATAAATTGTAAAGCTAGAGTTCGTTAAATTTATTTGTTATCTAAAATTGACATTCTTAAAAAATCACCCACCTAATGCCATTTTAATAGCTTTACTGCGATTAGAAGACTCGTTCAGCTTGTTACTTGATAACAATTCCTTAATTGTCTTATCAAAAACTGTAGGATATTGTCTTTCCAATTTATGCAAAAATTGCGAGTACCAATTCTGAAAATCAATATTACTAGCCAAAAGCATTTCAGCATCTTCATCATCAGAATCTAGTTCAATGATATCACCTTCAGTGGGGGAATTCTCCAAAGGGGCTAAAGAAACTCTAGGAGCAGCCGCGGGGATATATGAATCCAAAAAAGTGCTGTAATTTAAAGATAAACTCAGTTAAATACAATCTGTTGAATTAGCATATGTATATAAAACCTTATAACTTGTTGAGCTGTTGTTGCAGGAAATTCTACAGCATTAATCAGAGACTCCAAGAACAGTTTGTAATCATTTGAATTAGCATTTGGTTCTTGTAAAGCTTTAATGCTGTCCTTCATTAATGGCACAACTAGAGCTTGTACATCTACATTGTCTTTAGCCAGAGAAGACAATATAGTTACTAGCCAAGTTTGCGTTATCAAATAATTCAAAGTTTCTGTGGTAAACTGCGGCGAAACTGCCTGTTGACTGTCAAAAATCCAAATTAAAAGTAAAACCGCTGTACGTCTTAAGCGATCAAAAGAAACTGCTGAAACCTTTGTAATTAAGGCACTGTTAAGCTTTGTGGTGAGTTGCGTACGCGCTACTAAGCGAGCTGCTATTATATAGGTGGTAGACACAAAATCAATACATCGCGAAGAAAACCCCTTTAATAATGAGGGCAATATAGTTGTTATATGCCATTCCTGTACCGAACTGGCTACTTCTAAGGCCCCTACAGCTACTGAGCCGTAGAAGTTAAGTTGCGTTTGCAGCAACTGTGCGTCAGGGCCAAATTCCTTTATGGCTTTTAAAGTTGCTTCACAAATAAAGCCAAAAAATCCTTTATCAGTAGCAGCTCTATTTATTACGGCTGACTTTGATAGTGGTTTGCCTGGTTTTTGTAAAGGTTTTAACCATGACCAGTCTTTATCCGACTCCTTAAGTCTAAATGTTTGTATAACCTTAACAAAAGCATTTGTTTCGTGGTAAGGCAATACCAAAGCCATTAACTCGTTACGGTTATAGTCGTTAATTCGGAAACGTCTTATAAGCCACTCCAAGCATAAATGAGCTGGACGCAATAAAAAATAAGGACTTAAATGCTGCAAAAACTTTTCAATATTTCTATTCAACAACTCATTAATTTCCTTGTTCTCCACGCTCCTTTCCAAATGTAAAGTGTTTTCATCGAATAATGTATCTCTAAATTGTTCGAATTTTCCATTAAGCACTATTAATTCATGCAATCCTGTGATACTTAATTCGTAAATAGTACGTCTATCTTTGCCGGCAGCCTCCTTGGAATCGAAAAGTATAGATGCTTTGCGTCTTGCATCTGCGAAAGCACCAACTTGTGGAACTTTTAAACGTTCCAGCTGCGCAGATAATGATGTAGCCTTTATAAAAAAAAGGAATATTGGACTGATTTGATAATTTAATTATTAGGGTTTGAGGGATTTTAGATTTTCACAAAAATTAACTAGATTTCTAAAATTTTTGCGCCGTGCAAATTGCTATTAAATAGAAAATGAGAAATTAAATGTCAAAATAAAACGTGCTATGCTAATGGAGATGCCAGATTGTAATATCAAAACTTGTTGCCCTACAAACAGTAAATGGAATATGGCAAGGAATAAAATAAGTTCAAAGATTATTTTTGAAAATAAGATGTATTATGTAATTTTTTATACTACGATTTGGCGAGAGAATATTTTGTTCAGACAACTAACAAAGTCTTGTTAGAACATGAAATTGCCTCGTCTTGACCGCTGTTGTCGTTGACAAAAACCGATTTCAGACTCTGCCAATAAAGATCAATATGGGTTTGAAAACTCCATTTTATTTAAACAAATATTAAAAGAAAAATGTGGAAAAGGCCGCGCAACTCATATTTTTAAATATATTTTCTCAAAACGCTTAATTAATATCTTAATAGCTATATATAAAAAGTCCCAAAATCTGCCGGCAAGTATACGTGGTGAGACATTGTTGTAAAAGACTTCTCTCATTGAAGATTTTTATCTCTTTTGTCAGTCAAATACTTTAATCAAAGCACAAATTATTTATTTACTTAAAATCAAACGAATACTAATACCCTTACATGACATCATGACTACCATTGTACAGATTGCTGTTCGCACAGGAATTTGACTCGCTGTGTTGCTGTCTTGACTAGCCACCGATCTGTACTACTAACATACAGATTGCGGTTCACACAGCAACCGTACATAATGAGAGATAAAAAATTGTGATCGAGCTGAACAGGAACATCACACAAAATGTCCACGAACGAATTTCTTTCCGTGATTCTGCCGACACTGTCTATGTGCGAACAGATTTATGGCTAGTTGACTTTCAAGAAAACGAAGTTGCAAAGCTAAAACGAGCAGAAAATCGTCGAAATTGCGATCAATTGTAAAATCTGGCAACCGCTCTAGGAACATATGATATAAAATCACAAATAAAATATACAAATGACAAACCAAAGCAATAAGATTCAACAACGTTGAGATAATTAGTCAGCTGGTTAACTGCGAATACCTATCACGGCGAATTCGAGTAGTATGTATGTAAATTATGGTGAGGTTAAATTGATTTTTATGCGGTTTGCCTTGAGCTTATCAAGGCGAGTTAGAATCAATTTTTCATGGGTTGATTTTCACATCTTTCGTTTAATTTCATTTTGTTGTGTCATACCTTCAAATACATTACAAAAACCACACGGGTTTTTGTGTGTGTAAAAGTGAACCAGAATTAAAAAAAACAAAAAATTATCTGTAGATTTTTGGAACGAATATCCGTTTGATTTGCAGACAAACCGGTTTCGGCTATGTGGCATCTTCAGTGTCAAGAATCAATCGAAGTCAGTTAGGCTAATTTATACCTGACCAGAGCAGAACGAAAAACGACACTGAAGATGCAGCACAGCTGAAACGGGTTTGTCACCAAACCAAACTTGATAAGCGATGACGAAAACTCGTTCCAAAAATCTAGATCAAGACACCTTGTGGGAAAGTCAAATCAAGAATCAAAAAAATTATCTGTGATAAGTATTTTATTGAAAATTGTAAAAAATAAGTTTTCACAATAAATTTAGTAGTTTTGTCTTAAAAAAAAATAGTTTTAGCCATTTTGTCTCTAAACAAATAATCAATAACTTAAATACACATCAATTGGTGATCGAGTTTTTTTTTCATTTTTTGAATTTAATTTCCACGGCAAATTGAAAACAGGTAAACTCAGTGGCGAATTAAAAGTACACATCGATAATATATTAATTCCAAAAATTTCTCTTAAGTAATAAATTTATTTTTATGCAATCTTCTAGTCTCGCCTTATCTTCTGCATTAGAATATTTGCAAAAGAGAACCTATGTAAACATAACTGCTCGTTCAAAATATATTTACAGATGTTTTCATGGACACATACATAGATTAACGAAGACAACAACCAAATATTCAATTTAGGGATGAAACTAGCAAAATCCAGCTTAGCAGCGACACAAACAAAAATTGTATTATATACATTTTGGTAATTATTTGAGGTCCATAGTTCTATGTTGGTTTTGAAAAACGGTAAACACGTTTAGATTCTTAGAAAACTTAATTTAAAAAACAAGTTGAGACTGGATTTATTAAATTAGGAGCAATTTAAAAAAAGTAGGCTTATCATTTGCTTCGTCAAATCATAACAAATTAACACTTTTTTCTTTGTCATATACATTGATTGGAAAGGACTTCTATTTTGCTGTTGAAAATATAATTAAAATATTAAGAAAAATGAGTACAGTTTTCAACAAATTTCCTTTTCTTCTTCGTATCTGGCAACAGCGCTAGATTCATCAGCACATTGCCCATCGGTTTATAGATTCACTATACCAAACAAGGAAAGCAACCAATTAAATGAGACCAGTATGTTGGCAAAAAATTTACTGCAAAATTTTTGGCCTTGCAAGAAAGTAGGAATATTTCACAATACTTTTACTGAATTTTCCAGCCCTGGTTTCTTCAATGCGTGACAAATTCAATGGCAGGGGAGATGTTAATTGGCCGTCATGATCATGATTTGACTCCGTTGAACTTCTTTCTTTGGAAATTTTTAGAAGCAAAAGTGTGCGTCAATAAGCCAAGAACAATTCAAGAGCAAAAGCATGAGATAATTCGACACATTAACGACATTAAACCTTCATTATGTCTCAGAGTCATTGAAAAAATCGGCCATCGGATAGAGGTGTGCCACCGAAACCGTGACTAGCATTTGACCGATATTTTGTTTCACACATAATTAAGACAATTCTCCGAAAACTTTTTGTTTTATTTACAATTAACATCGTTCGTTTTGGTTGGACCACCCTTTGAAATAAAACTTACTTTTGCTACGGTTTGCTGGTCCCGACTAGCACTGGTCTCTCGGGCATGGGAGTTCCCCACGTTGTCATAACAGTGCAGGAAAATGAAACATAACTCATACCCGCACACCGATCTCACCAGCTATCGCAGCGAACTCGGAGTTTTGTTGCGGGTGCTGGCATACATGTATGTATGTACATAAATTATGTCCAGTTGACTTTCTGCAGAAGAAAAATAGAACACCGCCCCTCCGAACCATAGAGTTTAGAAATATTTGTTGGTAGACCTGGAAGGAAAAGAAAATAAATTGAAATTACTTAAATAGTTGAAAAATTAGTAAAATAATGGTTTGAATGTCCACGTGCTGGTTAATAAAATGTTCTGGTGTTTGCCAATGTTTAAAAACAGCTGATCGAAAGCATCGTGAGATTGGCAACGCGGAGTAATATTATAAAAGCTAGAGTTGTATTTCATTCATTAGTAACTGTGGAACAAGTTTTGAAAATAATTTTTAAATAAGTAATGAATGAATGGCAGATACCGCCTAAAATTTATGAGAGCCTAGTAGAAGTACAGGAGTTTGTATGAGAAGGATTTTGTTATGGCAAAATAAAAATGAAAAAAAATTAAATAAATAAATAAAATTAATTGGTTCTACAAGACAGAAAATAAAGGATAGGTAGGCAAACGGAATAATTACAGTAAATCGAACTTTAGCCCTTAACTGGAGCGACGGGGATTTATTATATATATATACATATATATGTATATACAGGGAAAGTTCGAGATTCTAGCTAATTGGCGGGAAAGTGTAAATAGACGATTGTAATTCAGCATAGGGAAATTTGCTTGAAGTAAATAGACTGGTCAACGTATATAAAGGCTACAAACAGTATATTAGAGACAGTATTCTTGTGATAGAGAGAGGATAAAGTGAAAGAAATTGCGAAAGTGAGAGATAGTGATACGGGTAGATAAGCAGTGCGAACAGAGAAAAAAAAGGGATTTATTTGAAAAAAAAAAACATTAAAGGAACAAACTTTATTATAGTCCTAGAGAAGTGGCTCAATATTTTATTTGTGTGATACAAAGTGTAAAAAAAACGTAAGTGTTGCAAAAAAAAAACAAAATTGATAGGAACAGAATCAGCATTGTTTTTCCGTAGCTGGTTATTTAGGCAAGGATAGAAGGTACCAAGGACCTCTTGAGTGAAAAACCGTGCCAGAGAAAAAATAGCCAGGTAATAATTTGTAGTTTTAAAAAAATAAAGTAAACATAACCGAGCGGCAAATGAGATTCAAAAAAAAAAACAATCAAAACAAATTTGTGCATAAATAAAACTGCGAGAATACAATCGATATTGGAAGAAAGGAGATATTTGAATAAGTAGTCTTAAGATTATAGTGTTTTTGTGGAAAAAGTTGTGTGAATTGTGAGTGTGTAATATGTGTTAAGAATTATGTGAATAGAAAAGAAAATTTATATTCATATACATACTGGTGCGATCTTTTTTTAAGTGGTGAATAGTCACTGCTCAAATTAGGTGATAGAAAGAGGATAAGCCTTGCTTTAAGGATATAGCGCTTCAGGGAGCTCCTTTAAGGGTAGAAAAAGAAAATCATAAGAGTTCGAAAGTTCCTATGAATAAGGAATATAGTAACGGAAATAGTTTGAGCGGTGAGAGGTGAATAGTAACCAACTTTCTTTAAGAAAATAAGAAAATAACAAGTGTATTGTATATGGATGTAAAGAAAGAAAGGAAATAAGAAATAAGTAGAAATTTATATTTTTTTTATTAAAACATTTTATTATAGGTTTATTATTCAATCAGTATTGTTAAGTATAGTTCCATATAATAATTGTTAGTAGTAGTTTTTTTTTTAAATAAATATGAATGTTATTTAGTATAAGGAAAAAAAAAATAATGTGTGAATAATTTAAAAGGGTTGAGGCAAGAAATGGACTGGTGAGTAGTGCCGTTCGGTCTAGCGGATACTGGGTCACAAGCTTGGCTTTAAAAAAAAGCATGTTTATTGTGACATGGTTGGGTGGGCAAATACCAACACCTGTCTCCAAGACTTGTCATGGTTCAGAGCATTTTAGAGAAGACACTTTGGTGGTTGTAAGTCCGTAAAGAAAATTTATTTTTGTGTTACCTTGTCATGCCCGGCAATAGGGTTAAGAACCGCCCGAGAGACCAGAGCTAGTCGGGGACGTCGTCGAGACCAGCAAACCGTAACACTTTTCTGAATAACTAACGCAGTTGTGTGAATATATTTTTCCATTATTAGTGGTATTATTTTGGTAGTAGTTTGAAGAAATAAGTATGTCCCACGAATTTTAGCCGTTTTTGTTGTTATGATTCTTACTTTATAATAAAAGTCTTTTCTCCGTTGTCCCAACGGCGAAACTTTTATTTTAGTTTTCAATGAAATTATATTTTTTCCCCTTTTTATTTTCAGTCTTCTGTTTCGAACTCATCTTTTTATCCGTTGCTTTTAATAAGCAAAACAAAAATGTACATATTGCACTAGCTATACACCTACACGTACATATTAAACAACACTGAAACGAATGTTCAGTGAAAAGTTGGGATTTCCGGATTTTAATAATAAGTTATAATCAAATGTGGTGGCGTAAATCAAATGACGACGGGAAATGAATTTAACCCTTATGTGATTGACAAAAGTAACTACTTGTTTTGTACGACAAGGTACCCGAGTACCTTCGTACAAATCGTATGTAAAATATATATATTTGCAAACAAATTTACTATCCCTTCTATCCCTTGATTTAAATTGGTCAGAAGCCGTGTCTACACAACTTCGTAAGCGCCATTAGGTGCAAATAAATTTAAGTAGGGGATTTCCCGTCCTAGCCATAAAAGTTTGTAAGCAAACTATTTCTGCACTATTTTCAGTCTACTTTTGCATCCACGCTGAGAAGCTTGTTCGGTTTACGAGTTTTTGTTGTAAAAGTTAAAAAATGAACTCAAGTGAAAGAGTCCGTAATAAAAGGTTTAGCTCTGCAGACATAAATAAAATATTGTGTGAAAGTGATTCAAGTGAGGAAGATGTTATCTGAAGATGAGTACATACCAGCAGATAATGAAATAGTAATGGAAGCTTCAGATGCTGAACTTGAAGGAATAATAGAAACACATGAACATTCCTACGACTCGGATGAAACCAACACTGGTGATGAAGAAATAATAAATAATAGTCTTTTTGGCAAGGATGGTTCCTGTTGGCTACTGAAGCCCATTCCTCAAACACAAACTCCGACTAACAATGTTTTAAGAGAACGCGGTGGAGCAGCCCAAAAGTTTAAATTGTTAACAAATATTTGAAAGTATTTTGTCAAATGAAATATGTATGTGACATTATATTACGAGAAACAAATCGTAAAATTAAAAAAATGCAATAAGCAACAATACGCACGTGGGTAGGAAAAACGTTAGCGCTAAAAACAATATATTTAAACCTTTTAGCGTAGATGAGCTAAACGCTTTTTTAAGAATCTTGATATATGCTGGTGTTCATAAATCAAATAGAGAGCATTTATCTGAGTTGCGGAGACCTATTAACCTGCCTTTATTTAGGGCAGCTATGTCGCTATCTAGCTTTAAGTTGTTGCTGCGGTGCATATGTTTCGATAATGATGAAACTCGTTTATCGCGTGCCAAATTTAACAAAACCTGCAGCATTTCGAGATATTTGGGTTATGCTTAACGCTAACTTGCGACAAAGTTACAAGCCTAGAGAGTGTTATACTATTGATGAGCAATTATACGGGTATCATGAACATACCCGATTTACACAGTATTTGCCGTCAAAGCCAGAAAAGTACGGAATGAAAATATATTTTGGGCTTGTGATTCTTTTAACTCCCACCCCTTGTATGGTCAGTTGTATACTGGAAAGCCAACAGAAAGTGAACGTCAGACTAATGTAGGAGAAAAAACGGTTTTAGATCTTATTAGTCCCTAGAAGAAATTAGGGAGAAATGTCACAACCGATAATTTTTTTACATCTCTTGAATTGGCAAAAGCTTTAGCTGTGTGGAATCTTACCCTCGTTGGAACAGTAAAGCTGGATTCGCCCATTTTGTCTGGATAACATTTTTGTTCGGACATTTTTTTTATACGTAATTTGACATTTCTCTTAGACAGCGAGAGAAGTGTGAAAGAAGTTATTTTGTTCAGACAACTCTCAGCTGGATTTGGTTCGGACAAAATTGAACTGAGTTGCCACTAAAAATTTTTTTTCAGAACAAGCTGAATTAAGTTGTCACATCATATAGTGTTTGCATAGTATGAAATTATAGCATTTGTTTTGTTTGTGTTGGTCAATAAAGAAGTATTCTTGAATAAAAAATTATTTTGCGAAAATGGGGTTGAATGAAGCAGTTTCCCTGAAGCTTATAATAGAAATGAAAAAGCCCGATAGAGAATGAATGTACGACATGAGCAACAGCTCATATAAAAATAATCATACAAAGCAAAGTATTTGGACGACAATAGCTAACGCCATTGGAATTGAACGTAAGTAATTATTATTAACGGCTTGCAGTCTTATTTATGAAGTTGTGTTATATTTATTGAAGGAAGCAAATGGCAAACGCTTTGGAAAATTTGCGAAGACGGCACAAAGCAACTTTAAAAAAAAATATGGGAAAGAGTGGCAGTGAATTTGTACAAGTGAAAAGCTTTTTATGACAGAAATGAACTATTTCCAAAACTTCTGGGAAGATAAAGAGTGAGTGATATAGTGACAAACTATACCGATGATTCAAACACTGAGAGTTTTCGTAGCCTTTTTGACGAAATGGCACGTGATCCTGAAGTCAATGGCACATCAGTTGAATACGCTGCATCGCCAACGGACAACACTTAATCAACTTCAACGAGTTCGACCCCTCTTAAACCACAGAACGTTCAGAAAAGTAAACGTTCTAGGGTAGATGACGTTGAAACAGACTACAAGGGGACTATAAATAATTTAGCTGAAAAAGTTCTTCAGGCCTCAACTGAAAAGAAGGATCCATTCTTTTTGGCCTTGGAAAATGAATTTTCAAAAGTGCCTGACAATAAAAAAGTGCATTAAAATTAAAACTTATGTCCTTAATATTTGAGCAAGTAGAATAATTATTTTCATTTTTCTAACATCTTTTTATATTTAAGTTTTTTTAACATTTTAAAAAATCTTTGTTTTTCTTTTGTGCAAATGAATTCAAAATTCATCACTTTATTAATTTAAATTAAAAAATAAGTAGACTGTTTTTAAATGAAATTTTATTAATTTTACAATTTGTTGCTTTGTTTATTTATGTACTCATATGGCAGCTTTATTTGTCCGGGCTAAGTTTTCGAAATGGGTGAATCGTGCTGTAGAAAACTTTCAGGAAAAAAAATATTTGTTCTCACAAAAATTTTGTTTGGACAAAATGGGTGAATTCAGCTTAAGAAAAAACAAACGTTTTCTACCAGCCAATATGGAAGAACATTAAGGCAGGTTAGTACTTATTTGAAAACGTTTCACTTGATAGGACTTATTGAGCTCAAAAATTTTTAATTTATATTGCAAATTATATTTCAGACAAATATTTTCTACAAATTTCGCATTTAGTAAAGAGGCAACATTGTGCTCGTACGTGTCAAAGAAGAAAAAGGCGGTTATAATGTTGCCGACTATGCATTTCACACCGACTGTAGAAAGCACTTTGACAACTAAACCAGAAATTATAACCTATTATAATAAACCTTAAGGAGGTGTCGACAACATGGATAAGCTGTTGGGCGAGTATACTTGCAAGCGCAGAACAAGTCGTTGGCCGCTTTCGTTATTTTTCAAGGCTATAGGTATAGCAGCATTGGCATGGTATATTATTTATATGGAGCACAATACACAATTCACTTCCACTGCCCGACGAAGACAATTTTTGAAAGATTTAAGTTTACAATTGTCTGTTGAAAACATAAAGCAGCGCGCTAAAAATTCTAAGGTAATTGCAAAAACTAACACCCGAATAGCAATTGAAACTATACTTGGAAAAGAATTTTAAACCAGCGTAAAGCCAGCTGCCTCTAATGTGCACAGAGATAAAAGCGGCCGTATTGCAGTTACGGGAAGTTGCAGGATCTGTTCGAAACTTCGAATAAAACAAAGAAAACTCCGCAAAGTTTGTAGTAAATGTTTCATACCAATTTGCAGTTTACATTCGGCCGATCGACCGTTATGTACTAATTACTTGCAGAACGACCAATAAATTTGTACATATATATTGTAAATTTATATGAATATACGTATTTACATACATACATATATATGCACATATGTATATACAAATGTAAATGAATTCCTTTTTTTAATTTCTTTTTTGTAAACATAATATATTATTTAAAATAAAACAGATAAACAACTTGTGACATTATAATATTTTCATACAAACTCATAGAGGTACCCGCGTACCTTGTAGTTCTACTAAGGGTGTTGAAAGTAACTTGGCAGGCTACCAAAAAAAGTAGTTTCAAAACGTAATAGGTACCCGGGTACCTTGTCAGTCACATAAGGGTTAAAAGCATTAAACGATTTGACAAATTTAGAAGGCTCTACGATGCAAACCGAAACAACGTTAATCCAGTGATTACTATATTAGATAATACAATTTAAACAAAATATATATTTTTTTAGAAAATAATTTTCAAGTACGAAATAAAACGTTGTAGAATTTTGGAACGAATTTCCGTCATCCCTTGCAAAGTTTGGTTTGGAGACAAACCTGTTTCGGCTATGTGCCATCTTCAGTGTCATTTTTCGTTCTGAACGAAGATGGCACATAGCCGAAACCGGTTTGTCTCCAAACCAAACTTTGTATTCCTGGATCTTGAAGGTAGAGGACCCGATTAGTCTTTGTTCGTGTCCGATTTCAAGTTGAAACGGGTTTACCGGACTTATGTGATTATTATTTCTTGCAATTGGTAAAATAAAAATACATTGAATAAAGTTTTTCTATCACAAGTCATGCCTTAAATTACGATTTTATCACAAATTTATTAATTTATTAAATTTTTTCCTGTTTTATTTGAAACGGTGAGGTTTTTCTCAGGGGTATAAGGCTCCGACAGTGATTTCCGAGTACTAGTTGTAAAATATGAATCTTTAATTACAAAATTTTTGTCACTAAGCTTTGGTAACTTTTGCTTGAGAAACTGGAACCCAGAACCGTCTTTGTCTAATAGTTTTACAAAATAAAAGCAAATAATTTTGTGTGGATTTGTGTGTTAATTATTTTAGTGTTTTAAAAAAAATATTTAATTTAATGAAAAATACTGGGCAAAAGTTTTCTAATTGCTAAATTGCAAAAAAGATCGAACAACCAGTTAATGTAGCGAATAAATTTTTAAAATTGATGTCCAATTATGGCATTTAAATGTCTTCATGCAACACCAAAGCATTCCGAACCATCGCCAAAAATCAATTATTATTCGATTAACAGTCACAATAAGACTATTCAAAACTAAAAGCTTCCTTCCAGTGATCACTAGAAGAATTCAGCAAGTGGTACACAACACGAAATGTTTTGAACTTACCAAGAGAATTGCTCGGCTAGTACTTTCTAAAGAACTTAAGCAAAAACGACTTTTATGGTCAAAAAATCATAAGGATTTGGCGATAAATAATGGCAAGTCACATTCAGCGATGAAAAGAAGTTCAACTTTAACGATTTGGCCAGGATTTTCCATCAAAGGAAAGCTACTTTAGTATGGATTTCCATACGAAAGACATGCGACAGCTATGTTGAAATGCTTGAAACTTACTTGATTGAACACGGAGAAGATTTAATGGGGTATGAGTTGATTTTTCAAAATGCTTAAACTAAAGCCACTCGCCAGCTCGAAGTCTTGATCTGAACCCCATAGACAATTTATGGGGTATACTGGC
Organism: Phania funesta; assembly: GCA_963932375.1. NCBI lineage: Eukaryota > Metazoa > Arthropoda > Insecta > Diptera > Tachinidae > Phania > Phania funesta. Next base: position 91,769,326 of record OZ010653.1, on the reverse strand, counting down.
GAGCAAGCTTTAGTCTAATGTAAGGTAAGGATAACTAAAAGATGCAATTCGGGCAAAAGGGCCAAATATATCAAGAGAAGTTTTAGAAAACTTGGTAAATTCAATAGAAATTCCTATTTTTGAGGTCAAAAAAACAAAGGAGGAAACATTAATTATTATTTTTTATACATACCTCGTAAAAGCTTTGATTTTTTTCTATTTATTTAATTTCTTGTTGTTGTTTTCTATTAAACTAATTTTGTTTTAAAATTAAAAAATCCCTTTTATTTAGTTTTACCAGTTAATCTACATTTATTTCCGTTGTTCCACTGTGGAGCATAGGGCCATACTTTTGTGCAATCTCTATATTAACTTTAATAACAAATTGTTTTTTTTTCTGACAACGTGAAAGAGCAAATCTTTTCTTTTCAAACATAATGTGTTTTTCAAAAACCTTGATTTTTATCCCGGTATAACAGTAAAATAAAAAAAATAAAAAATTTGCCTGTAGACTTCTTTGAAGTTCAAAAGCATTCAGTTTTAAAAATTGTGTTAAAATGTTAGCTAAAAAAATCGTTTTATCTATTACTAGTTCTTGTTTTAAATAAAACTACACACATATAACCGATTAAATTTAACTCATTTTTTTGCACACCCTGAAATTCGCTGTCATCTCAAGACTTTATGACATAGTGTAAAGACAGACACAAGGCGTGGTGTGACAATATTTGGCGTTAAGCAACTAAATCTTAAAAATTTCAATATTGCGAAGAAGATTTTGAAATCTTATTTTGATCAAAAAATCTTGAAAATTAAGGTAACATCTTCATTCTAGCATCGCTGATGAGCACTATAGGAGAGTGACAATGATTGTAGCTAATTAAACAGGATTCAGTAGCGACATGATTTTGTTATCATGTCCACCATTGGAATTAGCCAAGCCACCTGCTATAGAATAGTACGGAACCAGTGTGCTATGTCTTTTTCGCTAAAAATTTACCTCCACATTGCTGAAATCTTAAAGTCAATAATTATGTCTTGCTTGGTTCGTTAAAAATGGCTTCGATGCATCTTCCAGTACATAGTTTGGATTCTCACAATTTTCACTATCCGTCGAATTTCAATTAAATGTTGATCTGGACACGCAGGAACAGGTAATTACTGATGACACTTTGTACTTAATGCTTCGTTTAGATTTTATAGAAAATGCTTTTAATTGCCTTAGTCGAAAGTAACAATCGATGGCATGATTTCTTGGCTCCGTCCGTCCATGAATTGTTTTTAATTGTTCCCTTATACCAACCATTCAGATTTGTATAATATCTTTAGCAGCACAGTTTAGGAATCCACTAGTTATTTTCATTTCTACGTCATGGTTAAAATGAAGTCAGAAAGATTTTGTCGTCAACTCGCCACAAATATGGCAAAATGAAATAGCGCTGTTAAAAGACCCGCGTGGTTTTAGAATATAAAACGCCTTTTTTGTGTTGACTAGTGCTGTTTTTTAAGTTTTATTTTCGCTTGAAAAATTATTGTAGTAATAATAGAATTCTTTGGTTTAGAGATTGTACGAACTTTGGAGATAATATTGACCTTAAATCAATTAATATCAGATTTAACCTAGAAAATGGACTTTGTACATCGACTTGTTAACTGAGAAATAATAAAGAAAACAATTATAAAACCCACAAACCAACTATTATTTTCATAGCAAAAAGTAAAACTTGAAAAATAATTTTTATCGTAAATGTTTTTAATTAAATTTAAACAAATAAAAATTAATATAGCTAAAGTTAGTCCACGTAATAGGATTGCTTTGGTATACTTTTTTTATGTAGGGGGAATATCGAAGCAGACCTTTTTGAACTCCGTCTTTTCTCGAATTGATTTCAGGCAACTGATTTGTAATTTACGATTACCCTAGTCTCAACCAAATCTCGTGCTACCACTAGTCTTTACTATCGACTAAAGTGATTTTAGACTGGCGACTCTCGACCTTCTTCCTCATGACGGTGTCTCTTGTAATTGCTAGCATTTTATTAAGGCTTAGGTCCACCATGGCATTTTCACTTAACAAGTGTATGCCCATGAGAGGTTTCTTGTCCAACTCCTCAGAATTCCTCCATTGGCCAATAAACACCAGAGTTCCTACAGAGATTAATCCTCTCACGGGCTGACACCTTAGAAGTTTTTTTAAAGATTCACCTATTCACCCCTCACAAGGAATTCTTGTCCATCTTTTCAAGATTCCTTTGCTGGTCAATTAAAGCCGTAGTTTCTGCAGAGACTAACCCGTCCACCCCACACAGAGCTCGACTGGTATCCAGAGTTTGCATACTTTAGACCAAGCACCCTCCTCACCTCGTATTCGTGGCGCATGCTGTTCAACCGTGAATTATGGATTTTTTCTACTTCTCTCTGCTCGACTTATTTAGCCAGACTCCTTGCAGAGACACGAACCGGTTGCAACCACGTGGAGATATAATTCAGAACTTTTGGCAGTGCACTCAGTTACAGCAAGCCATATCTTTGTGCCTGTCAGCTGACGGCCTGGTATACTTACTTCTAGCATTTCTCTTTTACTATGCTCTTTTAAATGGAATCCGCCCCATTTACCATGATTCCTCCTAAAACTTAAACGGAATCCCCGGCATCTTGAAACATTTCAAACATTTTTCAAAAATTATTTATTTATTTGCAAATAATTATAAATAATACAAAGAACACCTATGAGAGAATCACGGCTTTAAGTCACTGATTCGCGGAAAGCTTCTATCTAACCATAGGATGGATGGCTGTGCAATATTTTATGAATCTAAAAAGTTATATGTAAATCCTGCAAAACCATGTATAAACCAGGTATAAAAGCACCGATAAAAGCACAATAAAGAAATGAATCTTTCCTTTAATGGTTATCAAATGAAAACCAAACCTGATTCGCTTCAATGTATGAAAGAAACTAACGAATAGAGATTTATATGGAAAAGCATAAAAAACACAACCCCACACTGGCATGAAGAAATTATATGATGGAAAGTTACGCAGATGTTTTTTAAAAACAACACAATAAACTTTTCTGAAGCAAAAAAATTGATAGTGGTGAGAAATTATACATAGGAGAAATTATGAATTAAATACAATAAAATAAAATCTATGCCGACAAGATTTTGTAGAAAATTTTTATTGTGCTATAATATTTACAGACATTTCATTAAAATCAACCTCAAGTGCCAAACTGTGAGAAAAACGGTGTAAGTTGGATTAAAAAAAAGAACGTTTGACGAAATTGTTACCTAAAATTATTTTCCGTGCTTAATTTACATAATGCTTGATTATGGTCTACTCTTTACACAATAGTATAGAATAGCATACAGTCTCGACTAGACTATAATCGAGCCTGGAGTATAGTATTGGCTTATAAAGAACTCCTTCGATGCGTATATATTAAGATGAAGCAAATAGACACTATTAAGATGTGCAGTGTGCTGCAACGTAAATAACTATGACCTCTTTAACGTAGCGGCACAAAAATATGAGAAAAAACTAACGAAATTGAACGACGACGCACAGAGTTAAATATGACAGCAGTGACGCTTGCTTTCGTATCCCAATCTACTCCAATTCAATAGCGAAATTAATTATTCCTACCTTATTTCTGATGAATTTCGTAAAAGTAAAAAAATATGTGCACCACCAAGAGCGGATCTTAGACTGGATCCGTTACCGTTAGGCTGTGTGGGGGAGGGGCTGGGTTAGATCATACTTGCCATACCCCAAGATCGAGGTCTTACGTGAGTCAAATTAAAAGAAAAACTATGTAAAACAAAAAGTCGATCTAGACCTAAAGTCGGGAATTTTATTTAATTTGATCTGGCAACTGGATGAATAGTTGAAAACCGGCGAAACCCTGAGCGCATGTTTTCTAGGTGATACCGCCACCTTGATGTATAGCTTTTTTAGGGCCTGATAGTAATTAAAAATAAGGCTCCAATCTTCGACCAGTAACTAAACGATTGGAGCCACGTGAACCAGCAGCTCTCGAGACGACAAGTCCTGGACTGATTGTTGGTGAGGCTCTTCCGTGAAAGTAACTTGGTAGCTGTTGTGCAGATTGTGATGCATGATCAATGTGGCATTGCATCATAATGCAAGACAGTAGACTAGCTAGCTCCAAGCCCCTTGGGAAGAAATAAGTTTATAGTCCATATCCTAAATATGTACCTATATGTAGGACAGGCTCATTTGCTCATTTATACTGCTGGAGAATCGCATGAATTCGCATGAATTTCTGAATATAATTTTGGTGAAACACAGCGCTTTGAGTATTTAGAAAAAAACAAAATGGACAATTTTGAATTGTTTTAAAATACTCAATTGAATTATTGTTATTGTTGGACGAGTATGAGGATAATGATCAAAAGCAACAACACTTTCCGCTTCATATGACACGTCTACATACGTTCGAAATGAATGGCAAAGAACCAGAACGTATAAAAATGTTGGTCCACATTAACTGCATTGCTGTCAAACAGGTAAAAAGACATTTATCAAAAAAAAATCCTACCAGATGGAAAGTATAAAATAAATGCACCATTTCGGGAAGCTTAAGGGTAAAATATCATAATAAAAATGTTTATTATGATAAACACTTTTTTCTCCCATGGACCTGCGCCCCTTTGATAGTAAGATTGTTCTATAATTGAAATCTTTTCTTTAAAAGTGAAAATTGTTTTGTGTTATTCTTCAATCTCTAGAACTAAGTCTAGGTTGACCTAGAGCCTAAGGAATAATACAAAAAAATAAGGTATATTATAACAAATAAACAAACTTTCTTAAAACGCGTTTTCTCAATTCACTTTTCGAGCATATAATTTTTTTTAAATCCCTTAATCTTACACTTACGGAAATAAAATTTAATTGTCGCGTTTTGGAAAATCGCAATTCGCTAATGACTTTATAAATTAATTTTTCTCCAAAAATGTTTAATCATTTTACAAAATAAATGTTCAGGTTCAAAGTTTTTTTCTTTCAGTGTAAGAACAAGTGATTTCAAAGTTCTCTTTATTTAGTTGTTTTGTAGTGGCAGCATCAACAAATGATAAATTATTGAAAGCCATTGTTAATTTGATGACACCCAAAGTATGAAAAAAGAACAACACGAGAAGGGCCACAAGTCATTAATGTGGGCTCACCACGAAAATATACAAACACACATAAACACACATACACGCATACACACATACACACTTACACACATACACACTGGTAAGTAGGGCATTTCAAACCAGAGGGTAGTTTTTTGATTATCATTCAGCAAATTCATTAAAGTGAACAAAAGTTAAGGACACTGAAAGGAGGGCACTGTATCGGCTAAGACTGCTTGAGAGATTTAATAAAGCAAAGTCATTTAAATTTAAATCATTATGAAATTAATATGACAAATCGATTTGTTATATATTTATTGTGATCTATCTACATGCGAGCATTTGTTCGTAGTTCAGTGTGTTCATTAGTTCCTTTGTTTATTATTTATTGGGGAATCTTTAATTTGGTTTTTAGTCTTTTCTTTTGTCTGCGCTTTGGTACGGTTTTCGGAATTTTTCGGCACACACAGCTTACGGCTCATAAGCCTCTTTCATTTTGACTCAAGCAATTGTCGTGTGTCTTCGATTTGTTAAATATTTAATGGTTTTTTTCATTTTCATCTTTATTGTCAAAGAATTATTACCATTTTAATATGATTTTTGGTCAAACACGTTTAATCCTTTTAATGCTGGTGTAAAATTTAATTAAAAATATTCTGATAAACATAATAATTATGAATTTATTTAAAAATATTTTCCCATAAGACGAAATTTAATTGTGGGATATTTTCGGTTATGGGGTTAACGGTAAAGACCTTCATTAGAGAAAATTTGTTTTGTACCAAAGTTGTGGCGGACCAAGAGCGTTAAAGAACAAGACCTTACAAAATCGTGAACTATAATTTTCAAGTTTCACAACTGTTTCTTTGCATTTAGAAAAAATTATGTACACGAACCTTTCCGAAGGAAACCGCTTTAATAGTTTGAAGTTTTTAGGTGTATAATTCCTATACACGTGTGGGTCTTTGATTCGACCTTATTGTTTTTACTTTAAATGAAAAGAATAGTCGCATCTTAACCAGCAACTAAGTTGCAATTAGTTACTTGAACCGTTTTTATTAAATAATTAATCTTTTCGATATCTTTGAACCGAGGCGTATCGCAAAAGCTCGGTGGTGGTAGCGTGGAGTATATGATCAGGCAAAGGGGAAAGCATGGCCTACATCTTTTATCAGCAAGTAATTATAACGCTGTTTTATTTTCCAGCTAGGGTTACGTTCAGTCCTCCCACGGTTTCACTTAAGGTCGGCTTCCTTAATACGTAGATGGGACTGTATCAACTATTACGGTGAATGAATATGCCCCTGCTAGATTACAGCAAATAATTCTTGTATTCGGCAAAATACGATTCAATACGAAGAATTTAAGATCATTTCGGGAGACATAATATTCGTATACCATGTGACCAATCTACGGTGAATACAATATAATTTCGCGAGACCTGTATTCCGCAATATACGAAGAATGCAAGATATTTTCGGGGGACATTATAATCGTCATGCCAGGAAAAAATAAGTATATGCCAACTCAATCTTCATCACAGCAAAGCAGCATCAGCAATGTTGGTGCGATGTTTTGAGGAGGATGAGCTGGATATAGCCTTGCTACAGGAGCCCTGGATTGTCCAAGGCAATATCAGCGGCCTGTCTCAACAGACCGCCAATCTGTACCACTCACAGACTGATGGTAAATTAAGGTCATGCATCCTGGTGCGACATGGCGTACGAACAGTACCTATGACACATCTCTGCTCGCCGGATCTTACGGTAGTACTGATTGGCAGTGGTTCGGGATCATTTCTTATTGCGTCGGCTTACCTTCCCTATGAGACGACAGGTACACATCCGTCACTGGAGGTGGAGAACCTGATGAGTTTCTGCAGGCAAAGAGGTATGGCGCTGATCATGGGCTGTGATGCCAACTCGCATAATACGGTTTGGGGCAGCACAGATGATAACTACAGAGGCCAACAATTGTTGGAATTTGTAGAACGACACGATTTGCTGGTACTTAACAGAGGGGTAGAACCCACCTTCGTGGATTCGCGAATGGCAGAGTTGATCGATATCACTCTGTGCTCAGTCAATATGCTAGACAGGGTTAAGGACTGGAAGGTCGTGGACAGATTAACCATGTCTGACCACAGGGCAATCCAGTTCGATATACTGTATGGCAGTAGACGGAGAAAAGTCCGCAAACGTATAAGAATACCGAGGAATACTGATCATACCAGTTATGAAGAGTATCTGTCGGTACATATAGGAGGTGCTCCATACAGAGCACCTCGCAACACGGGCGAAATCGAGCGGACGGTGGAACAATTGAACTCCACGGTTAAGCTAGCTTTCGAGCATGCTTGCCCCTTGACAGTAGTGGTTGAAAAAGATCCGACACCTTGGTGGAACGGAGAAATTGAATCAATGAAAAAGGAAACAAGGAAGGCCTTTAACCGATGCATGAGGGAGAGAGACTCGATCTCATGGGATGCGTATAAGGAGAAGAAGAGAGAGCTGAAGAGAACAATACGTCTTCGGAAACGAAGTACGTGGAAGGAATTCTGCTCTAATATGAGGGATACATCTGAAGTATTTAGAATACAGAAGATAATATCTAAAGACCCTGTATCTAGGATGGAGACAGTGAAGGAAACATTGAAATTGCTTATGGAGGTTCATTTTCCTGGAAGCTTTAGTTCGAGTGACTCTTGGACTCCTATAAATAGGGGGGCTAGTGAGAGAAGAGGAGCTGAGGCTGAAAGGATAATATCTCCGAATGGTGTCAGAAGTGCAATACTATCTTTTGCACCATTCAAAGCAGCTGGAATGGATGGAATTTTCCCAGCCTTATTACAGTGGGGAATAGATACCCTGGTTGATAGGATTAGGGGAATATTCGTAGCCTGTCTAGCGACGGGATACATTCCGGTGGCTTGGAGGGAAACTAAAGTTGTTTTTCTTCCTAAACCGGGTAAGAGGGACTATACTGACGCTAAGCCCTTCAGACCGGTCAGCCTAACATCTTTTCTATTGAAGACAATGGAGAGCGCGGTAGCTGACTTTATGGAGAACCATACGCTGATGGATAGGCCCTTGAGTAGATTTCAGCACGCTTATAGAGCAGGTAGATCTACTGACACCGCTCTGCACGAGCTCGTCAGAGTAGCGGAAAGAGAAATTTTCAATGGCGGAGCTGTTCTGTCCGTTTTTATCGACAGTGAGGGCGCCTTTGACAAGATCTCTTTTGGGAAGGTGAGAAATGCTCTTACTGAACGTAGGGTTGACCCCATTATTATAAAATGGATAAACGCTATGCTTCGGACTAGGGCTATAAATCTCAGAGATGGGAGAACCAAGATTCGAGGTAGGGTAGTTAGGGGGTGCCCACAGGGAGGTGTATTGTCACCTCTTTTGTGGAACATCACCGTAGATGGCCTTCTTTGGAGATTGGACTCAATAGGCGTCCATACGATTGCGTATGCGGACGACCTGGCACTAATGGTTGGTGGTAAGTTCATTGGGGCCATTCAAGGTTGCATGAGACAGGCTCTCATGGTGACTGAGACATGGTGCAGTGAACAGGGTCTAACCATAAATGCCAGTAAATCCGACGCTATGCTTTTCACTCGTAAGAGGAAGGGCGTAGAGATTGAAGCCTTAAAGCTTTCCGGATCGGAAGTAAATGTGTCCAGGAAGGTGAATTATCTGGGCGTTACCTTAGATAAGGAACTTACCTGGAATGAACACATCGAAACAAAGGTCAGGAAAGCAAAAAGGATTATGCATCAATGTAAACTAGTGTGTGGCCGTAGGTGGGGAATCTCGCCGAAGGCTACATTCTGGATTTACACAATGATGGTGAGACCCATTATAACTTACGCATCCGTGGTGTGGTGGCCGAAGACCTCTCAGGGCACAATTAAGCGTAAGTTGGATGGGATTTAGAGGGTTGCCTGCATGGGTATAAGTGGTGAAATGCGCACGGCGCCAACGCAGGCAATCGAGGCAATGTTGGGATTGCTGCCATTAGACTAATTCATTAGGTCAACGGCCGCATTGTCAGCTTTGCGAATGAGGAGCGATGCGGTTTGGCATAGCTTTGGGCCGAACATCGGGCATAAGAGTATCCTGGACCTCGTTGGGAAAGAGGTTAGGGCTGCTCAGATGCCGATGAAACGCATGAGTAGAAGAAAGGTAGTCGAAAGGCTGCATCGGACACTCATTGCGGAGGTAATTATACACAATGAGTGTATGGAGAACGACATCAGCATATTTACTGATGGTTCTCTTATGAGTGGCAGGGCAGGGGCAGGTGTATTCTCAGTTGAGCTGAACTTGTCCTGTAGTCTGTGTTTGGGGAGGTACGTATCAGTTTACCAGGCAGAACTGCTTGGTTTGCTGCATGCGTTGGATCACTTGCTTGAAAGCCGAGTGCATGGGAAAAGGGTTCCCATTGCACTTGACAATCAGTCAGTTATAAAACGCATGAGGCAAGTGAACGTATATTCCAAACTGGTGCTGGAATGTGTTCTGAAACTGAACAGATGTGCCTCGTTGAATGAGGTGACGTTGATGTGGGTTAAGGGACACATAGGCACAGCTGGGAATGAAGCATCAGACGAACTAGCAAAAAGGGGATCTGATGTGGATTTCTGTGGACCAGAACCCAGGGTTGCCCTGGGGAATGGCCTAGTGCGAGCTAAAGTTCTTCAATGGGTAAACTCATTACATCTGAATAGGTGGAGGGAGAATACAACATGTAGACAGGCTAGAATGGTGCTCAAAGAGCCCCTCGGCAGGAAGGCCAGCAAGGTACAGTTCGTACGGTATTGTCTTTTCATGGCCAAACCTCCACACTGTATCCAATATTCAGTATAAACTAAACGAGAATTATGGCGTAAAAACAACGTGTATTTTTTAATTCTTAATATGTTGGTTACCAAGCACTAATAATGTGAGTGTATTTACAATATGTTAGCTGCCTATTACTAATGTTTGTGTGTTCGTTTGCCTATCGGTATGTTTATGTTTGTACATAGGTACCGACACCTTACACAGTAATTAATGGAGAACACCTTTTATGTTCTGCTTGATACTGCCATATATAATTGAGAAAACTTACAGGAGCAAGAAGCTGACTTACCGAGCACGTCGTAAATTGTTTAATGAAGTTAAAATTGTGACTCACAACTAACATCGTGCATTATGGTTGGATCCCCCTGTTCAACAAACGAAAGACACGACAGAGCAGTTATGCGTTCATAAACGTTAAAAAATGTCATTGCATTGGCTACGAAGTGATGTAATGCATTGTAAGAGTTGAGTTTGCAATGTTGCTTTAGATACTGCGTTTATAAAGTCAACTAGTGACCAAATTTCGTCCAAATCGTTATGCGGTTTCGAAGATTAGAGTGAACTGCAAGTGATCTTAAGATGAATTAAAATAATGCAGTCAAATTTTTGGTAGCGAAATGTTGCCTCAAACATTTAATCTTTTGGAGATTTCATAAAACAATGTCTTTACGAAAAATTATTCCGTTCCGAATAATTTTTAAAGACTCTCTCTGCAACACAAAAAAACATACCGTGAAGCTTTCGCAAATTGAAGTAGTAGCTCTTCTCTTTATAAAATGCTGTTCCTACTAAATTGTAGCAAAGATTGAATTAAATATATAAAATTTACACTTTTAAATATTAAATTTAATTAAATAAAATTTCGTTACTTTAATTGTCTACAACGAAACTCGTTTGCGTTGCTTTTTATGCATTTTCTTCGCAACGTAAGTCTGTGAAACCAAAATAACTTTTGATAATTACGAATATTTTAATTAGTTGTCAGCGTCAGTTGAGCTCTCTTAAGTGGGTGATAATACAAGTTTTAACCAAAAACCTACAACGTTTTTTGAAACTAGAAAGAAACTTTTTTGTCCATTTTATTTTGTTCCTAAAATAAAATAGAAAAAGTTGTAGCTTTCAGTTGTAAAGTTGTACTTTTGTTAAATCACCAGTCATAAAAAAGTTTAAATATTTAAATATAATTATCATGTCATTTGTGAAACTTAAGTTGTTTAAGGAAACCTCAAACAACCTCTAGAGATGGAATTGTTTGTCTAAAAACGTGTTTAAGATGTTCTAACAACTTTGTCAAATATGTTAAAGTAAAAAAGAAATTATTATTATGTTTTTAGAACGAGTTTAGAATAAATGAAGAAAATTAAAGTTGTGTGGTGTTTAGTACAGTGGATGACAAAAATATATTTTAGGTAAAGAAACTGTTGGCGGAAAGTTTTCTATAAATTTTTTCGCAATTACAATTGGCACCACAACCCCTGTCAACAATGATTTTATATACGTTTTGCATGCGACGCAGTATATCGGCAGATCGATCAAAATGCCATCAGAATACGATCTAAATATATTATTTTATTTGCTTGCTCCAGTGGTCTTTTAATTTGGGCTCATTTATAAGAAGAAGCAAAATTTTTGGAATCCTACAGCGATTATAGTAAAACTGTTTGAAATTATCAAGCGAACTTTCGAAATTATAACCATTTTAACCTTAAAAAAAACGTTAAAAAAAAACGTTTAAAACCGATAGATCTAAAACAATCACCCTAGGAATTAGCCTTATATCTATTTTTTTATTTTTTTGATATGCACAGTTAAAACACAGTTTTTTTCTGCAAAACAAAAATTTATTTTTCAACTTAATCTCCTTTTAACTCAATACGCTTAGTCCAATGTTTCTCTAGTTTTTGTATCCCTTCTAAAAAATAGTATTTTTCGAGGTTTGGCATTTCTTTGGGCAATAATTTCATCGTTGGAGCTAAATCTCCGAGCCATTACTTTAGGTTTGGAAATAGAAAGTAGTCACTAGGGGATAAATCCGGAGAATATTGCGGATGAGGTACCAATTCGTAGCCCAATTCATACAGTTTTGCCATTGATGAAAAATAATTTTTTTCTTGGCCATGTGGGGTCATTTTCTTTTTAATTTCTCATTAAATCAGTTTAATAAGTTGGCATAATATTCGCCGTTAATTGTTTTTCCGTTTTGAAGGTAATCGATGTGAATTATCCCGCGTGCATCCCAAAAAACTGCTGCCATCACCTTATTGGCCGACAAACTTACCTTGGCCTTCTTCGAAGCAGGTTCACACGGAGAAACTCATTGTTTCATCCACAATTACAAAACGCCGCAAAGTCATTCGGATTGCGGATAAACAACTCCAAACAATCTTTGAAGTTGTCACACGTTTACGTTTATGGTCAATTGAGAGAAGACAACTTTCTTAAACCTAGCTGATCATATAAAATCGAAACCACACTGCCATTAAAAATGCCTAGGGCATCAACAATCTCACGTACTTTTACTCTTCGAACGTAAATTTTTTCGACATTTTCGGGTGTACTGACCTCAATTGGCCGTCCAGAACGTTCGGCGTCATTTGTACTTGTGCGACCACAACGGAAGTCAGTAAACCACTTTTCTACCATTGAATCGATGGTTTATAGTCCCCATAGTATTTATCAAGATTTTCCTTGGTTTGATTGACGGTTCTTTTCGCAAAAAATAATGTTTAATGAGCACTCGAAATTCACTTTTTTCAATTTTTAGACAAATACACGAAGTTGTATATTTTGAACAGCTGTTAAACGCAAAGTAATTGCTGTCACTTGCTCAAAATTTGACAGTAGTCTATTAACAGGTGATGGGAACAGTGTCGCATTTCATATAACTACGAGGGAAGTGCGAAAAGTCACAGACTTATTGATCCGCCCTCGTACGTGAAGATAATTTCAGCACGACGATATGTTTATATGAGTGTAATATACCGCCGACAGTCGTTTAATTATAACTTGTTCTTACTTCTGTCGTGGCTGTTGCCTGTGGTACCAATTGGAATTAGGCTATTAGCAGTTTTTTATGTCTAGGGTATTTTGGAATAGTGAACAAATTCTGGGCGATTATTCACTTTCTGCTTACTCAATTTTTCAATTTTTTTTTTAGTGATTGCGTAAATGTTTTGCGTTACTATGACGAATTAGAGGTCTGCACAAAACCATTTGAAAGCAGTTTGAAGACATTGGGTAGTTTTCATATACTTGAAATACAGAGAAATACTGTTCATAAGACATTTATTTCAGTGGTTGTACCCGGCCAAGAAAAGAAACAAATACTTTGTGAAGTTCACTAATGCCAAAGCAAGACGTATTTAAAATTCAGGTATGTTTGTTTATGCAGGCCTCTAAGGCGCATCACGCAGAAAACTATCACAGTCCACATACTACACAGTCCAATACTAGCCTGCGCCAGGCATTTACACAGGTGTGTTCTCATTGCACAGTCATCAAACATCATCTTTCTCGATACTCGTCGTGATCAGATAACGTTTGAGGTCAACAACTTTCCTACCCAATCGCCTCTCCAGTCATATTTTCAAGTTTATATAGTCCAGCCATTGTGAAATATTTGGGTTGTAGCTTTCAGAAATGTAAGTTTAAGCCTCTTTCCCAATTCTTCCACTACCGGAGTTATCTCATGACTGATCTGGTTTATTGATTTGGTTTCCAGTTACAGAAACTGACGTCTTGTGTCCTTAGTTAGATTCAAGAATGATCGATCGAATTACAAAATTCTGCCATCCCGCGGATACAATTGAAATCTTCTGTATTCCAATTAGCTAATTAAATCCAGCTGTAAAAGTTAATTTATTTGCATTGTTTTGCACGAAATTATAATATCTTTAAGACAGAGAGACTTGACAAACAACGTCATCAAACGTGAAATCATGTAAATGAAATATTGTATTCGCACAAAATCATAAATGTAAAAATAAAGCTCTGTTCCTAATCAAAAAATTTCGGCCGTTTAAAGTACTGGTATGATGTAATGGAACTGTACATACCAAGAACTTAGTTCTTATTTTGATCTCAGTACTTTTAACGGCCGAAACTTTTGGATAGGAACTTGTCCTTATTTTCAAATTTATGGTTTATCGCGGATCTTACTTCTTGCTGAGTTATTTTTTGCCTTATTTTATATATTATATATTTAAATGTATGTATAACATGAAGTTTCAGTTATACCAAATTTTGGCTCTGTATGTACCGTAGAAAAGTCCGATATATTTAAGGGGCAGCCTAGTCCCCCTACATAAAAAGTGGCCTTATCCAAATTTTTTCCTTATTTTCTTATTTAAGACCCACATGTATACCAAATTTCAGCGCTCTAGCTATAGTGGAAGTACCCCATAATATTGATGAGTGAGTTAGTGATTAGGTACTAAAATTTACACTTTTTACACATTCATATCTCGGAAAGGTTTTATGGAAAAATTTTCAAATTTGGTTACCTATATGCAGAGTTTTTATGTTTCAAGTCTTATTATTTTATGATTAAATGATGCGGGTAAAAACAGCGCAAATGGTTTCGTGTATTAAGCACACTGTGTGCCTCAGGCCTGAACCGTGCGCTTTAATTTCGATGGGTCTTAAGTTAGATGCGTTCATTTCGCTAAAAACATTCCATATTTTCCTGGATTTACTTCACATATAGTAGATACTAACCTTTCCGCTTCTTCTGAGACTTCATGTTCTGTTTCGTTCAATATTTTCTAGTCTGGTAAAGGACCAAAGTTTGCCTACGTAGAGCCCCTCTTCATTTATTCATTCACTCACTCTTCATTTTAAATTGGATGTTAATTGGTATTAAAAGTCATCTCTTCTTGGTCATGCGCCCTTGAGAATACTGTTCCACCCCGAATTAAAGTAGTTTGAATAGAATTTATTTCCTTTTTCCGTACTTACTTATTAAGTACTTGATCTAAAAGTACACTTCCAGCCGCCACCACTAGGATGTAAAAGTAATATTACCCGTCTCTACTGGCTAATTGTTAGCGGACGACCTTAATAGCAACTTTGTTTACATTATTTTTATGATAAAATACCATTGGTCATCACAGAAACAGTCTAATTTTTTATGGTGCCGGACAATTTTGTGTTCATCAGAAAAGGCTAATTCAATCTTCAAATTGTTCATTACTAAAATTATAATTGAACAGTAAAAAAAGTGAATTTATCATAGTGAACACCCTTCAGAACGGCAACAGCAATCTGATATTTTCAAATCCCTTAGCACAACATCATAAAGCTCTTCGGTATTTAGAGTTCAACTAGCCTGAGACTTGCTTTTTAAAGTTTCGAAAAACAAACGAAATCAAAACAAAAATCTCTCACGGTCATTTTGCAACCCCAACCTAAAACGAACATGAAAAAAATAAAACAACCTGTTTTTCCCAACACTTGATTCATACCCTAATAACTGGGCAAATATGAATAATCATATTCGTGTAACACTTGAAAATCTGTGGCCTTTTTTTCTACTCTTCGCTCGGATTCAATTAAGTTGGGAACTATTTTTCCATTTGATTTCTCTATTACTGACAATAAAATACGAAACAACAACAACAACTGACAATAAACAATTTTATAAGTGCAACATTTTGTTAAAAAAAAAAGCAAAAGTACAAAAATACCAACAAGCAAATGTTGCGTGCACGGCACGTGACCTTGTGTCACGCACTTTGATTAGTTGTATAAATTTTGAAAATGTGTATGAAGCTTCCAACCCTTGTTAGCAGTCTTGATACGATTACACACTCTTTAAATGATTAACAAAAGCTACGGCCACATCATCCTGTTTTATTTGACATCGGAAACCAGTCAGTCGACTTGTTTGCAATTGTAAACACCACCACCATTAAGTTACCAGCACCAGAGCCAGCACCAAATATCATGCAACTGTTTCCTTTTTTCAATCAGCTCGCGCGCAAGTGTTAACATTTGTTTTGTTGTTATTGTTCAGCTGTGTTTCATGAAAATTCCACTTGTCCTTTTGGCAATTTAATTCCATTTTTTCTCACTGTAACCATTTTCTTACTCCACCTCTGCCGCAAATTTTGTTCAACTTTTATGTCACTTGTTAATGGACATCTATGATAAATTTTTTTGTTTGATTCTTGACTGGATTGTGGGAAGATTTGTGTGTCCTGGTTTTTATTTACTTTGATGTTCCCCTCATAATCAAAGTATTTGATTTCTTAATCTATTTCGCTTGTCAGTTAATAGAGAAGGCGATTAATGGGATTTTTTGATTTTTATATTATCAGTGATTTATTATGTACGGCCTGCATATACATAGTCTCCTTATAGCTCGACTTTAAATCTGCTCATATTTTCCAAGATGTTACTATCGATCAATTTTTTAAAGGTTCGGAAGTGTCTGCGAGTACTTTCAATAGGGTTGATATGATGTAAGTCATTCAATTTCTAATTTTGATTTTGTAATGATGTTTTTTTGCTAATTTTCAAACTCTTTAGTTAGTTTACTTTTTGGTGAGTTTCGATTTGTGGTGAAATTCAATTCATTTCTATTCTTCAATGAAATTTCGACTTCCTAATAAAATTTATAAATTTTGGTAAAATTTGTAGCGAAGTTTTGGTTTTTTGTCAAAATTAAATCCTTTTGGAAGTAACAATTTGCTTCGGGGTTTTCGGATTTTTCGGTGAATTCTCCTACTTTTGGATTTTAAGGGCTTTTATAGTTTTTCGGAATAATTTGAGTTTTTGGCAAAATATTTAGTTTTTAATGATTTTTAATTTCTTTTGAATTTAAATTTCCTTTTTGTTAATTTTCGATCTCTTGTTGAATTACGGAATTGTGGAGAATTTTCAAAGATTTACTGACTTTCTGGTGAAATATAGATTTTTGTATAATTTTGCACTTTTTCATAAAATTAAGATATTTCGATTTCTTGAATTGAAATTTTTGATGCAATCCGTAGTGAGTTTTCCAAATTTTTTTAGATTTTTTTTTTTGGTTGTATTATTTCCGTCTTTAGGTAGTTTTGTATTTTTAAGTGGTTACTTTCCAATTTTTGTTAAATATCTGATTTTTGTGTTTTAGGTCTTATGGTAAATTTTAAATTTATGGTGAAACTTTAATTTTCGATCATTTTGTTTTGCGAAATATTGAGTTTTGGTAATATATCCGCGCTTTAAAAGAAAACCAAGACTTTTTAGTGGAGTTTCGATAATTTCAATGTTTGATTATATTTCAGTTTTTATGATTTTTAAATTTTTTGTGAATTTTTAGTTTTTGGTGAGTTTCCGATTTATGTTGAATTTTTAAGTTTTCGTTGATTCATTCACGTACGCAAGTTATATGGGGCCTCAGCTAGATAGATAACTTGTATTGGGGTACTTGATAGTCAGTGTGATATAGACTCTGAACATATAAATTTCGATTCAACATAAGAATAAAAATAATAAAAAAATCTCCAGAAAAATAAGTTTTGCTTCATACATCAGGAACTTGTAGATTATAATGCTAATTTCAAGTAATTATTTAGATCAATTTTCAAGGTAATAGTATATGTAGGGGAACGATAAATTGAGGTTTACCTAAGACAGTGCATAGACGGACATGATTTTGTAATTAAAAATCGAACAATACACTTCTACTCGTTTATACCCTTAACATCTTTAGAGAAGGGTATAGAAATTTAAATAAATTTTCAATTTTTAAACAAGCGGTTAGATTTTGATAAAATTTTACACTGCTTTCGATATTAAGTCTTAAACTTGCATATTCTGCTTAATACCAAGAATTATTCCTTCAAATATGGGATATAATCGAGTTTCAAAATTTAAATTGTTTGTCCTACACGCAGAGAAAAATAGTAATTACCAACCATACAAATTACAACATGGTTGGTTTTTTTCTATACTAAAATACCACTTACAACCAAAGCCTTTTAAATCAAGAATAAATTTTCTTCGCGCCACTTAAATTATTTGTCGGAAAAGAGAAATCATACAATATTTTTGACAAATTTTGCTTTCGAACTCGGCTTTTCTAGCAAATAGTCAGTTTGGTTCGCTTAGAGCTAAAATTTTGTTAATATTAATCTCTTATAAAAAAGTCGTATTATAAAGTTGGTTATAGCTAAGCAAGCATCTGCTAGATTCTTCAAGTTTCGAGATGCATAGATAACTGATGTAAAAAGACTTAGGGGGTAAAGCGTAAATCTTAGTATTGAATGATACTCAATAATATAAATAAAAAACAGCGAAAAATTAAAGACGTTTAAAAAGATTAAACGTAAGAATATGATGTTCTCAGACCATGTTTTAACACCAATTAAAAAAAATTTGTCTGACTGGCAGAAAAATTTGTTAGTATTGTTTCGTTTCAGTCTCTTTGAGACGTGCGTCTAAATGTTGTAGTTGTTGATGGCCAGAGAACTTGTACCGACAACCACTATCGGTTTGCTCCATAAACTTGTCGAGTATTTTATATTCTTGAATAGTATAGTCTTCTATATCGACTTGTATTCTATATCTGTTTACTTTGGAGAACTGAGGCCATATCGTTACATGGTAACTTTTGAACCAACCTGTATTTATTTTATCCGTAAAATATTCATGTCCAACAGGAATTCAAAATGAATTCCAAGTTCATTATATTTTCGAAATAAGTTTCAAGAGGATTTTCATTTTCATCAAGTTTAAATAAATTAAAGACATTTAACCTCTTGCTTATAAACGCAATTATGCCCTCCGCCTCTATTTAATAGATACAATTAAAACCCCTTTTTAATGGCAATAAATTAATCTTCATAAATCACAAATCAACATTAAACATACAACAGTCAACACTGAACAAAAAACTAAACGGAAATAATATACTGCACAGGAGACTGAGGAGCATTTAGATAAAATAATACCCTCTTCCTTTAATACTCTTTCTGTTTTCTAGCAATTGTAAAGATTACAAACCAGGCTAAATACGTACACAAACGCATTTACATAAGTAAAACAAGTTTAGACACATTTTGTAACATGTAACAAGTGAAAACAATGCCAAGATTCCAAATAATGACAAAAGCAATTAATTTACATTTCGTTCAGTAGCTTGACAAGTTGAAGACAGGTACTAGCAGTGTTTATGTATGTGTAAATTTACCCAAAATACTATTGCATTTCGTACAGAGAGAAAGGAGGTGAATAGCACTAATGTGTTGGTAGTATGTTCGTTGTAGATAAACTTAACGCTTGCACACCTGCTAGTTATATACAAAGTTGCTGATAACAGCTCAAATGTGTTTCCCTTGGTTATCCAAAGCCAAGAAACGCTGACATAAACAAGATATTAAATATCTTGTTTAAAATTGAAGTAAACAAAATTGAAAACGACAAAGTACATTTTGAATAAACAAAATGTATTTCTTCTTTTCCTTTGTCTTCGAGTTCTTTCTCTTTGTTTTTAAGTTAAGCTTCTAAGTTTTTAAACAATAAGTTTTAGTTCTACATAATCACGCAACCAATTCGATACCTACATTAAATAAAGGAAATTAATCTAAACCTTATTTTATAATTTTGTTTTATTAAAAAGGAATAATAAAAGTATTTAAATAAAAAATATAAAATTGGCGACGAGGATGGGATAGCTAAGTGAAAAATAGCTATACCAATTGTGAAAAAATAAAACAAAGATTTTAAAGTTTATTAAATTAAAATATTATATACAGAACGATTTTAAAGTTTAACAAATTAAAACATATGAAGAACGATTTTAAAGTTTATTAAATTAAAATATATAAAGAACGATTTTAAAGTTTTTAATAAAATTAAAACAAAAATATATATACATATATAACTAGAAAGAACGATTCTAAAGTTTAAAAGAAGTAAAATAAAATAGAAATTAAATAAAAATAATAGAAATAAAATTAAAACTTTTAATAAAAAACCGAAAAATGTCATTATCACTGAGTGAAAGTTTGCGTGAGGCGAGGAGCGTTCCGGTTTTCAACGGAAACGGCGAATACACCCTATCTAATTATTTACGTGATGTGAATTCCGTGCTACATATTACTGCCGAGGAGCATCATCTGGTAGTCAAAACAGTACTCATCAATAAGCTGCAAGGAAAAGCCTTGAGAGCCATAGAAACTCTAGAAAATCCAACGTGGGAGGTGATATTAAGAAAGCTCAAGGAGGAATTAGGTGTCAAAAGATCATTCTTTCAACTTAGAACTGAAGCGCTAAATACGAAGGCAAGTAATATTGAAGAGCTGCACTATAAATTAAGAAAGGTATTAGCAGAGATGAACACAAAATTTAATCTAAACCCTGTAGACATTTCCTACACTCCTACTAATAACGAAAAGATTATTTTTGATATATATACAAATTTCCTACCCTTATATATTAGATCCCTACTTTTACAAAACAATATTTCAACTATAGAATCAGCTAATACTTTTTATATACAAAATAATATTTTAAAAGATATTAAATTGATTAACAACACACAAAATCAAAATAAAGAAATTCGTTATAATAATCAAAATTTTAGAAATAATGGAAATAATAACGTCAGAAATTTCAGAACTAATAATTTTAATACGTCAGGTCATCATGGAAATGATGTTAGAAATTTCAGAAGTAATAATTGGAATACCTCAGGTAATTATAGGAATAATGATAGAAATTTTAGGAATAGTAATTGGAATACGTCAGGTCAATTTAATGGACATAATAATTTCAGAAACAACAGTTTTGGAAATAATAATTATAATAAAAATAATTATAGACAGAGCGACAATAGAGCACCCAACCCAGTGCCAATGGAGGTAGATTTAACAGAAACCTCAAATTTTCAGGGGTCCTGCCTAAATGCAGACTACCCATAGTAGATCTTCATATAAGTAACATTAAAGTTAGATGCCTTTTAGATACAGGAGCTGCTACTACACTAGGCGATTATACAATTTTTTCAAAATTCCCGTTAATACAGAAATTAAAGATACCAATAATTATAAGAACATTGTCAGGATGTTCAACTGTAACTGAGGAGGCTATAGTGCCCTTACCAATAGAATTTAATGAGCAAGGAAAAACTATGTCTGTGAAAATAACGGACTTCTCAAAGAGGCCATTCGATTGTATTATTGGCTGCAACATTTTATCCCCTATAGGAGCGAAATTTGATTTTTTAAATAATATGATAGTAATAAATAATAATGAGATAATAATTAATAAAGAAAAAGAACCACCATTTGGTTATGACGAAATTAATTATTTAGAAAAGGGAACTATTAATATAAATGAATTGTTAAGTGACGATCTTAATAAAGAAGAGAAAGAAAGGCTTCAAGCATTTTTGAAAACAAATAGAAAAACATTTTATGACGAAGGACAAGTATTGACCGCTACCAATTGTGTACGACATAGGATTGTGACGAATTCGAATCAACCAGTATATTCCAAGATTTACCGCTACCCTCAGGTTCATAATGAGGAGATTGAAAAGCAAATCAATGATATGCTTGGCCAGGGAATTATTCGGGAGAGTAAATCTCCTTATAGTTCGCCTTTGTGGTTAGTGCCGAAAAAATCAGATACTCATGAAAAAAAATGGAGGGTCGTTATAGACTATAGGAATTTAAATAAGATCACAATAGACGACAAATTCCCTATGCCCAACATTGAGTTTTTGTTTGATAAGCTGGGTCGTGCGAACTATTTTTCGACTTTGGATTTAGCCAAAGGGTTTCATCAGATATTGATGAACCAAAGCGATAGAGAGAAGACAGCGTTTTCGACACCGATGGGTCATTTCGAGTATATTCGAATGCCTTTTGGTCTCAAAAATGCACCCGCTACTTTTCAGCGGATGATAAATTTTGTGCTACGGGATCTGATTAATAGATCATGCGTAGTATATATGGACGACATACTAGTTTTCTCCACATCTTTGAATGAACATTTTGAAACATTAAATAAAATATTTCAGAAACTGAACGAATATAATTTAAAAATCCAGATGAATAAATGCCAACTTTTGCGCAGACAGACAGATTTTCTGGGGCATATTATAACATCTGAAGGAATCAAGCCTAACCCTTTAAAGATCAAGGCTATTACAGGCTTGACAATGCCTAAAACGGAAAAAGGTATAAAGTCCTTTCTAGGGTTAACAGGGTATTATAGGAAGTTTATACAGAATTATTCAATGGTGGCTAATCCAATGATAAAATATTTAAGAAAAGGCTCCAATCTGAAACAAATTGGAAGCGATATTGAATATGAGAACGCTTTCGAGAAGTTAAAGACTTTAATCACGAGCTATCCAATTCTGTCCTTTCCTAATTTCAATAAAAAATTTGTACTGACAACAGATGCGAGCAATGTGTCTTTGGGGGCCGTTTTGAGCCAAGAAGGCAAGCCAGTCTGTTATGCAAGCCGGACGTTGAATGGACATGAAAGGAACTATACAACAATGGAAAAAGAGTTGTTGGCGATTGTATGGGCTGTGCGTTATTTTAGGCCTTATTTGTATGGGCGAAAGTTTTTGATCCTGACGGATCATCAGCCATTGAAGTGGCTTTGCTCTCTTAAGGAGCCGAACCAAAGAGTCATTCGCTGGAGAATTTTATTGGGCGAATTTGACTTCGATGTTGATTATATAAAGGGCAAGGATAACAAGGTTGCTGATTTTTTGAGTAGGACAGAGAATCTTGAGAGCCCAGAGATTGAAAGTTACGACCTGAAGTCGATCTTTGAGATTTCGGAGGAAAGGGTTGAAGAAACTATGACAGATGGTGAATCAATGCACTCCGGAATGGAAGATTTGCATGATCATTTCCCTATTAGCGAAGGTATAGTGAACAAGTACAGAACGCAGGTTCATGTAGTGGAATCAAAGATAATAGAAGTAGAAGTGGTTTTAAGAAAATATAAGATCATATATGTACAGGAATCTGATTTGATCAACAACCACTATTTGAATGACTTGTTTAGGAGAAATATAAAAAGAGGAACAATCGGTGTCTGCTCTGAATTGGAGGACAGTAAATATCATATTGTACAACAGAAGCTTATAGAATTATTTAGTGGTGATCGTAATGTAAGGTTTATTAAGTGCACACAAAAAGCGATAAATGTATCAGATGAAGAAGAGTTGTTAACGATTGTGGAGAAAATCCATCTAGAAACAAACCATAGAGGAGTTCTGGAAAATTTTGAAGAAATAAAATATAAATACTATCATCCTAATCTTATTAAATTTATTAATAAATATATAAACAGTTGCACTACTTGCGGAGAAAATAAATATGACAGAAAGCCAATCAGGAAACAATTTAATATAACAGATACACCGTCTGAGCCTAACGAGATAGTTCATATGGACATATTCCATATGCATAAAATGTATTTTCTCACGACTATTGACCGATTTACTAAGCTCGCCAGTGTGCACAAGCTGAGTGATAAAAATATGGTCACAATTAGGTCAAAGTTGGAAGAGAGAATGGCTTATCTTGGTAAGCCGAATCTTCTGATAATGGATAATGAATTTAATAATACATTGATTAGATTTTTCTGCCAAGAGAAAAATATATTAACTCATTTTACAACCCCGAATTCGCATACCGGAAATGCGGATATAGAACGATTTCACTTGTCATTGTTAGAACATGTTAGAATATTGAAACGAGATAATGAAAACGTGAATGTAGAAGAATTGATTATCAGAGCGGTGGGTTTTTACAACAATACCGTTCACTCCACAATTGGAGTTAAACCCATGGATTTTATTAATCATAGGGACATAAATATGGTTAAAATTAGAGAGACTATGAAAGGGAATAAAGAGAATGCTATTAGAAGAATTAACGCCAATAGAGAGCCTGTTCCGAGCTTAGGCAATCGCAAAATATATATAAAAAATCCTAAAGCTCTAAGGAACAAAACAGCAAAAAGATTTAATATTTACAATCGCAATAATCCTAATAGGATTGATGTAACACAAATAAAAAGACCTTTAAAAACATTTACAGGTGCTATTCATGGCAATGGTGCTGATGGTAATGGCAATGTTCGTACAGGGAAGCCTGGAGGTTAGTAAGATCGAAACATCCGGAGGATATATTTTAATGGAGAGTGAGCCGATTTGGATAATTGAAAGCTATTCGAGATTAATTCATGTTATTGACATCGAGGAACTAAGGTATACAATACAAAAAATAAGAATAGGTGTAGCCAAAGATTTTGAAAATAATGAGAGCCACTGGATGCTCTTGAATGTACAGAATAGAATTGAGGAGCTAGAGCATAGCATGTTGACATTGTCACTTCATACGAGAGGAAAAAGAGCTCTAATTAACATAGGTGGTAGAGCGGTTAAATGGTTGTTCGGAAACATGGACGATGAGGACAGATTACTGATTGACCAGCAATTTAGAACTTTAGACATCAATCAGAAAAATTTGATAGGTAATATGAATAGGCAGATAAAAATTAACGACGATATACAGAAGTACTTACGGGGCATTAATATGGTGATTGAGGAGCATAAGGAAGTTTTTGGTTTGAATTATACGAAAGAGGTAATGCAGAGTATAAGAATGTCGAAATATAATAATTGTTTGTTGCTAATAAACCAAGTGGCTGATAGAATAGAAAGAATTCAGGAAAATATAATGACATCGAAGCATGATTTAATGAACAGAATTATTCTTACGAACGAAGAAATTGACTTTTATAGAGTAGATAGTCTGAAATTGAAACACATAAAATGTAGTTTTGGTTCGGTTTTGGATTCGAAATTGATATTTGTTATAATGATACCCGACTTTTATGAGGAGCCGTTTAAATCGAGAATTGTTTTGCCAATTCCCAATAGAGAATTTATGCAGGTCGATGTTGGAATAGTTAAAATTGTGCTAATAGAAAATGTTGTGTATACTGCCAGTGACGAAGTTTATGTTAAAAAAATGAATAGAGCAAGCAATTGTATTGAAAACTTGCTGAATAACACTTTTACAAATTGTACCAAAAAATTGAATACACAGCAAGCAATTGAAGAAATAGATTTAGGAAACCTTTTAGTTATAAATGGCAATGCCAGTCTTTTGAATACTTGTAATAATTATACTTACCGTCTGGAAGGACATTATTTGATTAAATTTGATTCATGTGAAGTTCGAATAAATGAATTCGTACTAAAAAGATTTTCTAGTAAACTAAATATTGTAATACCAAATTTGCAAAGACTAAATGGAAGTTTATTATTGACTCCAAGATTACCTAATTTTACTAACATTGATGAAATAAAAAATATTGTGAACAAAGAAAATAATTTTAATTTTTATACGATTTATGTTTTGATTATTGTTATTATAATAAGCTGTACTTTAAGATGCTTGTTAAAAAATAAGAAAATTCGAAGGGACTCGAATTTAAAGGGAGAGCGAGTTATATACAAAGTTGCTGATAACAGCTCAAATGTGTTTCCCTTGGTTATCCAAAGCCAAGAAACGCTGACATAAACAAGATATTAAATATCTTGTTTAAAATTGAAGTAAACAAAATTGAAAACGACAAAGTACATTTTGAATAAACAAAATGTATTTCTTCTTTTCCTTTGTCTTCGAGTTCTTTCTCTTTGTTTTTAAGTTAAGCTTCTAAGTTTTTAAACAATAAGTTTTAGTTCTACATAATCACGCAACCAATTCGATACCTACATTAAATAAAGGAAATTAATCTAAACCTTATTTTATAATTTTGTTTTATTAAAAAGGAATAATAAAAGTATTTAAATAAAAAATATAAAATTTGCTTCTACAGGAGTTAAATTGTAGGAAATGTTAGGGGCAAGACTAACTAACTAACTTATTGTGACTAACTAGCTACTGATCATTTAAAAGCGACAGTTGTGAAGTTTGTTGCAGTTTTCCACACCCACCTCTTAGAAATTTTACCAACCAGTGATTGCAATTTTTCTAAACTATTTCAAACTATTTAGTTCTAAAATATCTTTAATTTGTCTAATTAAATTTATAATTAATAATTCAAATTTCAACTTACAGTATTTTCAATTTAACTTCTTCAGTTTGTACTTTTACACTATCTAAGATTTCTTCCGAGTTGAATGCTGTTATTCAATATAGCGTGACCAAAGAGGATTGATAGCTTTTCAGAAGTTATCAAATGTTAAAATATTCAGTTTGGTTTCCGACACAAAACATATAGAAATTCTAGCTCAGTTGGAAATACTCAACATGCGTTTCGTCGTGTGGTTAGTCGCCATTATCTCATTTATGCCTCCAGTTATATCTTCTAATAAAGAAGTCTTGTTATCGCTTGGACTTAAAAACAACGAACGATAATTGTATGTACTTTCATTTTAGAATATAACTTTTGACTCCCCGCTGCTGGTCGTAAAATCAATATTTTTGCTAAAGAGCCAGAACTTTAAAATAAATTGTGCGAATTTATTTCAAAAATCTTGGTTCAGTTCGAGAATATTAACCACTGTTGAAAGGATTCTACAATAAGCGAAACTGCTGCATTTGGAGGGAAAGCTATTAACGAGAAACCATTACATCTTTATGTGCCGGTGGAATTATGGTGCCGTATTCCTTCAAAAACGAAGCCAGACAGAACGTTACAGTTAATGGTGCCCCCTACATGGAAATTATCACTGACTTTTTAGTATGACAACTGAATGTCCTTAATGTGGAGGAGCTGACTTTTCAACATTAAGGTTCAACATGCCAGCGCGGTCCTCGATTGACTTTGACCATTGCTCCAAAATGTGACCGAAAATTGGACTTTCTACGAACCAGCTAAAGTGGCCATATCCCGGATATCATATTCAAATAAAGATGGTAAAGAATTATCTTTCGAATCAGGCCAAACTTAAGGCAATTAGCACCATTTATCTGTGTTTTATTTCATACTAATTGAAAAACATCCTTTATTTGAGTTGGAAGACAATTTTCAGCAATCTTTGATCGAAAATAATGTAGAAGATTAACGAAAATAATACTTCGTAATCAATTTTTTTGCAACTGATTTGATATTGATATGTGTGCGCTCACTTATTGTGCTTCCTCTCATACTCGTACATACATATATGTATCTATGTATTTCTTTATGTATATGAACATTTCCAAAAAATTTTAGATTTCCTTAAAGTGAATGTTTTGTTTCTGTATCATACTCTGACAACCCTTATAAAAGCAAATCCAACACACAATGGGGGAATTCGCACAAAAAATTAGTAATAACTGTGCAATGTTTAAATAAGAAGTCGGAACCGAATTTATGTGTTAAACTGGGGACGTTTATTATTACAGGATATTTATATTGTTCTCCACTAATTTAATACGTAGAAAATAGAAGTTAGTAGTCGAATATCTTCTAAATTGTAACCGTTTCGCCCCTGCTTGCATCATATGTTGCAGTAATGTTCCTTACATCATATATTTATATATAATTTATTTATATATAATTTGTCTACAGTTGTTTTATGTGGAAGCACGTGTTTTACGCTAATCGTATCGGGATTTTATTTATTAAAGTCGCAGTTTCTGCATAATTACGAAAAATTAGATGTGAAATATTGTTTTTACACACTTTGCAATCAGAAAGCTTTAAAAGGGTAAAGTTTTACTAAGTTTTTGTCTTCAATTGAACCAATAAGGATTTTGAGCGGGATTATAGGGGTACAAAGTCAAAGTCCATACCAATCAATGGATAAGTGAATGACAAAATTCAAGGGCTGTTCCGTGCTGAAGCAGTACACGCCAGGGAACCGGATATACTTAGGTTTAAATATATATACCGGAAAGGGAACAAACTCTTAAACCACCGGCCGTCTACGATTCGCCATAAGCATGGTTCTAAGTATTAACGACAACAAACAATTCTTAAATTTATCTAAACTTTTTGTATGGAAAATGTACATTTTTAGCCGTTGGGGTGGAATACAAATTTTCTTTTTTGTTTCCGAAGGACACTTGGATCGCGGGCAAAACCATATACATGGCAATGCCTTTCGGCATTAATAAAGGTAAAATCTAAAAAAAAGCACCGCCTTTTGTATAACAAAAGGCCAAACAATTATAAATTTTTCTTAGAAACGAAAGCACATGTCATGTTTAGTTCAGGTGCTGGAAAAGCAAAAAGATGGCACATCGGTGGATGTAGCGGTACTTTGTTCGTAAACGTCTACAATCGAATGATGGGAGGTGCCGATTTCGTCTATCAAAAAACAGTGGTATACGACATCAACAGAAAGTCAACGAAGCGGTGATAGAAAGTATTTTTGACAATCTTTATGCCTTCAACGCACAGATCTTTTACACATCGCTCATATATCCTAACAACTTGATAACTCAAAAAACTCCATTTCTAGATAAAAGTTATTGAAAAATATAAAGAAGCAATTTATACATAATATAAAGCATGACATGAATAATTCTGCATAATTAGCTGCAAAACTGAATTTTATGTATGTGGAGGGTCCCGACCGAAAGATGAATTTAATTACATTGGCTGCAGCGCGTGCAGCGGAAAAGTACAAAAAGCAGATCGGACAGGCGACCAGCTATCTAAGCGGCCAAAAAAGCATTTTTGGTGTTCTCAGGATGCTACAATCCCCCTCTTGCTTTGCACCATTCTAGCAGTAAAACGATTCTGAATTATTTGTTAAATTTTTTTAATGTTTACATTTTGCGTTTGCTGAGGTCCTTTGTTTTTTAAAAATACTTTTAATTTTGCATGTTCCTTTGTTTTTACAAGGTTTGAATTTCTTATTGTCCTTTGTGTCGTTTAATTAAAAAAAATAAATAAAACATGAAATGAAATTAATCAAAAAAAGTTTTCGTTTTCTTTACCTTTATTGGACCATAATGGCCTACCGAGAAACGCTATTGGGAATATCGCAAGTTAATGGTAAGGATATCCGATTTCTCATGCAAACGTCTCTTAGTCTTATAAGAATATGGATTTAGAAAAAAATCAGGAATAAAAGTGAACCATACGTTTTTTGTAGATATACACTTGATGAATCTAATTGTAGTTAAATTTTCTTAAGTCAGTTTAAACGAAATCGGTATCGGTGTGAATTTTTCAAACATTAGAAATGGCCTACATTGAAGCTTTGAGGCGCCGCTTTCGTTAGCATCAGCATGTTTTACTTCAAGACGTATAGCGTCTTACTATCGCACAAAAATATTGGAAATTTGCTTCTTTATTTCTGAACAAAATGGAAGAGCGTGATTAAACAGCAGGTTCTTGTCTAAATATGTCGCACGAAAGGGTGCAAAATGTATAAAATTTTTTACCCTACATTCATTTAAGGGTACCATATTTTTATTATAATTATAATAAATGATGAGTGATGTGAACGGACTTTGGCAACTACATAGATGAGTGTTAAAAATTGGTTAGTGTTTAACTCTTAATTAATGAAAAATTTATTTCGATGTTTTGTAGTACCAAGGAATTATTTAAATCATAAAAATTCATCACTTTGTGGGTGTGACATTTTGTTCGGAAAATAAAACGCCGTTAAAATTACCAGAACCTCTTGTGAAGTTTCATTAACATTCGGCAGCTTGTTTGGCAACGGCATTTTTTTTTTTTTTTTTGTTAATTTCTTTTGTAAATCCTCCCACTGTGCAATACTAAGTACATCGTAGAAATGCAATTAATGAGATTAAAGGCTTTCAGTAACAATTTCAAGACTTTTATTACATTCACATAATCCAGCCTCCGACATTCAACGTCCAATTACTAACAATCTAGACTCGCTCTTACTCCAGCCAAATAATGAACAAACGATAAAGTTTTGGTTTTCAACACAAAGAGCCGCAAACACCGCTTTACGTCAGGCAAAATGAGTCTGTAGAAATGTGGCAAACACAAGGAAGCCTACACAAAATGTGAAGCTAGAAGAGAAAACTTGCGAAAGCATTCAAACCGGAAAAAGCAAAGTTACTTGACTCTAATTTTCCAGTTTCCTTTGTCACTGTTGGTTGTGTGTGTTGAAAGGGGTTTGTTGAGGCACAGAAATGGTAGGCAAACTTATTGTTCGTAATGGTTTTATAAGGATTCGAAAATCTCATTTTGGTAACTTTCATTGAATTTCGAGTTTACGTCTGCCTGCAATTGTATTTAATTTGTTTGTGTGTGTGTATGTGTATTTGAATTTAATTGAGTGTCATAAATTAAATGTTTTACTTATCACTTGTGCTTGTTTCGTTCTTGTAGGATTGAATAAATATTTCCTTTGGCGTTTATTTGTTGTGCTTGTAAGAACGAACATTAATCCTCTTCTCGCTGCAGAAAAAAGGGTTGATGTTTGATTGTGTTATTTTAATGTGCGCGTTCTTTGGTTTTCAATTAAAAGTTTTAAACAGTCATAAATTTGTAACTGATTTAGATTTTGTAGCAAGTTAAATTTTTAGCTCCAAAGTGCAAGACAAATTGTATTTAAAAGGCTGTTACAGTTGTAATGATTAAATATTCTAAAGCTTTTTTGGGAATTAGAAGATATGAAATTTAAATTAGAATTTCTTGATTTTTTTAATGATTTTTACCTTCAGTATAACATTATTAAACATATTACCAATGATGGCAAACTACTAAGTAGGCTATAAGAGAAAAAGGTTTAAAAAGCATTGAATCGTCATAGTTGAACTTTGAGCCAGATTATACGCTACAACTGTATAGCAGCCAAAAATTATGCGTTATCTGCAAAAGTTCCCGCAAAGTTTTATTTGCACAACCAATTCATACACATATTTACAAAAGAAAATGCTCTGTGCTAATTTCTAACAAAATATCATGGTGGTATGACTCTTCTACTACTTTTTTAAAATCCCATTGGAATCGCCTTAATATGGAAGAGCTTCGTGCTTTAAATATGAAAACAGACGTATTAGATTTTTCGATTTAATACCGCTGGGTTATTATCTGTGATTCTATCGATATTCTTCTTCGAAGGTAAATGATGCAGAAGGTGATCAAAAGTAGCGCCGCCCGATTAAATAATATTATAGTCCCAATTTAAACGAAATATTTCAAATATTATAATCTTCTTCGAGATTTTAATTTATACTTAAAAGCAATACGCCTTAGATATAATGCAGTTTCTCGAAATTTGGAAGCACATCATCAACTAAACAGTAGCAACTTCGGAGGTAAAAAGACCAATTGACTATCATGACAACCTTTTTATTGCAACAGTATGCGTTAAAAGTTATGTATCAATAAAAATATTTAATTTAAATAGAATGAATTTGAAGCACAGATTAAAAATCTGTTTTTTCCTATCGCGTACAGATTTTTTAAGGTGCGTTGCAAGTATGACCCCTTTAACAGTTTAATAAAATTATTTTTGCATTACAGCATGTGGATGCCTTCACTTAACTTTGAATAAAACAAATATTTCTGCACACATTTTTATGACACATGTCTTGTTTTATTCCTAATTTTCCTAGCGATTATTTATAATATCCGACAATTTTTGCCGTTAAAAATTTTTTAATTTTACATGAGAAACAATTTTGTTCCGCCACTTATTTCTAAATAACTATTAAGAGGCCATGTTTGCCGCCGTTATCCGTTAAATAACACTGATTTGCAACAACTTTTTTTTAATGGGCCTGGCAATTATGACCCCCTTAATAGGGCGGCTACACTTGTTCATTTCACTATAACTTAGGGACAGCTATTCCGATTTCAATAAACGCACCAAAAAAAGGCGGTATAAAATATTTTTTTGTTTGCTAACAGTTTCAAAGTTATTTTCAAGCTTATTTTATTCGTAATATACCAAGTCTTATAATTAGTTATAAACCGAAAATGTTTGCTCTTAAAAATTTTTTGTGTTTTTAATACTAATTTCAAAATAACTTTGAAACTGTTCAGCAAACGAAAAAAGTTGTAAAATTCATAAAAGGCTACTTCATACCGCATCTTTAAGAGCTTCGTTTATTGAAATCGGATTAGCTGTTCTTGGGTTATAGTGAAATGAAAGCGCAGCCGCCCTATTAAGGTAATCATATTGGCCACGCCCATTTAAAAAAATTTTACCGTGATAGAAAAAAAAATTAAAACAGATTTGTATTCAACGCTTCAAATTCATTATATTTTTATTTAAAGGAAGATTTCATTGCAGAACAGTGTAATCTGTACGTGATAGATCTGAAAGCAGGAGGCAAATAAAAATTGTTTTTGCAGTAGTAATTCGGTATTCGATATTCTTCGAACTGTTTCCAACTAATTATGCGATGGTACTGTAAATAATATTGCTTTAATATTGTTAATTTACTGTCATGATTGTCTATCAAATTTAGCCATTGAATCTGTCAAAAATCGTATGGGTGTCCAAAAATTATGATAGTGTAGATTGTAATGAGAGTTTTTTGATATGATTTGTTAATGTTTTGAAAAATTCCCTAAAATAATATTTTCTATGCGATCAGAGCTGCACTACTTTGTTTTCGCATATTTTTTGTGTGATAGTGCGTCGGCCAAAATCATTTTGTTGAGATTTCTTTTTGAATGGGACAGGACTCTATCACATTTTTTTCCGATTGAATCGTACATCTATGTAGGCCAGTAAGCTACGATATTTAATGGGGTTTTTTTTCCTATTTTTACCAGACCGGGGGCATGCAAATTACATTTTGTATTTAGATACACATGCAATTACATAACCCTAGTTATTGAGAATTTTTCAATTAAAAATTGCAAGAAATTATAATGGAAAAATTTTAAGCTTCAAATTAATTGAAAAATCCGTTTAATTGTAATTTAATTTAATATTTTCATTCAAGTAATTTTTATTCTTAATTACATAACAAGCAATTGTAATGGAAATGTAATTGGATTCGTTCAGGCTTGATGTGTACATATGAAATTGTAATTGTTAAATTTTTTTTTCCAAGAAATCGATAATTTGATTAATTTTACGTTTGCGAAACCAAAACCAATATCTAAATTGCAAATCAATCACACCTTAAGAATGGGATGAGTGATTTGCCAACCAGTTGCAAAAAATACTAACACAAAATGACACGTGTAGAGAATGTATAATACACGAAAGTATGATGACGAGCAGGTGTATTTTTGCAATTTTAAATTAAATAGAAAAAAATCCAATTATCCTTTTTCGCAACAAATACACATTTCAAACTAATTACTTAAGCTCTTTTCTCTTAAATTCCAGTGCCAAAGTGTCAACCCAACAATTAAATAAACAGAGTCCTTTAGAAACACTTACATTAAATTTCAAAAGCTACTTTTGAGGTAATTTGTCAGTGTAAATTAGAGGCTCCTTTTTTCGTACTTTTTCTTTCTGTCTTATATGTTTGCTGTGCTAAAAAGGACATTTCACTTTCCTTTTTGTTTTGCTTTGCAAGAATTGTAAATTAATCATTGCCACATTGGAAAATAAATGGAAAAAATACAATAAAAATTAAAAAATTCTAACACGTATTTGAGCTACTTTCTTATATTTATTACAAAAAATAAATAAAGGGTTGTGTTTGTTTTCGCTGTATGTCATTTGTTGTCGGTAAGACGAAAAAAATGCCACTGGAGAAAAGCTGTCATTGTCACACATATAACAGAAAAAACCCCAACTCATTTCATATGCATATCACACTTTAATATATTTTAAAAAAATTCCTTTTTATAAATTAACGAAGGATTGGATTCATTTGGTTGTACATTTTGTAGCTTTACGCTAAATGCAAATAAAAGTCAATGGTTAAGAAAAGGTCTGTGACACAAAAGAAAAAAATGAAAATTTAAAACCAAAAAGCCACCCCATAGCAGGCAAAGGATTAGGATAACACCGTAGATGGCATTCTTCGATATATAAATAAAATAAATATCAAGCGCACAACTTTAAGAGCGCACAACCTTGTGCTGTTACGATCATTACGATCAACACGCACGTCTCTTGAGTCTGGCTTGCTTATTGTGCCACAAGATAATGCCAATCCAGTCGCCGGTCTTGAATCTTGTAGACTATATATGTAGGGAAAATATAAAGGGACTGTGTGGCTTTTATATTTTCCGTAATAAGTTTGCCTTTTATTTAACAATTAATTCAGTTTATTGATTTTTAATTTGAATAATAATAAAGAATTATGAAAAGTAATTTAATAAAATACCCTACAATCGTTTTATAATTGATAGTCTGTCCGACTTAACACATTAACAACTTAAACGACCTTTCGGCTTGAACGACTTTAATTCTCAAGTTTCAATTAACAACTGCCTTATTCTTTATATTTCATTTCAATCTTTTCTTGTTTGTCTGTCAAATTTCTGTAAGTTTTGCCAAATTATGCCCAACGTCTATTTGCAAAATACCCCAAATATCCTACATATATGGGATCTTGTTAAAATTTTTATGCGAATGGAAGGTGCATCCGTTGTGGCAAAAAGTATTCCCCATAGATCCTCGATGGTATTGAGGTGTTAGCTTAAGGCAGTTCATTTTCGTGGAACGTCCAAAAACAATTTCTTTTGTCTTATACACTCAACAAACGATAAAGTAATCGAAAGATAATCTGCATGCCAAAAATAATACTGCATCGTTAGTAGAACACGAGGTTCAGAGAAAAGCAATAGAGCTTGAACCTTAATATTTATGAATGAAAACTGCATTACTCAAATAACTGGCACAGCTGGCCCTATCCAAACATTCATCTCTTTGGATGAAGCCCATATCCACATCGGATGCTACGGGGCTCAGGAAATCCAAACATTATCTCTGAAAAGCTTAAAGCACTTAAAACGAGTGACTGTTTGATAAGGATTTCGGAACGGTGGCATCATGGAGCTATTTTTCTTTAACAAAGACCAGAAATTCTTATGGCAATTGGCCTCCTCGCAGATGCGATTTGAGTTCGTTGGACTACTTTTTGTAAATATAAATGTCACATTAACCTAGAAATGGGATGGTATTGTACATATGAACAATTTGGTCGTCACATTTTTTCGGCCGAAATTTTTGAATAGAAACTTGGCCTTCACATTTATGTATGTGTGCGTATTATATTTACAATACACATTTTAATTTTACAAAAAGTTTCCTTAAACATTTTTCGATTTCTTTATTATTTCCCTAAAAACCCAAAGTCAAAGGCTGTAAGTAGACCTTATTCTCGATCTGTGGCTTTCAACTTTATTCAACGTTCTGTTTACCTAAAATTCCAAAGGAAAATATCAATAACATGAGGAAACTATATCCAATACTGCAGGTCCTTGAGTTATCCAGCGTGTCCAGACTATACATATTGATGCATATAAACGATATGACAAACTTACACTCATTACAAAAATATATTGTTTTCCGAATGCTATAAATAAGTCCTAATACTACCCTACACTCAAATCCAACACTGATTCCTGTCACGTCAATTTAAAATTATTTTGCTCTTTTTTTGTTGCTTTTTGCAAATATCTTAGACCGGCGGCAATTATGTCAGTATCAACTGCCTTATTTTTTTATTTTGCATTGCTGTAATTAAAATCCTTTGTTAATCGCAATGTTTATTTGGTTTCATTGTAATCAATTTTATGTTTCTACGAGTATCATTGTTGTTTGCTGTTGTTTACTGTTTGACTTTATTTGTGGCCGATCAAAATATTGACACAACGGAAACCGAACAACTTCATTGTTAGTTCATGGTATAATTCACTAATGTCAAATAATCAAATGTTGTTTGTGCCCAAACCTACTTAAACCATTATTTGCACATATGTTACCAATAATATTTGTGGTATTCATTGCTTCCTTAAATAGTGCCTTCACCAGCACGAAGTGTGTAGTAGAGACATTTTAATGAGCAAGAGATCCAAAATGAGTGGAGTGTAAATGTCTAAAAAAAATTTTAAATATTTAAATATTAATAAAATAAAAAAAATCCTTTCTTAATTAAAATAATAATAACGCACTTAAGTCATAGAGGAAAGTAAAATGACTTCACTCAAAATATTTTGTAGGTAAAATTAAATGAATTTAAAATAAATTAAAATTCATTTAAAAATCGTTCTACTTATTTTTCATTTAAAACAAAAGAAAAGTTATTTAATTTTAAATATTCAAAACTTAAGGTACTCAAGTCCGCTTAATAAATGGTTGCCCCTTTATTTTTCATATTTTACCAGGCGATAATTTAAGCTACAAATTCAGTAAAAATAAATGATTTTTTATTTTATTTTTAATGTTTTAACAGTAAGAAGAGTTTAGTGAAAATGTCACAAAAAATTCATTAATTCTTCGATTTTCTTTAGAGATGCCTTAGAAATTCTATATCAATGAAAAGTTGCATCTTTTGAAAATTAAAAAAATTATGAATATTTTTCAGAATTAGATTTATGTATTACTTTGGTTCCATTTCTCTTTTGCTGGGAGCATTTTTGCAGATGACATAAAATATATGAACATATGTACATATATATTCATCATTCAGAACATTCGGAACTAGAAGATCAAAATATATAGGCAATCGTAAAGACCGGAAAAAATACACATCGGATTCGGATTCAGATTCAGCGACTTCGAAAAAATGTAAAGCCGTCCTGACACCCTACCGAATTTTTGGCCTGTAGTACAGTGTATATATTTTTCCCCTCCAGGAGGGAGTGGTGCGGTGGTAGTCTCGTGGAGCACTATAACGTCAGGATAACACGGATGGTTCTAAGATGAACAGGGGTGTAGGCTTTGGCGTCTTTTCTAGCGAACTTGAGATAGGCATCTCATATCGTCTTCCGGATAATTGCAGCTTATTTCAAGCTGAAATACTTGCTATTATGAAGGCATGCAGGATTTTATACGACAGGAATATACGTCACTCAAATCGTACAAAACTACGTCTCTGTTAGTCAGTCAATGTAAGAGAGAGTTGTCAAGGCTAGGGAGCCTGGCGGATGTTACCTTTGTTTGGGTCCCTGCGCATAGGGACCACTTTGGTAATGAACAAGCAGACAAACTAGCCAAAGGAGGAACCGCTCTAAATACTCCCAATGTGGAATCAGTCGCAATCCCCTTGGGGAATATTAAGAGCGGCATCTTCAGTCACTTTCTTAAGAAGGCTGATAATAGGTGGCGGAGACTGAGCACATGTAGGGTCTCTAAATTGATGTGGCCCTCTTTTGATTTTAGGAGCACTATGCAACTGATAGGTCGTGATCGGAGGAACTGGCAATATTAACAGGTCACAGGGTGTTAGGAGAACATACCAGGCGACTTGGACTCCCCTATAATGACCACTGTCGCAGTTGTAAGGACATAGAGAAAGAGGAGACGGTTTTTCACCTTCGCTGCGAATGCCCTGCCCTGGCTGTCAGGAGACGCAAATTTCTTGGAGACTACATACTGATGATCTCAGTGAGATATCTAGGTGCCGTTTCAACAATATTTTAAGATATCTCACGGCTACGGGATGGATCTAGCTCCCTAGTCTTAGTGCGAGCATAGGCTCTAAGACGCTATTTACCTGGCGAGTGGTATGGTCTTGTCAAAACGGGGTCATTCAGACCTTACTTGACAGCCTGCATGCAGCATGCTACCAACCAACCAACAGTGTTTTTGAAAAAATAATTT
Source organism: Phania funesta (assembly GCA_963932375.1). NCBI lineage: Eukaryota > Metazoa > Arthropoda > Insecta > Diptera > Tachinidae > Phania > Phania funesta. Next base: position 91,731,713 of record OZ010653.1, on the reverse strand, counting down.
GTCCTCTTTCACATAAAAAAATTTTTAATAAGGGCGCGGTATTAACGCAACTCTTCTTAAATTTCTAAGTGTAATGTAGGATATTATGTACAATGGCACGGATCAGAGAGGTCCAATCTAAAATCGTACGATCCAGCTAGCGGATTAACGACAACTCCGCGCGAGAAACTTGTACCATGCAAACTATTCATTGTGAGATTGGTTATGTCGAAGGTAGTGTCGCCCTAGTGGAACCGCATGTTGTTGATGTCCATATCAGTTATAATTGGCCAGTAGTGTCAGCATAGTTTTGAGGAGAAGGGATAAGTGATGACGCCGCTGCGCGCCGGTCTGAAATCTGCACCAAACAGAAAATTTTTGTGGTTGTATTGCCAGTGTTGTATTGTATTGCCACTGGGTAATTTTGCTTGTAAACATGCACGCTCATCGAAAAATTCACCACGCCGCTAAAGATGCTTTTCCTCCCAAACGCTCCTAGGGCTACTACACGAAGAAACGCCGTTGTCGAAAGACATTTAATCTTCGTATGCATAGCGAGGAATAGACTGACATGTTTTTCGGTTGATCTGGCAAACGTATGACTTACGGGTGTTGCCTGATCGTTTACAGAGCATGTCGTCTCGAATTTTACCACCAAAAGATGAAAAGTAAAATTACGAAGGACATCTGCCATGAAGTAGGCAGAACGTGGAACACACTTTTTGATTATGACGTTTAATCAATCGTGTAACTTACCGTGGTGATTTCGCATCGATGCCTGAAAACAGACTATTAACATCGATCCACCTTTATTGGAAAACCTTTTCTAGAAACACTTATTAACTTATCAGAGTAGCTAACAAATCCCGAAGAAATTACGGTCGGCTGGCATTTCACGCATAGAAGAGATTTTGACTAGAAGTGTCATCTTGCTATAGCGTTGTTAAAGTAATAATTTATCAAATAAGTTTTCTGACTGATCTTCCACGGGGTCCAAAGATAACATGGATAGAATGTAGATTTTCATACTTTGTAATATTTTCTTATTTACTTTTAGTTAATTTCAATCCCAAGAAATTATGGCAATTAAGCCTATTATGGAAACATTTACGTTCTATGCAACTAGAAAATTCTCACAATCGATTTAAAACCGCCCTTTTATACAAACAAACATGTTGCAATAACATTTGTAATTTTATCCTGGTATCAATAAAATAAATGCCACAAAGTAAAACTGCATCTGGATAGTTATACATAAATACACACACACGCTTCTTTTTTAGACCAGCAAAACAAATAGAATTAGTAAATTTTCAAATATTTTCCACGCTTTTTCTTTAATAAGCGTAAAAAATGAAAATGATAATTCTAATGAGAACAACAAATATCCATAAGCGAAAAGCAACTATGAAGACCCGCAATAATAAGGGCTTGTCCTTGTCATACAAACATCGTGATTGATACCTACTTTCTGTGTATGAGTGTAAATTTATAAAAAGAAGAAGGATCATCACACCACCACTTAAAGCACCTTTTTTCGAAACAACAAAAAGAGATGATTATTAAACACATTTAAACGGTGGTGGTAATTTTTTATCCATTTAATCAATTAAGTCATCATCATCATCGGCAGCAGCGGGATTTTTCGAATAAAAAAGAAGAAAGGGAATATATATTTTGAGTGTTAGGAAGCCAACACTTTCTTATACATTTTACTCATATTTAATTTGACTTTTTTCCCAAATTTTGTTTGAGTATCAACACGTGTCATTGTGTATCTTTTACATTGGGTTTGAATTTAGCTTGTTGTCATCTCAAATATTTATTTTGATATTTTTTAGGCGCAAAAGATCAGGCAAGGAAAAATGGAATTAATAAATGTGCATATTTTAACTAAACAAAACAGTACTTTTTCCAGATTAATAACATGATCAGACGTCCACCTTAATTGCGCAGCTACGAAGTTTTCGCAATTAATGCCTTAATTGAGCACAATTTACCATAAAAGGACGGAATTAATAGATTTAACAATTAGTATTTAATAGCATCATAAATAGTGAGCAGAATATTCTGCAAGCCACTAATTAAACCCGTCAATTTACAACAATATTGCCACGATTATATAAATCTTATTATTGCCAATTTAGCTATCTTTTTCATGTTATGAGGGTAATTGAAAATTTTGTAAGTAAAGACGGATAAAACATGAATACACGCGTTTTCAAACATCGTTTACGGGTCATGAACAAATTTTCAGCTATCAAATGCTAATTCAGTAAGCTAAATTGCCTAAATGTTAACACCAAATATAACTCTATTAAGAAATTTATTGAATTAAATAAGGCGCATGTCTGCAAAGGCTTACTGTTGTTAAATTGCATACAAAATATATAGATTTACTTTTCAGTATTGACGTATTCCAAAAATATAGTTATCTGATAAGACTGCTTTAGACATAGTGAGATGAATAATAAAAAATAACCGTTAAACAAGTCGACTGGTTAACCGACATAAAAGCGGCTGCTCTGCATATCAATAGTATTGTTCGTGAGAATTCACCTCAGCGTTAATGTGGAAGAGTTTATTATGAGCAATAAATAGTTTTGTTTGTAAGTTGAAAATTGTGATAAACAAGTGCCAGGAAATGTTAAAAAAGTTTTTGGGGGAATGACATGCAAAATTTATTAAAAATAAATTCAAGCTTTCCGGCAAATTTACTCCACTTTATTAACTGAAAAGAATCGTTGTCATTGTATAAATCGAACTATTAAGAACTGAACTAATATTTTAAAAGTTCGAAAGAACTAGAGACCAGTAATAAATTATGAGATTAATCTCTTATAACGAGTGATTTTTTTGAGGTTAGGATTTTCATGCATTAGTATTTGACAGATCACGTGGGATTTCAGACATGGTGTCAAAGAGAAAGATGCTCAGTATGCTTTGACATTTCATCATGAATAGACTTACTAACGAGCAACGCTTGCAAATCATTGAATTTTATTACCAAAATCAGTGTTCGGTTCGAAATGTGTTTCGCGCTTTACGTCCGATTTATGGTCTACATAATCGACCAAGTGAGCAAACAATTAATGCGATTGTGACCAAGTTTCGCACTCAGTTTACTTTATTGGACATTAAACCAACCACACGAATGCGTACAGTGCGTACAGAAGAGAATATTGCGTCTGTTTCTGAGAGTGTTGCTGAAGACCGTGAAATGTCGATTCGTCGCCGTTCGCAGCAACCGTATAAAATACAGCTCGTGCAAGAACTGAAGCCAAACGATCTGCCACAACGTCGAATTTTCAGTGAATGGGCGCTAGAAAAGTTGGCAGAAAATCCGTTTTTTTATCGACAGATTTTGTTCAGCGATGAGGCTCATTTCTGGTTGAATGGCTACGTAAATAAACAAAATTGCCGCATTTGGAGTGAAGAGCAACCAGAAGCCGTTCAAGAACTGCCCATGCATCCCGAAAAATGCACTGTTTGGTGTGGTTTGTACGCTGGTGGAATCATTGGACCGTATTTTTTCAAAGATGCTGTTGGACGCAACGTTACGGTGAATGGCGATCGCTATCGTTCGATGCTAACAAACTTTTTGTTGCCAAAAATGGAAGAACTGAACTTGGTTGACATGTGGTTTCAACAAGATGGCGCTACATGCCACACAGCTCGCGATTCTATGGCCATTTTGAGGGAAAATTTCGGAGAACAATTCATCTCAAGAAATGGACCAGTTGGCCACCAAGATCATGCGATTTGACGCCTTTAGACTATTTTTTGTGGGGCTACGTCAAGTCTAAAGTCTACAGAAATAAGCCAGCAACTATTTCAACTTTGGAAGACAACATTTCCGAAGAAATTCGGGCTATTCCGGCCGAAATGCTCGAAAAAGTTGCCCAAAATTAGACTTTCCGAATGGACCACCTAAGACACAGCCGCGGTCAACATTTAAATGAAATTATCTTCAAAAAGTAAATGTCATGGACCAATCTAACGTTTCAAATAAAGAACCGATGAGATTTTGCAAATTTTATGCGTTTTTTTTTTTAAAAAAGTTATCAAGCTCTTCAAAAATCACCCATTATTATGTTCAGACATGCACCTTAATTAACACAATTAAATTTTAAATTGGATTACCACCTTTGGTGTTTACATACATATGCGATTTAGTATATTCAATTAGCAACTGACAGCTGAAAATTTCTCCATTTTGTTCTTAAACACTTGTGTTTGGGAATTTCGATAAATAGAAAGAAATGGGGCTTTAAACAAATATTTTTTAAAGAAATTAATTATTTTTAAAAGAAAAGCATTTGCATTAAAAATTTCATACAATTTCAGTACAGAATTTTCTTTTCTCGCTGAAAGGACTTCACAAATGTGGCTGCAGAGTGAATTCGACTCAATATATGGTGCTATTAAGTGTGTAAAATTGAGCTTGAATACAGGCTTTACCTAATTAAATTTTCTAATTGCGTAATTAAGGTACATGTCTGAATATAGTGTTACTGTTCTTAGTCCACTTTAACACTTTGGTAGTTAAAAGAAAAATATTTTTTTATTTATGTTTTGCACTAGCCTAAACGTGTTACACTTGGTAAATTGACAAGCACGAGAAATTATTCGAATCCAACCATTTTCGAGTTTTGTGTACTTGATTTGTCAAAAGTACGAGAAAAAATTTTCAGTATCTTTTCCTCCCCTCGCCAAGAGACTCCGTTCGTCCGCCTTTGAATTTCCAAAGGGGACTTATTCATTTTCATAACGAAAAAGAAATTATTCTGCCACGATGATGATCTGTTAATAAGACTAACAAAAATTCACTACTGCTGAATTTTCCATCCCTGCTGAAGAGTATTGATTGACCATCCTAATGCATCTTAATTAAGTTGTAACATCATATTTGTGTGACTTAAATATTTAATAAAAAATACATGTAGTTTTTGTATTTTTTATTTATTTAACTCATAAAAAACAATGCGGGTTAATCATTAGGGGTCTTTGTAGGAAGGAGTAACAACAAGAACAAAAGTACCTTGTCATGGTTATTTTTTTTTTTTTTTTGGGTGGTTTCTATTAATAATTCTTAATAATTGTTAATTGTTGATTAAAGTTTATTGCTGTGGGTGATTCAAAAAATAAAATATTGCTTATTAAATGGTTGTAGTTAATTCGTAAAATTTATTGCCTTTTAAATGTTTGATGTATGTATTTCTTCTAAAACCGAATTATGGCAATATATTCTAATGTTGAATATCGTTTAAATATTCATAAAAGTCTGATCATAAATATTCAATACCTTAGTTTGATTCTAATGAATATTTCGTCAATTTTCCACAATTTTCATAGGAATAAGAATTCAGATTTTACTGTTTAAAAATTAGAAATTTTAATTGTTAAAAACCAACAAACATATGTACAAGGACTTGGGTTTTGTATTTCAATTTAATTTCAAAATCATCATCTGTTGGGCCTTAAAATGTGTCAGGTAAAACAAGCCCTAAGAAAATAAATTACTCAAATTACGCAAATCGACCTAATGACATATTTGTTTGCTGTCATCTGATATGCCGGGTTAGGCTCATTGCGCTTGTAACACTTTCAATTAAGGTGAAAATATAATTAATTATTAATTACTTAGAGGAGACACATTATCAACAAAAAACAATCTTAATTTATAAACAAACATGTCAAATTGATAAGTACAAAATATAAAATAAGAAATGAATGTGTAAATAACACAGGACCTTTCATTAACAAGGATACGTTTTACATCGACGAGTGTAATACATAATAATATTATAATCGAAGTATATTAAAATTCTTCGTTTTTAGCAGGAGTTGGAACAGAAATTAATAATTAAAATGATTAAATTGAAATCACAAAAAAGAACAATGAAGAAAATGAGAAAACCACACCTGTTTGACAAAATATTAGCTGTCTAAAAAAGTGTTCGTTGTTTGGCAACAGATAGCTCCACTTGTAATATAGTTTTAATAATGACACAAAATCTTAGACCTCTGACACAACGAACTGTGCTTTTTGAAACAACATAGTTTTTCATTGCATTCAAAATAGTAAAATTTGAAACTGAAAAAGAGGTTTTTGCGCAGAATTTTGCTTGATTATTTTTGTATCAAGATAATGGCTGTAGTAGGTGTTCGTATTCTTTGAAGATCCAAAGATTGCGATATTTTTATTCTCTCTTTTTCTATCAAATTATAATAAAATGAAAATGGTGCCGCCAAGCGATTACTTTAGCGGTAATCGTACCGTGTACCCACAGGGTAAACATTAATAACAAAAAAAAAAACATAAAAATTCTATTATTCAGATTACAGATTTAAAAATCCGTTAAAGTTTAAAATATAAAAAAAACATAAATTAATTTATAACATCCCGGCCACCGTGAGTCGATTAGGGAGACTCACCACCAACGTCAAGCACTGCCAATTTCGATGCCGGTCGTCTCAATTTGTCAATTGTTGTTCTTACCACCGCCGAGCGAACCTGCCCATCAGCTGCCGGGAATACCTCCTCAACCAAACCTCGTTTCCATTGTCCACGTGTTTCATTATCATCACAGATTATGACTACATCACCAACCTGGATAGGCTTAACTGGTTCATGCCACTTTGTTCGGCGCGTCAACTCCGGAAGATACTCTAGTATGCACCTTTTCCAAAATGTTTGCTTTAACTGCTGCGTTATTTGCCATTGCTTTCTTAGACAAACTTTCTCGGGCACAGCAGGCGTTTGAAGTATATTTGGGCATCCAATCAAAAAATGGTTGGGTGTCAAAGGTTCAGCTTCAGAATTTTCGATTGGAAGATGTGTTAACGGCCGCGAATTTATTAGATTTTCCGCCTCAATCAGAAGGCTGTTAAAGGTCTCAACCTGAGGAGCCTTTTCTTTCAATGTAAAAACTAATACATTTTTCACTGAACGCACCATTCTTTTCCATGCGCTGCCTGCCGATGGATTTGCCGGGTGTTAAACTGCCATTCTATGCCACGCTGTGTGCACTCGTCCACCACTTTTGCCTCATCGAAAACAATTGTCTCCTTGCTAGCCGCCACAATGTTAGTGCCTCTGTCGCATCTCATTCGCACAGGTAGCCCTCTTCTGTTGACAAAGTTTCGTATGTACAGTATCACCGCATCCGTGGACAAATCTTTTGCCACCTCAAGGTGGATTGCCCGTATTGTTAAACAGGTAAAGATTGATTCCCATCTTTTTCATGTCGACGGCCCACAGAAACAAAAAATGGACCAATGTAATCTACGCCAGTATAAGAAAATGCCCTCACATAGGGGGTTAGTCTATCCTCAGGATGCTGCCCCATTAAGGGTGGTCTTGGAACAGCAAACATATTTTTACATACTTGACAATTTCTTTTCGCGGATCTTACTAATTGGCGTAAACTTGGTATCCAAAACTTTACTCTGATTGCAGCGCCAATCGATTCCTGGTTTTGGTGTCTGAAATTTTCATGGTATTGTTTAACTATATGTGTTGTCAGAATGTTTTTCTTAGGCAATATAATGGGTTCCTTTGTACTACGAGCAACACAAGTGGCATTGTTTATGCGGCCAGATAAGTGTATTAAGCCATCTTTACTCAAAAACGGAGTAAGTTTGTAAATCTGACTAGACTTAGATATAGGTTTATTCATTTTTAATTTGTTATGCTCCTCACAGAAAACCTCTTGTTGAACAAATTTACATAAATATTCCGTCGTCTCATCAATTTCTTTAACACTTAATTGCCGCCCGTACGCTATTTTTTCATTTTGGACTGCGCAATAAGACTTAAAAATTTTCACAGCACGTTGAACCCAACTCATCACTCTAACCAATTTATTAAAACTTGAATATTTTTCGAATGGAATTGTTGTATCTTCATTTATGGTAAAAACAAACTTGGATCTTTTTTCTAACTTACACTCATATTCATCAATATCGTCTGGGAGTTTTGGCCAACTTTCCTTCTCATCATTTAAAAATGCTGGTCCATTTAACCAACAAGATGTTGAATACGCATTTAAAAAATTTTGTGGCCTTGTTGCTTCGTCTGTCGGATTTAGTGCACCATGCACCCATCGCCATTGTTTTACGTCAGATGACTCCAGTATGTCTGCGATTCGGTGGCCTACAAACTGTTTATAAGTCCTACTGTCAGAGTATATCCATTTTACTACTGTCTTAGAGTCTGACCAAAGCGTTATGTTAGCTGGTTTTATGTCATGATAGGATATTATCGACTCCTTCAATCTTACTCCAAGAACGGCAGCCTGCAACTCAAGACGCGGAATGGAAAGAGGCTTTAATGGCGCGCATCTTGACTTTCCCGCAATAAAAACGACATTGACATCACTATTGTTACATATTCTCCAATAGGCCACAGCTGCGAAAGCCAACTCGCTTGCATCTACAAAAATGTGTAGTTCAACTACAGTTTGTTTACAAAAAATATTACATCCGTAACACCTGGGAATTTTTACCTCATGTATATCGTAAAGACTCCTGTACCATTCATACCATTTTGCATAAATATCATCTGGAATGGGCGAGTCCCAATCAATTTTTTTCCTCAAAAATTGACATTGTTAGGCTCAACATCTCACTTTTCGTTGGTTTTCTATCTGCATTCAAAACGCCTTTTGGAACTTTTGCGAACTTTAAAACGAAACAAAAACTATCATCGGAATGTCTCCAGCGCATTCCCAACACCTTTTCAGTATTGGCTCCGTCCTCGCATAAATTTGCCAATACAACATCATCATTTACGAACTCGCCTTCATTTATGGCCGCCAAAAATTCTTTCGAATTTGACACGAATTCCCTTAGTTCAAAACCGGCTTGGCGATGAATATTAACCACATATTTTGTAACACTAATTGCTTCGTTCACTTCATCAAAGCTGTCGACATAATCATCAACGTAGTGACTATCAACGATTGCCCGATGGGCTTTAGGATGGGTGTCTTTGTAAATATCGGCATTAATATTCTTTACGTATTGGGCTGAACATGGAGAGCTGATAGACCCAAATATCATTACCTCCATAACGTATTCATCAGGCGGCTTATTAGACTGGCCATCTCGCCACAAAAAACGCTACGCCGTCTGATCTTTTCGAATTTTAACGCGATGAAACATTTCTCGTATGTCGGCACAAACTCCTATCTTCCCCTGCCGTAAGCGAATCAATATTGACAATAGGGACTTGGGCTGGTATTGGCTAGGACCTTTCATTAATCTTGAATTAAACGATTCACCATCCACATAAGCGGCAGCATCAAAAACCAGACGTCTTTTGTTCTCTTTATTCATATTCGTAATCACAAAATGCGGAAGGTACCACGTATGGTTATCCTTTTTTTCAGCTTCTTCCGGAGATAACTTCCTGGCATAGGATTTGGCGACGTAATCATTTATTAGCTTTGTACCATTCTGCTTAATTTTCGTCCTTATTCATTTTGGTCTCCGTACTATATAAACGCTTTAACGCCATGGGATAACTATCTATAAATTCAAAATTATCATGTTTCCATAGAAGACCAGTTTCGAAATGAAGCCCTTTTTTCATCGTAGTATTATGAAGTATTTCTTCAGCTCGCCGGTCATCGTTCGATACTACTGGTTCCAATAATTTAACTCCCAAATTTCCAAAGTAAAATAATCCAAAACCTGTTTATGAATATTATCTAAAATATCCACATCAATTTTGTTGGTTCAGACGAGTCTTCATTGGATCTAAATATTACATTACCCAATATCCATCTAAATTCAAGACTATCAATAATTTCGGCGGAGCTTCTAAATAGTCATCAATGGCAATTTCATTTAAAATTGGAAATCTTTTCTTAAGTTTATCAAGTTGCATATTTTGCGGAAGCAATTTTAAATTCATTGTAGTCCACGCTTTCTTCATTTGGAAAGAAGGATTATTTTTACCTACGCCGTTTACCTCCATATTAACTTTTCTTGACATTTCATTACTGGTTTTACCCTTTATCTAATCGAGGCATAAGTTATCTGGCATCCCTTTTAGTCCTATTATATCTGCAACCTCATCATCTAAAAGCGTTATTTTTGAGCCTTCATCTATAAAGGCCACAACTTTTACTGCACCTTTCGGATCTGTTAATTCTACCGGCAAATATTTAAATAATGTTTCTTTATCTAAAGAATCCTCAACAATCGCATTTACAGAACGGTTGTTATTTTCCCCGTTTTTTGCCATCTTAGCATTGTCATATTCTCGCTCAAAAACTTTGTTATTAATGTTTACCCTGTGGGTGCACGGTACGATTACCGCCAAAGTAATCGCTTGGCGGCACTAGCTGTAGCGCCATTTTCATTTTATTATAATTTGATAGAAAAAGAGAGAATAGAGTAAGATTTTTAATGTAATTTAAAAATTGATGTAATTTACCTGACTTCATGTTACTATATTAGTAAAAAAAACTAGCGGTTCCATAATCCGATAGGGATTAAGCTGTTATACGTTCGACAGGACTGATAACTCATTCAGTCAGGTTTGTCATTTTACTATGAATTAACCAAATGACCATCGTTTACGCCATACCCTCGGTCTCTGCACTGAAAAAAACTGAAAGTCAATACACTATTTTATCACAATATTCTGTTCAGCGACGGGGTTTATTCTTGGCTTCTTGGAGAGCTACCCAGGCAGCCCTAGAACTATAAAAAATTAAAAAAAATCACTGTTCTCATTGGTTCTTATTTCTTTTTCTTTAATGAAGGCTGGTGAGAACGTCGCTACCAATGGCGAGCAGTAGAAAGCAATGATTAGCAATTATTGAATCTAACGTTTATTTAGAGCAAGTGCGGCACGTCTTGCCATGCAGTCGGTCAAACAATCGACTTACTGAAGAATATATTTTGCGAACGCGTTATTTCTCGAAATAGTCCAGTCAATTTGCCAATAATATCATGCGATTGAACGCCTTTGGATTATTTTCCCTTGGGTTACGTGAAGTCAATAGTTTATGCGAACAAATCATCAGTTTGGACGAATTAGAATGCTTAGAAAAGTGGCCAAAAATTATACTTTCTAATGCGCTTCTGCCAAGCTAGCCGAAACGCATGCATGCCGGATATGATATTCAAACACTAATGCTATAAAGTCAACTCCAACGAAGACAATGTTTGGTTTGAAATTATGTAATATCCCGTATATTGCATCCTTATTTGGAAAACAGCGGACAAGAAGTTTTAACTCTAAAATATCAAAAGTTAACTCGTTTCGACATCAAAAGATGGGCAGTTTTTTTTGGCGCGAAATGCATCTAAATGCATATACAGGAGAAACTTGTGCGTACATCCAACAAAATAAAATTGAATCGTAAGCGGATTTTTGAAATTTTCTTTTTAATGAACCAAATTAAGTGACACTCAACAAATACAAATTAAAAAAGAATATATAATTAAAATGTTTAATAAATAAATTATTTGTAATTAACCCTCCCAAAAGGGCACGTGGCCTAACGTCTGTTCGGTAAATATCAATAAACACAAACACTTAAGTCGTTACACTTCATTGAATTGAAATTATGGCGCAGTTTCGTTATTAAATGTTTAAAATATTATTTTTTAGTCGAAAATAAACTTATACCTGCGACAGCTTTTTTTATACATTTACGTAGAAATGGGTGGCCCTCTTGGAAAGTTTATTACTGCATTATTTGAGGTTGCTAGCGGTTAATTGTACTTATGCTAGTTTGGAAATTCTAAAATGTTAGCAACTTAATTTTACTTCTTTGAATATGGAATCGAATGCCAATAATTTTTTCTTTTAGATCGCTTGTATATTTCGCGGACTCCCGCAATAAATCACAAAAGTACTGGTGTACTTTCATAAATTTAGATTCGAGTAAATCAATTTGAAGCAGAGCCAAACTCTTTATACGTACGATTGTTTTTTTTTTTGACATTGATGAGTTACCGTAGGCTATCGTTACGATTTTCGGAAAACAATTCGATCAAACAGTGACTTGGTTTCAGAGCCATCAAAAATTAACTCCCGACAGATGAGGCTCAAATATTTATTTATTGGACAATTCTCAACACACATCTCTGATATATAGATAAAGCCTAGTTTCAGCGATAGAAGGAGTTCTTTTGACCTGACTTTCGACTTAACTTACGATGTTCTTATCACTGGATGAACACAGTGCTCCCACCACCACCCATATGTGTACTTGCAAAGTTGAGTATTTTAACACCACGTCTGCCTCGACCATGAACTTATCGTTTAGCAATAGCCATTTTTCCTCCTTAACTTTGCAGGGTTGCGTTCATGCACCAGAGTCTCAAAAGTCCTTTTTGTTCAGTTTCAGTCACCAAACCGTCCTAGGGTGACCATATCCCCCGGTTGAGGGGTTCCCTGGGGGGAGGAATTTCACGGTTGTGGTCCTTAGTGGTCCTGAAGGAAACATGACAAGAAAACGTATAAATGGGTCCAATCACACGCTTTGGGTAGTCAGTTCGCGTTATTTCTGCATATAATGGCGTACATCCTAAAATAGAGCCACGTAGTGCCGTCTTGTTGGAATCACGTTTTACACATTATCCAACTTTGAAAAAAATTATCAGGAATTGATCCTATTGTTGTTAAAAAAGTACGGGCCGGCAAGGGGCCTCTTCTGCAATTTTTACCTAACAAGAACTTTATGGAAAGCTTTGTTATCCCAATTATCGCTTCTGGAGGCATCAATTTAACCAAAAATTAGTCTCTTTCTTAAAAGTAACTTTTACTGTTTTCTTATTTAGAGCCCAGTCAGCGAGTAAATTACTTTGTCTACGACAGTTTTACTTAAGCTTTTATGTGTCTTGGATTTTTTATTTTTTTGGTGTATGCCCGAGTCTTAATAAAAAAACGCTCTCATGGATAGCGGCAATGTTATCGGCAAATCCTGCGTTCTGTTAAAATACGAGTGTTGTCTGATTTTTTACAGAACCAGCCTATTCGAATTTGAGAAGAGAAGCAAAACTTGCTTAATAGCAGTAACTAATTGGAAAAAATACGCTAGTGTTTCACAAATACTGCAGAGAACTTTTAGTCCTTACATGACCATAATAAATGTAAATATTTGTAAAACAATTTCCGTTTAGTTTTATTTGATTTTCAGCCCTTAACTTTGTTGCAGTTAGAATTATTAACCGAAGTTCTATTGAATTTTGTTATTCTCTCTGCGGTCCTTCCCCTTTTATTTTATTGCCATGGCCAAGTTAAAGGATAACAACTCTAGCATGTGTCGTGGCACTCTGATAGTGTTGTTAGTCTTAGTTTGCCAAACACAAGTATTTATAATGTTGGTCCTGACATTTCTGTTTATTTAGTTTATGTCATATTTACCGGCATTTATTGTGCTCTACTGGGAAATATTAAGATTGAAAATTAAAAGTAGTGCTGTTCCTATGTTAGAAAGAATCGATGGATTTAAAAGTAAAGAACATAAATAAATGACTTGTATATAGAGACTTAGAAGGAAATGTAAGAAACTATTTGTAATTTATAAATTCATTGGCAATGCGCGTGTTCCTGCACGTTGGTAGTTAAATTAGTTCAGTGATTTGAATATTCCTAATCTTTGCACGTAATGGTCAGTATAGCAGATATGTTGGGACCAAGACGTATGTCTAAATGGGTACCAAATATTTTCATCTGGAACAGTGGACATCTTGGAAGGTGGATAATTTTGCCTTTTGAGGAAAACATTTCGATGCATTAACCTTTTTTCTCGGCTTTTTTAGCCAGTCCTCAGGAGACTGAAGTTGTTCGGATGCGACTTTCAGATCGTGGTTAACACTTATTAACGCAGTGTCATCTCCAAACCTTGACGTATATATATTTGGGCTCATTGGCATATCCGCTCTATAGATGATATATAATAGCGGCGCTATTATTCTACCTTGCGGGACTCCTGCAGAGATTTACCTTTTCTGTTGAGTTTTTATCCCATGTCTGGTTATCAAGTGCATTACAGCTTTCCACAGGCTAGAGTCCGTGTTTTTTGTGGGATCCAATTTTTTTTAAAATATCTCTATAGCGGAGTCGTATTTCTCAGTTTCATGAGTAAAGGTTTTTGACATACATATGTATGACCATTTGGATCTTGATGTCCGGAGAACGACTATGTTGCCATTGTCTTCTGAGCCTTCTCTTTTCACTGACGCGAGTTTATATATCAGGCGATGATTGGATTAATTTCTTTTATTGTGCGACTGCTGCCGCCAAGACGTCCGTAAATTGATCCACAGCTGCTTGAATATGAGTAGGATTTTTAAAACTTAGCATAGCATTTCGCGAAATTTTCGCAAACGCTTGGAATTTCTTGTCGGTGCAAAACACTGCCATACTGTGTTATAAGGGAATTGTTTAGTAGCAATTTAAAAACAGTATATAGTCACCCTATATTTAGAACTTCATTTCTAATTCACTCTTTTAGTTTTTTATAGTTAGGCTTCATACCACAATGACCTCACGATTATTTAATTGTATGTACTTCATGTCCAAAGAAGGCCTTCATGACTATCATGCTTTCCAAAAAAGAAAGAAAAAATAACCAAAATAGTCAACATTTTCGGTTACTAATCTGCATAGTAACTAATAGTTACTTCTGACAGTAACTAACAAAACTACTCAAATGCAATTAAGTGAAATTCAATTTCATGCTAAATTGTTTTGCAAAGTTGACCATTTAAACACCAAATAAACCCAAAATAGTCCCATCGAGTGTCAACATTTAATTGATTGTTTCAATGGTAAATGCAAATTTAAAGCAGATAGAAGTAAAACTTGTATTTGTTGTAAATTAGTTTAAACTTTCTTAATGTTGTATTTACTGTTCAAATTCCCAAAAGTTGTCATGTTGTTGTTTTTGTTTGTTATTTGTGTTCAATTTGTTTGTCCAATCCACAGATTTTGAAAATTCTATAGTCGCAAACATTACTGTTGCAAATTTTCCAATTCTGTACAGGAACAACGACAGCAGAGGGAGTACTGAAACCAAACAATAACAATAGTATCCATATGTATATGAATACAATAGTGGCAAAAGTTGTCAACATTGAAATTTTTAGAGGTCGGAGTTAAAATGGTATAATGGAAGGCCCATGTAAGGCATAGACGCAACTTTGCATGGTAGCAAGGGTAAGATATATTCAAGTTTCGCTAATTTTTCAGCATTGGGCCTGGAGTTTATTGCGTTTTATTAACAAGAATAAAGCTGTGTGATAGAAATAGGCGATCTTATAGGCCAATGCACCTAACCTTCACGAGAGAAAACCATGTCTTCAAGCCGTCCATACAGAATGCTTATCACGACATTCGCTATATACCAAGTAGCGCTACCCTACTGCCACATTTCTTCCACGTCTATATGGTTCAATTCGGGAAAAAAAGTGGAATAAACAGAAAGATATAAAAATTGATTATCGTTCATCTGCAGCGCTCAAGGTTAACAGGTGGTGGTGGTCTTACCAACTTTGTTTTTACAGAAGTTTTAAAGAATTATACCTAAAATCTGCCCCAATGTGGATGCATTGGCACCTAGTAAACCACTTTCTATGTGGAAATTTCGCATTTTAATATAACTATGCTTCCGAAAATTCTCCTCTTATGATGAATATTGCGTCAATAAATTTTGAACGGTGACGAATCGACTGTCTGGGGTTGTTATGAACACGTTAAATGATACCGCCGATATTCTTAGCTGATTTAACGTTTCCTTGACTTACGGTTGTTGGCTGAATGTTTGCGGAACCGTTAGTTTTGAATTTCACTATCACTGGTGGAGAGTCGCGTTTGACGTAAAGTTTACACAACGCGCTTGGCGTTTGTACCAACGAATACTTTACCATTTGAATATGTTGCTTAATTTTGCCATGGTGATTTATTTGACATCAGTGACTGAATAGTAAGCCAGAGATTTGGTAAAAACGGCCAACCCAACATGTCCGCTAGAAACAGACCTCAATTAACTAACGTTGCAATCTGGTAAAATACGATTTTTAGTTAATCGTATGCAATTGTTTTGATAAACCCACTTCGCAACTTTATTTTGTAATATAGAACATTGTTTTTGGAATGAAATAAAATTTGGTATATACGATCGAAGAACCACGGACTTCATCATACTTTCACAGCGCCGCAAGTTTATAAGTTCTAAAATATTTTAACACTTTTAAATTTTCAGACAGAAATTTATAGGTTCCCTAAGAGGAGTTCGTTGTAGTTAAAGTCAATAACAACTCGGTATGTTCAAAATTTTCCAATCTCCATTGGCGTAGGTCAATGTTATACAAAGGGGCCGGATATGGAGACCCATGTGAGTGCCTGCTGCAGGTGCCTTGTAAGCCTACAAATCGAACGAAGAAGTCAATTGCTTCGGGTATTGAAAACCATAAGAGATAGTTCACTACACCTAATCCCTTGCTATTGCAGTAAATTAACTGAGTAAGGAATATAGGTTATGTATGGACCTAAAAACACCCTGTCGGAATATCAAATCAAGAATAAAAAAAATGTCTATTTTGGATGCGCAATGCGTTCTTACCGGTATGATATAACGAGCTTGGGATACATTTTTCGAACAGAATACGATAGAACCTGAATTTGGGATACACTAGATCCTCTTCTCTACTCCAAGATTTTAAAATTATCGAAAAAAATGCGCAAGAAATAACAATGCAACTTTTATTTTACTTGAAAGGCACATCAAAGGAGAATATTTTATCGTTTAAATAGGCTTCTCTGGATGACGCCCACTGTCGAGAGGATTACGGCATTTGTTGAGTCTAGTGAAGTTTGAAGGAAGCCATACACGAAAAGGTGTGCGCGAAAATAAAATTCCGTATATTGAGTACTCTTCATTTCCTCCACGGTCGGTTGTTTTGCTTAAAATGTAGTAGGTTTTATTTAATAGAATTACAAACTCGACTTAAATGGTCTGAATTTCAAAAACATTGTCAGTGAAAACAAATGTAGAAAATTACACTTTGAAGTTTATAAAATTTTGTTTCATTAATATTTAAATGCGAGCTGGTAGAGGTTACGCTTGGACCAGTAGACATACAAATTTTAAGCTTAACTAGCATTTTTACCTTCACTGGCACTTGCATATTTTATTTCATAAATTTGTATTGCCTCTTGCACCACTCGGTTTTGCAATATTTCAATTCCTAACAAAATGTCTACATAAATACTTAGAACCAATCACACATGCAAACACACACTTACAAATACCCGTACAAGTGTATTTTCAATAGTTATTCTATCAATTCGAAGTGAAAAAATGAAACAAATAAAATTTAAGAAATCCTCAAGACATCAATAAATCTTTGAAAATGACAACGGCAAATTTTCATTCCTTTCTTCCTCCGCTCTGCCTTTCACACGAAGTATGATCGACTCTCTGTACGGCCAAAGGGGTGGTTTGAATAAATTTTCAATTTAGAATTGCATCTCAAGTGTTTTATTGATGCCATTAATTTATGATAGAAAACATCTGTAGTTTTAGTTTTAGATCTTTTGTGATTTTAATTTGTTGACTTTCATGTGGCCTTATTGATTTATTTAAATGAAACAAAATAATAGTTGCCTAGTTTTTTGATTTATTATAGTTTTTAATTGGAAAACGAAGGAGAGAAAATGCGCATAAAAACTTAAGTGATTTTGTTTACTTATTTATTTTAATAAAAAAAAAATAGTGTTGAGCGTTTGAAGTGGCAAATAAAAATGACTTATGGAAAATAAGAATGGATTAATTTTGTGAAGGATCTTGTTATAAAAAACTCTTTAAGGTGCCGTGCACAATAAAGCCTACTAGAAGAGACTTTTAATTAACATAACAGTTAAAAAATTAATTGGAGAGTCTTGCTAGCAACCAAGTGTTCTATTCACGAAACAATGACTATTTTTATAGAGTACAACTGTTTCGGAAATCCTCTTCATGATCAACATTAGCAAATTTTTATTTGTACAAAAAGATCCGCAGAAAATGTGCGTTGCTTGTATTGCTTACTAGCTGCAACCTGGTGGACTTCGTCGGCGCAATTCCAATGAAATAAAAACAGGGTGGCTGATGAAAGCAGCTACCAAAAGAAAACTCGATAACTTTTTTTCTATCTAAGTAATCTGGATTTTTCTTGTTTTTGTAGATTTATCTTCAGATTTAATAAAAATGGAAAACTGGGAGAGTGAAGAAAGAATCTTGATTGTCCGTCGCTATCACGCTTTGGAGTCTGTAGTTTTGGTCCAAAGAGAATATAGGCGCACTTTTGGCAGCGATCCTCCCAGTAGATGGACCATTATGAGACCAGTGAATAATTTAGCAGAGCATGGGACAGTCGCTAGAAGGCCTTAATTATAATCGAAAGCCTTCCGTTCGAACAGAAGAATCTAGCCGTAGCGAACTAGCCAGTATCTCAACAAGGAGATTATCTGCTCAAATGGGTGCCAGTAGGCAGACTTTGCAGATAATAATTCATAAGGATTTAAACTTATTCCCCAACAGAATTCAAATGGCCAAAAAGCTTAATGCAGCAGACTTGCGGACTCGCTTGGGATTTTGCCAGAAGATTCTTGAAAAAGTGGATGATGACGAGAACTTGCATATGTCACATATGGCGTTATCAGAGAACAATATTTACACCTCCTAAAGCTGGAAATGCATTAAAGCTTTTTTATTAATACAACTAACTTATTAATCAAATTTGTTATAAGTTACTATAGTTTTTTGACCTTTTATTATTATTCAATTAAATAATTTGCAAGCTTGAGGTCTTTGATTAAATGAATTTGTTACACGAGTATATAATTTTTTGCATTATATAAATAATTGAATCAATGAAAACTTTAATTAAATTCCCCGCCGAATTCAAAAAAAATCTTTGATGGAGGTAAATAGAATGTGACCCTAAATATAGGACGACGGAATAACTTTAGTAAATGACTTCGAATAAAAGTTTAGATAAAACATTTCTAAAGTAACCAGAACTAGACTGGAGCATCTGGAAGTTGGTTGCTATGTAATTGGGGTGGTGAATTCAACTCTGCATTAAATTTTTTCTGGTTTGCGAGATATACCGGAAAGAAGAAAATAACACGACATATGTTAGTATAACTTGAGAATGGTTTGTTCTATTTGGCGAAGTCAATAATTCAAAAATCGTCATTAAAGTACCTTTGTGCTAACATTCTGCTCAGTTGTCTCAAAGATATTTATGAAGTTTTTATGCAAAATTTTATTCAAGTTTTTGATGTTTAAAAAAATTAAAAAAGCAAAAACAACACGAGCGCCATAGCCACATTTTATTCAAATCGGTGCACAATGTATATTGTGATTGAATCATATATATGGTTGTAAAAATGGCAGCGTCTGATTTACGAACACAGGCGCTAAAGCCATTGAATACTTAATATCTAACGCGATGACAACTTAAGCCACAGAACACTTGTACTTCGAATAAATACCAAACGAGTTTTACTTATTTTGTAAGCACGTTGTATGATTAGAGTTATTATATTAGTTTTGTATAGTTAAAGTAATTTGTTTGTGCTTAAATTTTAAGTAAATATATGTATTGTTTTGTTCAACTAAACCATGTTGCAATTTTTATAAATGCAGAACATTTAATGATTGAATGTTAACAATAACTTATTTATTGCAGCTAAAGAAATGTTCAAAATGTTTTCAAATAGCGATTATATCTTTGTCATACAAATTATTGTTATAGAAAACATAATATAGTTGTCGTGACCATGCCAAAACCTTGTTGTTTTTGAAGACTTCGCTGTGTGGAGTTTTTTGAAGTCCCGTATTTATGTGAATATCTCATATATTCTTGAAGCCCTTGAAGAGAACATCTGTCAACAAATCCAGAACTTATTGCGAAAAGTGTTGCAAGAAACCATAGAATATGCTATATATCGGGCCCAACTGGTAATTAATAATCATGTTATCATGAAAACATATATAATGTAATAAAATCACTTTACTTCGACTCTTGTAAAAGATGTATACCAAAAATATTGGGGCCTTTATTTTGGGTTACCTTGTTAAATACAATGCTCGATAATAAATAATTGCTTAGTATGGAAGGTTCCAGGTCTATTATCCTAAATTCGATGGCTATTATAGCTCTCAACATATTAAGGATTTCCTGAGAAGGGCGGCGTGATGTTCACAGTATGCCGTCACAGGCATGGCATTTTGGCGACGTCTGATGAAGCTGCCAACTCATCATGTCATTTATCACGATTTAACAGCTCGTCTAAATTATAAAACTTTATCAAATTTAGTGTGATTTACTTTTAAATCTGCCACCCGTGCGTTACAGGGACGCCAGATCGGCTGAGAGTATCAGAGCTGTAAGTGAAAATGTTCAGAAGGTGATGTTGGGTACTGAATTTAAGCATTTGTTAATTAATTTTATAATTTAACCAAATATCTAAAAATAATTTATTTATCTCTCCATTGACCCCACATAACAAAAGTAATCCTTTCCACCACTACACCCGCTTTATATTCCCCAGAAAATAAATTTATATTATAAATTATGTCTGTAAATCACGTAAATATCATAAAACTCCCAAGAAACAACAAACAAAACATCATGACATTTGAACTGCAACAATAATAATGAAAACTCTTAAATGAAACGATAAACAGATGAGAAGACAAAAGAAACTGAAATTAACAAATACACTCGTCTCCAAAGTACCACAAGATATATGAGACATAGAATTTGTTGTGAACCTGTTTATTAGCTTCCTAATGTATGACAATGATTGTGCCAACCAACCGTTTGCAGCCTACAGAAGCGAATTTGTAAGTGAAGTAGTGAAAAGAACATTTTGCATTTCCTTGGGGATTCACGGGAAAAATAAAATGAATGGTCGGTCTTCTGTTTATTCTATCAGAGGGTGTGAGGGGCGGCTTTGCCAGCCAGTATAAAACCAAGTCACTTTAAGAGCAAAACAAATGTGGCCTCTACTTTGTGCATTAAAATGGAGATGCTTACGATGATTTGAATCACTTGTCTGTTCGTTAATGACAGAATCTCACAAATAAGATTTTAGCAGTTTATAGACGAGTATATGACCAGACACTTATACGATTCTTTCGTCAGTTTGGACAGCGTTGTTAAGGAGTGAATTTATGTGATAGAATTACTTCCATTAAAATAAAGAAACAAAAGAAATTTGTAAGTGTAGATTTTTCGAACGAATTTCTGTCATCCATTGTCAAGTTTGGTTTGGATACAACCCGGTTTCGGCTATGTGCCATCTTCAGACTTATGTTTCGTTCGGAGAATGGAAATTCGGTCAAAAAATCTATATTAAAACACCCTCGCGGAATATCAAATCAAGAAGAAATTTGTAGGATTTAATGCAGAAAATATTTTTCCTAAATGTCGATTAAAAAAATTGAATTTTTTCAAAAGCTTGTTTTGATATGGTTGCTGAAAGGATATTTTCGCTAAAAGATTAATTTTGAAGGAGTTCCCAACAAATTAGGTTACCAGACTTTTGCTTGTGGTTATTAACATATTAACGTTTAATTAACGTTTTACGAGGGTGAACGTATACCTAGACTATATTTTTTGTGAAGGAGCGGAGCAAGGGCGATGGGGCACCATGGAATCACCGTTTCTTTAACAGCCTCACACACAAAGAGTGCGATGCATCCTAAGATAGAACAATATACACATCCCGCCCAACCGCTTTAAAGCGTGTATGATTCACCATCATGGCGAATTACACAATTAAGCAAATTCGGCAGTAAAAAATCCTGAAGTATATATCGCATATTTCTATTCCACAATGGAATATATTTTTTTGAATCATGACCTCGCTAAAATCTTGTTTACATCTGACTTCGCAAATCTCCCATTGCAAAATACGAACATGCTGCTGTAAAAGTCATGTGCAATAGCATCCGACAAATTATCAATTAGAGAGTGTTCTAATGCGATCTGACAAGCCATCTGACAGCAGCTGTTTTTGTCATGATAAAAGAGTTGCCAAAAACCTATGTCGTGGTAAAACAGTCAGCGCCGGTTTACTAGTGGCACTAGCATTAGCCAGCTGAAGGTAATACTTTACAAGAACAATATGTGAATAAAATGTAAATTATCTTTGTCTACATAATAACAGTTACTCGAACATACTCGTAGATCATGAATCGTTATTTAATAAAAACTTAATATCTTCGCATCTGAGAAGAAAAAACTGCTAAAGCGTCAGCACTCCTGTGACTCAATGACTTTGACATCTGTGTAGTGAAAAGATTTTAAACCGTAGGCATGTCAGACGTAATTGGCAATATTTATAAATCTGTAAAATAACGATTTTGAGAGACATACAGAATTACATACACGTATGATTCACAAAGTTGATAAGCCAGATGTAAAAATATGTCGTCCGTTATGGGCTTAACCAGCAATAATGTAGCTGCATCAGACTCCATTTTGTATGTTAACCCATAGATGGCACCGTTTTGCGTTCGTATATTTTAGCCGTTTCAATTCTAGGTACAAGGATCAGACGGGGATCCAACGAAACGAATAACAATAAAGGTTTTACCAAAAAATGTCTTAATTAATTAAAATTATCCTGCCAAAAGCTCAAGCTGGATATGCGTTTGATAAGCATACATGCCAAGGTTTATTGGAATCGAAAATTGTTTCTGTTGTAAAGAAAGCTTCTTAGCGCCTGTATCTTATAGGCTTTAAAAGCATCTCCTCGGTGTAATGCGATCAATGGCTGTCCTTTTAGCGTTAAAGAAATACGACCCCGAAACTTTTAGAGTATAAATTTTTTGACTGGCATCCTTACCATGGGCGATATGCTAAAATGCTAATATGAGTTTTGCAAAAATGTCTATAGGATTTTGGATACGTTTATTTTTTCTAAGCTCTAAAGGCTTTGAAAGGCAGTGGTATAAAATTTTGTTTGTCGTAGATGCCGGATTTTTTGGGACAATCTATAGAATTATTACTCCAATTTCTTTCCGCTAATCAGAGAAGTAGAAGTATTCAATTCCTTTCGAAATTTATAATACCAATCTTCTAATGTCTGTCGTGCAAGTAGACTGTAGGGTATCTTCTGTTAAATCACTCGTGAGTAGAAAAATATATAAAATTAAAGTTTTTTTCCCTCTTGCCAATAAAATTTACTTACATATTTATTCTTGCTCGTAGATTTATTCCAACGCAGTGAAACATGCAGCCACACTCATTCATCCATCTCGTCATTTCAACTTCTGAGGTCGAGCACGTCTCAACTTTCACTTAGCGTCATTGTGCTCGTACTTGTATTTCACTATTCACAATTTCAGTTAGCAGCATTTGTTATGTTTTCATCATTTGTGCTCTTAATTGCTTCTATGTTGCGAAAAGTAAAAATCAAATACAAATAAAAAGGGGCAGACCGGACTGATGGCCTTAAATTTCCATACAAATGAATTCCTTTTCCATGTGTTAAGTGTTTCTGTTTTGTATTTGTCTTAAGTCTGTTCTCTCTCTTTTTATTCGGCGTTATTATATGATTTTCAATTGATGCTGACATTTGTACAGATATAACAAAAATAAATCACATTTGCGCATTGCGAACAATCAGTCCATGTTTTGTTTTTATTTTGTCGTTGCTTAATATAAATTTGTACCCTACATATGGATGGCAGAATATTAAAACTTCAGTAAACATCTTGGGAACATCTCAATCGTAGTACTTATTCAAATCAGCTATATCGTAAACGAAACGCAGTTGCTAGGAATTTAATAAATAGAGGAGTATGGCTTGTACTTGCTCAGATCTAGGGAGGCGTGGTTATATAAATGCGGTTAGTTAACCCAGAGATCTTCCTTAGACGAAATTATAAAATTTTTTATAATTATTTGGACCCTCAAATTCACTCTACTGCACTTTGATTAGTTCCGCTGAAATATTTGGCCTCTCAAATATCACATTCTCGTTAGCTGTATGCTTCAAGAGTTGCCTGTTATAATCCGATTAGCTTAAAAACCCTTAATGAAAGAAGTCTATAGAGGTCGCATCAGCTGATCTTATTCGTTAGCACGAGACCTTCTCAAAAAATAAATAATGACACTTCTGGCCAAAATAATGCGCCTTTAAGTAGCATTGAGGTGACGTTATAACTTGATTTATATACAAATTTATTCATATTAAAACTAAAAAGAAACCTCATCGCACATTTCGACTGATAATCTCCAGTACATTTTTGGGGATCAGAGAATGTGGTCGTGTTCAGAAGTCGCTACATAAAAATGCAGATTTTTCTAATTCAAACTATTTCCCTTTATCCAGATACACACGCATTTTGCATAAAAAACGATTTAAGAACAGGTCGTCACAATCATCCTTAAGCCGTACCTATGTGAAGTAAAAGCCAAACTATCATAAAAAATTTTCCTCCATCTTTAAAGTAGAAAACTTCCAATTAAATATCTTCTAAAGTCGTTCCAACAATCTATTTTCTTAATTTCACTACAACAAAATAATGAAAAACACTTCAAATCACCAGCCTAATTAAAACAATCTCCATTTCGATACTGGATATATACGACCAGTTAGCATCTCTAAAGGTCGACCTCACTGCTCATCCATTTGGCTTTAAACATCTGACATATTCTGATGATTTTTATTGAAGTGATGATGAAGAAGAACAAATTTGATTTCAATTTATTTTATTCTTGTGGAAATATGAAGCTGTATTTAATGTTCTTGTTGTTGTTTTATTAACAGACTTGAAATGTGAGTCATGGTGAAATACGATTAGCGGTTTTTCTGTTTTCAACATTGTTGCTGTTGTAATTTTAGTATTTGTAACAGATTTAAGTAGGGAGTGGTAAAATGTCAAGCCAAATGTCAAATCATATAAATGTGAATATAATTGCCATTTTTAATTTTAATTTAAATAAATAAGATGACCATCTTTGGTTTTAAAATTCTGTTAAAATTTGTCATATAATATTTCAAATATCTTAGAAAACATATTTAAAATTTTATCGCCATTGGCACTTCTTCAGAGGTTTGTGTTGGGGAAAGACGATATTTTAATAAACTTTTTTTAAAATGTGAAAACTAATAAATATATTTGATAAATATTGAAAGCAGTTAATGCTTTGTAACTCAACCAAGGTGTATCACGGCGTAAGTATGAGCATTCACGGAAAATAAGGCCAACAGAAGTATCGAACGAGCGATTAACGATTACTCGATATATAGTAGACTGCCCATAGTCTGGGTGACAGGTCACCAGGTGGTACTCGGAGGGTTAGGTTAGCTCGCGAGGAAGGGAAATTTGTCACTTATCCACAGGCACACTCCTAGGGTAGTACTTTGGCCCGTTGTGCGCTCCCCACTTTGAGTAAGTATCCACCCTCATAGGAACCCTGAACAAACCTCCTAAATAGTTGCCAGCCAATGCCACTCAAATTACTTACGTCCGATAAAGTGTCGGCAGCAAAATAGCGGGTTCATAGTTGTGCGAAAACTGGTCAGTAGGATGGGAAGTGTTATATTGTCTTGATATCCTCAATTTATGCCATGTACTCATCACGTGACCCGTCTATGCACTCACTGATATCAGATTTGCTTAATCTCAGCAACCTCCCTGTTTTATCTCTATTTGGTTCACCCAATAGAGCCTTTGTTATTCGCCCCACCGTGTTTATATTCCACAGTACTAATCGTAGTCGGCATTCATCATTTTTTTGCACTCCAGGATCGTCCTGCATCTCACCCTATCGGATTCTAGTGTTCTTATTGTTGTTTGAGTGTATTTAAAAATGTTAACCTCCACATGCCTTTAAGTTTCACTCAGGTCGTTCAGTGGGTATTGATTAAAAAATCCCGAATCCCATTCAGTGTTACCCTGTTTAATCTATGGCCTCTTCTTTTTGTTTTGAATAGAATAGTAATAGAGCAAAGAAGAAAAATAAACAGATAAAATGTCTAACTTCGGTAGATTTTGTTTTATTAGTGGATAAATATACCAAACAAACAGAAAACTCTTACATAACCACGAGCAGTGAATTGCAAAATCGTCCTTAAGTTCG
Source organism: Phania funesta (assembly GCA_963932375.1). Taxonomy (NCBI): domain Eukaryota; kingdom Metazoa; phylum Arthropoda; class Insecta; order Diptera; family Tachinidae; genus Phania; species Phania funesta. Next base: position 91,705,610 of record OZ010653.1, on the reverse strand, counting down.
AATAACACGATTTTTTCTCTTTAAATATCGATATTAGATAATTTAGATTTTTTAGGATCGCTAAAAAAATTAATGGCGGAAGTTTTGGAGTTTTTTGTTGAGTATGTTTATTAATTTTAAAAGCCGATAGCCATAGATGTTACTGCTAATTCGTTTTAGCCATAAAATTAATTATAACTTAATATTAAATACATAAATAAAATAAATTATTATCTACTATCTACATCCCAGAAACATACTTTTGTGCCACCAACGTACTGGTTACAACTCTCAGTTAGTTCACAATTCTGTCTTGGTAAGACAGGCCAAAAATCTGGGAAATTATATGTTTGTTATTGGATAGCCTACTTATTTTGAGAAAGTAGAATAGTTGAACTGTTTACATTTATCGGCCATACTAAAACCTAGGCAATGTTTTCGCACACCGTGATCGGCTGACTAGTTAAGTTATATTAAAACACCTTGGGAGTTAAGTACATGTATATTATGTAAATATAAGATAATCTTTTCGTGAATGAACACTGATTTGATAAACAACCAGAAAGGGTCAATTGCTTGGATATTTATTATTAGTTGTTAAGTAATTTCAATCTTTAGGCATGAGTTCGTTTTTTCTTTCTATTCAGAAAGAGAATTATTTCTTTAATATGGACAACCTTTTTTTTGAAAACAGTAAAAGTTTTAATTCTATTAGACATCTAGCTGAATGAAATGCATTTTCTATGCCGCTACGCACGTTATCAACATTCTTCGTGTCTTATCTACAAATTGTGTGTCTAAACAACTTCTATTTATACCAACATTTAAGACAAATGGAATACGAGTACGAGCAATTTCTCAATTTTTTGAATTTTTCATATTATAGTCTTTTCCTTGGTTGAGAATGAAGTTTTACAACACTCTAACTTTTCTGTTATTGAAATCTAGGTTACCATATGCAAAAACGAACTCATGCCTAAAGATTGAAATTACTTAACAATTTATAATATTTGTAGTTCGGAAAAAACAATAAAAAAAAACTTGGATATTTATTTTTACCTCAGATTTGTTATTTGGAATGACTGCATATCGGCAAAGTGATTCCGGTTGGTCATAGCAAGACGGATATTATGTCATCACATTAATTTCGATTGATAATTTCCCTAAAGTCGGTGTGCGATTGTATTGATGACTCGTTTGGCATCATTTCCACTGATGACAAAGTGACCTAATGCCATTGAGATTGACAAAGACACATGTAAAACTACATCAAGATGAAGCAGGCGCGGATCGAGCTTAAGCTTATGGGTAGTGAAGTATTAACAAAAATAAGCAGATTTAAATTATTTCCACAATTTTGTAATGGGTTTGGAGAGGAAAATTTCCCTTCGACTCTATACACTGTTTGGAAAGGCAAGCCATGTTATTTAAAATTATCCCTTTTACCAATAAACCAGGATGTTGTACAGACAACTGATGCAAAAATAGTCAAGGCCTCATTGTTGTTACATATTCAGATATCATCCCCGTATGTTATGTAGAAAATCGGCTATCGAAAAAAGGATAACGACAGTAGAGTGTATTGGAGCAGGTAGTTTATTCTACAAACGCACGGTACGACTTGAAAACGAGGTTTTCCTACAGTCCACTGGTCAATATAACACAAAAGGGTGACGCCAGTATAAAAAATGTAGGACATTTGCTCGAAAAAAGAGGACACTTTTTAAACAATCTAAATTTGTTTTTACAAAAAAACTTTATTTACAAAAATATAAACTTAACAAAACACAACAAATCATTCTGATTTAATGGTACAACACAAAAGCTTAAAAACAAAAAAGAAAAGCAAACTTCATTGCATAAATTATCGGCACTGTATATTTTTAATACGAAGTGTCAAAAGTTTCATGTATATTTTTCAACACTTCCAATTTGAGACAATATATTACCGTCGCATCTCTTCAAATATTTGTAAAACTCTTGGCAATTCGTATTAAATTTATATTTGACTCTAATAATATCAGATATAGTGTCTGTATTTAGTTTATTTCTTTCTGGCGTCCACTGCGTCTTGGTCAGAGAAAATATAGGTTCTACGTTGGCGCTGGTAAACAAAAATAAAATTCAACAAGTTTTTGCAGTTGATGGCAAAAATCATTTTTAATAAAAAATGGCACCAAAACTAGTTATCAGCAGTGTCAAATAAATTTAAGTTTTTTACATAATTTTTCAGGACAAGAAATTCATTAAATAAATGTTCATCGTTTAAATCAATGTTAAACTTTTGTATGAACTCAAAAGATTTTTGTACATCAGTTCAAATAACATTCTCCAAATTTTCAAACCATAACCAGTCAAATACTTCCAAACCCCTGAGAGGTAATGTCCATGATTCAATATAGTTCTTAATAATGTTATAAAATGCTTTAGTCTCTTCCATCGGAATACCTTTCATCAGTCACATTTTTAATAATTTCTTAAACAAGGAAATATCAGACCTTTCAATCTTCTTAATATTTTTTTGAATTAAATTCATCAAGGAATGTATTAGAAACAAATACAAACTAAGCCATCTTGTTCTACTATGATAAAGTAGCTTTGCATATTCTACTTTTGATTCTTCACAAAATTCCTTCAATGTTTCCATTTTGACAGAAATATTATTGTAATTTTCATAACAATAGATTCCACATCTATGGACAATGTGTCACAACGCTTGTGAACTGCATTATTAATTATATGGGCTGGACAACCAACACCAATTTTTTTTTATGCAAAGCATTTGTTAATTTTGCGAATACATTATTTTGGCCGTATCTGTGCATGCCACCAAAATTGGTATTGCAATTATCACCGCTAAAAGCAACACATTTTGATTTTATGCAATATTCTTCCAATTTCTTAAGAATAGTTCCCACTATAGTCTCTGATGTTTCATTTTTAATTGATAATACATCCGATATCTTTGTTTGGATTCCATTGTATTGTGCATCGAAGTATTGAACAACTATTGGCAATAGCTTAGTAGCACCGAAATTACTCGTGTCGGATGATATACTCACAAAATGAATTTGTTCCATGTTTTTCTTCATCATTTTCATTGAAAGGGGCGCCAAAATCTTTTTAACTATTGCTGTGGCCTTAGTACGGTTGCAAGATATATTTTTAGCTCTCTGTGAATCATGAAAAAGTAATTTATTTAATTCAATTGTGCAGTCCAAAGATAAAAAGACATGTTATGAACAATGGTGTGATAGGCGATGCAACCTTCAATGACTCGAAGTTCATTGTCGACCATAATTTTCGTAAAAAGTGTGTCGATTTTCGTGGAACAATCTTGGATGGAAAAGCCCTTTTTATGCTTCTGTGTCTCCAAATGATTATAGATGTCTTGTACTCCTTTATTTGCAATAGAAATTGTAGAATTGCAAAGGGTGCAATTCACTATCCAGTCTTCATTTCCCCTTTTCATAAAGGAAGACTTCTTTTTTAGCTCCTCGTTAAAAGTTCAGTTGCGTTTTGGCACTCTAAAATTAGAGGATTAATCAATTTTTATGCCATCATTTCGGTTCAAAACTTACATCAATTTTTGGAAAACAAACTTTATGAAAAACACACAGCTGACAAGCAGATACCTTTGTCGATCATTTTAACCGGCAGCGGTTTTTAAAAATAATAGCCAAGTTATAATATGCCACTTCGAAAAATAGCGACAATCAGGGATGATAAAACTAATTTTGTACAAAGAGGAATTTTAAAATTGTATTGTACTTTTTCAAAACTGATTGTACGACCACCTAAATCTTTTTTTTAATAAATTTTGTGACCTGTGATTTAAAGTTTAAATGCAAAAAAACTTTAAGGAAGCTGTAAAAAGCCGGATAACCCCGGAAACTTGTTGAAAAAAGAGTAGGACTGCCCCGGATACCCAAAAAAAGAGGACAGTGTCCGGGGAATAGAGGACAGCCGGCAACCCTACGTGCGTAGAATGTTACTCCGAGATGAATCATTTGTTCCATGTATTATCTTTCCTGATGTTGTATAAATACTTCCATGAGTATTGCTGAGGTTGGGTTTCCCATTCGAAGACCGTTTGTTTGTCTATAGATGGCGTTGTTCAATTGGAAGTAGTTTTTAAGGTATTTGTGAGTTGTAAAGCATGGTCTTTGTCTTTCGTGTTTCTCAGTACTGTTTCATGTTTGTAGTTTCTGCTATGGATATCGATGGACATATATCTTTAATATCGAATGATATTATTTTCGTGTTTGCTGTAATTTCTACGGCGTTTAGTTTTTTAATGAGTTCTGTCGTGTTGGTTACTGTGTACGTGTTTGGTAGTTCTAAATTATTCTTCAAGACTTCTTTTAAATCATTGGAGTGTCTGGTTTGTGTATTTTTGATAGTGTGATCATTGGTGGGACTGACGGGTTCATATTTGTCAGTATATGTGCCATATCTGGTTTCACTATCTTGGTCGCTTTCTTTATAGCTTCTTTAATGCTAGCTTGGTGTTCATCAGTAGGGTCTTTTCTAACTTTTCTACTGTTTGTTTCCTCAATTAGTTGTTCCGTTTTTCTTATATATTCCTTCTTGCTGATTAATACTGTAGTAATGCCCTTGTCACCGTTCGTTGTGATCACGTTGTTTCTTAACTGTTTTTGTTTAAGATTCTTGACTGTTTTGCATTCCATGTTCTGTTGTCCCTTTCTTTTTGTTTTGGCTTCTCTCTCTATTATTTCTTTACACATGTGCCTCGCATGGTCTTGTTATTCTCTTGGTTGTAGAGCTATACCTATTTCCGCATCGACAATAGCTTCCCCGATTTTCTTTTTCCTGTTGTGTTTCAGTCCTTTCTCTGGTATTACCGCGTCATCTTTGTTGATTCTTACTTCCGTTAATATCAAATCAAGAATTGATTGTTTTCATTCTTCGTTTCACAACCGCTTTTTATATAGAATAATATAGGAAAAATTTGCCTTTGATCATTTTTCCATCGCTAAATTTGTGTATGAAAATCAAAAATATTTTTTTTAATAACATTATAAGTATAAGAGATTTTTATAAAAAATCTTTAAACTTGTTTTTGTGATTCATATTCATAAGCTAGAAGACTGGCTAAAACAGTGGAGAATAAAGGTAAATCCATCAAAATGTGCTCATGTAACGTTTTCCCTTAGAAGGCCAAATTGTCCACCAATCACAATAACTAATACCACGGTTCCAGCGGAAACGCACGTTAAATATTTAGGTATCCACCTAGATCGACGCCTAACTTATTGTGAATTTCTTTTAGTAGAAAGATTCAATAAAATGAAATATAAGTATAGCTCTAACTAGATTTTGAAATTTTAGTTAATTATTTTTAATTAACAATCCCTTAATGTAGGCAAGTACTCGTAACTGGCTGTAATAAAAAATTAAACATAGCTGCGGTGAGAAAAAGCTAAAAGAATGCTTTACAACAAAACCAAACAATCAACCAACTGCGTAGAAAACTAAATAGTAAACGGAAACAACAACAAAATGTAAGAGACCCCTTCCAAACCAACTCTAGAAAATAGCAACAATAATAATGATAAAAGTAAATAATTGTTTAAGAGCAGCAACAAAATGCTTAGCAGGGCATATGCGTCCTGTAACACCCAACAACAAGGAACACAATTGAACACAAATGGAATATGCAACAACATTAAATAATACAACAACTTTTTAACTGCTCAATTTTCTGGCAAAACACCACAAGTCTGATTTCTGATCTTAATCCCAGAAATCACACTCACACATGTATTTATACTGAGAGAAGGCCAATGATTAAGTGCACGCGTGAGTGTGTGTGCGTGTGGTTCTGTATTTTGTTGTTAGTTTAAACAAGAGTTTTTGTCAAAAACCTTTAAAGGGGTTGAAACTTTAATATAAACTGTTTGTCATGCATGTGCGTGTGTGTTTTTCGTGTTGGGAAGAAAGTTTGTTCACTTCAATTTTTAACAAATTACTCCACAGGGAATGATGATGCCATTTAATGTACTTTCATCCGTATGTGTGAGTAATTGTGTGGGTTTGAGTTTAGGGGAGGTTTTCTCTTTATATTATCGCTACTGTTATACACTACAAGATTCAATTGTAGGTGTTCTGTTCCATTTTCTAACATAGAATATGCCAAATTTCATACTTGATTCGCGATATGTGGCCAAGTCTCTCGGCCAAGGATCAGTTGGAAATGCAATTTAATTATTGACTTAATTTAATAAAATTCACGTTCTAAGAGAAATTGTATATCAATTGTTATCGATATGAGTATATGAAGAGCGAATACAGAAGAAAATATTGTTGCCGTAGTCGGCAGTATGGGAGGGCAGCATTATTCGTACATTATTCTATGAAAGCAGTTGGAATAGATGACTCGTCCATGTGAAATGATATTAGTCTAAAAGAGTTCGTTTAAAGTTTTGATTGAGCGGGCCTAAGAATACCTGGACCAGGCCGTTGAAATCATTGATACATCCCAAGTATATAGAGATTTGGCCCCTGTCAATCTGCAACAGCAGCGTACTGTAGGTTCTTGCTGTACAGCACTTAGCGGTATATGATTCCAGTGTCTTGCGATAGGACGCCTCTTAACTTTTTAAGGCCTTTTTAATCTTATTTTATTGAATATTTCTAAAAGAAATTCACAATAGCACGATTCAAATCTTGTCCCTCAAATATTATTTGTTAACTATTACCAATGTAATAACTAATTTATTGTACTCAAATCTTAATGTAATATGTACGATTGTGCTGAGAAAGTCGTCCCGTACAAAAGATTTGGGAAGGACCACCAGTTTGCCTACATATTTTTTTATTTCTTACTGGATATCTATTCATCTCTATGGATATTTTCGTTTTTTACACTGCTGAATTATGTCCATAATGTTGATTTTCTCTTAGTTTTATGACTGTTGTCTTTGCCTTAACATGGCGAGACCAAGATAGGCATCGATCTCGGTAGATACACAAATATTTAACAGGGATTTACGCTGAGTGGTACTGGATATTGTTATTTGTGGACAATTATGTCGTCTGTGAGTAATTTGGAATCTTTGAGAGAAAAACTTTTAGAACATGCGCTTACAAACATTTTGAACGAGTTAATAAGAAATTTTCAAATGAATATTCTCGTACATATATATGATTAGCAAAGGTGCAATTGTTGGCACCCTATGTATCAGATTTAATGAAACGTTTCATCAATTCTTTACTTCTTTATGCAGTCTGGACAATGTGTTATATCAAAATATTCTTGACAATCAAGCAGTTTTTTTTTTGGAACAGCAATCATGGGTTAGCCCCTACTTTTACAATGCATTGTGCTGGAAGTAGGAAAAATGGTTAACGGAAGGCGGATAGAGGGAGTTGTGTTTGTGGTCATCGACTTAAACTTTACCACACCGAAAGTGGCAGCAACGACTTCTGCAGAATGTTTATTCCACATATGAATAGTACGGCTAAATAAGGAGTTTTCCCAGTACTTTGTTGTACGGTACAATGGCCGATATAACCCGAACGGATAAGCTCTTAGTACAAAACGTGTTGTACGTACAAATGTTCATTTCTATGCAACAAGTTCCCTAATTTCATTCAAGTATTTGCGTCCTCTCTTGTACATGGTCGAAAGCCTAAAAAAAGACTTGAAAGCACCATTTTCGGTCGGACATAGGTGGTGTAAATAATAAGGAGATCAAATGGAGTGAAGAGTCTTTTACACCGTTTTAAGAAACCGAGGCACTTAAGTGCCTCTTTGGCAAACTGAAAAATGTGTAGTCCAACGAACATCACTACAGATGACTACAGATGAATCAACATAATCTGTTGTGCGTCTGTAAGTAAGCACACAACATTGTGTCTTACGTGAATTAAAATCGACCCTGTTCGCACGATCCCATTCGAAAGGCTTGGCTTTTTACTAATTGAAATCGAATGACAAACGCTGCTATCATATGCAAAAGAACAGATAGGAGTAGAAGTTCGACATAGAAACTCATTAGCAGAAAGTACGGAGCCTTGCAGTCCTCCTAAATTTGTTTGATGGAACCCTATACAGAATCACTCATATAGTGTGATTTTCAGAGAATTTATATTTGACCATAGTTTAAACGTTCTATCCATCAAATTGCTTCTAAGAAACTTGTGTGAGTTTTCAGATGGAACACGAGTTGTTTTCGTAAGTAGCATTTCCTGCCAGACTTTTTCAAACGCCTGGGAAATGTCAATAAATAAAGCTGCACATTGCTTAATTTCAAATTTATTAACGGTCAACAGTTTTATGCCTCGCACGAAAACCAAACTGAAGGTGCTCATTAAGATAAAAACTTAAACTCGAGACGAATAATTTTTCAAATAACTTTGATAAAATTGAGAGAATGCTATTGAACATGTATGACGTAATCTGACTTCAGTGGCTTCGTGTTTTAGGAATCATTACAATTTAATAAATCTTCTGAAAGTATGGCACTAAATGAAAATTGTATAATTCTCACATTACAATTAGGTAAAATCCTTATCATTGATCCTGGCGTATGCGATCGCATCGGGTCCGGGCAATTTTCTCATATTAAAACTTTCGCTTTTAATAAACAAAATCGCAATTTCATGGGATCATTCACAGGTTCACTGATGACTGGAATAATGCAACTATTTATATCATTCGGTGTTTTTTTGCAAGTGATCGCAAATGCATCTAAACTAAGATCAATTGGAGTCTGCCAACAGCAATCTAACCCATACTATGAGCGATATACCAACCAATTTGTTTTAAAATTTCCTCAACAAGATATTTATTCATCGACAATAAAATCCTTAACTGTATTTACCTTTTCTTATATAAGAAACCTAACGATGTAGTGCATCTCTTAGCCGACCTCACTTTTGCTGATACAGAATTTCACTAATTTCTCCCCAACTGTATTGACACTTAAGCCCCCAGCATGACATCTTTGTGCTTTCAATATGTTCTACCAGTAGTGCCAATTGAAAATAAAATGATAAAGTCTCTTTGTTGCCATCAACTCAGTTCAAACAATGGGAATATTGCGCAGATTATTGTTGTGTTATTGTTCTTATTATCCATGTGCAACAATCAGAGTCAAGCTGATTTCATAGTAAAACAACCCCTACTGGCGTTGAGTAAATACTGTTTGCCTTTTTGCAGTTGTGGTCGGATTTGTTTCTGCTACAATTGTTTTGTTAATTATTGTTGAAAAAGACAATGGATGTTGTGCATCCGTAAATTATTATTGCGGTTTTCAAGTGATAATTTCACATATGGTTAGAGAAAGGAGTTGAAGGGTAACGGCGGAATTTATGGATCGTTAGAGGCGTATATGAGGCTAAACCTATGTAGTAAGCGAGTGTTTGTTGGGCTGTTGATGATTCAAATAATAATTGGTTAATAATAAAAAGTGTCCGTTTGGGAGGCAAGTATTCAAGTGGTATCCCACTTCTTGCTTGGTTCCAATAATTCGTCTTCCTCGATGACAGTTAGTGTGGAGTTCCGGTGGTATCCCGTACATTTTTCGAATGAATTTCTGTCATCCCTTATTAAACTGCAACCGGTTTGTCTCTTAACAAAATCCGTAGGTTTACCTTACTAATTCTAAACCGCAAGAGCAGACCTGAATAGGCAGACTGGTGTCACGTTCCAGTGGTATCCCGTAAATTCGCCATCAATAGTAAGGGCCAGTGTCGGTAGAGCGGCATTGGAACAGTGTGCCAGCACTATACTGCAGATACACATTGCGAAGTGAGCGAGAATACCGTGAATGGTGGTCAAAGATGTGACTATCCCGCCAAAAAAGACTCAGTGCGAGCGAGACAATAAACTTTTAGTAGGCAATAAAGTTTATAACGTTTATTAATTTTGTTTTCTCATTTGGCGGTGAAAAAAGTAATTTTTCTTTTTTGTCGGAAGCATTTAGATTATTCTTCACCGTGACAAGATGCCACGCACGCATTGGCTGCTGCATTTCATAAAAAAACATTGTCTGAATTTACGTACTAGATAAATATTTAAGTCTCAGCTGATTTCGAATTGAATGTCACTTTCGACAAAAACATCACCACATTTATATTTTCTTAATTCGTTGTGGTCAAACAGACATTAAAATCTTCCTGCCCATTCAATTAAATCATTTTAAATCTTTTATTCGGACAATTTCAAAGCAAAGGGATGTTTCTCTGGACGCTCGAGCCCATAAAATGATTCTTTTGGACATGCATTTTAGCAATTATAATTATTTCTTTTATTGTTATTGTATTTCATATGTTGCAATCGAGCATGAAAACACACGGACCTTCCTGCTTTTTATGGTTTTGCAATAACAATTGTAACTCTCACTCTCTCTCTCTCTTTTTCTCTACTCGCATCACAATCTAATCACCCCTCTAGTTGGCACTTGTGCCAGTGGTCTATAAAAACAAGTGATAAAATGAGTGGTGAGTTTATAAATGAGCATAAGCAGGTCTGAAGTGAAGTGGAAGTTTGAGCACTTGGAATTGTCAGCAGGTGCTTAACAAAAACATTAACATGCTACGACCATGAATACAACATTTAAAAGAAAAGTTGTTAACAAAAGCAATACAAACAACAATAATAATAACAACAACTCGCTACTTAATGTGATTTTATTTGTCATGCATTACGGGAATACATTAATTTTCAACAAGAAAATCGCATCTCTCCTTGAAATTATAAGTGACTAGTGGGAGTGAGGGAGATAAAATGTGAGTTTTCTTTAGGAGTTGCGGCATAAAAACAAACAATTAAATGTGTGTAATAATTATCTACAATATTTAAAGCAATTTATTATTTAAACGCTGAATTAAGTATAAAGTTGCAACTTGCATATTTCGGGCCATGGTGAAAGTTACACATATGTTGAGTGTTACGGATGTTAAGCCGTTTCCTTTTATTGTTTGTATGTAATCAATATCGAATTGATTTTCTATTTGCTAAAGTTAATATATTTGAAAGTCACATATCCAAGCTTTTACCGATGATTGCGAATAAAATGTACAACCCTTTTTTGCCATACAATATGGCGGTAACTCCCTAAGGGGAGTCGTTTCCACTTTTACATTCGCCTTTCGTGTGACATTTTTTTCCTGCCTGCCACACAGACGACAATAAAACGACGGGTTCCTGCCACAAGGCAATAATTGCCACAACAATCATAATAATTTACCTGTAACATATGAGAGTATGTGGGTAAATAAATTATTTGTCTGCCATATTTATTGTCCTCCATCGTTGACGTTTTGTGGCCCCAAGATGAAATTTGACTAAAAACAGTCGCATTCAATTGTTGAGAACGTGCCACTTAGCTACAAGTGCTAGAGACTACTGGATATGTGAATAAAGCAGGGGCGTATCCAGTGGGTGGAAAATAGGATAAACCCTCGAACGGTTAAAAATATTTCAACAATTTCTAAAATTGTAATAGAATAGGCGGAGGTGTCTACATGGCCGAACTGGAGGTTGGCATGTTCTTCAAAATTCCCAATTGATGTAGCTTTCTACATGCTGAAGCATATCAGCGGCGTTAAAGAGGATAAACTGGCTATATTATGGAACTGGCTGTATTATGGAATATGCGTCACCATTAGGTCTCTGATAGGTGCCTGCTCAACATCTGAACTGGTTCAGGCTTTCTTAAATCGAATGGCTACACATTTGGGAAGCACCGCTTCTTGAACAATATAGGTAACTGCTTAGCCGATAAGATACCAAAGAAGAGAGCAAGGCTGCAAAGGTCTTGTATTAAAGAATTCTGTGGCATTCCTCTCCCAGCTTGTAAAAAGTAAATCAACAATGCTTTATACATTAAGGCGCAGGCTAGATGATAGAATGAACCTACTTGCAGGAACACTAAGCTGATTGCGTCCAAGTTACTACAATTCAAGCTGGCATAATGAGGAAAAAGAGGAGACAATATCCTGCCTTATTGGACCAACGCCAGAGGTATCTTGGTATGAGGTCGGTTGTCAACCTATCAACTATTAGAGGTGGGATCGCAGGAAATATATTTCCTCATCAAGAGCAGCGCCTGGGCAAAGACTCCACACCAACACAGTGATAGTATCATTCAAGCTTTTCATCATTATACCCTCTCTACTAATCATCTTCTTCACTTTCCTCGTTCTTCGTTTTTCAGATAACGCAAGGGGTCCAAAAATCGCTAGATTTCGAACCACGCATTCGGAATGAAAGAATAGGTTATTTTAACATTAAAACTTTAAATAAAGTAATATAAAAATTATGTTGAAATTTCTATTTTGAGTTTTCTTTTATTTGTAAATATTTGTAAAAATATATGTTGACACACTTCGTTAAAACAGAATAATATATGAATAATTATGAAAGGGAAAAAATCCCATTTGGTGCATATGTGCCCAAACATTTTTAGATTCATTAAAGGAACGCTAGAAAAACTTGGCAACACTGGCTTCAAATAAAAAAACAGTAGAGAAACAAATGAAATCAAATAAAAGCTAAAGGTCCGAGAAGAGAGGAAAAGGAGTTTTTCAGAAGAAAACCTTCAATTTTACAAATAAAACAAAAGGTTTTAAAAATTCTGTCGATTTTTTGACCGCAGAATCTCGGCTAGATCTGCTTCTCCTTTTTCAGTGATTTATCGTAATTGTTTGTTCGTTTTAAAAGACCAACCTTTAGCTTAAAACGATTTGTTGCAAATATAAACTTAATTAAAATAAAAAACCGAAATTCGGCAATAAGCTAGACTTTACAAACGTGCTTAATAATTTCGGAAGTATGGTAAACTTCTTGGCGAAAAATGTTAGAATTTTAGAAATTTAGGACACGAAAATACAAAACTTAAGCAATCGGGTTTCTTATTCACAGAAGCATAGAAAAACATTTTCCAAAGTAATCGAGCCGAATTTCGTAAATCTCGGTATATAAGTTTTGATGTTATTCTCCATTTACTTCAAGTATCTCAATGAAATTAAGTCGTTACAAAAGTTGACACATGCAAACAATAGTGCCACCCTTGTTTTTTTATGCTACGAAATTGCTATATTTTCAGTTGTGCGTGTTGAATTGACTGGGTTCCATGATATTGGGTGAATTTCGGGGGCAAAATGACAATTGAATGGAAATTGTCCCACCCGGCAGTTCAAATCAGAACCGATGAAATGGGCACACCGAATCTGGTAAATTTAGCGTGGTTCTCATTTGACAAGTTTGGTTTAGTTACTCAGAAGAATTTTATACCATTTGCGTGAGGCTCTTCTTTAGGTCCGAAGTCTGTACACTCTTAGCAGATTATGTTACCTGGTTAATCCTCTAATATTTTTTGCACCCCACTGCTACAGCTACCCTGCACTGTACATATAACATAATTTGATTAAATAAAGAAACAATATTTCGTAGAACATTATTTTTAGCATTTAAAGAATATTTATATTCTTTTCTCATTCCAATAACCACGTTTATCTTAACCGCTTCATTTATTCGCCTATAAAATTTTCCATTTCTTTAATATTCATCATGTCTTGTCATATAAATAGCAAAAATTGTCAATGTGGGAATTACCTTTTTGTAGCGTTTATTGGTCTATTGGTTTGTGAAAATATTCATCCCTACGTTGCAATAAGATAATAATCTCCTTTCTATCTATTTCTATTTTATTGGCGTGACATGAGACATATTCATGTGAATTTGCAAGGAAGCTTGTCAGGAATAACAAGACCATAAATATCAAATACCAATCCTTTTTGCAAATGTAAAATGTCTTTATTGAGAGTGATACGATTCAATATTTTTATACATTTTGGCTTAAATGTATTTATTTTTCCCTTTTTTTTTGTTCATTTTAAATGGACATTTCGGGGATTCCATTTGGGAATACGTACTTAAAATTATTTACAAATATTTAAAAGTTTTTTTTACTGGCAGAGTAGTTACAGGGTAAATAATAATTGTATTCGACAAAAATTCAGTAAAAAAGTATGTCCTGGTATTCGTAAAAGAGTAATAGATTCTAAATATTCACAGGTAATATTTGTTTCCGACAGTTCGGCTGTTCGAAAAAATCTTAAATATTATCGAACAAGAAACCAAGTGTTCTAAATTTCTCAAAGGTATTGAGCTTCATAGTCTGGCTTTTTCTGCACATTTTGTGGAATATCGAACGATTCATATGAGACTGCGCTACGCATTATCAAAGGGTAATTACATTTTTGCAAATGTTCGATGCAGAAGAAAGTTCTCTTTACCTTTGTTTTAATAAAAATTTAAATTTTCTTTCTGGAAGTAATTTTCTCACTAAAAGAACTGCTAAACTTTGCAGGCCAGAAATAATTCAAGCCAAATTTTGAAACCTTAGAAGCGTGTTCCAGTCAGGTTACTCTGCATAACAAATCATAACAAATGGGGCACATTCTAGGCTATAAGCCGAGCAAGGTAAAACTTTACATCCGCTGTTTCTTAAATAGTGGTTTACTGGTACATAGTATGTGGACGAGCTTGTTTATATTAATTTCCGAACGCCACTCTACATTAACTTCTATTAATGGTTCCACAGAAACAGTAGGCTTGTCACAAACCGCCACAAGAATACGGTGACATACATTTATAAAAAATAATGTTGCAAATCTTCCCTCCAAAACATTTTTTTGTAAAAAATGTTAAATTTCCATACAATAAAAAACTAATGTCATCGTCATTTCACTATGCACTGAATAGTGTTGACCGTTGTCTAGAATTTTTCATCAAAAATATTTGTGTCAGCTTCAACAAAATGGAACAAGGTTTGTCAACTATTGCGAACATTTTTGCACAGGAATTATTTTTCAGAAAAGTCTGACTGAGTCAACTACCCTTCACATTTTCAAAAAAGCGAAATGTGGTGTCAATAGCATAGAGTTGTTCAAATGCTTTGAAAGACATTTTTCCGACATCATTCAAAGCAAAAATTTCCCTCGAATTTTCTCAGGCAAAAAAGTACCGCTTTCTTCTAAGCCAAACATTATTGCTTTCGGGGCTTTATCTGACGAAAAGAAGAGACAACCTCAGCGACTTGTGCAAACTTTGTTTACAAAGTCGGACCGACTTATGCAAAAAATGTTCACTGCATTGTTATGTTTTTGTATATGCTATATTCGACTAAACTGTTGCGAATTGTTCTAAACGAGCTTTCGTCTCTATCTACGAATACTCTGCCAGAAATCGATCAAAAATAAGAAAAATAAGATTTCTTAATTGTTATTGAAGTATAAGTAAGTTATCAATTACTGTTCGCGAGTTCTTTTAAATTTGCTGCACATCAAACCACCAACATTTTATAACTCCATTTAATTTCGTTAATATCGAAGAAAACAGAGCAAATTATAAAAATGATCGATAATATCCTGTTATAACAAATTGACAAAGACATTGCCGCTAAATGAATGCACGGCATTTGAACTTTAGAGAAATCCCAATGTGTTTTCAAAAATACAAATACAAATCAATCTTATGAGAAATTGATCAATAACAAAAACTATCCTAAGAAATCAGCAACATCCGGTATGGAGGAGTCAATAAATGACGCCAACAACAAATTACGTCTGCAAACAAATGTATTTATGATAAATTTATAGCAAAACAAAAATCCAAATCAATTTAGTTTCTTTCTCAACAAGACTTGCTTTAAATACGACTAATTTCGTTTACGTTGCCAGAAAAGGGCAATGAACATTAGCTGATCAATAAGTAAGAAAAAGCAATGTATGTAAATTGATTGATTATCAGAGACTGAGAATGCAAGTTAAAAGATCAGAGACCATTGACACAAACATTTTTATTAATCGAAAAGATTTTGTCGGACTATAACAAATCGTTCCAAAATTTACTCAAACTATGTAGTGTGATTCCGGAAACTGAAGTGAATGCCTCAAATTTTCTTAATTGCTGGAATTCCAAATAACTTAAAGGTTTATTAAAATTATAGCTGTTCTTGACCTTTTTTAAATTAAATTTATTAAAATTGTCCAAGCTTGAAGGTCTTTTTTAAAAATTATATTTTTATTTTTCGATATTTCGTGATGATGTTACACAATGGAGTAGCGAAATATCGAAAATAAAAATATAATTTTTAAAAAAGACCTTCAAGCTTGGACAATTTTAATAAATCAAAGGTTTATTATTGTCTTAAAAATGCAATAAAGCAGACGCTGTCTGATGAAACATTCGAAATAGTTGGGCGAAATTATGGATTTTGTAATACATTCTCGCCTTCAGTAGTTCAGAAGTTAATAGGGATGTAATAATTATGACTACAAGGAAAGACTAAATTGAATGATCTAGAGTGATGCGATTTTTGTTAATTTTTATTGCTTTTTTTATTAAAACAAGAATAATGGGCGTCTTGGAGGAAATCGTTTCGTTCGTTGACCATCATGAATACTCAATACTTAATACGGAAGTGCGTAAAATCTTCCCACGAACACTGGAGAGCTCACACACACTAGTAGCGAAGTAGCATCCATACTCCACATTAATAAAAAAAAATAAAAAATCATAAATAATCAGAAAGTCTGCTAAGCTACCCAAGGATCAGATAAAAAATATAAATACTACTTACTTTTATTTCTCCAGGGTTTAGAAAGTTATATAATAAATATTCCGTGTTTGTTAAAACTGTATAATTTTTTTTGTGAGATTCTTCAAACTTTTTAGTTTGGTTTAAAGAATTTAGGTCATACGAGTAAGACGCTTACATTTTTCTTAAAAGTTGTGTACAGCTTAACTAGACTAGCTTGCGACTGGCGAGAATGAGTTTACATACATTTTATGAACAACACAAAATACCACCAGATTGAATTTAATACAGTCGACTCTCGATAATGGGAACTTCAAGGAACCATAGCAAAAATGTAATTAATCGAGACTTGCAACTAACAAGGGGAAATGGAAAAAATTTAAATTAACCAGAGTTTGAAATATTCAAGGTAAATTACAGGGTAAAAAAATTGCAAAACATTTTGTTGCTTAGATAACTTTGTCGGATTTTTAAAAATAACAATTTTCGGAATTTCGGATAAACCGGTTATTTTGGTATACAAAACCGGGTATTTGAAAAACGAATCAATTGTGTATAGTATCCTTAATATTAATGAAAATATATCCACAATTTCGGTATATTTTACTATTTCAACTATTACAGAAAATGCTGAGTTTGTGTGAAAGTATTCCAAATATTAAATATATTTTATACAAATGCTGAAGTGTTCGGAAGTGTGCAAATATTTTGAACGGGATCGCAAAGACAAAGATAGGTCTGTAAAGTGCCCTAAACTGCTTCGACGTCAGGATTTATTAATGATCTTAAATAACATATGTCCATAAGACTGACATGAATGTTCACAAAGAGGAACTTGATTTTGCAAGTAGATCCAACAACAAATTACGTCATAGTTTACTAAAATGTTACTAAAATACGTTGGCAAAAATCATTCATTGGGTGAAAGGTTTAAAAATTTTTTTACAAATGAAGTAAGAAACAATATAAACTTTAAATATATGTTAAAGAACAAGAGAAAAAAGAAGCTCGAACTAGTTCTTGGTGTAAAACAAAAATTGAACTCCATCTTAAAAGTTATTTCGCAATTTTTAAAAAATTTATAAATCTGCTCTCTTTTAGAGGTAAGACTAATTCCATTTAGTGAAGTTATAAAAGCGCTGACTATTAATATACACTGTATTTTCAAGGCATTAGAAGTCTCTATAAATGCACTATTTTGTATTTAGATAAGGGTCATAAGAGATCTGATCCACTTGAAAGATTGCTAAATGCTTTGTATTCTATAAGTCCAACAAGCACGGTAAGTGGAAGGTTCTTTGTCAGCGTCAAGTTCTATAAAAACAAAAGGAACCAAATAAGGATGTGCCGAGTCTTATATACCCTTCAGAAAATTATGAACTAATAAAATTGCACTACAGATGTTTTCATATTTAATTTTCGCCTCCAGTTTAAGGCTTCTTATTTTTCGCTTTCCTATAAGTATTTTCGATCAGTTAATAGTTCGAATAGTTATAGATAGAAGAGATGTTTTTTTCTCTAAATTAATTTAATTTGTTTATATTTTCTTTGAATGTTTACCATTTTCTGATAAATTTTTGATTTTTTGGAGAATTGTAGACAATAGCGAAATTGGATTTTTAGTAAAATTTCTAATATTTGATCCAATTTAGATTTAGTAAATTGTTTCCTTTTGGTCAATTAAAATTTTTCCAAATCGTGAATTTTTTGTATATTTTTGGCACAATTTCGGTTTTCTTAAAACTTTGCTTTTTTGGAAAATGTTATTATTTTGGTAATTTGAAATTTTTAGACTATAGTTTCGATTCGCGCAAAGTTTTAAAATGTTTGTGAATATGTTAATTGTGTTGGTAATTAGAGGTTTCAGCTTAATTTAGATTTTTGGTGAATTATTTAAATTTTATGATTCCTTTTTTTTTGTGAATTTTGAATATTAAATTTTTGTATGAGTTTTTTAATATTTTTATGAATTTCCC
The DNA here is from genome assembly GCA_963932375.1 of Phania funesta. Classification (NCBI taxonomy): domain Eukaryota; kingdom Metazoa; phylum Arthropoda; class Insecta; order Diptera; family Tachinidae; genus Phania; species Phania funesta. Next base: position 91,687,078 of record OZ010653.1, on the reverse strand, counting down.
ATTTGTTGTGAAATTTTATTTTCTATTGCATTTGTTTAACATCAATGGCCCATAATCATAGTCAACAACTAAGGTCGGTTATTAACACATAACGTAAGTATGTTTTAAGTTGAACCAGCTTTAAATGGGTGCCAGTTCAAATGTGGAATATGTTTGCATACAATCTGTAACAAAATAAAAGAAAGGGGCAACTTTGATCAGTTAAAAAAAAACAAGAAGCGGCAAAATTTATTTCTTTAAATTTTCCATCACCTTATTAGTTAAATGTTGAAATTACACAGAAACGAAAAAGAAACTATTTGGCGAGGTAATACCTAGCCATTTCCCGACCAACATTTGATACACACAATCGTACAGTCAATGCCTCCATTTACAGTTGGAAATCGAGCCAACTTGTAAAATTGGTTTTTCACGCTTACGAGTTCAGCATTGCTAGGAATTAACTGTATTAACAGTGGGAGTAATAAAGCAATTTTTCTACAAATATTTTTAATTATTCTCCCGACAGTGGAATGACACATTCCATGAAAATCAGCTAAAAAATGATAATTCTATATTTTCATAAACTGCGCACTGAAATTACCAGTGTCACTTTGATTGACATTTCTTCCCAGACCCCGCAAAGTTGTTAGAACTGGTGGGCATATTGCAAAACAAACGAGGGCTACCGCGATTGTTTTTTGGTTCTTCAATATTCAACAAGTTTATAATAAAAAGAGCTGTTATTTTAGGTTTCTTGTTCTGGAACTCTTCCTCCAAATCATCAATAATGGCAAAATCTCTGTCAGGATCTGGAAATATTTAAAATTTTTTTTTCGCAAATTTTTAACTTGGCAAAGAACAGCTGATGTTTTTTTTTTAATTAGTTAAAAACAGCTACGACATAGAGTCGACACTTAAGTAAAAACGATTTTATGTAGATCTCTTAAAGTATACTTCATTTTAGACTATGATTGTGGGCCAATGTTGTTAAAATTTTGACGTTTTTTATAAAATATTGTTTTTTTGTGTAATTTTTGGGCATTTCGGTGAAATTAACAAACTGTGGTGCAATTAAAATTTTTGAGGTGAAATTTGGTTTCAGTGTTTTCTTGTAGAGTTTCGGTTTTAGTTAAATATTATTTGTTTCGCAATTAAAAACGCTTGTTATTCCAGTATTTCGATTTTGTTATGAAGTCTCGAATTTTTGGTCGTTAATAAGTTACAGACCGGACAAAAAATTACAATTGAGCAAATCCAAAAAAAAAAATTAGGTTATACTAAACGTGTTTTTATGTAATCAATTTGTGTTCTATAATATTAAAGATTGCACTTTCCAAGAACATACCAGAATTGAACCGCACATAAATGGAAAACTATTATTCTCTTTAGAGACAAGCTAAAGTTCAACTTAATAAATTCCGATGGTATGTGAACAGATTGAGCTACGTAATTGCAAAACTATTTTTAAGCATGGAGAAGACACCATGACGGTCTGAACGGCGAACGGAGTTACACGGTTTTAAGAAATTGGTGGCAAAATTGATTGCTTCTTGTGCAAAACATTCTGAATAATAAGGATTCAAAGCACACTTCGAGGTTAGTTAAAGAGTTCCTAAGAGAGAATGGAGTTCAAGTCCTCGATCGACCTGCACAATCACTCGACTTTAACCCCATTGAAAACTTCTTTGGCATATGGAACTAAAACATTTCCGGTAAGAGATTCAAAAATCGGAATAAACTCCTTGAAACTGACTGAAAACGTATTTCAGAAACTGTGCTCACTGAACCGATGCCACGCAGATACAAAAAACGATCCAATTTTTAAATATTAAAATGTTGTTAATTTAGCTACCTGAAGCTTAATTTGGTACTTAATCCATTTGTTGTTTCGAGTACATAAATATGAATGGAAACATATTTTTGTTAGAAATGAACTGTATTACAAATAAAATTATATTATTTTTGCGGAGTTTGTTACTTTGTTTTGCACAACACTGTATGCGTTATTTTATGAATTTAATCCCTTATTTTTGGCATTGTTTTGTTGTTTGCAAAAAAAAACTTTTATTTTAATAATCAATTTGATTTTTGTGTTATTATATATTTTAGTAAAACTTGTTAACCGTTTATTTTTTAAATTTTTAACCGAAATCCGGGTTTTCAAAAAAGCAAAGTAAGGAAGAGCAAAAAAACCAAGCAAAGATCACAAGGCAAGAGACCTAAAAAACAGTACCAATTATCAAAAAGTTCAAATTAACAAGTATAAAATTATCCAGTGTGGACTGTATATTTTACTTCAATTGTGTTTTTTACCGATCCCCTCATCTTGGACATATGATGTACTCGTATGTATTCCCAAAAAGTAGCGATATCGGAAGTATGTATAAAATAAAATCGTAAAATTCTTGTAAAATACCGTTGACAATCGCCAAATAATAATCCGCAGCAACACATAAATGTGCAAATAAGAACAAGTTCCTATCCGAAAACTTCGCCTGTTTAAAGTACTGAGATAAAAATGTGGACCAAGTTCTTGATATATACAATACCATCCCATTTCTAAGAATTTTCCCATAATTCTTTCCCATATTAGAAGTTTTAAACAATTTTGCCAAGCTAGCCATAGTGAAAGTGCCCCATAATATTGATGAGTGAGTCTCGAGAAGCTTTTATGGTAAAACTCTCAAATTTGACATATGAGGTTACCTTTATATGGAGTCGTTATGTTTCAAGTTTCATTATTTCATTATTAAAGGGGTAAAAGAGTTCGAAAGATTTCGTGTAATCTATGAACTGTGTGCATTAAGCACGAACTTTACCAGACGCACTACCGTGCGCCTTAATTTGTAGTTTTCTCTTTGGATGTGGTTGTCGACAGGGGTTCCAATAGTCTTCAATTTACAGGTTTATTCCATTGCGAGTTATTTTGTTAAATATAACCGGCTTCGTTCTGTGTGGTTTTCCTTTATTTTTTAAACATTAAACAACTGCTTTAACATAAGACGCGTATCAAAAACCCCCTTTAAATATTTTTCAAGAAAAACATACAAAAATATTACGACGTGATTTGTAACATTTGGTTTTTCATGCGGGTTTCCCTTTTTTTTATAAATTAGTTTAAACTAATTAGCCGAGGTACAAACCAAATACATGTGTACGAACGAAAAATTTGAAAACTGATTGTTTCACATCGCATTAGAGGGGCGTTTAAATATCTTGTGATTCACACTCATCATCGTATGTGGTAATGAAGTGATGATGACTTGGTGTTAACATTTATTAGCGTGTTTTAATAGGAGCATCGTTTAATACTTTTATTAATTTTTATTTGTCTTTTTCTTTTGAGAGGAGAATAAATTTTAAAATGCCATATCAAATGTTTTTAAATGCGAATTTATTACCCCCATCATTACGTCTTAATTCTTATACTTTCCTAATGATGACTCTACAAAAATTTAATAAAGTGAGTTTTCTTTAATAGATTTTATTTGTAAAAATTAGTTACGTTACCCCTTCTTAAAGACAATAAAAAGAGCTTAAGGTTTTAATCTGAAAGCATCCTAAAAGTCTAAGATCTCTTAATTTATTTCTATTGTTCAACTCTTGCGGTACCCGCTCCAGCGGGTACACATTGGAAAAAGTACGACCAAGATTACGCTACGAGTACGTGGTAGTTAGTTGCGGTAAGACTGTAATAATATGCCTGTATACAAATGACAATTCATTTATTTAATAATGCCAGTATTAATTGCCTTAATAAGGGCGGGTGTATATAGGGATGGATTATAGCGAGCAGGTTGTGATGCATATACGAAATCTTTTTTCAAAGGTCTGGCGCGGCTTCGTATTCTAGAGACCCGGCAAGTGATGGTCTCTTTGCTCAGCAAAATACGTTCAACAAAAAAAAAAAACCGAACATGTTGGATGGGCGTGTGAATATAGACCAAATTATTTTGAAAACTCTTTAAAGCGATTTATTGAATGTGAAGTTCCAACTGTTCTCAGATTGGCCTTTTTTCCAAATAGAGACAATTTTGTGTTCAAGTTCAATATTTACATCTGATATATGAAAAAAAAAAATTAGATGAATGTGATGGATTTGGAGGATTTTTCAAAAAATGGCACAAATCCTAGATTGTAGGACTCGGAAATGTGCTTCCAAAGTCCTGACCATAACACGGCCCTGCAGGCGGAAGTAAGAGCAATTACGGAGTGTATGATATCTCTAAGTGAAACCAAATTCCCAGCAGATGTCAACATCTTTACTAATATCCAAATGGCCATCAAGGCAATTGAGTACAAAAGATTCAAAAGAATGACGTTGTTAGACTTACAAAAAGCGATCTACAAATACTTAATAAATGAAAGACTCGCATTATCTGAACAACAGGCCACCATAGAGCCTTTGGTAACAATCAATACTAAAGGATTAAAGTGAAAAGGTAATACAAAGTCATTTGACGCTATTAGGGCGAAGTTAAATATTTGAGGAAAGATGACGCTCACCAGCTACATGCAAAAAACTCTTGCCTTGCTTCATAATCCGAACCACTGTATTAAGTGATTGTCATCGAGCAAGAGTTCAATAGTTGGTTTCTTTTCTCGACGTACGCATGCTTAGTAGTGGTAGACAAATGTTCTTTGTGTGATACTGTAAACTTTATCTAGTTTTAGAAAGACGCACGAAAGTAAAACATGTTTGTGGTATGGTCACGACAACCATATTATTTTCTCTACGGTATTGGTTGGCGCAAACTTCTAATGTTTATTTGAAAACATTTTAAACATTACTTTAGATGCGATAAAAAATTTTTGATTACATTAAATTATTAAATGATTTCCATGCAACATGGTTGAGTTAAACAATCCAATTTCTGTTAAAATTCTAACCACAAAGCATTTTTAATATACACAATTAAGTTAACAACTCTAACCATAAAATGTTCTTAATAGACATAATATGTAAAAATCTTTAGATGTTTAAACAAAGTGTAAGGGTGGTGTGGCTAAAATGGTAGCGCGTTGACTACTGAGCGTTCGATGGCTTAAGTCGCCTGCATTCGTACCTCATCCGCTGTCCATCAGTAACAAAATTTTGTTATTTTCTATCGTTTCTTTACAACAATACAATTCAATCATAACATGTCCATTATATTATTGGTACCTATTTTCGTGCAGAATACGAGAATTTTTAATTTCTTTTCTGGTATCCAAAGATTTTCCAAACAATCATCATGGTTCTTTAATAGTGGAATGCAATTTAAAAACACCAAAAAAAAATTTATAAGGTTCACCCCAGATCTTTCTTAATAAAATTTATATATAAAATAATTAAATTTTTGTTTATAATTTTGTTTTATTTTTTAACATAAAAATTTTTCTTACAAATTACTACGATTTTTCATAATAACATTAAATATTACACGATGTTGTTTTGTTGTTGTGTAATTATTGAAAAAAAAATTAATTTATTACATCTAAAAAAATCTCTTTGGAATGATTGTTATTTATTTTGCAATATTTATAATTAATATAGTAATGATATTTTTAATATTAATAATATCAACGAAAGAACTTAAACTAAACTAAATAAAACCGAACGAAATTTAAACATTAAATAAATATTTAGCAAAATTTTTTTAGCCTGCACTAACTACAATTAAATGTATTCTTATTTTTTGTTTCAGTTTATTTAAAGCAATTTTAAGAAATATAAATTTAAACATTTTTTCTTATTAATAAAAACTAAGTTTAGTTATTTTATATTTTCAAATATACAATTGCAAATTTTTTTTTTTACTAATTTTTGTTTATTTTCAGTTACTAATGGAATTAATTTACATTTAAAACTTCTTTAATTAAATTCTTTGGTTAAATTTACAATGTTTTTTTTTTATTATTAACTCTAACGTGTTCATAATTTGTAACTTTTTATTTGGTTTTTTTAATGTAGTTTTTTAAAACTTTTCTTTGGCAACAAGAGAGGTTTTCTTCTTCGAAAATAATATCAATTAAAATTTGTTTTATTGACTCGTATTGACTCAAAAATTCTTTGGAAATAATTTAAAGTGTTCTTACTTTATACAAATGTATATGTATGTTGACTTTCCTGAACTTTTTTGCAGTGGTAGTTGTCCCCAAGTCTTATGGAAGTTTGCAATGAATTGGACATGGAAATCTTGTTCTGCAAATAATACAAGTACTAACTCATTTCTCATTACAAACATTTTTGGTAAAATATAAATTTGTAAGAAATGATTACAATAATAACGTTTGCAACATGTTGCTTGGAATTCCTGAAACAAGCTTAATAAGTTGTTTTAATATTAACTTAAAATGACTTCAAAAATAAAATATTCTCATAATAAATATTATTCTGCTGGAAACTTTAAAACACTGAATTTCCAACATGCTGCTGATGAAAACATTTTTCAACTACTAAAAAACTTGTTAAAAATTTTAGTAAAAAGAGAATAGGATTTAGGAAAAGGTTAGTTAGGTTAGTTAGTAAATTCACAAAATCTTGTATGGTTAGTGAGTCGTTGGTAATTTCCTTATAAACATGTTTCTAAACAAATAATTATACAGAAACTACAGAAAACCATATACGACGTACAACTCATACAAAAATTTCTGCATTGGCCAAGTAATTAGTAATTAATAAATAATTAAAAGGAGAGGGTGTTTAAAAGCATCATTTTGATGGGAAACTGTTCGGTAACCGTCGTATTTACGAGTTGGTTCTTCGTTTTTGTACACAAGTCAAATAATCAAATAATATGTTTAGCAACATGTTGAGATATAATTTTGAAAATATAAGCCAGGTACTGGCTTCGTGAAATATATGAAGAAAATTTGATTATTTCGTTTAACAAATTTACATGCAACAAGCGATATCCATCTGGCAATTTTGTTGCAACTTTTCGTTTTTATTGCTTTAAAATGTGAAAACAACACTCATATTTCAACATGTATTTTGTTTATTGGTGTATGAAAGATTTTGAATTTAAAAAAATAAAAAAATTATTATTTGTAAATATATCATTTTAATATGAATTTTAACAGAAGTTCGCATGAAATGTTGAATAGATTACCTGAATATAAAACATATGTATATAAATTAGAAGCTCATTTCGCCTGATAAAAACTAATAATAAAAATTTAACAACTTCCAAACAGGTTTCGAGCAAATTAACAAATAATTAATGCTTTTAGCATGTAAGAGAACAAATAAAGCAAATTTTATATTTATAAGCAGGTGGATAAACATTTTGTAAATCTTTATGATTAAACGGAATATGTCATATAAAAAGTGAAATATAGAATTAAATTCATGTAAATTTATGTTATAAAATAATAAAGATTAACTGAATAAAAAAGTTCAACAAAACTATTGCAACATATTGAAGCAACATGTTGAAATTTGAAATAATATTTACGTACAGAAATATTTCTTTAAATCTATATAAACAATCTCAAAAGCTGTTACGGTTAGTTGAGCAATGCGTATGTGTATTTAAAAAAATATGTAGTGCATCTTATGAAAGAAGTCTCAAAATGCGTGATGTGAGTGCAAAACTGATCAGCCAGAAGTTAGCTTAAAGTCGACACAGCGAATCGCAGAAGTTTATTAGGAGCATTTAGTTATCGCCGATATGGTCCTCTAATTAGAGCTGACACTCTTAGCCGACATATCATAAATGATTGCTTTTCTTTACTTGTGAGTTCATATTAATGGAGATATTATATTGTTCAGTTAAAAAACATGGTAACATTAATTTAGTCAACCCTTGCAGCTCTTTCTTTAGACGGCCGTAAGCCGACACGCTTAGTACAGCCGCTGCTACCGAATAATTTTCAGGTTTACTCGACTTTTATCAGCCACCGCCAATCTTAATTATTAAGGACTTGGTGTTTTGCATAGGATGTATGTTTATTAAGTTACATGTAGCATTTCTATGATGAAGGAGAAGTAATAATTCTTCCTAACACCAACATGCTTAATCAAAAATGGATTTGACCTATTTTTGAATAAATCATTTAGAACGATTTAGTCAGCAACATGTTGCTGTAAAGAAAGATTTTAATATTACATTGTAAACATTACTAAGAGACCAGTAAGGTTTTATTGCACAAAATGAATGTAGATAAATGAAGTTATTAATAGCTTGTGTGTTTTAACGCTTTTGGGTTGCAGAGCAGACTAGATCGTACATGAGATTCTCTAGCGAGTGTTAATTCACGTTGGTTTGCCGTGAATCCAATTAAACTGACGAGCTATATAGACAACAGGTTCGTCAAGCTCAAAATCAAGTCTCCTTTGGACTTAGAGTGTTTGCGTGACAAGGGCGGTAAATACATATGTAAGTGACTGTACTAATGAAATATTTGACCAGGATTGCTTGTAAATATAGACATTCGAAGAAAAGCTTTGTAATTGCACATACATCCGGATACGTAAACCGAAACGAAAAGAAAAATATTGTCTACTTATAATTCAGTTTGAGATTGCTAAGCAGAAAATATGTCTTTGAAGTAAAAACATTTAAATTAAGAAAATCAAAGTCAACATTTTAATAAAAAACGCGCCATAAAAGTGTTGCATATTTCTTCCTCTCTTCTTTTTCTTTTAGGATATAAATAAATTTAAATTTTGTGTTTTCTCTATAACAGTTGTATTTAATATTGCACATGTTCGTTGTTCTGGCCTGCTATTTACAACTTGAGTAGAATATTGATGCAGCTGATTTTGCGATTGCTGCTGATGATAATGATGATTTGCCATTAAAGGGTGCTGCTGTTGTTGTTGCTGCAATTGTGAATGCAACAACAATTGAGTTTGATGTTGAGAGCAAGTTCCAAGTGGTAAATGAGATTGATGAGGTTGATGCTGTTCTTGTTCATGTTGCTGATGTTATACCAACAATGAAACTTTTTGACAATTCATGGCCGTTAGTTGAGCACTTAAGGCGACATTTGCGTTACCTGGACCCGCAGATGATGTCGCCAGGGCGCCACCTCTATCACTTTGCATATGACTACTCGCATCAGCTGCCACTGCTGCTGCGGAAGCTGCTGCAGCAGCCAAAAATTCCACTTTACCCATGTTGCGTTCAATTAAAGGCCCCAGATTTGTGTGTTGTGTTTCTTTGTGTCTACGCAGATCTACTTTACGTTGAAACGCTTTGTGGCACAGTTTACAGGAGAATGGCTTGTAGCCGGTATGTTTGCGTGAGTGTGTGATGAGGTTGGAACTTTGACTGAAAGCTTTACCGCAAACTTGGCACTTGTGTGGTTTTTCACCTGCAACGAAAGAATATAATTTCATTTATTATTTAAATTGCTATAAAAAAATTTTATGTTCTCAATATTTTTAAGAGCACTTTTTATGAAATGAAAACTATAAAAAACAAAATCTCAGGGTCGTTGAGTTTAAAAGAAGAAAATACATTATAAAGAAGCCCGAAAAATCAATAAACTCGTAAAAATCTGCGCAAAACTTAAGTTAAATTTTCTCTGTGCTTGTTTTATGGTTTAACAATAAATATTTCAAGAATATAAAAGACTATTTTCAAGCGTTCATGAAACAAAAGCCATAGTAAAAATTTAAAACAGAGGCGGAGAAGGAGCGAAAGGTTGGAGCCAAATTTATGAACTATAAATATAAAATTCTATCGCCTTCAGTTATGTATATTTATGTTCACTCTTCTATACTTCGCTTTTGGGGCGTTACTCTTATTACAATTTATTTTATTTAATAAGTTTTATTTAATGAATTATTTTCCTATTTCCTATTTTTTGTATTTTTCCCTCTAACATAAGTACCGAACTATAACAAACCCCATAACTTCTAAATATAAACTATTCATATTGAATAAATTTTCAAAGGTGAATAAATTTACTCTTGGTTCGCTGTTTCGATGTACAGTTCTATAAAATCGCAATGAAAGTTCTAGGAACTTCCTACTCTTCTTGTTATAAAAAACCACACAGTAAAATTCGCCACGAAAGGTCAGATTTCGATATATTGCAGGAAGGTGTTATTTAAATTAAAAAAATCTACTTTCAATTCCTACACTTGAAAAGCGCTGTTCAATTAGTTCTAAAAAGGCATGTAACAACCGACAGTGTGCTGTAGAAGAACATGCCTGAACACCATGTTTGTTACGAACATAATCTACACGCAAAGAAGAAAACATGGTGGTGGCAGGCTCACGACAACAATATTATGTCATCTACAACAATATATTGCTATAACTAAACTATAATCGTTATTTTAAACAGTACTTTAGTCGCGATAATCAATCTATTGTTTGCATTTAATGATTAAATGATTTCTGCTCATCCTAATCTGCAACATAATCAATCACAGAACAATACAATTTTTACTAAGATTCTAACCACAAACAAAATATTTTAACTATACAAAAATAGTATAATAACTGTAATCATTATCATAATCACATTCTTACAGCACCCTCATGCTTTGTATGAGGGTGCTGTAGCTTAAGTTGTGCGTTGACTATTAAGCATGCGAAGGCCTTAGTCGCCTGTGTTCGTACCTCAGTCACGACCTATCAGTAACATAAGTTTGTAGATTTTCTATCCTTCTAAGAGGACCATATTATTATCTCCAATATTAATATGATTTGCTTCTAACCATATAATTCAATCTTCATATGTTACTCCTCCATTATGATTACCACGACCATTTTTTTTTATAATATGGTTGTCAACACCAACGAAATAAGAGGACAAGCATTTAGCTACTGACGAATTATATATTTTTTCTAGACACACTTGAAAGCTAATTATGGACGATTTTTCAATTCTTATAATTATTTCTGAGTCTTAAATTCACATGGTTGGTTGCATTTTTAACAACCTGCTTAGATATAAATTGTTTTATTTTCAGAGACTTTTAGTGTCCTTTATTTTTATCTGTCGAGTTTTTGTAAGCCATATTTGATTTTGATTTGCCTTCCACCTCGTCATAAGTTAAATTTCTTAATTTCTTGATGAAAACCTAAATATTCAGTACTGTTCTGTATTCCGAATCCGCAATATTTTAATTGAAAGTGGAAACTTCCGAACGCATAAGCTGTTCTGTATTCCATTTGCGAATAATTTTTTTCGTTTTATTTAGAATAAAACATTTTAGTGAATAAATTAAAATCAGGATTCCTTCAATTAAAACTTAATTTAAATGTTAAAATAAGAATTTTGTATTAAAATATAAAAGCTTGTATGTAAAGGTTACAAAAATATTACAATATGATTGGACATTTGTTTGTAATGACAATTTCTTATAGCGACATCCTGTAACAAAGAAGAGATATACAACGTTAACATTAAAATAATTTTTATTCTCTTCGTGTATCAACTAAAAATGCTGGCTATAATTTTAGTAATTGTAAAATTTTCAACTTTGGCTCTTTTCAATTATTTAAATGGACAGCCTCCAATAATAATTTCAAATGGTACTTGTGAAGTTACTGCTTCTTTGATTTTCTTTACTTCAATTTACCACAAACATTTTTGCATTTAAAGTCTTTACGTTTTGTTGTTTGTTTCTTTGCTTCAATAAAATGGCTGCCACCATTTTGCCCATAAAATGCCATATGCCCCCTAAATACAAATTTTATTTGAGATATAAAAATCTCATACTGGAAAATGTTAACCCCCAACGTCTGTTGCAAGTAATATCACTGCCCTCAACCACCCCTTAAAATTTATTTAAACAATTTTTGCTTAAAGCTTTAAAATATACGAGTAAGTGCAAGTATTTTGGAAACAGTTTTCTTACTCGTATTAAAGTTTCTTGAATTTTGTGGTTTCTGTGGTTTTATTGCTAAGAAATTTAATTTTATGTTTATACATTTTCTTTTCCTCTTGAAATATATTTAAATTGATTTCTTATTTCCTTTAGAAATTAAATACCAAAAGACTGCAATTGATTGAATGAGAAATTTGTGTTTAAGCTGCAAGTTTTTAAAGTTGAAAGAGTAGTTTTGCTTCAAATCTTTTAATAATTTCAGTTCCAGCTAGATTTTTTTAATTGCAAGTCCTTAAAAAAGAAATCAGTTTGATACAAGATTTGAACCTGCTGGGTTTTTGCTTATGGGGGTTTCTAAGGCTGCAGGTATTTACCAATAAGACCGAAAAGACATACTGTATATGCTTAAAGCCGAAATAACCCACCCCATTTATCATCTACAGCACTAAAGTCACTGAAAATTGGCGCTCTCGATGCCATTCTACCTTTCAAAGCCACAGCGGACAACTCAACTAAGCCAACTACCCTAAAAATGCTAAAAAAAAACACACCGCAATTTCAATCCGCCCATATTACAAAATACTGTATATGACCATTTTATGCATGAATCTAAGTAGAAGTCTAGTGTTTGCCTATTCCCAAATGAACCAAATAAACTTAAAATTGTTCACACTTGAAGCACTCGGATATTTATTATATCTGATAAAATGGACGATACAATATCACCATTAAGAAAGATAAGAATTCGTAGAACTCAATGATATAAATCTCCACATTGATCTCGTACATACTAACTTGTACAGGTGATTCTTTGCACACTAAGAAGATCGAATTAATATATCATCTTTCCATCTGAGTAGCAACTGAATGTTTCTTCTTCCAGCTTATTCCTTACACGCAAAGAAAAAGTAGGGATGAGGAAACCATAATCTAAGTGTAACATACTCGGATAGAATTATATGGTTGCAACCTAACCATATTATTATAGAAAATAATAATATAGACCACCTACACCACAACACCCTTATAATTTGGTTAGACGCCAAAAGAATTTTACATATTATGTCTATATAACCATTTTATGGTTAGAGTATATAATATTATTTTACATGTAAACAACAACTTGTTTATGGCAGCTGGATTAATGTTTCAAATGTTTTCAAATAACCGTTATATATTTGATAACCCAATATATTGTTGCAGAGAACATTATATGGTTGACGTGACCATGCCATAACCATGTTTTTTCTTTGCGTGTAGTTGTACAAGTTTACCATCGAGTTTTCTAGGGAATAGGCTTCGTATATTCTTTAAATAACTATATTTTATTTCACTATCTGTACTGAACATACTAAGAGGCTTTTTTTTTGCTGCACAAAAAAGTTCTCGCCCCTTTTTTTTTTAAATATTGAGAAAATTGTTAATTATCAATTAACTTAAAGCATTGGCCATTATTACCTATGACATTTGCTCATATTTGTGGCATAAGATGGGTTCCGCGCCAAAATAGCTGCCCAACTCTTAAGACCACCAAAAACAGTTCAAGCCAATTTTTGATACATTTGACTGAAGTGAAGCCAGTTTGTTCAGCATAGATTGAGACAATTATAATAAGCAAAGTCTATAGACCCGCTATATTTCAAATAGCACCAATATATGGTCGATAATTTTCCTGGTGGAAAATCATGGCTTTGTGTCTGGTAGCATATTCTGGATTAATTGCTCTCTTTAAACTGTACAGGTCTGCTGTGATATTCAGATATATCAGGTTTTAGTAGCTCATATTTCATTTCTCATATTACATTTCTCGGTCTGCTATATTACTCCCAATGATTTTACAAGTCCTTCTTGTGTTTCACACAAATCTTTGTCGCGTAATTCCTTATCTTATAACTTCAGTAGCCGAACGTTCCTTTTCTTAAATCGAAATAGCAACACAAAAATACGATTTGCAACAGCACTTTTCTTCATGAAAAAATAATAGGGGAACTCACTCTTGGTTGCAAACAACCCTTGAAAATTTAGCAAGTCTAGCAAATATGCTAAGTTTTGTAAAACCATAACCACAAAATATATAAAACTAAGATTTGTTACACTTAAGCAAATATGCTATGGCAAAAATCATTGCAGATTGGTAATTTGCAATGCTAAAACAGCTGTGTACTTAATTTTATTTTTAAAATCAAAGAAACTAGACACCTGCGCTTACAAAAATTAACGGCGGTTGAACCGTCTCAACAACTGCCTGTGAAAGCTTAAAACTAAAGTTAAGGCTTTTAAAATATTTTTGCTAAGAATAAAAATATGAAACAAAGAATAAAAATATGAAACAAAACTCCATTATTTGATAAAATTTTTTAAAAAATTTATGCACACATCAAACACTTTCTTTGCAAAGTGACTTTAACCAAAAAATTTAATTGAAAATTGAGTGGTGAAGAAATTCAAAAGGAAATGAAAATAATAAATTAAAGAAAAAATATTGGATTATTTTCTCGACAATCAGGAATTTAAGGTTTGTAGTTTTTTTTTTTTGTTCATTTGCTTTATTTTCTGAAAAATCAGCTGTTGTAATAAATTTGCTAAACGCTTAAAAAAGACACTCGCGCTTTGTGGGAGAAAATCATACTAAGTGTGCAAAAATTGCAGAAATGCAACGAAGAGAAATTTCCGTTAATGAAACAAAATTTTCCTCAAAAACACATGCCTTTGTTTGTTTAAAAATCTTCCCTTTCAATGAAGTATCTTGGTTGTTGTGAGAAAGACAATTTGTTAGGAGATGTCTGCACCTACTGACGGAAAAAATTATGTTTCATCATTCATGATTAAAGTGATCGATTATTCGTCATAGTTTCGGCGTTTGAACTAATAATAAAACCCGTTAACCGGTTTATTAAAAAAACTTCAACATTTCAACACACATGGGCAAAAGTCATTGCCACTTTGCGTGTTCAACGTTTGAAGAAGAAATTTAAAATGGTCCATTGTTAAGTAATGAATGTATTTATTTAGTTTTCATTGTAAAAAGAAAACTTACTTAAAAGAAAAATTAGATATTTAATATTTAATCTGGGAAAAACTTACAGTAGTATATGAAAAAAATTTAAGAAATATTTGTTTACATGGGGCTTGTTATTAGCGGTTTGTTTTCCTTTAGAATTAAGAAGCTCTTACAATCGGCTTAGCCTTAAATTTAGAAACTATTTTTTTTCTTTGCTACCAATTTCTGCTTATACTTTTATCTTTTTGTTTCAATAATGACATAAGTGTTTAATTATAAAAAGATCCGGGCATTGAGAAGGAGTTCCAGATGTGTGAGGTGAATAGAGTAGATCTTTAAGCGAACAATTTATCAGCTTCTGATTTCGGTAAACTTATATTTATAGAAAACAGTTCTTCAAACGTTGAGTGAGCAAGGTGACGATGGCTTTTGCCCGTGTGTACATGTTGTGTCATTTAGTACAAATTTATCTAAAAAGTACATCTTTGAAAATCCAACCAATTTATCATCGCATTTCGATTCGCTAACGCCTTTTTGTAGAAAGTGGTATTGGTGGCACTGTGAATTTTTTGCTTGGAATATCGAAAATTCTTCTTTCAAAAAGTTCGACCGGCGTAAGCCCGAAAAAAGCCTGACGAATGGCTTTGTTACTCACTCTGCTAACAATACATCAGAAGTGGAGCCATCTGTAGTCAATTTGTTAGTCAATAGAACTTGCGTCGAAGTAAATTTCTCTCGCTGTAGATGTGTAAATTGTTTATGTTCAATAATCGTAAGAAGCTAAATGCGTAACAATGCTAAAAGGTTACTGAACCATATGGATTCAAGAAATCTAAGGATAAATTCTTTTATAATTTTAGTTTTTTGTTTTTAAAATCAAAAGTATTTCATTTAAAAAATATTATTTAAATTATATTAAACAAACCCCCTACAAGTTACCTGCTTTTACAACATATTTTGCAGACCATTGATTTTTTCCTTTTTTTCTTTCAAGAGAAAAATCTTGGAAAAATCACAATAACAACTTTTAAAACAATCTATAAAACAAACATTGCTCACTCACACTTCACGTAAAAAAAAATTAAGCACAAACATGAAGAAATAGATGAAATCATACAATAAATAAACTTTAAACGAAAAATAGCACTAGAGAAACGCAAACAGAGAAAAATGGAATATAAGTATGTTAGAAGGAAAATAAGAAGATTTAAAAAAAATATTTCAGCAGTAGAATGATAGAATGATAGGAAAAAAATATGAAATGAATTGCAACACCTTGAGGGAAGGGTTTGTTACCCGTTCACTTTACAACCGAAAGATTCTGCGATAAATAATAAAAACTTTGCTTTAGCTTTGCTTTGGCAAACAGTAAAATAAAACTTAAAGCAACAAAATCATATCGAACGAACTAAGATACGTAGGAAAAGAGTAAAGCTGAACAACTGACTCCCTTCATATAATCAGTGCTTTACGTACGTGACGCTATCTGGGCCGTTACCATAAAACGTGCTTTGAAAAATAGAAGTTTAAATAGAAACTTTAATGAACATAAATAATACAGACAGAGATGAAAATCTTCATGTTTTACAATTTTGCAAAAATGGAATTTCATTCAAAAATAACTTTTTCTAAAAAGTTTCGTTAATAAAATGCTTTTTTTAAGAAACGTATTTATGGTTCTCCAAAGAGTTTTTAAAGTACAAAAATATTTTCTTAAAAGGTAAATTCTTTAAAAAGTACTTTGTCGCAAAAACACAAAAGCCTTTTTTAAGGTGGTCTTTTATGAAGGTAGTATTTCTTTAAACGGAACTATTTCCTCCAAGAAACTCTTTATAAAGGTAATTTTTAATAAAAGGTACTAGCTGTAATGATATATATTTTTAAAAGATTTTTGTTTTCTTAAAAAGTATTTTTCTGCTTTTTAACAAGTACCCTTATAACAGTACTTTTTCTTAAAGTTCTTTATTTAAAATTCTTTTTCTAAAAACTTATTTTTCTTACAAATACTTTTCTCGCAAAATATATTTTTTTAAAGAGGGGTGTACTTTTTTTAAAGCATTTTTTTAAGGAAAACTCCGATTTTTATGAAAAAACTTCTTTTAACAAGGACTTCTTTAAAAAGCTTTTCAAGGAAAGTTTGTTTTATTTTTATCCAAAATTTTGGTAAAAGTAGTTTTGGCTAAGTACCTTTTCAATGCATCTTTTTGAGGAAATTGTTAACTGTTTGATTAAGCGAATTTCGTTATTGTAATTATACGATTATAAAAGTTGTCTCTTATAAATAGCGACCATTAAGATACCAGCATACAATTTAAGGTCCTCCCAGCAAAAACAACAACGCACACACATACATATAACAATAGAATACTTTGTGCGCTTTGCTACATATTGAAATTATACTCGAGAAAAAGAAAAATCAGTTAGTGAATCAAAGTACATCCCAACGGTCGACTGTTTTAACAATCACGTCCCTGCAATATCATTATGTACTCAATTCTACTCAAAGTTTTATTCTTTCATTTTTGTAAATGACTATGCAACAAACAGCTGAGATGCACACACATCTGTATGCAAACATACACGTATTGTTTTTATACACATGCACACATAGACAGATAGATAATAATGATTATACGTTCAGTAGTGCGAGTATGTGGTTTATGCAGAGAATATGGGAGCTTAGATACTTTCTTTTTATACTACATAGTAAACTGATTTTGCTTCTTCCTTCCCCTTCTTTTTCTTTTTTACTATCCCTCTGCTTTGTACATAATGTACTGTGACATACATAAGAGTGTATTTCATTCGCATGTATCTACATACTTTGTCAGGGTGTAAGTGAGTTTGTAGTCAAAATTCTTTAGCATTTTTACATACACACATTTTTCATCTTCTTCTCATTTTCTATTCTATTCCTTAGTTTCCCTTTAGTGTATGTTTTGTGCAATGCACACATTTATATCCTTTCATTTTAAATGAAGGCCAAAGCATGGAGTACGAGACACAAATCTGTATCATGGCTAAAAATCATTGAAATCTGTTTAGTTTAAAGCAAGGATTCAAATTGTTTGTACCATGCTGTTTGTATGAATGTTAAATGTTGCGTTGCGTTGTGTTGTGTTAATGTTGCTCAAAAAAAAAAAAATAAAATAAAATGCTTAGGAAAGTATGAGAATTTTAATGTGTCTGTATTTACAGTGGTGATTTTTCTTTCTTTCTTTGCGGGAGGTCTAGAAGAAGAAAATTTGTTGTTAGGGTTTAGAAAATTTATTGATTTTACCAGAGGAGCATTTGAAAGCGGTTAAAGCTTTAGTGCAAATATAGCAAGGTTTAAAAAGAAGAGTTTAAAAGTAACTATAAAAAAAGAAGATGGATATAAAGAAGCATACGTTTTAATAAGGGGTAAAGATTAAATCTGTTTTGAAAATTTATGTATGTGTATCATTAAAGGTACTGAGGTAGTATGTTCTCAGCAACATGTTGCCAGAACTTTATTTACAACAAACACAGATCATGAACACACAGATTTATGTTTGAAGTCATAGAATTTAAAGTACAAATATCAACACGATAGGTAGCAACATGATGCTGGAATGAGCATACGAAACCTAATTTGTACAATACTAACAGTAACATGTTGTTTTAGTGAATTGATAAAACAGAAACTTATGCGTATTTAGAAAATATTCCTTTTTAATTGATTTTTTAATTAAAACAAAAGTCTAATGGAAAAATTTGCAAGTGCCAGTGCAAAAAAAGAACATTGGCAACATTTGTTGCTTTTGTTTCAAAACTACTATTTTGAATTGGAAAAAAGCCAGTCAAGTGTAGAAAAGAAAACTAGGTTTCATGAAAGGTTTCA
Organism: Phania funesta; assembly: GCA_963932375.1. NCBI lineage: Eukaryota > Metazoa > Arthropoda > Insecta > Diptera > Tachinidae > Phania > Phania funesta. Next base: position 91,668,457 of record OZ010653.1, on the reverse strand, counting down.
GGAAAATTATTGTTAGCGGATAAGCTACTGCTAATTCACTGCTTGGGAAATTTAGCAGGACTTAATTATATTAATTACAATTTAAATTCCGAAATAGTGTTTGAAAATACAGAAAAAATAGCATGTAAACATAAAAAAATATCAATAATTGAAATTATACAAAAAAAATTTGGAAATTTATTCTATTCTAAAAGAAGCTTCAGTTTCAATAGAACTATTTGAATGCAGCAATTGTTTTTAGCAACATGTTGCTGAAAATTTAATATTTATAAACATTTATAAAGCAAGAAGAAGATTATAAATAAAAAATATTCACTTTTGTTTATAATTATATTATGCTTTTTAAATTATTCCCAATATACATTCATAAACAGATATTGCTCCATCAACATGTTAATGCAGTTAAATGTTGCAGTGATATTATACACTTAAACCTAATAAAAAAAATATATATTGAATAGCGACATATCGCATATTATTTGCAATTTGTGGCTGCATTATTTTTAACTTAAGTTGTGCAGCTTTAAAGTTGTAAAAAACTGATTTGTATATATGTATGTACATATGTATATAAACTTAAAATAATGATAATAGTTCTTAAACTTCTAAAATTAGATAAAAGCAAAAATACAATGAAAACCCAACCAATAAATATTCGAAGTGTTGTAAGAAATTCACTTGAAAACTTTAAAAACTCGAACACATTGATAAACTCAACATAATATGCAAAAAAAAAATAAATAAAGTAGTAAACCTTTCTAAAAAATCGAAGACTAAGGCGATAAAAATGTCTACAAGACATAAAGACGCTGATTTGGTAACAGAAAGCACACACATACACACAATCGCACGCCAGCTTAAACAAACTTGTACAAAATGGCTTAAGTATATTTTAAACAAGAGAGAAACCCATATGGCTGATAAGTGTAAAAAAGAAAAAATACGTAATTCAGTTAACATTTCACTAATACGTACACAATGTATGACCCATACCCATTTATAATATGGCTAAAATACACACATGCATACAGGCAATACAGGCATACTGTTACAATATGGCAGACGAAGAATAACACAGATTTTATTTACGGTTTTCTATATAACAATATAACATCGGTATTGATTTATATGAATGTACAAACACACGTACATACATAAATAAGTATGCCGGTGTGTTTGTTTGTTTTTTATTTGTTGCCATTTTGGAATACAATTCAGGAAATCAGCCATTTTCACTCAAATCGCGTTAGGCAATACAAAGCAGACCTAGAGAGCGAGAGAGATTTCAAACTTGAGTGACTTTGTTTTTATTACCACTACTATTATAGTTTATACAGGACACAGGACATACACACACATTCATATATGCATACATATACAGGAAGCTTACAAAATCAAGTTACTTTGACTGAATTTTTCATTGGTTGGCTGTGATTTCTTTCTCTCTTGTCTGTTTTTGTATTTTTATTTTCGTGCTCTTAAAGTTCTGTTTTGGCTTTTGTGTTATATGGAGACATGTATGTGAGCTAGTTTTCCAATCTTATCTCAATCTTTGTCTATTGAAAGTTTAATATTTCTCTTTATGGCTTTTATACAACAAAATGTATGTGCAGATGTGTGAGTGTACATTGGTGTTACAAATCTCCAAAACTTTCCAATGCGCTTACTCTTTGAGCCATATCTATGAAACCTTTTTTTTGTGGCATAAGAATTTTGCTGCTGTAAAACCAAAAACATGGTGGTGCACGTGCATTTGTATCCATTTTTATGCTGTTCGTTGTTGTTGTCTCACACTGATGCTCTTCTCTCGTTTCCAAAAGGGAGTTTTGTGGGACTGGGATTTAAGTTTTTTACTTAATGCCAGCATATTTTTTTACTCCCCCCCCCCCCCCCCCCCATTCTCTAGATATGTGTCATCAACACTAAATAGGATTTTTATGGAATTTATGTTAAGTCGTTTTTATTTCGTATGTAATACTGTAGATGTTGAAGTTTATGACGGTTTAGTATTTAGTGTTGTGCTGATTTTCCATTTATTAGATTTGTGAGTCTGTATGTGGTTTATTGTTTTTTCCATTTACTCTTACTGCTTTTGGCATCTTTTCTGGCTGGAGTAGGAGCTGTTGGAGCAGCAGTAGCAGATACTGATTTAACATATCAGGGATTTAATGTATTTTTAAATTGGATTTGTTAAGATTTTTCATCGTATTTATTTTAGTATTAAAGCATGCATTGAGTTTTGTTTATATGGAGCGGGTGAAAGAGCAAAGAAAGATGACATGTTTATGTCATGCAATTTAAAGTGTTAAGGAATCGATTTTTTGCTTAACGAAAATGTTATGAGTGACTTGTGTAATATTTATGTATAAATACGTATATGTTTTTATTGCTTTCTAAATATACAAAGATATTTTGGAATAATTCGTAATTTTGAACACTCATATACATAGAAGAATAGGTAAATTTTTTGTAGATAGATATGTACTAATTGTTTGTTCTTTTAGCTTATGGGTTAGGAGTTTGAATGGCAATCAAATAATGATAATTTTTTGTTTTCTTCTCAAAAGTACCAAACAAAATTCAAGTATTCGAACAAATTAGAAACTAAAAATTTTAAAAACAGCAATAATTTAGTAAAAAAATATTTTTTTTTACAAAAAAAAATTTTCATTAACAAGTAAGAGTGATATATTCGGCTGCGCCGATTCTTATATACCCTTCACAAAATTATTAACTACTAAAAATGTACTACGAAATGGTATGTGCAAAGGATTATTTGATGCGATATTTAATTTTAGTCTCCGGTTTAGTCGTCTTATTCTCCTTTCGTTTAACATGAATATTTTCCATCGACTAAAAGATGCTATGTTTTTTCTTAATTTGTTTTGGTGAATTGTAAATAGTAGCGAAATTGGATTTTTAGTAAAATTTTGAATATTTGATCAAATTTATAGTGATTGCTGCAATTTGTCGTTAAATTTTAAAATATGGTGAAGTTTGTTTTTGGTTCCCTGTTTATGAAAATTAGGTTTTTGTAACATCTTTTAACCCTTGTGTAACGTATTATTGATTTTTTCCGAATTTCTTTGGCAAAACTGCAAAATTTCAGTGAAATTAAAACTTTAGTTTTCGGGGTATTTTTGCAATTATTTGATTTATTCCAGTTTTTTGATTTTATGGTAAATTTTAGAACTTTTAGTGAAATCAAGGTTGAAATTCTTCGAATTTTATTTCGTTATTTTCGGTTCTCCTAAAACTTTGCCTTTATCGAGATTTTTATTGTTTTGGTAATTTAAAATGTTTAGACTATAATTTGGGTTCCTAAAGAATTTTTACATTTTTGTTAATTCCTAAATTGTGTAGAACTTACGTTTTTTTTTTTTTTGATATATGAGTTTAATTTCGATTTTTAGTAATTTTTCAGTGCGATTTCGGCTTTTTTATTTTCGGTTTATGGTATTATTTTTTTTTTAATTGTGAGATTAATTTAGTTTTTTGATAAAACTGATAATTTTTATAATATTTAAATTTGTTGGTGATTTTTTTAGTTTTTGGAGTTTTTTTAACTTCCTGGTGTTTTTCCCTTTTGTGGTGAATTGTTTGTACATTTTCGTGGTCAAGTGCGGCAATTTGTTGAATTTAAATTTTTTTAGATCAAAAATATTAGTTTTTTTTTTAAATTAAATACTGGTTTTTAGGCAATTAATTAATTTCTTCCAGTTTTTCGATTTTGTGTTGAATTTTAAAATTTTGTCAAATTAAAATTTGTGTGGTGAAATTTCAAAATTTGGTGAATTTTTTGGTCAAATTTCAGGTTTTTATTGAATCTTTATTTATTGGCAATTAAAAGTTTTTATTCCAGTTTTTCGATTGTGTGCTGAATTTTTAAATTAGTGTGGAATTTAAAATTTTAGAAAAATTGAACATTTTTCGAAATTTTTTCGTGGAGGAATTTGGTTTTTTGGTTGTGTATAACTTTTTCCTTGTAAGAGTCAAATTACAAAAAAGTCTCCAGAAAACTTTTTTGCCCATATCTCGGGAACTTTTGGCGCGACATAGCTGATTTCAAATAGCAAAAATTCGCCATGTTGATTTCAACATCGGACAGACGTACATGTTCCAGTGAATTTTCCTACCTATAAGGATCAAGAATAAATATACTTTGTTGGGTCGGAAATGAATTTTGTAAAAAGTACAAACGGAATGACAAATCTATATACACCCTTTTAATTTTGTGAAGGGTATAAAAACGAAATATTGGTTTCACTTAATGGAAAAATATTTTCTTTTATTGTAATTTTGCAATTTTTTTAATTAGAAAAACAAAATTATATTCTCTAAAAGAATATATTGTTGGGGCAAGCAAATCATGGTTATTTGAATATATATTAAAGATTTCTTTAGTTGCGATAAACAAGTTGCTGTCAACATTTATCCATTAAATGATTTCCCACCATAAAAGCTGCAACATGGTTGAGTTGAACAAAACAATTTTTACTGAAATTATAACCACGAACAAGGCATTTTAATTACAAGAAAAATTATAATAACTTTATCCATAAAATGTTTTTCGCAGACAAAATATGAAAAACTTTAATGGAGTTCAATCAAAGTAAAATTCCGCGATTTTTTGCCCCTTGTTTTAGTGAATTAGAATAGGAAATCTTGTGATCCTTGTAATTTTATTTAAAACAATACGAGAAACATTTTAGTCTTAAACCTCTTCGCTGTATGGGTCTTTTTTGTTCCTTCATTGATAATAAGGAAAAAAAACTTGCCTTAAAGAGTAATAAAGTGGGCTAAAATGTCATACAAAAATATTTGTCATGGAATTCTATTATAAGTCTTCAAAGACAGCAAATCTCAAAATTAAACTTGAACGCCAGAAATAAGCCAAAACTTAAAATGTGTTTAAAGCTTAATTTCTAACTATTCAAAATAGATTTAAAATATCCCACAAAACCGGAGTTAATGTAACTTCGCCTCTTAAAGCACAGTCAAACGTAAAGTTTCAAAACGCCGATACAAGTACATTTTTGTTGGTTCCCTCCCTCTACTGGAATCAGTTGTCAGCGTCTTGTTATTTTGATAACAATTTGATTTTTTCTTGTAATTCGTATTCATGTATCTAAGCGAAGCAACGTTATTATGTCAACATGTTGCTTGCAATAACCATCTCTACCTTTATAATTAATTTCTAACAATTTTTGTATTTTCTCTCACAATAAAAGAATTTTTTTAATTTGTGTAATATAATAGCCTGGGGAATATGTTGGGTAAACTTTTTCACACACAAAATTATAGTTAACGTATTTGTTATTCCTTTTTACTTGAAACATTGTCTTTTTCTGAAGACTTTGCTGCAAACATTAAGTAGTAAGCAAATTAACTTTTACTAAACAAACCTTTTGCCGAAAAGTACCCACAACATGTTGAATGTTTTCACCTATTTCATTTCATGTATACGTACATAGAATGTAACTATAGTGCCATGTTGATGCAACCTTTGTATATTAGTTTTAATTGAACGCCATACAAGGTAACATATGTATATTTCATATTAAATTTTCATACGTTTGAGTTCAATATACTTCTTGGACACTGCCAGCATATAACATTTTAATGTTAAATTTGAAAGTAAATTTGAAGTAAATCCATGCATGGCCACATGTCACTAAGCACCTTTATGATTTAACCAATAGCAACTTATAACTACACTTTGTTTAAAAATCCCCAAAAGAAGTTAAATAAAAATTTCCCAAATCCTTTCCACAACATTTTTACTTGTAATCTGATTTAATTGCACTAAACCTCTTTATTTAATTAAGATACATATGTTTGGTTTTTGTTTATTGTCCAGCTAGGAGAACTTAATCCTTACCTGTATGTATATAAGTATGTTTTTTCATATCACTCTTTTGGTGGAAACGTTTGCCACAATAACTGCAGGGAAATGGTCGGGTATCACTGTGTATTAAAAGATGTGTTGACAAGGTGCTGGAACGTTTAAAGCGTTTGCCACATTGTTTGCATTCGAAAACTTTTTCGACATTATGAACAGCTCTGTAAGAACAATTAGAAGACAAAGAGAAATAAATAAATACTTTAATTTTTTATGCAAAGCAACACAAAGGGGTATTCACTAACCGAAGTTAAAAGTAGTGTAACTAGTAAACATTTTGTTTTGAATTTGTATTTTGAATTAAAAATATCTTAAACATGTTTCAAGTTTAATGGTTTTTGTTTGTCGCTACAAGTGAATACCCTTAACACTAACTAGAGTATGGTAATTAAATATGCTCAAAAGTCACCACACATAGTCGTTATTTAATTAAATGTGTTTAAGTATGCGTTTGTTTGTTTTATTTCATTTTAAACCAACCTGTGTTGACTTAAACTAACTTCATGACCAAAGGTCTTATTGCACAATTCACAGGCATACGGTTTTTTGCCATGATGTGTCCGTCGGGAATGTACTTCAAGGCCATGTGGGGTGGAGAACATTTTTTCGCATTTCATGCATGAGTACAGGTCACTAAATTGCGGCAAGCCAGACCATTTAGCGGCCATATGGTGAAAATGCAAATGGGAGGGATGTGGCAGGCCCAAATGAGAATTTGGCGGTAAACCATTACTAGCATGACCACCAGCTGCAGCTGCTGCTACACTATTAGGTACAGCACCACCGTTTTGGGATGATTGTAGAGGCACCATTAAGTTACGCAACCTAAAGAGATCTTCTTGGGAGGCAGGATGATAACTAAAGAAGGAAAATATAAAAAAGAATTCGTTTATTTCAATGTAAAATTAAAAAGTTTTATTTTTGAATTAACTAAAAAGCAATAATATTTTACTTGCCTCGAAGCAAGACTAGATTGCTGCTGTTGACCCTGATGAAATGCGAAGGCAGCAAAGAAGGGGAAAGCAGGCGATAAAAATGGTCTCTGAAACATGGCTGGCTCATAGTTGGTTGGATAGGCTTGCCTCAATGCCTCAAAGGGATCAGTATTGGCATGATGTATATGACCAGCAGACTTGTGATGATCATCCTTCCTTAAAAGCGCTGATACCGAAAACATTTCAGACTTCTTAGGACTCGTTCTAGTGTGCATTATTAAATCACCATTGTTGTTATGGCAGCTACTATTTGTAACACTGGAAGGCCGCGATATATGTCTTTGTGGTAAGGGTGAGGCTGGTGGAGAATCCACTTCTAATTCCAAAGAACTAGAACGAGATCTAGAGCGTGATTGCAACGAACGTCTACAATTGCTATCATCATCTAGATCTATTTGTGACGAGGAAGAACGCGATAAACTGCGGGAATGTGACCGAGAGGCTCTTTCGTAGAGACGTTCAGCCTCTAAAGCGCTTAAAGGCTGCGTTAGACCTCCATTATTTTCCAATTTCCATTGTAAAATATGATTTTTACTTAACATTGCTATGCTATTGTTGTTTGTCTCTTCCAGCAGCGACTTGTTAGCCGCTGTGGAAGTATGACTGTTGGAGACGGCTACTGCAGCGGCCGCGGCCGCTGCTGCTGCAACGGCTGCTGAGTGACCTTGTAAATGTTCAGTCTTGACTAGACGATTGATGCTGAAAGCCAATTCATCTGTAAGTACAAAATTAAAAAATTTTAGTTTCCTGTTGGACCAACTCATATGTCAAACTTAAGATCACTATTTGAAAATACTTTTTCATTTTATTAATATCCACTGATAAATCATTAATCACGTCTTCTAGACTAAAACTACCTTCTTCCCACTCTCTCATTTACACCAAACTCTATTAAAATCGTGTTGGTCGTACAATTTGTGTGTCCTACATTCACAGTTAGAGTCATAAAAATAGCACAAGAAAATACTTCAGTTTTCGTTCAGTTCTATAAGGGATTACAATAATCGTGGTTGAAATAACTTAAATGTGCAGTGATCGACATGCGACTTTAGAAATCGCCATAAGAAAAATCTAGGAGGTTAAGATGACACAATGTTGGTGCGTAACTTACGGCACCTTAATGGGTGATATTATTACCTTAAGATCCTAGAAGGAGCATATATCCATTCAGTGGGCATTTCATCCTAGCTTTAAATCGATCATTGAAATTTTTATTGTGCAATTCGTCTTGTAACAAAGCTCTGATTTACTGAAACCATATGTCGGTCACATCCATGTCATTTAATTCGCGTTAAAAGAAATTAGTTATAATTTATCTGTAGCGCTCGCCATTGATAGTTTTGTGATGTTGCCTGCAATAAATCCACAGCAAGCAGTAACTTTTTATTGATGCATTACCAACTGCTTAACCTCGGCCGGGTTCGTTAAATCCACCTCGTTGCTAAATATGTATTTTCGTATAAAATTGGGGTCCCCCTCCAAACGCTTATTTGGAAGTGCCGCTGAATCGTATAATTTTCTACGGTGATTTGGTATCAGTCACTGCCAACATCGACCTGCCTTTGCACACAGAAAAGCCTTACGTGTTTTCATAGGACTGGAAGCTTTCGTTGGCTTAAATAGTGGCTGGTGGCTGGGATGACTCGGAATTGTCTCAGCACTTCAGACCAATGTCCGGTCTCAAGCTAAAAAATAATGAGCTCAGGATAATTAAGGGGTAGTTGACCGAACGCTGTTATCTAAAATACCACCAATTAAATATAGGGAACCTAGAGGCCACTTAATATAGATTCTGCGCCCTAAATAATGAGACATCTGGGCTGGGAGCTCTGACATTGTTCAGCTCTCAATTGTCGCAGAGTAAAGTTACTACTACTACTGTCCTCAATGGCTCTATGAAAAGCATGAGGTGTCTCACTGAACAGAGTAATTGGCTTTACTCGTAGTCTAAACTTGTTTCAGTGTTCATGTTCTAGCTCAATTCTAGTTTAGTTCCAATTGATTCGTTGGTCACTTAATAGCGATCAAATTTATGTTTTAAGGGAAAAAACATATATTAAGTTAAATAAATCTAAATAGTTCCTTTCCGTAATTGTATAATTCCCAAAATTTTTTCCTTACATTAGCTACTTTACTGTTTGCCAAACCATGCGTTAGAGTGTAATTTGTGTGTATCAAATTTCATTTGCAACATAATTACTTTTACATTGATATCGTATTCGATAATCCCACCTTCAACAACATATGACCATTAATATTACCACCCTAATCAAACAAATAATAAATGAACAATAGCAAAAACCAACAACAAAAATCTTTGCCAAATATCAGACACACACACACGTTCTTAAGCAGTGATGATGATATTTTGCAGTCAAAATATAACCCTAGTAATCGTGTTAATATGCGTTTCAGTAGAACAAACATCTGTTCATGTCCACACCCGGCTAAATGGAGCATGACACAATATCCTTCATAATCAACATTCATGATGTGTCTATACGAAACTCATTGTGACTCTTTTCATTGTGACTCTCTCAGCAAAATAAAAACATCACGCAAAAAGTTAAAAGTGTTAAAATGAGAAAAGTGATGGGAAGCAGGGAAAGTAAAGGGGTCTGTTTTTAATAAATTCTAGTCGTTACAAACCATGACTACATTTGAGCTAAAGTACAAAAATGCGACGAGTATTGTTACTGCTGTTGTTGTGCGGCATGTTTTTTCAGTTTGTCAACGCTGTGTAATATTATTTGACAAAATTTTAATTTGTTACGGAGTTTTCAAGTGAATAATAATATTTTGTAAAGGGAGTTTTGTTGTTAAGCTGAAAAGAGCTTGAAAGTAATGAAATTTTTTATAAAATTTGTCTGGAATATAGCTTTAGCTTAAACGGGAGCGAATTTCACATAAAACAATTTTCGAAGTTTGTGTTTGGACGACAAACGTTTACTTTTTACCTCTCCCTGGATTCGCGGCAAATCCACTTTTCTTATGAAATTCAGAATTAATCGAAGAAAATTTGCCGTGGAGTAAAATCAATATATTTTCTTAAATCACTTAATTTGAAGCAACCAAATATTTTGAAGCCACTAAAGGCAACAATTTCTTTTAATAAACTACTGAACAAAATTTCAGTATCACAGCAAGACGAACGGTTTTTATAACTTTAAGATGAAAAGAAAACTTAAGAAAGGAAAGCAAATGAATAAATATAAAAATCAATAAATTGTTTTTGATTTTATGATTAAGCGAGTGGATAATTTCTAATTGCAGTTTAGACAAGAAATGAAACTTAATTGTGGTCAGAGTTGGAGGGCAAAAAGGCACCTTTAAATTATTTCAAATTTTTTATTTACTACCCTCTCACTAAGAACTGTTTAATTAATATCCGAACCGTCCATAAATGTAGATATAAAAATTGGAATTATTAGTATAATTATTGTTTTTTTAATTTATATTTAAGAATGAGTTGGGGACATTACATCTTTGTAGTATTTCATAGTCGTAGTGGAAGTTTGCTGATGTGGCTAGAAAGGTCACAACGACGATATATGGAACTACAGCCAATCAGCCAAGATTCACCATAGACATATATGTATATATTATTATTGAATCTTTCGTAAGGGAAATTATAATTATAAATTACTACCCAAGTAGTAACTAAATTGTGTTCAAATCTTAAACTATTTTATAATGAGTTAGGATATCCGTAACGCAAAGCTCAGAGTATAGATTTTTCTTAGCCACTGGTGACCCCGAACATGCAGCAACTGACGGGCACAGCAGTTGGGATGAACTGATAATTTGCTTACGTATTTGCATGAGTAAATTTTTATTTGTTCTTGGACTGTGGGAATATTCAAATGCCGGTGCATATTCTCATTTCTTATGTACGGGACGGGGCGCAAACTTAGACTGTCTTCTTTATAACTTCTGAATATTTGAAGTGCATTTATTGTAACGAAAATAAAACAGCTTTTATTATTAAGTTTTTTTTTCGTTTGGGAGAGGGAAGTACCATCTACCGCCTCCTGGCTTCACCCATAAGTTAGAACTTAGTTAAATTTCTCTCTCAGATTTTGTTAAAATCCTTAAAATTTTACAGAATAAAGGTGCTTTCTAAGTTTCTTTTCTTTTCTATAATCAACCCCACCACTGCCATATCTAGTCAAACGGTTGTTTTATACATTTTTACTGTTGGTACACCAAAGGCGTGCGGCTGATTTGTAGCTTCATAAAAAGAGAAAACTGAAATACTCGTGCAATAGCAACATTCACATTTTTCAATTAGTTGTTTTTTTTCCAGAAGAAAAAAACCAAATAAAACTGAGTCGAAAACTTCGATAGCCTTTTGATTTATGATTTTGCGATAAGATTTCGTTGTATTGCTTCTACCGATAGAATCGAAATCGATTGTCTTGTTTGGTTTTGCAATAAAAAATATAAATAAATAAACAAAACAATTTTGCCATATTTGTTTATATTCTATTGAATTTATTGTTTATTATTGCCAGCATGTTGTTAGCTCTTAAGTGCAATATTATTTTAAATAAAAGACTTTCAACAAATATGTATTTGATTGATTGCAACAAAAACAAAGAGAAGCCGGCTTTTTTTGTAATAAAGTCGTACTAAATCTACGTTATAAATATTTGCCCAGAAACTTATCTTATTAAATAATTAAAATCTTACACACAAGCCACCTAAAGACCTTGAGATTTTTATATTTGCCTTGCTCAATCCTATTGTGGTTCGCCCTGCTTAAGGGTTATTCGTATCAGTAAATGACTTTTTTAATATTGTAAATCAATTATTTAGCTTTATTTGTTCCTAATCTTATAATTATTTTTTTTTTTTTTAATTTAAAATCTGTTTGGGAATTTTATTAAATATTAATCCTTATCATTTTAAAATTGCACAATTATAAAGTTTTTGTTTTTCCTCTAATCAAAATTATTTAAAATCTTGAGCGTAAAAGTATTTAATACATAAATCATCGTGGTAATATATTTCAAATAGCTGCAAAATTATTTTAATTGCTAAAAATGATTGCTAGAATTAAAACTGTATTTCATATTTTTAAACTTTTGTAATGCATTTTTAGTCATTTTCTTTTATTTCATGTGAAGCCTTTAAAGAATGTAATACACTTTATGGCCCGCCATGACCTTTATTAACATGGCCTTACACTCTATCAAAATATGCGACAATAAAAAAAGTCATAGGGAACCGCGTATTAAATATATATGTACAATGGTGAAGGCGGTGGAATAAGAGAACGGAAATTCAATTGTTTTTTAATTAAATAGTTCATTATAAATAATTCAATTCGACTTTATTAAAATTAATTTGCAGCCAATGAGCAAATTTTAGCTCCGGAATAAATTGATAAATTTTAAACAAATGCTAAGAGAAGCTAAGAACTCGTATCTCTGGTAAGTAAGAAGTTTTGAAGAGCAGAGTACCGATCCAGATGGGGAGAGAATAGTATTTACCCATACGGAACTATCGAAACTTTGTGTTTTGTAAAAAATTGTTCACACCTGCAGAAACCATCTAATGAATTTAGGGGCAAATATTTATAGAAAGTCTAAAATATATCCATAATTAATAAACAAGTTGATTTTCTCTTATACCCATTACGCGCACATTATGCTGCTGATTTGTAGAATACATTTTGAAAGGTATTAATTTGCAAATGTGCACAATCTATATTTTATTAAAATCGATATAGTAAAAGGGGTTAAAGTTGCTACTTATCCTTGCACAACTATTACACAAAGTTTCACAAACTTACACATGCAAGTTGACATGTAAACAAAACACGCATGTGTGCGTTTGATTCACCAATGCTTGTTGGCGTAACTAAGCCTGGCACAATAACTTTAAATCGGCCATGTGCTGAAAAACACAACGTTTTGAAGTCGCCAAATTTTTGAAAAGTTGTGAACAAAAAAGCAGTCTTAATGCAGCTTTTTAATTGATTCTTTCGATTTAGAAGTTTGATATATTTTATCCGAACTTGACTTCGAATCCACTATATCGTCCGATTAATACAACATAGTTTTTTGTTTTTTTTTTTTTATTTTATTAAATTTCCTACCCAATTTAGACGAGTGTAGAATAGTCCAATTTCGTCCAAACACTTGTATAATTTAAATGACTCATACAATGTTGAAAAAAATATATATAACTGACCTAGGGCTGCTTCGAAACTCAACTACAATTAAACTGTAATTAAACTAAGCCTCCATAGGAGCCTAGAAATTAACCAACTATGAGAAAAGTTCACTGGAGCTGGATCTTAATGGGCTCACGCTTATATGAACTTCTCATAATGTAAATTCCATATTTTCTATTTTTAGAAATTTCTGAACGCCAAGAAGCAAATAGTCTTGTTTGAGAGAGACATCAAGCGAATAAGTGCAAAAAGTTGCTCAAGCTACAGTTTCCGTAATGGTAATGAAAACTTGACAGTAGTACAGCAATTGATTTAAAACTTTATTTAACTGAATAGAACAGCGGACCATTGTTCAATCTGGGAAATATTAAACCGACCCATTTCTTTCACCCCAAAAAACCCCAGCAGAGCATCCGAAACACGGGAAAGACCTTCATTGCTCAATATGGCACAAATTTGTGATGCCATATTTCGCTTGACACAAAGTTTGCAGATTATACTGAATTTATAAGTGTAAATAATTACTCGAAGTTTGCATCTGAACAACGTCAGTCCCTCATTAATGACTGGCTAAAAATTGTAGGATAAATATAAATCCTTTTAAATGTGCTCATGTAATCGCATGTAATGAAATGGGAACAATATGGGGAATTATATAGCTGACAAGCTGGATGCAATCTGTGGCATTCCCTTTTCGACATGTAAAAAGCTAATGCACAATGTGATGTATGATATGGATAATGCTAGATCGTGGGAAGAGCCCACATGTCGGAGCGCTAGGTTACCTTGGCCTGGTTAGGGTTCTAACCTGGAACCCTGGTTGCCAGGGCAAATTTAGCAATCATGCAAAAAGAAAGGGGTTGGCTGCAAATGAGTTTTGAAGAAGATGCCAAAATGAAGAAGGAGAGGATACGTTATATCATCTCCTATGCCTCTGTGTTCTCTAAGAGAAATTTATTCTTTCGTGTGGTGCAACAACTGGTTTGATGTTGGCTCCACACGCTCTTCTCTCTCTGTCTCCCTCTCTCTCACACTATCCTTGTTCAGGCAACACAAAGGGACCGGATTTGTGAGCCCAAGTGGGCAGGTGTTACAGGCGGCCCCCTGTTAAGACGATAGAAATACAAAAACTGTGTCGGCAGTGGCTGAGGTGCCAACACAGGCGACTTAAGCCATGGTATGCGTAATAGTCAACACACGAACCACTTAAGCCACAACACCCTCACACTTTGGTTGATATAATAATTGTTGATAACCAAAAAAAAATATTTCTCACATATGTTATAGGGGTTATGATGACCAAAATTTACTACAATGGTTGATTATAACCACATACTTAAACTCAATAATGTTAATGGTTTGATAATACCTCTTCGGCATCTCATAACTGATACATCTCTGCCAGAAACCGATCTAACCCCAAACTGGACCAGAATTATATATCTACTTCAGAATCTCACCTGCAGGCAAACAAGGGTCTGATTAATATCTCGCTTTTATACAAATTATATTTTCTAAATTTAATTTAAAGAATGTCAGTGCAACATTTGTCATTTAACCCTTCTACGAAATTTTATTTAAAAATCATTTGAAATAAGTGACATCAATTGTAAACCACCACCATCACCGCCAACATTATTACATTCGGTTTGCTCCAAAATCAACGAGATTTATATAACGTTAAACCCTCAATAATAAACACCCTCTTCCTTTCCGAAAAGAAAAAAAGCAAAACGCAAAACAAATAGCAACCGGTTGTACACGAAAAAAGGACAATACACTTCAACCCACAGCAAGTGTAAAAATGCACTTGTGTTGTTACATGCTTTTGTACGCTGTGAACTAAACGTATGTTACTTTTGACAGCAGCCAAGAGCGAAGAGCGGTAGTTGCAATAATTTCTATACGCCTTAATTTAACTGACGATAATGATAATAATGAACCAAAGGATTTGTCATGAATCCAAAACTAATAAAAACAAAACAAAAATAAGAGAAAGGGGGAAAAACACGGCTAGACAAACTTGTGGAAAATGCCCATCCATAAAAGTTTACAAGAGACTGAGCTGTTAAAGTAAACAAAACACACGTAACACACATCTGCAAAAAATTATTAAAACAACAACACAACGGCCTTCATAAGCAGCCCAGCTACCGTAGAATACAATGACGAAATTAAACACACAACCGTAAATTGGAAAGAAAGAGAGAGAGAGAGAGAGAAACATAAATTTATATTTACTATGTACCAAAAAAAAGGGGACCAGATTCTATTAGGTTGTCTATTGATAACTCCTTAAACTTCTGCCATGTTTATTATTTCATTTTAAGAGCCTTCCTTGTAGTTGTACTAGTATAAACGACAACAATCATCTGCTTAAATTCGCCCGGGAGCAATATTTATTTTTTTGTCGTTTCAACTTGCCACTTGTTCTACACATTGTCGTAAACGATGAGGAAGTGCAATAGATTTTTACCATCCCCCGCTAAATACGGATTATTTTCAATTTGGGAAATATAAAAATTATATATGCCGCATCTAAAAAGGGAAATAATTACAAATATATTCTCTCTTTCTCTCAAACAGTCTCGCCCCCCTCTGCACGGTTACATTTGTGCCACACTTAAGGAAGCGTTTAACAATTGTTATCCTTACAAAAATCCCCTTAATGTTGGCAAAACATTTAGCAGGATTAAAAGAAAGTAAATACTGCAAACGATTGAGGTTGTTTTCCTTATTGTGAGTTAATTTTTCCTTTTTGAAATGGAATTGTTGTTGTGAATTTTACAATTAATCTGTGATGTGGTCAAATATAATTAAGATCCTTTATGTAAAAAACTAAGGTAATTGGTTTTTTTATTAATTTCAAAAAACTTATCCTGATGTTGTAATTAAAAGAAAATATTTAAAATCTTTAAAAAAGATTTGTTGCAAAATCATCTCGAACTAAAGCTGAAATGAAGGAAATTGAAAGTAGAACCATTGAAGAGTAGACCTAGAACTACAATAGAAGAAGGTTTGTGTTAGAACTAAAACAAGAAAAAGCTAAAACGGAATTTTTTCAACAAAAACTGAATGACTCAAACTAAAGCAAAACTAAAACAATATTCACAAACTAGGGGCACACAATAGATCTAGAACAAGAAATAACTACTGAAACCTATCCGGTGTTTATTTGTTGAATACTGGAGACTTTTCAATGACAACACATGTTTTCTGCACCCGCCTTGCTTTGGAGTTAGTATAGTTTGAACATGCTCACGCTAGAGCAACGTCTACAAATTGATCGAATTTTGAAAAACATGGTTCAATTCGTAAAAACTCATTGGTCATTACGTGTGTTTTACGGAAATTATTTCGACAAATGATGGATCGCTTTCACATACCGTAAGAGGACGTAAAGTGCGCACACAAAATCGGATTGGTAGTGTGCAGCGTTGTCCTGATGATGACGCAAATGCGTCAGTTCGTCATCGTGCACTTTACATTTCGGGGCCGATTAATCTTACTAAATGTGGCTGTTAGCTGGTCATGGTGTTTGTGCGGATTAACGCAATAAAATTGTACTCTTTGAGGATTTTTAAAGTCGTATGTCTGTGCCGATAAACCATTCATAATTCAGCACTTGGAACTCAAGATTGGACGAAGAGTGCATGGAAATTGGACTTCAAGTCAACGCCATAAAAGTACTATCTGTCCGAAACTTTATTTACTGACAAACTGATAATGACATACATTTCATATACTTTTTTCTGTGTGATATTTCGATTTTAAGTACTTCGGTTCAAAAAACATTCGATACATTATACGTGAAATGAATTACAACAGAACAAAAAGATATTTGCTACAGAACCAGAACAGATCAAGAAAGGAACCAATCTAAACTACGACTTTATTTTAACCGGCCTTGAACGGAATTAGAGCACAGGTCGAACCAGAATAGAACTTTTATAAAAAAAAAAATAACCAAACTGAAGTAAGAAGAATAACACATCTAAAACTAAAGAGTGTCCCACAATTAACGCAAGATCTAAATTTGCCGCTAGTTGTGCAGTAGAGTCTTTACAGCCTAAAAAAACAATTTGACACCTGTCAATTTAGGGTTAATAAAAATTAAGGGTTACACGATAGAACAACGTGTGTTAATTATTGAACAATATCTTAAAAATAATAAAAGTTTGGCGGCCGTAGTTCGATTATTACTGATGCTCGATATAGCGACATGTTAACACTTCTTTAAGTTCTTTCTTCCACAATTGGATGGCATTGATGTGGCCAATATGTGGCTTCGACAAGACCATTTCACATGCAATATAGTCCGTGAGACATTTTCTAAACATGTACTCTCTCGTCTCAGCGAACAAAATTAACCTCTTGAATCGTGTAATTAGAACAAAATCATTATTATTATTATCATTAGAACAAAAAATGACATTGAAGATGACACATGAACGAAACGGGCTTGTCTCCAAACTAAACTGTCAGGAATGACAGAAATTCATTCCAAATATAAATACCAGAAAATATCGTTTAATGCGGTTATTTGAAATCAAAGGTCTATGTCAACAAGCCCACAACCAGCCATGCTCTAAAGGAGGATATTAAATGCCTCAGAAATGAAATTTAACCATATTTATGCAAAATGGGTATGGAAAATTTTGACAAAAAAGTGCTTATGTGCCATCATAGAGGCCATCTACCCGATGTGTTATTCCATAAATAACTTTATCCTGTGTACTCCATGATTCAATAAAATATAACCATCTAAAGACTCAAAAACTGGGCATACTCTTTAATTAAAATATTCCTTTAATTTTGGGACGCCCTTTATAACAGACCTCGATTTTAATTATAACTTAGTCCGAACTTTAGTAGAACCAAACTAGAAAAGAACTAAGGTGTAACTTTTATTCGAATATAGATTTTGTAATATATTTTCAAAATATAATTATATTTAGTAAGGGCATGTCGATAGTCTACGGCGGCTTGTTTGTTAGGCGGCGTGTGTTAAATCTGTTACTTATTATCAGTCACTGACAGCAAATCACCATGGCCAACACCTCACTTAAATAGCACGTCCAAATAAAAAGACCTCAACTTTTTGCCAAAAGGTTATCTTTAGCCACGATGCGCTAAGTTAACACGCAAAATTGCCACGTATTAGACGACACCGATCCACACGAGATTAACAGGTTTGGCAGTGCATTCAAAACAAAAAGGTACGATTTAGTGTCATTGGTCCATACTTCTTCGGAAATATCGTCAATATCGAATGCTTCATATCAATGACATCCACTTTATTTGGCCCGAATTGGTCCTCAATATCAAGCAGTTTGATTCTGCTAGACTTTTGCTTGTTTGGCTTTTGAAGCAGCATTGTAAGACATTTGAACGATCCATACTGCACACATAATGGCATACATGAGCCTTTCAAATAAAATGTATCTGGTTAAATACCTCTCACACAGCTCTTATTGCGAAACCCCTCTATTCCAACCTTCTTAATTTACATTTTTACAAATAAATTTGTTTGCTGGGTTGCTGAATATTGCCCAACTTATGATAAGATAAATTTAATGAATTTTTTTAATTGTTGCGTTGTATGTTTTTTATTATTCATTTTTGTATATTTTTTGTTATGATAGATGTGAATAATTAACAGCGTGATTTGTGATTTGTCATTTGTGTGTATGCGTAAGTAATGTTTAGTTTTATCTAACGTTTTCATTAAACACGAGATTTCTTCATCTTAAATAGTAAAATTTATTAAGTTTCTTTAAGCTCTCTTTCTATCTTTTATTTTCATTTTAATTAATTTGTATTATTGCACCAATTTGAACTAATTTATTTTGATTTGAAAGCAAATAAACTTAACAGACAACTGGCGTCTTTGTTTAAAATTAGGAAGAGATTTCAAGCCCAAATTTGTATTTGCTTTTTTAATTAAGAAGCCATTAGTGACTTCTTTGTTGGGGTTAATTTCTGAAGATATTTATGAATATTAAACAATTAAAGTAAAACGTACTCAATTGAAACAATTTCTTTGTTTAGGGTCTTAAAAATTTTGAATACCATAATTTATTGCAAATTAAAGCACAAAACCAATCGATTTGCATTCAATAGGGAAACATTAATTTATTCCAACCAATACTTTTGTTTCTCTTTGTATAGCTCCCTTGAATCAAATTAAATTATTATGCATAAAAATGCTATTTAAATCAAATTTATTCTAGATAAAAAAACCTCTCGTCCTTTTTTTGCTCCTCAATTATTTCTCTACTCATATACTCGTACATCTTTATAGACCTAAACACATATTGCGAATAAAATCGAACAGATTGTCATCAAATTATGCGTAGAGTTACGCTAAATATTGTCTTCTTTTCAACTAAACCTTTGTCTTCTCTGCTCTTGTGTATATAATTTTCATCAATTCACAACAATTTTTGTCGTATAATTATTAGGGCGGTTTTTATTTTGGCACAACATTCAATGAATAAATGAGTTTGCGAGGGAATATGAATATCAACATAAAGCACGTCTTATATTCCAAGTCTCTTGGGGGGTGTATTTGCAATCTGTCTCAGTGCGTAAACTTTGTATCCTCCCCTGGCCAAGTTCTTTCTAATTTGGGTGATAATTTACACAAAATAAATCATTCGATTTTCAGTCACTAGTCCAAACCTTCAATTATTATTTGTGTGTGTCTTGTTTTTACTTCGGCAATGGGAAGGAAGTTTATATTAATACGTTTAAAGGTTAATAATTGAAAATTATAGCTATATACTTAGGGTGAGTTATCTTTATTAAGGGTATTTGATATAATTGAATTTAAATAAAAAAGGTGTTTCTTCTAGATGGCTGGAATGTTTAAATGGAATAAAACACAGATAAATTTGGAATGATAAATGTCTAACACCATGTTTAAACATGCACCTTAATTGAGATAAATTCTATATTGAGTTATAGACTTTGGTGTTCAGACATGTGCAATCTAGATTACTCAATTAGCATTGTACAGTTGAAAATCTTTTCATTTCGCACATTTATGCACAGTCCTAGCTTTCAATTTTAGCTGTAATTTCTTTTTATTTTTGTTTAAATTTTTTATACATACAGTTCGGCAATGGCTAAGCAGAATAAAATGTAGTTGTTTTGGTGTTGATTTTGTCACTGTACAGAGTTTTTTCTTCTCAATAAACATACTTTACCATTTGACTCAATTTATGAGGTGATTAAATTCTAATTACTCAATTTAGTTATTTAGTTTTTAGTTTGAGCTCAATTAAGACCTTAATTGCGCAAAATGAACAAACGCTCAAAAATTATTATAAAGAAATTACGCTTTTGGCTACTTGTTCCCAACAAATTATTATCTAAATTTTTGGTGAATGTCAAATCGGGTAAACTATTTTTGAGGACAAAATTACTCATGCGAATTTGGGTTGCTTATTTTTCAATTTGGATAATTATGCACGTTGTTTTATCATTGTGACGCATCACCCAAGATTCTGGGGTGATTGGCAGACGCAAGAGGTTGCATTTCAATGACTCTGCTATATAGATCTGGTTGCATTTGACTTCAAGGGCGACGGTCAATGGCGGCTCATTGGTTGGCGAAATATATCGCAAACCGATTCACATCGCCTAAACAATAGATAAATACATTCTTAAATCGCGTATGCATAAAGCCCATTGTAGTATCAGTTAATGAATAATAAGAAATGGATTTGATAGATGCCGCCAAAACAACACAGCTGCCCCACAGACTTTCAACTCTGTCCCGCCTTTAATGAAAAACCCCTTATTTTCTATTTACAATATTCCGTTCATGGAGAACTTTTGTACATATTTCTTGCTCGTTTTTTTTTACTTCTCACTTAGTTACTGCCGCCTTATCACATTTCCACATACTTAGGTGTCCTATGATTTACTATCCATTCTACCAATTGATTATTTACTCAGCTTATCATAGTTTTTTTTAAAAAATCCCAGTATAGTTGCTATGAATGTAATCGCCTACTTAAGGTGTTAACAAAGGCCGTAAATCAACGACATTCTTACTTAATTAAAGTTTCAATGTAAAACTTATAATGCTTGACATCCGCAAATAATTCTTGAAAAACAATAGTTTCAGTTTTATGATCTTGATATTGATTTTTAGTTAAAGTGTTCTTTTGAATACAATTGTTAGGTGTGTTCGTTTAGACACGCTTTAAATCACACTAAATCATTTTTATTCATTTAATTCCGTTTTCATTCAGCTATTAAAATTACGAACAATAAGCGTTGCAGTACAATTAATATCGGAGAGAGCAAATATTATGAATTTATTAATATTTATGGAGTTTTAGATTGGTTACGAATAGAATAAGGGACATAAAGGGCACTCCAATAGGAATGCATATATTTTGATAATTTTTTCATTTAGAGACAAATTGCGAATTTGGGGTCACTTTATAGTCGACCTTCCAACGCTTGGTAACCAATTTTCAGTCGGCCGAAAGTGAGTTGTTAATTTTGGGCCAAGACTTTATTTGTCACAGTCAATAACTTTTGTCCAGATAGGAGCTTAGATCCATACAAAATTCAACTTATCTACTGGCTAAACGAAAGCGATTATAGTCAACGTTGTGTGCTCGTCAGCTGATTTAGGAATCATCTTCAGAGAATCATATTAATTCGAAACTTTTTCGAGAACGTGAATGATATTGCTTTTGGACAAAAATAATTGCTATGAATGTAAAGCACATTCGACATGTCCGAATTGGTTAATATACCAGTCTTATCAAGGGCGCCTTCAATGTCATGTGGCGTCCTTTCACTTCCAATGGTCACGGCAATTCCGACGTCAATCTGAAGTGAACACTGCTTCGTAGACTATGTTTGCGTAATCTCTTATCATATTATTAATCGAATGTGGCCGTACGACAAGCAAGGCTTCATATCATTTTAGAAAGTAATAAAAAGTTTCATGCCTGTGGGCCAAATGTTCTGTGTCTATATCTTGTGAATAATTGAAAGACCAGCGCCATTTTATAATTACCATTTGGGATCCTTTCCATAGCTACTTTTTTATTTTTATTTTGTTTCTAAAAACAAACGTAACAACAAATAATTAATAACTACTAATTAATTATGCTACGTTCTTTGCAAAGGGCGAAACTAGAAAAAACGGCTGGTGAAGTAGAGGGGATAGGAAACCTTCAGTGCTTACAGCTCTGCAATTGCTTGTTATTTTTATTTCTAGAACAGTGTGGCACCGCCTCTGATGTTGTTTAGGAGCATTACATGAAGGTATTTTATCCATTTTATTAATTATTGTACTGCGACGGCGATTTAGTGCTATAAAGTGATACCAACGTAGAAGAACTCTGTGATAGGATTAATAGGAGCTAGTACATATCAGGAAAATTTATGTAATTGATTGGCAGTGGTTGGCGATTAAAGCCAAGGAATACTTAATAGTCAAAACGATAACTACTTGGCGATAAGTTGTAGATTTCTCGACAAATTCAACCTTAAAGGGGTTCATGACTCTGGGGCTTTTTCATTTAAACCCCGTGACTTCAAAAAAACCTACAGATATAACTCTAATACGCGAGTTCAAATGGCATAGAAACGCCGGCTTTAGGATGCGAATTGTATCGCGTGCTAGGTGTAGAGTTCCGCCGTCTTTCTGGAGTCACATGTTCTCTAGTCTCAATTGATTTCAACGTGAAAAACTTATTAATCATGGCTGTGAACGGCTCAGCAATCACAGGTGAATAAATTGGTTAACAAAATAGACACAATTATTTTTGATAAGCAGAATGTTTCATGCTTTCTTTTCTCAAATTCTAATTAGATTTACTTTATAAAAGTAATAAATGAACTGAAATTCGTCGTCGTTTGCAGTAGTAATTTCATTTTCCAAAATGATCATATTTTAACATCGGAAGCTTAGTAGATTGTTTTCCCACGAATTATGAACTTTAAAATGCCTTTTATAGCTGACTACCTTTCTGGTTCATTAATCAGACAACCCTGCTTCACATTGTAGTTACATTAGCAAGAAAACGATTCCTTAGTACGCTGGAATATTATTTGAACTTTGCCTTGGTCATGAAATATCAAGGCCGTCAGTGAACTCATAGTTACGCTTTATCCCCGTATTCAAATTACAGGGATATTTGACAAATTATCTAATCCTGCTTCTAATTGAAACACAAGGATGTGAATGTAAAATTTAATTTCCCTTAACTATGAACAAGTCGAGTCAAGTTGGTGAAAATTGCGTCCAATGATTTACGCTCTCAAGTTTAACATACCCAAAGTATCGCACTTCGAGGCTGCTATGCAAACTAGCGTTTGCAGAATAAAAGGTATAGAAGATTCGCACAGCTGCTTCAGAACAAAATTTCGAAAATTGTTTTTGGGTGCCTCGGTAAACTATCAGTCTGAGGGTCGTTGGTTCGTTTCCTACCAAAGACTCTGGTGTGTATCACTACAACGAATAAAGTTCGTCGTTACTATGCTCGGAAATTTATGTTAGAGCATAATTTATAACTGTATTATTGTAACATTTAATAAATAAGTAGTTTTTTATGCCCAGGTTAATTCTAATTTATTTTTACAAAAAAAAAAAAAACGCACGAGTATAATTTGCCATCTAATAATTTCTGTAATGGCTTAAATATATAGTTTTTGATTTTATGATCCAAACATTTCGAAGGTGAAACCTTAAAAGCTAAAATCACCTAAAATCTATTCTCGTACTTATATTTATAAACAATTTTATAACATCAATAAAAAAAATTCTTTAAAAATGTACTTTTGATAACCACAACCAAACTGTTTATTTGGGTGGTAGGCAAAATGGTGATTAAATTATCGCATTAAGTTTTTGATTAGTAAATAGAGCATGTTACAATAAGGGCGGGTCGATTATACCAGTTTGTGGCAGCATTTTTTATAAATCCCTCAGGAGTTACATGAATAGGCAGCTCGTTTAGATGAGAGTGTGGAAAGGAACATTCATTGTGGCCTACATGTCACCTGTAGAGACGGCATATCGCGGCGAGCATTTTGAATGAATGTTACCAATCCAGACAAGCTTCACCCGATGGCAACGAATTCAATGCAGATTCATGCTGCGTAACTCCTCGACAAAAACATCTCCGTCAGCGGGAAGTGCTACACGTCAGAGATAAATAATTTACTTGAACGAAATGGACGTGGATGTCATGTATATTTGACAGGATGGCGCTACATTCCACACAGAGAACACCAAAACGAACGTTCTAAATTAGCAAATTGGGGGTATGGTTATCGGGGCGCGAATTGACCTCCATGATCGTACGACTAGACTTGTTGAAGCTTTCCTCCGATACACTGGCACAGATCGTAGAAATTTGGACTTAAATAACCCGTTACCCGTTCACATTAAAATATTTTTTGGAAGCTTAAAAGCTTCGCTGGTTCAAGCATTTGCCACATGCGCAAAATCTTTATGGAAGTAACAGCCTGCAGGTAGCACAAAGAGCTGCTCAACAACAAAATCAAAATATTTATTTTTGTTTATTACACACACGACAGTTGTGTCAACAATTTGTTCTTGCTTTTAGAAATTCACACTTTTTCGCCTTTGAAAACCCCCACAAGTTTTTTCTTTACATATTTAATGATTTACCTACCATAACTCGAGTCGTTTGCTGTGCATTAGTTTAGTTGTCGTAAGTTGTTAAATATTTGTCAGTTTCTTGTGGATGATTGATTTATGATTGTGTCATAAAAATAAAACAGTTTCTAACCGTTTTTATAATTTAACATACAACCGAACGGAAAAACAGAAAACCTTTTAATTATTTATTAGGGAAATATGTATATTTTCTTTGGTCGGTTGTAAATTCTAACGGAATAACTTTAAAGTGAGATGTTTATAGACAGCAATGACATTGTGTTTTTAATTGAAAATTAACAATTGTCAAAGCCGAATATTAAATAAACCTCTAAAAACAAATAAAAGTTATATTTTAATTAAGACTTGAAGCAAGTAACAAGGCTATATCGGATTCGTGTAGATCCTTATAGAGCTTAAAATGAAACCAGAAAATTTCGAATTTTTTGCTTGGGAAAACATGGATTTTTAATATTTTGCGAGGATATCCCATTTTCCCTCCCACTTGTTGTGCACTTGCTGTTCACCTATGTACTTATATGACTGTTGTAAGATACTACCTTATTCCTAAATATTTGGTATTGAAATAAAAATGTTCATTTATTCCTGTGTGGATCTGGTTTGAGCTTTCGGGGGATGTTTTAACAAAAAGTACAAATTATTTCAATTTTTAATTTTCTTTTGTATGGGAAAATGTTAACTTTTAGCCGTTTTGGAGGTAAAATATCCTGTTTTCCCTTCTTTTGGATTTTTGCGTGGCTATAATATTGGTAAGTATTGAGTTTAAATATTTAAGACTATGCATCAAAGAAAGCACTACTGTATGGCAATTTCGCTGTGAATCGATCGAAAGCATCCGGGAATCTCCAAGGACCTACGAACCGCTGAAATTAACATTTAAAAGAAATGCTTTAACAAACAAATATCATTGCAACAAATATCATTTCATACATAATCAGGTGCGTATCCAATGCCAACTCGGTATTCCCTTACAAATCTACTGAAAACGAAGGAGTAGTCTTTACTGGGATCTTAAAAGGCGTTCTGAATGCTAAATCTTTGATTTTAATGGTCTTGTGGGAGTCTTTTGAGTTCCCGCAAAAAGAAAACACGTTGCTAATTTTTAAATAAATTTATTTTATTTATAAAACTTTTCTTAATAATTAATTTTAAATTTAAGGCAATAGCCGATCTATCAGCAATGGCGTGTTCAACAAGAAGAGAAAATGTATATCATATTTTTTATGTACGCATATGCAAAAGTAACACAGTTGTAAAATATATTACTAACTATAGTAAATGTTTTCAAGTAGAACAGGGTGTCTCATCATTATAAATGAATGTGCAATGTGGAAGCCACAGTCTTAAAGATTCTTTACGATTTTACAATTTAGGCTCCGGTTTTATTGTAGATTTTTGGAACGAATTTCCGTCATCCCTTGTTAAGTTTGGTTTCGAGACAAGCTGGCTTGTGCTATGTGCCATCTTCTGTATCATTTGTTTAAAAAATTACAGAAATTCGTTCCGAAAATCTACCTCAAAACAACCTGGCGGAATATCAAATCAAGAATTCGATTTTAATTGTTAGGTTTCAAGTTTAAGCTGCTTTTTCGGAATCAGCACTTTTACACGGTCCTTTATCATTTTGCCGATTTAATCGGAACGATTAACTATTTGGACAACATTTTAAATTTTTTGGTAGAATTTAGATTTTACATTTTGGAGATTTTTCTGGTGTTTGGTAAACCTTCTATTCTATGTATTGAAATATACCAATTTCTATTTTTTTTAGATTTTTTTGATATATTTCAATACTTTCTGCGCCAATTTTCAAATTGTTAGTAAATTTAAAATTGTTGACTTTTTCTGTTTTCGTACAACTAAATTTTTAAAGTTTAGAATTTAGATAGAATTTTTTAAAGAGTTTTCTGTTCATTGATAAATCTTAGATTTTCTAGTGATTCTTTTATTCAGATTTGTATAAGTATTTCGATTTTTTTCTTAATTTTTTTGTTAAAGAGTTTTTATATGTTTTTACATAAATTGTTTGATGTTTGTAGATAATTTTAACAGTTTTTGCGTCTTTTAAATTGTTTGTAATTTGTCGCCTTAATTATAATTTTGCGGTTTGTTAGTTAGTTTTGGATTTTTGCCTATTTTTTATACCGTTAAAATTTAAATTATTTAGCGTATTTCGAGTTTGTGGTGCAAGTTACATTTTCTGATTAACTTTAGAATTTAGAGAAATTTAAATTTTTTTTACAGCATTTCCATATTATTCAAAATGTTGATTTCCTTTGTTAATTTTGGTGAAATTTTAGTTTTTTACTAAAATTTTAATTTATGGAATATTTTACATTTTTGATGAAATTTTTGTTGTTTGGTCAAATATAACTATGCATGTATATGTTGTGTAAAATTAATACGTTTACTCTCGTAGCCGCCGACTATTAAACGGACTTAATCCTGAATAAAATGATTCATTTTTTCAAATATCAGTTTGACAAATTTCTTTAAATAATAAAAGTTAAAAATTACCGTTTCTCCAATTAAAGCATTAGAAATTATTTCTGTTTTTTTTAATTTTCCTTCTAAAATCATTCTTGAGTCGTGCCCGCCTATCCACAGCTATAGCTATTGCAGCTCTAGAAATATACGATCATGAGTACTTTTCATTTTTGTTGTTTGTTTGGCACAGCCAACCAAATGATGGCAGGGTGGAGA
Source organism: Phania funesta (assembly GCA_963932375.1). Taxonomy (NCBI): domain Eukaryota; kingdom Metazoa; phylum Arthropoda; class Insecta; order Diptera; family Tachinidae; genus Phania; species Phania funesta. Next base: position 91,640,996 of record OZ010653.1, on the reverse strand, counting down.
GTGTTAATATCCTATTTTCCTTTCCCATGAATGCGCGCTTAAAAGTGTCACCTAATCTGTCTTTATCCAACCTAATCACACAAATTTTGAAGACAATAATAACACTGTAAAATAATTTTGCTGTGGATTTTAATATTTTCGAAGTCGCTGAATTTGAGTCTTATCCCTTAAAAACTTCAAAATTGTTTCACTTTCTTTTAATATTTTTTTTATTTTTGTTTGAAAATAAATTCAATGAAAATATAAAAAAAACATGTTCTATTTAACTAAACTAATAAAATAATATTCTACCAAGCTATATAAAAATCATGCAATTTGTATGGGAGCACCCCTAAAGAGAGTCCGAATGGTCCGAAGATCCCAAAGGACAAAATGTTCCTGTTGAAAAAGTAATATTGATCGGTCATATATACTAAATCTGACGTAAAGCGAAAATTTACTTCGGTCTCTGCGACTTGGAATATATTACATACCCTAACGGAATGTTGCACAGTGTAATTATGTGTGGCACCACACCCCACAATTTAAATTAAAAACGATATATCGTGCCCTTTTCTTATTTATAAAGTACAAATATACACACAGTTATATATGTAGATACATAGGCCTCTACATGTCTGGAACCCAAATTCACTATATAATTCTTATTTATAAAATATTCTAGCCTCGTCAAAGAAGATAAAAACTTATTATGAAAGGGGCAGATTTCAAATTTTTGCAAAACGCGCCTGATTCGTACTGATAGAAAACCTTTTTTATTTGTATCATAATAAATATGTTATCATTCGGCCCGAGAGGCGTATGCCTGCAACGATAACTTATTCTCGCGCTTAACAAAGTAACAAGGAAACAAGGAAACAAGAAACATGTAAAGCCAATGTCGGTTAGTTGAAAAACTCATTAAAAATTTTACAAATTTATTTTTTAATGTTGGCGCAAACTCTTGTTCTGCTTCAAACAAAAAGAAAACACCGATACAAATACTTTAAACTTCGAGTAAAAAGCACAGAAAAAACTTTTGAAAAATTAATTTAAATAACGCCATTGATTTGTTCTCTCATAGGCTTGTTTACAATGGGTGGCAAAAGTGCAGCAGCAAGTGAAAATTACAAAAAGATTTACTAAAATGTGGCTTATTGAAATATTTACATATGAATGTCTTTTCCAAAAGACTGCAAAACTTAAGAGGTTGTTCTTAAAACTTTAGACTTGTCGGTTTTAAATTTGTCACTTATATCACAATAGACAAGGTCAGTGACAATATTTATACATATATATTAATCAAATAAAACCAGGGATGTGGCAGATGAATGAAACCTTAGCCAAATTCTGAAGACGGTATCTAACAATTCGGTTTGTCACAAGAGTAGGACCGTAAGTTATATTAAATATTCGAAAATTTTGTTGATGCCACCATCCGACAAACCAACCAGAATATACATATATTAGCAGTTACAGCGGGCAAATTATTATATAACGTTTCTATCTTCGAAAAAGGGAAAGAAATTCATATTATTAATGAAATAATAAAGTCAACTTCTTGGTTTATAGAATGTGGACCAAACGTTTTCACTCGATGTTTTTTTTCTGTCATTTTTCTTATGAATAAAAAACTTTGGTTCAAAATAATTATTCTATGTTCTTGAGGAGTGTACGCCACCTTGCAGCTTTGAAATATTTAAAATTAAATTTTCTTCAAAATCGTAAAACAATATTCTATATAAAACCTAACACCGTTATGCTTGGCTTTAGTGTAAATAACTTTTGTATCTGTGTGCGAACACTTATGTTACATATGCATGAATAATTTTGCCAACAAGAAAAAATCCCTCCAATAACAAAATTTTTATTCATTATTCCGTTTGTATAAAATGAACACAAATCTCCCATGTGGACAACAAGAAAAAAGGACATGCGAATGGATTTTGTCGGGATTGTAAAAATCCATGGTTTATATAGAAAATATTTCTACATAAAACACAATACAATAAATATGCGAACACGAGTCACGTTAAAAAGAGAGCGCAAAAATGATTTATATTTTTATATAACATTGTTCGAAAGAACGAGCCAAAAAGCTTGCAACCAACACAAACACACAAACGAGTACTTGTATGAATGGTACTAATATGTATTGAAGATTCACGTGCTGGTATGTGTAACTTTAAATTTAAAGCTGTAAATACATTCCGATTGAAAAGATTAAGGAAAGAGCAATGCAAAGCAGAATACTGCTTGAGTGCAAATAATATTCAGTAAGAAGGCCGGAAGACGCTTTTCCGTTGGTACTTAACAAGAGCTATCGAATTTGTCAGTGTCAGAAAACTAATGAAATCTCAAGTTTGCGTTATTTCTTACCCTACTCGAATATTTCAAAGTATAACTTTTTATATCAACATTTAGCCAGACAATCATGTTTAACGGACATGAAAATGTAAATATACTGTGTTATACTACTCTAAAAACATATGAAAAAAATCGCACAATATTCAATTTCATATGTTTTTGGTGGCCATTTCATTCTTCCTTTCATTGTTGTTGGCCATGTTGTTGTATGGATTTACAAATAGTAAAAATGATTTTGTTGATGGTTTTCGTTGGACCAGTATATATGTTTGTGTCTATGTGCCACAAATGGTGTTGAAATATTTGTGACGTTTACTTTTGCTAACATTTATTATACTCATGTATACACACGAGGGCCGTCTCAGAATTATCCGACCTATCAAGGAAAACTTAAAACAGGTCGAAAAAATATCTTGGATTTCAACGTTCGATATTCGCTGGCTTTGGAACAACGAAAATCCAATGTCAAATTCGTATTGTGATCGCCAAACATTGGCGACATTTTCGTTACGCATCGGTATTTTTTGTCAAACAGAATTTTGCTCACGGCGCTAAATCGTAATGTGCGAAAATCATTGCATAGTATGTATTTGCATATGTTTCTTGCTTTCAGTCGGCCAGATTCCAATTATAAACTATTTTCCTTAATTTTATGCAGGTTTGAGGTCGTAAATATCAAACAAAAATTCGAAAGTCTAGTTTCATTTTTTTTAATCAACTTGTAAGCAAATTCTTATTTAGTTTCTATCTCAGCTAATAGATATACTATTGTGAGCAATCAACATGAGTTACATTGACAATAACGCTATACCTCAATGCGCAACATAATACCAAATGCAAATTCGTTCAATCAGCTCATAATAAAAGCCTCAATCTCCTTATTCTATCCAGGGAATTTAAATTTCTTTAATATGTTCATTATATTACGAAACAGCAGGGGCTGGAACTGGTAAACAGGGTGCATATGGAAGTTATACGTATCATTACTATTGTCTAGGGCAATAGTGGAAAGCTGGTAAATTCCCTTGATGAAAACCCAATTTATTTTTCAATAAATGCAGCCTCATCATGTACATTGTTCATACTTTTATTTGGAGAATATCCAAAGCGTTTTTCTTCGTCGTTTCTGGCCACCCAATTGCTCCGCAAACTTAAATTGCTACAGCAAGCGACTCCTCCACAAAATTTATATGAAAAATATTCGCTTTTTGTTCCTAATTTTTTGGACAAGTCGCTCGTTTGTGATATAGAAACAGGCTATTGAAACGTAAGTTTGATTGTGGTGCCTCTTTGTACAGTTATACCTCCTTTTTTAAAGTGCCGTTAGCTGTACGGTAGTTAATTATGGGCCCGTCCTCGTAAAACCTATAATCAAATATTTCTTTCGGATCCATATACATAGTATGTTGAGGTTTTGCCCATAAAGCTTTTCAGAAAATGTTAACATGGATTTATTTTCCGACACTTTGTTTTTGTTGCTGTAATTTTTTTGCCTTCATTTTTGTTATTTTATTTTACGTTTCTGTTTTTCATTTACAATTGAAATCAAGCAAAAGTTTTATATTTTGATATCTGATACTGACATTCGAGCACAAACAAAAAGGAAAAATCACTTTTTGCTGGTGCTCTTTGGCGTTTTTGGCTTAAACCTGATATGCGATTACTTTTGTAATAATTTTTGTTTCATTATTCGTTCTTTTTTTTTTTGCTGTTGCATGTGAGAAAATAGGTGGTTGAATTCTGGTAATGTTTGATGAAAGTTGAATATGAAATTTTGATTTGAAATGACAGGTACTTCTTTTTTTCAATGCTGGGAATTTTTTTTATTAATTTTATATAAAAATTACGAAAAACAAATTTAAGTTTGTTTTTAAATTAAAACAACTTTATTCATTTTCTCTTTAACGGAAAGCAAACCACTGCATATTATAAAATAATGAAGAGGAGAGAAGGAACGAACCAATGCTGAAGCTGGCACGTACTTTGCCCTTAAGTTTTTGTTAAATATGTATCTTGAATGAATATAGAATCCATTGCCGAGAATTAAAGAGTATTTGAAAAAGAACACATTTTCGAAAAGCAAAGCTTAACCAAAAAAAGGAAAATATTATTTTTGCGTAAAAAAGCATCCCTCCACTTTTTCATAAATTTGAAAAATTATAAAATTTTGTTGAGAATTGTAAAAATAAGATATGCAAAAAACCTTAAACCTTAAGGTTCCATTTAGATATATTTAAAAACAAAGGTTTTCAAGAAAATGTGAATAATCTCCTAAGAACTTCATTATTATTACATTACAATTGGCCATTTTGATATAAGCATATGGCAACGCTTTAATTTTGAAATGTGTCTACAATAAGAGGATCGCCACATAGAAAGCAATCAAATTAAAATGGATTATATTCTGACAATCTGGCAATATTTTTAATTGCATACAGTATTTATTATTTAAATTAATAAATGAACAAATGTACATTGATTCTCCTTGGAATCTTCAGTATAGCAACGAAGAGTATTTTGTTGATTTATAGAATAACCCTCAGCTCACCGCCAATTAAAATCTATATATTTTTTTTAATGATCCAAACGGCAATTCTGACAATTGCAATTGCAAAAATCGCACAATAGAGACGGAGGGCGTGGCACTTGCTGTAGAAAGCAAGTATTCATTATCATTTATTTAGAGAACGTAAAAACGGCAATTTCCGAACTTTGTCTGATTCAGTTTGACTTCAGTGTACCTTATCAAGGCCTAAATGGGAAGGCACTTTCCACCAGGAGAAATAATATGTTATATTGAATTTTTTTAAATGTATAATCTGTATATATATATATATATATATATATATATATATATATATATATTTTTTTTTTTTGATTTCGTGGAAAATATTTACACAATCCATTATTGAATTAATAAGCTCAGATTTAGTATTTAGAATTGTAAATGGTTGTATGTGTAAATATGGGCCGGATTTTAAATAGGTCTGTTCGATTTTCTATTGTTATGAAAAATTTCCAAAAAATAATATTTGCGATTTCTTTTTTTGTTTTTCAATCGCACGGTTAAGTAGGATAGTGAGCTATGTTCTTAAGCACTACACCAGGGCAGTCTCATCAGGTCACCTATTTTTTTATCTTAGAAAAGTAGCAAAAACATTTTTGTTTTACGGGTACATAAACCTGTGCCCTTGCACTGTGCTAAATTATACCACTGTAATGCAGTATATAGTATTTAATAATTTTTTTCTTTTGTGTTCAAAATTCTATAAAATACTAAGTACAACTAAATTCGTAAAAGTGTGATGCTTTTCATAAATGCAGCGAAAGTTCGATGTGACAATAATTTGCTCTTAGAGACTTCGTTAATCATAAGAATTATTCTTCACATTTTTCTTAAAACTGACTCTCGCGTCGGTGTTGTAGTAATCATATATGAAAAAAATATTTGAGACACTTCATTTATGCCATCAAATTCCCTCACAAGTCTGTCTGACTGGAAGTAAACCTGAAAACTGGATTTTGGAAAGCCTTTTACAAAAAACAATTAAAACTTTGGTAAAATTTGGTTTTTGGGCTTTTTGAAGTTTCTGGTTTTCTAATTAATTTTCGATATTTGGTGGATTTCATTTGTTTGATAAATTTCAGATTATTGTTAAAATTTCTGGTTTTTACGATTTTTTGCTTTAATTTTCGGGTTTTCAGAAATGTATAGCTTTTAATAAGTTTTAAATTATTTGGTGAGGTTAAAATTTATTGGTGAATTTTAGATTTTTTAGTAAGTTTTTGATTTTTATCAAAAGTTATTTGTTTTTTGTAAAATATTGGATTTTTGCATAAATTCTTCAGTGGAGTAAATTGATATATTTGGTGAAATTCGTGGTGTAATTTTAAAGTTTATAAAAATTCGGGCTTGGGGTTATTTTTACATTTGGTTTTTTTAAAGTGGTAATGGAAACTAAATTTTGTTTCTGATTTCTACTTTCAGTGAGTAAGTGGTTTTTTTTCGAAATACCGATTTAAAGTAAAATGTATATTTTTTTGCTTTGGGCTTAATTTCGGTTAAAAAATTCCAAATTTTGTGAATTTGGAATTTTTGCTCAAAAGTGCGATTTTTTGTGAATTTTTGGTTTTGGTTTTTAATGATTTTTTAGTAACAAAATTCTGGCAAACTTTCAAGGTTTTCAACAAATTTTTTTGTGGTAAACTTTGACTTTTAGGTAATGTTTTGAAACGTGGTGAACAAAGATTTTTGCGAAACTTCGGTTTTTAAATTAAGATTTTTTATAATCAATTTTATAAATTTTTTCTAAATATTCGAGTATTTGGTAGTTTTTTATTTTATGATAAAGTTATGGTAATTTTTGGTGAAATACCGGTTTTTGCAAGAATTCGGACTTATGATAAATTTCCTTAACTATGATTTTTTTCTAATAAACTGTACCCAGTATGCCAAATCAATATCCGGCAATGAAAAATTATCCATTTTCATACATTTCACTTAAGTTTTGGTGAAATGTTTATTAAATTTATAAATTTTATTTAAGTATAATCGCGTTGGTGTATGCTTCACCGATACAAAAAAGTATAGGGAATTTTGTTAATTATTTAATTATTTTTTAAAAGAACACGTATATTAAATTCTGGTCACAAATAATCGAGATTTAGTTTGTTAATTTCTTTTAAGAGGGCGCCAAAAAAGTGTCATACCCCACATGTCCCGATAACATGTAACTCTGAACGTATAGCAAATATTATTTAATTACATTTTTCAATCATATTTTTCAGCACACAGGCGATTACTGACGACTCAATATTATAGGGAATCATGGTCGAAGCAGATTGTTTAATCCAAGTAGATAACGAAAGGCTGCGATGTTCAAGAATTTACTAAATTATTTTTAACAATTTTCGCTCGTTTGCACTTGACACGTTAAACCCAAAGAAAAATTAAACTTGAATTTCTTACGAATTTAGTACATTTTTATTTTGGTATTTGAAGTACCGCCGGATTTATATTTGAAAAAAAAAAGAATCCACTTTTTGTATGAATTTATTGTAAATAAAATTCATATTAAAATTTTGTAATTTACAACTTTCACTCTTTTTGAGAAAAAAAATCTTGTAAAATTCCAGTTGGAAATTTAGTTTGACTTACCGTCGGTAGTTTTCTTTTTTGGCAACACCGCTTTAAATGCCGATACAGGTTGATAATCCTGATGCTGTTGTTGTTGATGATTATGACTGTCGGTGGCCGTTGTTTGTGGTTGTTGCTGCACTCGATGTTGCAACAATTGTGTGGGTGAAGGTATGGTAGCGGCCATTGTGGTTAAAACACTAATATCGCGTAATTGTATGGCAGGTTGTGCGGAACTGGCATATGGTCCCGGAAAATCGCAAGCAATTGCGGGCTTAAAATGACCCAAACTATAGTCCAGAGGTAAATGAGTGGTAGCGGATGTATTACAAGTAGTACTATTTAAGTTCGAGGAATTAGAGGAATTTGCATGAGTTTGTGAAACGTGAGTAGAAGATGTAGGCGTTAGAGAAGGTTTAATATCCATTGCGTTTCAAAATTATTTGGAGTTGTTTTATTATTTATTTTTTTTTTACTAAAATTTTATCACAATTATAATTTACCGATTGCTTTTAATCATTAATTAAATCATCACTGGTGTTTTACATTTAGTTTGATTTTAATTTTAGGTATTTTTCGTTTATTTACACACGCGTCGGTATTACAGAGATTATAATCTTGTTTTTTTCTTCTGTTAATATTGGTTATATATTATTAGGAATTATTTTTTTTAAGAGCTTTTGGCTTATTGTTGGTTTGACATCTTCTTGCGGACTAACTGTAAAATTAATCAGTGCTCTAGTGGCTACCATCTGCAACACTGCCACAAACAAAATGAATCTGATTTTCGACTGAGACTGAAACACTTGACTATCAGACTCGATTTGCGTTTTTGTTTTCCAGATTGTGTTAACGGTCACAATCTGTATTATTGAGTAGCAGCAACAGCAGCAGCAGTGATAACCCAGTAGTTTGCAGCTGGTGTAGATGATGATGGTGAGAGTGGTTGTAGTGAATTTTCTTACTTTCAGAGCGTAGAGGGAGGATGATGAATTTTCGCGCGCGCGTGTGTGTGTGTGTGTATATTCGTATTGAGAACCCACCCAAAGCAAATCCGTAAATTCCAATTGTTGCGATTTTTCATTAAGAGATTGGAAACCAGAAATTAAGATAATTTGCTCAGTGTAAGGCGGCTTTTAAAACGTAGCAATTTTAAGAAGTTGAAATGAATCACAAGAGTGAAATCTATTTACTTATAGTTTATAACAAAAGAGTGAGTAAAAGATAAATATTAAGCGCACAATTAACGGATTTAATTATACACATAATTAAAGAATTTTTTCTTTTTTAAATCTGTGTGATCCCAGTTAGTTTTTACTTGTTGAGGTTTCTTTTATTCTTCTCGGCCCATTGCCGTACAACGGTTGGTACGTTTAACCGTTCACTTCTTAAATTAAACTGTGCAAGCACTTATACCCTTTAAACTTGATTGAATGTGCGTGTGTTCGTATGTTTTACTCGCACACTCAGTTATGTTTCATTCCAACTAAAATGCGATTGAAATCGCAGCTAATGTGGTGGGATAACAACCACCAAAACTGGATTTATACACAAAAGCAACAAGAAAAAAAAACAAAAAGAGCCACTCATTTTTTACAGCACCCACTAAGGAGCCAACACTCTCCGTTAGGAGAGACAGAGATAGCATAAAATAAACTGTTGTTGTACATAGAAATCAAAGAGTATGGTTAACTGTGATACCGTTACTCTTATAGAACACAAGAACATATCAATGGGAACGTGTTGCTGTATAACAACTAAAAGAGTCAATATGGTAGTTCCCTTCTTCCTAGGCCTCAACACAACACCATAAACACTGCCCTTTAACTACATACTATTGCAATGTAGTTCTTTACTGAGACTAATAACTGTGATGTTTTATTCCATGAATTACTTCCAATTGGAATAAATAGGAACAAAGTGGCATGAAACTATATAACTCTATAGCCACCATATTAATATAATAATACATCTATCTCTTTCTTTCTTTCAATATTACCGATATTCATTTGGTTTACTAATGCCTGTTGCTTTTATAGCTCCACCCAAATGCTATTTAGAAAACAAAAAAACCTATTTTTCTTTCTACCGCATTGAAATTCAACGTGTGTGAAAGAAATAAGTTGTTTGAATTTTCGTGGGCACTGGTTAAAGGGTTCCTTTTACTTTTATAAGATTTTATATGTAATCTCTGCTTAACAATTATTAATCTAGTAGTTGACTTCAAGACTCGTTCTTTGCCTCTTTCACATTTTATTATTCTGACTGCTGCTATATTTAGTTTTGGTGTTTATTGCCTTTTTAAAATTATGTTTTTTTATATCACATACATAATTATCGCTCTGTAATCCTTTATTTTGCATTTTGATTGACTTGATTACTTTTTATGGACATTTTGATAAGATTATTTATTTAGGCTGCTTTAGCTCTACTAACAGAGTTCGATATTATTGAAGGCATCATAAAAACAGCGGCATTCTTTGTGACTTTTTAAACAATATTATATATGTACCTATCTAAAAACGATTTATAAAAATTTATGACCATGGTGTCGAAGATAAAACATTTTAGTTATTAAAATTGTACATACACTATCAAAAAAAAAAAAAGTACTCGAGTACAAACATTTGCATGCATGTTTTATTAAGGTCATGCTGATTCACTATCAGATTTAATCGATAGATCTGTCGAAAATCATACATGTATATGCTTGCTCAATAAGTATGACTATGTAGATTTAAAGAAGCACACTTTCTGACAAGTCTGACCGTTTTACTAATGTTTGGAAATCGATCAGAGTTTCATTTTCGCATCTTGTTGTAAAAAAATTACTTTTACTTACTTACTAGATCAGACAAGGGTCCGGAAGGAGTAAAAGAGAGTTTTTCCACCGTCCCCGAAACTATTAAAAATAATCATTTTTTCGAGGCAAACATCTCAAACTTGCCTGATTCCTTTAAAAAGGCACTATTAACATTTTGTTGCATTTTTTTGTGCAAGTGGCAACTCAGATATGTAACTGCTGGCACTTATGCTTATTACCACTATTAGATATGGCGCTGTACACAAAAGAAGAAAGCCTTATCATTGAGAAAATCCATTATAAAAATGAGGAAGTTACGCTGAAAAACAATCATTTTCGCCAATGAAGCGTATTACCTTCTGATTGGCTCAGAAAATCAGCAAGCGATCCACGAGAATCAAAAGTTTGGGAAGGAGGCCTATTGGGCCTTAATTTATCGATTAATAAGCAGGAATTACAGCGACTGTGAACGGAATTCGTTACACAAACATGATAACGGAGTTCTTATGGCCTCAAATGGACTGCATGATCCTAGACAACATGTGGTTACAGCAGGACCGCACCACCTGCTACACCGCGCATGGAACAATTTTAAGATTGAACGATTATGACGATTAAACGGAATTTTGATATCAATTGTCTTCAAAAAATAATGCAATTCTTTCAATGAGGTGTGAAATTTTTTGGTCTATGGGAATAAAATAGAAACTAATCTTGTGATCAAGGCCGCGATCCAACTCCCCATTACTGAGATACTGTCATATTTTTGTGCAAAAAACTATCGAAAATTTCAGATTTAATCGGTGTATAAAAATTATATTAATATATTAATTTTTGACTTATGTAGGCCGTTTTTCAATGTTACACAGATTTTCAAAATTCAACACTCTGAGGTTTTTTGGTATGGTTTCGTGACTTCCAAAATTCTCACAAAAAGAACGGTTAAATCGAGCGATATTGCCCACACGTGCAAATCGCCTGAACGCGTGATAAGGGGATCCGGAAATTCAGCTTTCAGAACTGTAGTTATGGTTCGTGCAGTTTGCGCCGTTGTTCCATCCTCTTCGACCCTCCTGTTGCCCAGGTCCAACTCATTCAATTGAGGAATTGGCTCTTCGTACGTAGGCGATTACTTTGATTATTCATATATTCACTGAGAAATGTGAAATGGGCCTCGTAGCCGATGATGTTTTTCGATTTAAGGTTGTCTTCGCGAGTTCGATATCCGGGATGGACTGAGTCTGGGTTACAGCTTGTGGCTGTCAACAGCTCACATGTAATGCACCTTATGTACTTTGTAAAGTAGCACCTTCAATTCTTTGACTAAATAAATCTCCGTAAAGGCGACTGATTTAGTGCCCAGTTGCGTGGCACGTCGTGTAATCGATACTCCGGGGTCCTCTGTAATATCTTGGCCCGCAGTCATGACATTCGAAGCAGAACGGCTGCTCCGTGGCCGTTCAGACTTTCGGGTGTCTAGTGTGGTATCGACGATAACTCCGTAAAAAAATCCAATCTCGGATATTTGAAACGAGTTTCTATCAAGTTTAGTTTGGATACAAACCGGTTTCAGCTATGTGTCATCTTCAGTGTAATTTTTCATTTCCTCACATCGAAATTTTTTTGTTAAACCATATATATTATTATTCTTGAATCTTTCTTAAAGAAATTTACAAATAAGTTTTCAAATCTTAATCCTAGTTACTATTATACTATATAATTTACTACCATTAAGGTATCTAAACTGTTGTGATCAAACCTTAGAACGGGTTAAGACCGCCGTCTCGTATTCTCTGGTGTTCCACAAACTGCAGTAACTCACGAGCATAAGAATTGGGATAGACTGATAATTTACTTACGTATTTGCACGAGTAACTTTTAATTTCTTTTTGGGAATATTTCATTCCCGGTGATTATTCGCAGGAGATTAGTCTTAAAAATTTAGACTGTCTTCTTTGTAACTTCTGAATATTTGATGCGCAAGCAGTACCCTATAGGTAAATGTGATATGTCGATATAAGTAGGTTTTATAATGGATTTGTACAGGAGAACTGGTTTTCCGCTGGAACAGTGGCATCAGTTATTGTTATTGTTATTTTTCCTTCTGGGTGTAAAAGTTATCTGAGCGCATTTTGGAGGATTAAACTTTATCTTCCACTTTTTGTAACCAATCTTCTAGCTTGAGAATAAGTGATTGTAGATGCAATCTTCGGGACTTTATTTATACTTACAAGTGCAGTGTCATATACGAAGGTTAACGTACATACATATATGTGTTTGAGTTTGTTGGCATATCTGCTGTGTATACTTTCCAAAATCTATAATCTATGTTCTTCTTTGTATCTAAATTGATTAAATAATTTGCTAGTTCGATCTCCTGCATCTGCCCCAATTTACTAGGTAACATAGTTTGGCCAATTCGCCGTAACCTCAGTGTAATTTTTTCTCGGACAAGGGTTTGTATGTCAACCAATGTTTTATATGTGCGACTTTTTTTCTCTTAAAGCCCAACTATAATATGCTTAAGGTAGCTTAAGCTAATGTCAAAAAATGAACGAAAAGCCTGTCAAATGCTTAAGCAAATTATTGAAGACTTTTAGGTGGCTACAATGTACTTACATGAGGCTGGAAACTATAGTGCCACAGTTGCACATTTGTTTTATTCGTACTTTTGCAAAAACATATTTTATTTCAGAATAAATAAAATTCGTTAACAAAAAGGTGTTGAATAAATATATTTTATGTATTTAATAACATTTATATACAAATTAATAATTATTTTTATTAGTTTTAAGAAATTTTCGAACAAAAAAGTACACAATTTTTGGTGCTTGTGTTATTTTTGCCAAAAGTACTAAAAACTGCAGCGGTGTGCATCACTCAACTTATAAACAATAAAATTTTTTAGCATTTTTGTGCTACTTTTTTCCATGCTAGTTCCCTTGAATTGCGATTATAATAAAATGCGTCTCCTTTTTGTTACTAAGATTAGAAAAAAAAATTGTTTCTCTTTCGGCCTCCATTGCAGCTTGTTTGTTAATGTATGTATCTATAACACAATCAGCTGTTTTCGTACGGAATGTGCGATCAGTTTCGTACTTTGCTTAAGCAAATGACAGTTGACGAAACTTAACGAAAAGTGTTGTTAAGTACATTATAGTTTGCCACATATGATTTATATGTAATTGCACAGTTGCTTAAGCCGGCTTATGCATATTATAGTTGAGCCCTTAATTGTAGTATGGCTGCATAATCTAGATTTTCTGTGAAGTGATCTTCGGCAGCTTGAATATCTGTCGAGTTTCTTAGAGGAAAATTCTGAGAGATGTGGTAGCTAAAATACATTTTATATTTCAACCAGTTTAGGTTTTTGTTTTGATAAAGGGTAATTTGCCTTTCTAGGGGCTAATGTGCCTTTCTAGAATACTCAGATGATAAAACATACAAAGAACTTAACGACATTTGATTACGTTTGATATTTTTCGTCACAGCCAAGTCTTGTTAAAGTCTGAAGGCCAATATGCTGGCTTTCCACCAGATATAACTAGCTGGTTTCCGGCAACTGTGTTTGTTTCCAGCAACTGTGTTATACAGTTGCCTTCCTCTAGGACTTATAAGTCTAGAGCCCTACTACGTATTATTGCCATTTTAACCGCCAGCTGCAATAAACTTTTGCCCCAATGCTGAAAAGAATGTGGTAATTTGATTTTGTTCGATTTTATGTCTAGAAGGTGAATATTCGGATGTTATTTATACTACAATATCTGTAAGATACAAAGGCTATATGTTTTTATGTTTTTACGCACAATAATGTAATACCACAGTAATACCACTTGCCTTCCCGCTCGGGTGTTTGGTGTCGTATGTAAGAAATCCATTTAATCTAAAGCAGATTTTAGAGCAAAGTTGGCTTCAGATACCAGTAGCAATTTTTTCCAATAGAATACTTTTAGTTTGGTCATTTTACTGTGAATTATGTTTTCGATTGAACGCAAATTATTAGCAATAGGAGACCTACTTTTAAAACTTTGGCGAACTAATGTGTTTGGGCATTGGGTCTATTTAATGTCATATTATGACATGGCAAATGGGAACCGATTGTCAATTTTGCAGCGTACAAAAGGTTTACTTTGTTTTGATTGGTTGTAGATAGCCTGCTAGCCGTAGAATTTGGTAGTAAAATTTTAGCTGTGGCCTACTAAAAACAGAACTTTAAGTGGTTTTAGTCATGTGGTCGAAAGTGATAAAACGACATCATTTGGATTTTAATAAATCATAGTCATTTCAACAAAGTAATCTGCGTTAAAAAAAACACTCCAATATCTAAATTATGTATATACAAATATATGAAAAGAAAGGGGATCAGTCCCCAACTCAACCCAACATTGACACTGTTTGACCTACTAAAATAGATTTGCAACTAAATGACTTGAATAATTAAAAACAAACGACAAAATAAAGTACTAAAGCGCTGAGAAAAGCACTTATTTTGGAAAACGAACTCTATTCATTTTATGCTTTTGACAACTTAATAGTTTAAAACGATCATCTAATATTCTGAAAATGTCATAAGAATTGATGTAAATATGTGTCACAGATTTAAAACTCACACCCATTTTTTTAATTGTGGCGACACATTACGCACACATACGTAACTAGGCAGTCACCCTAATTTAAATAGTGAGTAGGGTACCACAAAAAACATCCCTTTTTATTTCTGTACAATACTTTGTGTTTTTGAAAATAATAAAATGAGTCGTCGAGCATCAAATCTAGCGCTTAATTATTTAAATCGTTGTCATATGTGCTAGACTTCAGAAAATTAAAGGAAACATTTCTTAAAAAAAATGAAACTGATAAAAAGTTGTTCCAATGTATGAAACAATTTTTAACACCAGTGTATCTAATATCTACAAATAATCTAATTTTGTATGTAGCAGTAGAAAATGCCCCGTGATAATTTTTGCTTCAGTATTTTTTTTAAATTCTGTTTCGACTATATTCGGATTCACACATTGAAACGCTGTTTTTTTTTTCTTACTTTCCAACTTCAAGTTGAAAACTGATATTTTGAAAAACGAAAGACAATTACATACGCATCTCAGTTTCCCTTTCTATTATACTTTGTAAATTGCATGTGTGGACAGGAACATACAAGAATGGTCCCGGGATTATGGTTTTTCAGCTAAGAAATAGCAGAGAGCATGAGCTATGGCCTAAATCAACTATTTCTATGTAGAACTGCTTTCCCACACTCCAGGTTCAACAAAACATTATATTCGATTCGCAGTCACTATTCCAGATTTAAATATTATGAGACATTAAACCCTACCGGCACGTTTATAGCCGATCGATATCGGATGAAATTTCGGCGTATTATCTGAGTACTAAAACACAAATAGCCGAAATACCCATCATCAAACTTTTGTTTTGGTCAGTGTCACATGACTAAATTTAAATTGTGAAATTCGATTGCTTCGAGCCATAGAAAGCTGGTTTTTTACAATAAAGTGAGAAATTTCGGAAAAAAGAAGCAAATTTACTTCTTAAAATTTTACTCATATTTTTACTTTTTACTTCCACTAACGTGAGGCCAAGTCCTATATTTCCTGCAAATAACTTCTTCTAAAATGCTTTCACTCTTTTAGTTGTCTGCAGTAGTTGACTGTAAATACCAAACAAATTTATATTTTTAACAAGTGCAGCCCAAGACTGATGCGAGAAATTGTGGTTGTGGCAGTTTTGAAAGCTGTGATTAAGTTCCCAAAATAAAAGCAGAATATTTGAGCGAAACTCCTCTGTTCATGGGATTTAGTATGTTTTGGGGATTTATGATCATGTTGAAATGTAAACATGTTCTTATTACCAGTCAGCCTTCCTGACACGCTATGAATAATAAGAGCATTAAAAAATGTTTTACAAAAATATATGACTGGATGAATGAATAAATTAAAAGAATGTAAACACATTGGAATAAATGTTCGTTTGCTTTTTATTAATTTTTAAACAATTTCCTTAAAAAACTCCAAGAAGCAACCAACCTAAACATATGTGTCATAATGACATTTTATTCGGCGCTAATACTTTTAAAATTGAATAGAAAAATTTCTTTATTTGAATGAAGCGTTGGACCCCAAATAGAGACTGTCAGGCGGTGCCATAACACAACGCTTTCTCACTTCATTGTAGCATATTATATTGTTGTAGCCAATATAGTTGACTTGCAAGGTCATTTTGTTGTAGTGTTCATCTAAAAGTTACTTAATGTTTGCCTAATAATAATCCATATTATTATATTTTGTATTTTTTTGTCTATGAGACACATTAATGAATGTTTGTAGATGATGATGAGTCAATGGCATTAAATGATTATTTCATAGTTTTGTCATTCATTTTTTTTTTTTTTTTTTTTTCATTTTGAAAAAGTGTGCATTTTTATTTTAAATTATTTTATCTGGGTTACTACTTGATCTTTGAGCGATTAACTGGAGTGTGAGTGCGGCTGTATTAATAAAATGTGTCTTAAATGATGTGAATAATTTACGAGAAACACTTAATTGCATTTAGCCAGATTAAACTAGAAAAGTTGCCAAATTTTAGAGCTTTTATCTCAGCCAATTTATTTATTGTTGCGATAATGTTAAAGGCTTTTGAAGTGACTAAAGTACTACTGTGGGCAAAAAATAGTAAGACTTTTTAACTTAAATTTCGCGCGGAAACCCATTCCTCGAATTTCTTTTTTCTACGTTGGTATGACTGTCAGTGACATCTGTGCCAAATATCACATCAAAAGTAATCATTAGTGTTTAGTATACGGTTGTCTTTCTGAAGTACAACAAGTGCATTCGGCGATTTTTACAATGAGTGAAATTGAAGTTTCATTAAATTTTGTGAGCGGAGTGAAATTTCTGGTTCCGAAACGTTCAGAATATTGTAAAAGACCTTCGGTGATAATTGTATGCCGCGAGCAAGTGTTTTTGATTGGTACAAATTATTCAAAGAGGGTCGAGAACGCGTTGACGACGAACCACGTCCAGGACGGCCATCAACATCAACTGATGATCAACACGTCAATAAAATCAAGGAATTGGTGTTCGAGAATAGACGATTAACAGTCAGAGACCTTACTGATATCGTTGGAATATCGGAGGGATCAGTGAAAACCATTTTAAAAGATCATTTGGGCCTAAGAAAAGTGAAATCACAATTGGTTCCGCATACCGCATTGATTCTTCGTAAGTTTTTCGCCAAAAATTCAATCAATAACGTTCCAAACTTCTGGCTGTTCAGCAAACTCAAGCGACCGCTTCGGGGAAACCGTTTTGAGTCAATTGAAGACATTAAACGTGAATTGCTACGCGCATTGAAGGCTATTCCGGAAACTGACTTTAACAACTGTTACGAGGATTGGAAAAAACCTTGGCATAAGTGTATTGCAGCTGGGGGGATTACTTTAATGGGGGCGAAATACATTTGGCAGAATAAATAAAGAAATTTAAAATTATTAACAAAATCTTACTATTTTTTTGTCCACAGTAGTATAACACTTATCGCTGAATCCGGATTTAATTACGGGAAGATTACGATTCTGGCCATTAGCTTTAAAGCTCAAAAAATTTACCTTATACGTAGTCGCATGCGGATCAAAGGCAAGTGAAAGTCGGATTTCCACAATAAAAATTATATATATTTTCTGTTTTATTCAACTATTAGATTTACTTCGGAAACGAAAGTAGGCGGAATGAGCAATTGCTTTCTCCCCCTTCCTAAGCACTTGCACATGTCTTCTTGATACAAAAGAAACTGACGAGAGTCTTCTGAGCATAGTTATAACTTAATATGTTGACATTAACGGTGAGCTAACACACATTTGCATAGCAACGCCAAAGTTATAAGCAGATACATTGAGAGAAGGAAGCACAGGACATAACTTTTAATATCGACAATTTAAGCCCTATATCTAATAATCTAATGATTTTTATATGATTAATGATAATCTAATGATTTTTATTTCAAAAGTTCTTGAAATAATTTTATGTTATTGCAAACTGGAGATTTCTTCAGTATTGGCTGTAGGTAATTACAGAAAGATTCCAGACTTTTGGCAAAAGCATTAGAATATACACTAAACTTCACGCTGTTATGAGTTTTATGAAACTTAAAAAGATTATATAAGGATAGGCATTAACACTTTTTAAAATGTGTTAAAGTGTTAAAAGGTGTGGAAGAATATTAGGTCACCAAGGCAAACAAATTTTAAAATACTTAAGAAAATGGCGTCGTAATTGAACCAAATTAATATTTTATTGTTACTAAAATTAATTAATTTACTTCAAACAAAAAATGTTATTCTTACGGAAATTTCTTTATTCCTGTGATATTATACTAAATAGCTATAATGATAATGAAAAGAACTGTCTACTAACAATGTGCTTCAAGCAACATAAAGGCTTCATACATATTAACTGTATTTATTAATAAATTAATAAAATTATCGTTTAAAAGAAACAAGAAGTTATAAAACATGGGTTTTATATTTCTGTTTTATTAACAATTTGCAGAGGTTGTATTATGATCGCGGCGTAACTACAAATGAAATAAGGGCCCACATACACATATGGACTAATGATGGACGGCAATCGAAAATGTAAATCAACCCAATAAAAACGTCAAACCAACAGAGGGGAGAAAGAATATGTAATTAAAGGCCTTTCGTAGTCCCCGTCACACATTAAATTTTCATTTCAAAATTTTTTTTAACTCTATTATGAAATTGCATTCGTGTCCACACATTGCAATTCTGTTTTTGCAACTTCAGTTGTTTCTTGCCTTCCAACTTCAATTTGGAGAGCAGAAATTGGAAAAACAAAAGAGAATTGCAGCTACACACAACTCGGTACCACTATCCATTCTTCATTCCGCTCTTATTGACCAAATCACGAATTACAGCAACTAAAATTGCATGTCTGGACAGTGACATACAGATGTAGTAAAACAACTGCAACTATAGAATTAAAAGAAGTCCACAGATTATAATGCAAAATTATTATTATCACTATTTTGTTAATAATTTGTGTAAGTACTACCATCTTGTTTACACATATACATACGTTTGTACTTATAATACAATGCATCGAATCCCTACAGCCTATCAGTTTAATTCAATAATGATTTTCACTAAATGATTATAATAGATTGCTCGTAAATAGTTACTCAGATTAACCAAAACTGAACAAACAAGACCTACAAATAATTGAAGGAATCCGCTTATGGCATGGGAAGTTCTAAAAAAACAGGAGAAAGCTCTCCTGTTCTCTTTTGAAGAAATCTTCATTCGTTGCAAATAAATACTTAAAGTATTAAATTAAGAAATTTTTAGTGGTATATTTGTATAATCATGTTTCAATATTAGTTGGATTAGAGGCAATATATGTTAAATCTGGGTACATCAAAAACTAAACTAATATAGTTAATTTACCAAGGTTAAAATACTGAAACAATAGAATGTATTCCCGACCAGTTTTATTCAT
This sequence comes from Phania funesta, assembly GCA_963932375.1. NCBI lineage: Eukaryota > Metazoa > Arthropoda > Insecta > Diptera > Tachinidae > Phania > Phania funesta. Next base: position 91,621,180 of record OZ010653.1, on the reverse strand, counting down.
CTACCTCCATTACTTTTGGAAATATTAACTTAGATTGACTACTTCGTCCACTATTTATTTAGCGATATCTACTGTGCCAATCAGTATCTACAACACAAAACATAACGGCCGTTGCTAAGTAATGCTGATCCATAAAATGTTAAAAGTAAATTATAAATGAAAGTGATCAACCAAGTCTATATTATTTATTGGAAAGCAAATCGCATTATCGAACGCAAAATCTTTCTACAAGCGGCCTTGCTTTCGAAAATTTATATCTTTCTTAATCCTTTACATATAAAATTTTGGTATCAATAACTTTTACAAAGATTATTGTTTTCGATAATTTTCTATAGGAAATCTTGCTATCGAATATTTGTATATAAAATCTTGGTATCGATAATTTTCTATATAAAATATTGTTATCTATCATTTTCTATAGAAAATGTTGTCGTCTATCATTTTCTATAGAAAATGTTGTCGTCTATCATTTTCTATAGAAAATGTTGTCGTCTATCATTTTCTATAGAAAATGTTGTCATCGATAATTTTCTATAGAAAATATAGATAACTTGTTGATTATAATTTCTTAAAAAAAATTTAGTTCAGGATCATAAATACGTGTATCGGTTAATTTAAAAGAAACCCCTTCTGTATATCTTCTTATGGATGTTTTACAGAACGCCTAGTTATAAATTTTGTAAAAATTGCCTTGTTACCGATTTTATATAGAAATTCTTCTATAGAATAATTTCTTGTGGATTTTTTATAGTAACCTTTCGCATTGATTTTCTCTAGAATATTTTCTTATCGATTTGCTCTAAAAACTTTTCTCATCAATTTTGTATAAAAAATATTCTAATTTATTTATCGTTTTCCTGTTGAAAATTTTCTTATAGATTTTGTTAGAAAAATTATTTATCAAGTTACTTTATTAACTTTTTTTTTTATCGAGTTTCTATACACAATTTTCTTACCTATTTTTTTAGATCAACAAAATGATATAAATTTTCTTATAGATTTTCGTTAGAAATGTTATACTGATTTTTTTAGTAAATTTCTTGATCGATTTTCTAAGGAAAATTGTGTTATCGATAAAATAAAAATTTAACGATATTTATCATTTACTTTCAATGTTTAATCAACAACAATTACGCATAGAAAAAGTATGCACTTATTAAAACATAAATATTTTAAATTAAGTAATCGATCTGTGATTACTTAATGCTGATTTGGGGTTTTATAGTCTTTATTAAAAGCGATAAGATAAGCTTTCAAATGTGCGAAAAGCAAATAGAGAAGTTATATGCCCGCAGCATGTATTGCGGTTTATATTATACTTTGCCGTAATAAAGCGGCACTAAATCAACAATTGTGAAACAAGAGGTAAAAAATATTTTATTTACAACTTTTACCATTTATTATTATTAATTTTTTTATCTAAATACTCCGTAATAGGCCATTGTGCGTCTTTGGTAGTTGCGCTTGATATCGCACACAATTACTGTATTTAGTCAGCAACAGCAACAACTTTTGTGTACCTGTACAAAGTTGCTTCATAGCTTTTTACAGCATGTATAAGAAAACAGAGACACCCTTTATAATAAAAAAATGCACGGAAAACTTTTACTTGAACCTTTGACGCTCCTGCCACAAAAATAGCTAAGTATCAACACATTGGTAGGATTGATTTCTAATGATCGTGCTAAAATCAACTAAAACTAAAATTCTGATTAAAAATTCATGTCAAACATTGCGTTTTATGACATCCGTTGTAAAACCTCATTTAGAAAATTTACCGTAAGTTCGAGTATTGTAGGATAAAAAATGATTCAAAAGCTTCTTTTGAGTAAACCTTGAAAACCTCTTTAATAACAAAAGTAAGACAAGATTCTTTGATAAGAAAAAACTGTAAAAAATTGTCAAAACACCAAAAATTTTCAATAACCGGGAAAATCGAATCAAATCGCTGACATCCGCCGAAATTGAAAACCTGTGAGTATGAAAAGATCAAAACAAAAAAAATATATAATAATATAATAAGCCAACAAATGAGTAAACAATAATAAACTAACAAAAGAATGAAAAAAAGGAATTACATTTCGAAAAATTCTTAAAATAGAATTCAAAATCTGAAGTCGGAATAATTTGCTAAAATCGCGCATAAAAATTGATAAAAGGAAAAATGAGAAGAAAATGCTAAATTTCCAATTTTATATATATGTCAGTTCTCTAGATATGATCGATCTTCTACTTCATTATTTCTCTCTTATTATTTTTACAACAAAATAACATTAATTTATTTTTATAATACACGTATATTTAATGAATATTTGAAACTTATAGAGTCATAAATTCATATACATAAATACATAAAGATTGATCTTCGATGTCATTTCGTTGTATGGGACACTTTTCTAGCAGCAATTGTGCGGCAAATGTTAACGCCTTTTCAGAGCCTAATCGTGGTTGAGAAGTGATGTTCAAATATATTTTCATTTTTTATTGCTTCTCCTTTCTTCATTTAAAAGTCGTAAACATTTTATGTTAAGAAATAGGCGTTTGTGTATTTTAAAATAAAATGTTTGATGAGGTGATGTTTTATAGGGGTTTCTATTAAAGTTTTAATTTTTGTATTCAATTATTTTATTATTTCTTTATCACAAATAGAAGTAGTTGGGAGTTTTGTATAAAGTCAACAGTCTCTCTTAGTAGTAAAAATTTAAGAAAGTGCCATTAGCTAAAAATTTCAACATTTAATTGTTGGACAATTTTTAACATCAAGCAGTTCACACTCATCAGTTGTTGAGCCACAAAGCTTTGGTGCTGATCGTGGCTTTCTTAAACATAAGCTCTGTGACACTCACCCAATTTTAAGCAAATAAAACAAGGTAAACGATAAATGCAGACAATTTTCGCAAGAAACAAGGTCATTCAGAACATATTGTATCGACGTTCAGTTGTGGAAAAGCTTAGTTCGGCATGCTGCAAAAAGCCGTGCCTGGGTACTAGGCTCATATTTAGCTGGAGGGAAAACCGGATGATTAAATCTAAACGTTTTGTAACCTTCCCCTTAGCCAACAGACGTGGATTCCGGAGGCGAAAAACGACGTTTTTTACTTTGTTTGGCCCACCAAGTTGGGTCCAGGTGGGGAGACAAAATAGAATATTTCCAATTCAAAATGACTAAAAATTAATGCTTTCAATTTAAATAATTTTTTAAATTCATTGTTTTCGTTATAATTTTACCCAAAAGTTCAATCTGCATCTGGGCCTATTCGCAGCACTGCCAAAGTTTCAAATTACATAAAACGCTTTAAATATTTCTCGTTATTTGTTCACAATAACTTTTTTCAATTTTGTGGGTGGCAGCTACCCAGAAGAATTTATAGACAAATTTCAATTATGTTTTTTTTCAATTTATAAAAATAAGAGAAATATCCCATTCGAAGTAAAGAGTTCAGTGGTAATGGTGGAGCAAGAGATAAGGCCAACAAGTTAAAACCATAAAGATTTGTTATCAATCAAAACAAAAAACAAGTTCTAACAATAATATGTAGCTACAACAACAACAAAACGACCAAAAATCAATTAGATACCTACCATGCGCACAAAACCAGACAGCTGTGATTGGCGAATGCATAGACTAAACAAACAACAAAATAAAAGTACAAATAATACAAACCACTTCACAAGAATAGAATGAGTATAAATAAGTGGGAGGAGTTTTCTAAGAGCCCCAAAATTAAGACTTTACAAATGCAGTAGTATTGATGTTCTGCCAGTACTTCAAACCACTGCTGCCAGAGATAAGAATTTTTCGTTATTCTGACGATTTTTGGAAGCTTCAACGGATTTTAGAGGTTTTCAGATTTTTGGCGATTACTTAATATTTAGTCGCCCTTTTTTCGTTTGAATTAAATAAGATATCGCAAATATCTTTGAATTTTGTTTGGAGAATGGGAGTAATTATCAGGTATTAATTTATTTGGAGCAAAACTAAAGGTTATTTGAAAATCTTATTCTTGTCAAGCAAAAGCAAGAGTTATTTTTTAATTTTACATATGAATGTATTTTCAGTAATATGTGTCATTATGGATGTATACTATGAGTTCGAATTTCTGTTAATTCTGGCCAATGATTGTTATTATGTTGCAGTAATTTTATATAATTTTTCAAAACCGTTTTATTGTTGTATCATGTATTGAAATTAGGCTTGACAAATTCAAATTTTAAAAAAGCTTGACATTCACATTGACATTGACACAAACTTGCACATTTGAAAACATCCAAAATATCAAACAAACAAAACATTAAGAAACACTGCAGTGCGCTCAGGCCGAGTTCAAGCCTAATACACACATTGTGTATATTACACGAAACCATTTGCGGTATTTTTACCCCGCTCATAACTTTGCTTCACTTAATCACAATAATAGTAAAGCTTAAAACGTAAATACTACATATAGGTAACGTAATAAGTGAAGTTTGAAAGTTTTACCATGAAAGCTTCCACTGATATGAAGGCGTAAAACTATTATAGTACCTAATTACTGAGCCACTCATCTATATTATGAGCCAGTCTCCCTATAGTTAGAGTGGTGAAATTTTCGGTATAGGTAGGTCTGAGGGAATAAATAATCCGAAAAATCTAAAAACCCGTACCTTTATCTACGGACACCAGGGTGACCTTTTATATGTATGGAGCACTTCCACTATAGCTAGAGGAGTGAAATTTCGTAGCAGGTTGCCTAGAAATGCGATGGTATTTTACACATAAGAACTTGGTCCTCGTTTTGATCCCAGTACTTCTAATGGCAAACATTTTTGGATGGGAACTTGGCCTTATTTTTACATTTATATTTTTTCCTGATCTAATTTAAATTAGTCAATGTAAAACAAAAGTTTACATATATGTACATATTTAACGTTTAATTATCTAGATAAATATTTTTTTTTACTTAAATGTTTTTGTTTTTTCACTTACGTATAGCTAGTATTTTTGACGAATTCGGCCAGTTCGGCGGCTTCATTCATTTTCAAGAAATTTTTAAGTTTTTGCTTTTGTAAGTCAAATAACGTACTATTTGTTCCATTAATTATAAAATTTAATAATATTTTAAAAATTACAAAAATGAGTAAACAAAAATATTGAAATTTTATTTTTAGATTGAGAAGTAACTTTTTAACTTGAACTTTGACAAGCCCCAAAAATGCTCCAAAATCAAAGAAGCATAAAATATCATCTCTAGGTATGTACATATATTTATAAACTATAATTAGAAATATGTATCTCATATTTTTGGCTTTATTTGACATTTTAAATTTTTAAACTTTTAATTAACCTAACTAGAGGCTGTAAAAATTAATTAATTTTAGTTCATAATGTCTGAAAATAACGGAAACAAATAATTCTTAAAATTTTTCGTAAGGGAAAGTATTATTTATCAAGGGGGAAATTTAATTTTTTCACCGCCGTAGATCCGCACCGATTCATATCAGGTTCACAGCACATAATTGAAAAAATATATCAAACGAGAGGGTAAAGTTATATAAAATTTTCTAATGCAAACCACCTGACACAAGTTTACACTGTAAAGAATGTAATGCCATAATACAATCCATAGAAATATAGTGTTCAAAGAAGTTGTTGTTAAGCAACCTTTTTGGCGACAACTGTGAAAAAACCACAAAATTATACATTTTTGTTGATTGTCAAATTATCTCAGAAGTTAATAATGTATTTTTATTAACATGGGGATATCAGAAAGATCCCTGTACTTATGTAAACAAGCCTTAATTCTTCAATAAATTTAGAGCCTTTTAATAAAGCGGTTCTAAATCGCTGGCGCCAACTCTTCCGCGGTGTCATCGAACTACCTCTAAGGCTCTTCATATCGAACAAATATCGTTCCAAATAACGCTGAGTTAATTGGAATTATTAGCGAACTGCCATTAATAAATTACAATCTCTTGAAATAATATCGATATACATATACCGTAGTTTTTTGGAATTATTCATATCAGTACTGTAGTTGGTCAATCTCAGGTATCTATAAAGATTCTTCGGAAGATCACCAAGAACTTTTTAAATTAATAAAATTACCGATATGAGTTTGAGAAATTGAAATTAACGGCATTAGACTGAAATTAAAAATTCTAATCAAACCCCTTAAAAGTTTCTGCAGCCGAATTTCGTAGTCATCGATCTGGCAACGATGTATTAGAGAAATGCATACATGCACTTATACCAAATTGTTGTTTTTGTTTTCTTTGATTTAGTTTTATTTGAATAAAATGTGTTTGTGGTGGTTGGTTAAAGGGGGAAACTGTTGGTGTATGTTGCAATGCTATTAGCTGCCTCTGCTACCATATTTCTATTTGTTAGAAATAGTCAAATATACTGTATAGAAATCTCTTTATTAATAATATTCGAATAAAGGGTGGAGTCATGCTTTTTTAAATTTGTTTAGTTATGCTGACTGCAAATTGTTTAAATCAATGCCCGAATACCCACCAACAACAATAATAGAATTGAATGCCATTTAAATATTAATAATAATCCAACGCTCAATTTAACAAGTGTACGTGGATGTTTGGGTGTGTGCATTTTTATTTACTCTTTAATTTTGTTCAATTTATTTTTTATTTACTTAAACCCTTTTACTATTTTCATTATTTATTGTTTCCATTCATTTGTGTTGTTTTTGGTTTGTTATTTAAACGTGTTATTTTTATTGTAAAATAACGATCAATTCACTAAAAATGATTTATTTTATTATTTACATATGTACGTGTATAGGAGGCATTTTCTTTTGAAATGTTATGTAGTTATTATGTGTTTGTTCGTAAAATGCTTTGTTTCTATGTTAAATAAATCATTTTAAAAATTATTTGCGATTTGCGATAATTGCAATTTTTTATTGCAGATAGTTTAGGCCTTGAACGATAAAAAGACATTTATAATGAATGTTTCTGGATTAAAGAAAGAAATCATGTTTGCCAAGAAAACTTATATTCAATAATTTGTTGTTTGTCTTTGTTTCATATTCAGGTTTAATTAACATGGGCATGCCCAGCTGGGTTAGGGTGCTGACGTCCACCCCTCGTAATGGCTTAAATTATTTGGAATACTTGTTAAAGGAGTTTTATGAGTTGGGAGATATTTGTCCAGAACTAAATGTGTGGTATAATCTTTAAAAAACCAAGTATTTAACAGGAACGAAATTTGCCGACATTAAAGTGTCTGCACTTTAGATGCTGCTACTACCTTTTTTCCTGCAATAGGGTACGCACTCATCATGTTCCCTTTAACCACCACTACTATGGAACGATCTTTCAGTACCCTCCGAAGAGATATAACAGACTAACTGGGTTGTGTTTGATAAGCGTCAATCGGAAATTCGTCAAGGAATGTCAACACTGGATTGAAACGAAAGTTTTAAATAAGTTTACACCAAACCAAAGGAAAAGTAGAAATAAAAGTTATTTTTTTTAAGTACATAATTGTAGTAACTAATAAAGTATTGTTATAATTTTATACAATTTTCTTACAATTTTGGTTTCATTTGGCTTTTTGGGGTAAAAATGTTACAACCTGAACGACCATGGCTGCGCCCTCCTAGAGTCAATTCTGAGTGCGCCCTTTATTCTAACAATATTTGTGTTAAATAATTTTGAAGTTCGATTGTTGCAAATAATATATCTTAGTTTAGCCTGGACCTCAGTAATTTTGGGTTTTCAATAACAAAATAAATTTTAGTGTAAGGCCTTGTATAATTTGCGAACACTGGGACTCTTACAATCGTTGTCAACTACCATTAAATAAGTTTTTTTCATTATGTGTCAGTCATTGGGATGTTAGGGAACAGGCAAATTATTTCTGCATAGTACCAGGCGGGGGATAGAGAAATGTTCAGAAAATTGATCAAGGAAATACATTTTAGCTTCAGTTTTCACATAACCTAACAAATTTTCCCTACACAAGTTTCCATTCGTAAGTGTTCGTTTAAAAAACATTTTAAACCTAAAAAAAGAAGAAAAGACACCACTGGACAGAACCAAACATTGTCGATATCATCACTAACTATTTTGAGTCAAATATATCGAGATATATGTATGAGCTGTAGTCCAAACGCTTGAAATGAAAAAAGTTTGTTCCTAGCAATTAAATATATATAAAGAAAAAAGAAGGAAGAATTCGCGATTACAGGTGGGCAAGCAGCTAAAGCTAATAGGCGCATCTTTAGTCTGAGCAATGGGATTTTTAACTTTTCACTAATAGAAGAAAACAAGAATTAAGGGAAAAGGAAAATGAAATATGCTTTCCCAACCATTATAAAGTCCCTTTCATGTTTAATGCACAAATTGTTTTCAGTTTCTACACGCTACCACCGGTATTAAATTGAATTATTTCTCTTGAATACTTGTAAAATTTACCTTACAAAACTGTGAAAAGTTTTTTACTATGGCAGCCGTATAAACACGCCAATCTCTTTGTGTAATAGAACATTAAATCGATCAATTTGAATTAAATTGAAGATTTTGTTTTAATTGAAAATCTTCAAATGCTTTTAATAACAATTAATTCTGCCCACACACTCATCCAACAATGACTAAACAACATTAATGCCAGAAGAAACAAAAATAAAAGCGTAAATCCAAAAAGTCTCTCAGTCTGTTCGATCATCACTTTGTTTTTTTTTCTTCAGCCTAAACTTGGCTACAAAATTATCAAAGCTCCAATAACAATTTGCCGCAATTTTTTAATTGTTTTTTTGAAAAAAATATTTCATTCAATAAAACTCAATAAAAAGGAAACCACATTCAAGCACATTCAACTAGTTATTTCGCCCAAAATTTTTAATGGAAAAAATTAATTTTGTTTTGCTTTTTTTTATAAAAAGAAAAAAAGTAAAGGAAGAATTTCAAAAATTAACAGCTTAAATTTTACCAGATGACACCGAGTCACGCAACCGATTTATAAGCATTTCATTTGGCGGTAAATGTTTTTGATGAAAAGTCTTGGTTTTAATTTAAATTTCTTTTTGATTGAAATCGCCCTTCCGTTGAAGTCGAAACTAGTTGCAGATTTGGTAACTACTGTCTTGTTCATCATTGTTTCCATTTTAATTGATACAAATCAAACTCTTGTTTTTATTGAACAAAGACGCGCCTCTGCAGCACCCACATAATGCCAACTGTTTTTGCTGTTTATTTTTGCTGTGGAACAACTTTCATGGAGGGGTTTTCTTTATTTTTGTGAAATAATTTGGTTTAAGTGAAATATTGCATGTGATGTTTTTTGATTAAAAAAAGTATATTTTAATTTTTAATAGAATTATATGGGGGTGTATGATTGAAAATACGTTATTATAAATAAAGTTTAGGCACTAAAGTGAGAAGTTTATGCGAAAGTCTAATATGTAACTCATCTTTTGTAACGTAAACATCTAGAGAAAATAGATTTTTACAGAGCGAACATCCAGTTTTGTCATGTTGCTAAAATAAAGACCCGACTTCTTAGCGTGGGGGTGTCAAGGCGCTACTCGCAGTGGGGCGCCAAGTTTTAGTTTCTTGACAGTTTTGCATGATTTATCGCTTTCTTTTTCGGTTTTTGATTCAGTTTTAAACTATAGTAAGATTTCATACTTTAAATATATAAAAATCAATAAATATATACATATACATATATATATATATATATATATATATATATATATATATTATACCGACTTTTTTCTCGATCGGCAAAGCCTAGTTAGCGTAAGAGAAAGTAGCAACTTCAATAAGAACAGTGAGTAAGTTGTCATTTGTAGAGGGTAAACTATATGTACATTATTCTCCTTTATGGCCAATAATAGAGTATGATCCAAAACTATAAGGAACATGATGTTGATTCTTGATTTGATATTACGACAGGGTGTTTTGATGTAGAATTTTGGAACGAATCTGAAGAAACGTTATGAAGAAACGAAAAATGACACTGAAACCAAACTTGACAAGGGATGACGAACATGATGTTGCGCATTAAAAATTTATAATTTTCGACATACTTTTCAAATTCGCAAAAGACATTTACATACATATCTTCAGTTTATATTATAAAAAATAATTAATAGTAATTATATTTGAGGTTTATTTTTTATCGTACAATTTCTTACAGTAGAGTACCGAGCATAATCAGCACACGGTACATAACACCTAGTTGGCGCCTGCTCTGAACACATTTTCATTAATTTAATATATTACGCTCGTGCCTACCTTAAATATATGTATCTTACAGTTTTTCTTCTTTAAAACCGGAATTTAATTGTTATCTTTTAGGCCCGAGTTGTTTCAAGAAAATGATTTTTTTTTCATTTGACAGAAGACAGTTGCTGCCCCTAACCCTTGATTAAGTAATTGCATTAATAAAATGTTTTCTATTAGCAAATCGAAAAATTCAACATAAGTATTCACTACATGGCAACACTGTTTGGGAATAAGAAGTTTTAAACATAAAAATCTGCAAAGACTATATTCCGCCATTTATGAAAGATTTTAATTTCAATTAAAAGTGAAAAACCCATAAAAGTTTTTGTGAGTTTTATAATTTTTTCATTTCTTGCTTCTGACAACCTTAAGGTCTTAAAGGGGCTGTTTGTTTAATTATAATTTTTTAGAAAAAAAATATTGAAACACTTTTTAAGCAATGTATTCATTGCTTAAAAAAATTAGTTTTGATACAAGAGGCGGTTCTTTTTATTTTTGATTTTTTATAGAATCCTACTAACATATATTATCAACAAAAGCGTTAGTTATTGTAGAATGTTTTTATAACATAGTCTTTGAAGCAGTGAAGGCAGCGGTTCAAGAGGTGTCGTTAAAAATGTAAAGCACATAGTGTTACTAATTCGCGTGTTCAACAACTATAATGACCTTTGTTTATAAGTATGTACAACTTATAAGTGCTTAAGAATCATATTTTGGCTGATGAGAGATGACGTGAGTATAGTGTATTTAATCGCCACGATATGGGCCAGCTGCGATTTACAAGAAGACACATCATTTTTTAATTTTAGATTTTAGGCTTGTAAATTAATCTCCGTCGAAAGTGACCGCATCATCAATAACCGCATTCGTCTAATTGCTTTAATTTAAACGGTCTATACATAGGAACCAAAATATTTCGAATAATATGGACCAAGTGGACTTTATTGTTTTATTTGAGCTTAACTTTTAGTTTATAAAAACATACAATTATTTGTGTGTGTGTGTGTGTGTGTCAGAATCTTCATAGTTAGCTGCAGTAAAGCCCATTTAAAAAAATTGATTTTAAACATTAAAGCCACAGAAATTGGGAAGTGAAAGGAAATTGAACCTCCGTATCGGATTTGATTAGTCTGTACGGGTAAAGTAATATAATCATTTATGATGCATTAGATCCGGCACGGACTCACCTCAAGCTTTTGGCGGGGGAAGTTTTAACGAACACAAATAATTATTTTATTTTTCTAGACATTTTTTAAGGGAAAATGTTAATTTTTAATAGTTTCGGTGGGGGATATTTCCCTTACATGTCATTAGATAAATGACATATTTGATCATAATCGAAATCAAACTGCTTCCGGGCCACTGGAGGAAACAATGATCCATCAGGTTACACGTGAGACAAATTCCAACAGCAATATCCTCTTATAAATGAACATTTTTCCAAACGAAAATTAAACAATTTTTACCTGCATTTTCTTTTGATTTCTCATTTTGTCTAAAGAATTTTGAGCATAAGACGTTTGAATTTTTCTAAAAAGTCACGATTAAGTAGAATGCACAAATGACATTTGGTAGAGGAAATAAATTTTGAAGACGACACAAACTCATATGAGACTTACTGGAAGCCGATGCACCCGCAACTGTTACTGTTTGGTGCGGATTTAGGGCTGGTGGTATCATTGATCCATACTTCTTCAAAAAATAATGCTGGGAAGCCCACCAATCCCTACATATCAACAAAAACCGAAATGCACGATACGGACTGAACGACATAAATTATATGACACCATCGACCGATGCCGGCAAAGTCGACATAACTCTGGATATTCCTCTTTATGTAAAAATAATAGCAAATTCGATGTGCTGGATCCGCACCAACGTGCGAGTTGATAAATTCGCATTTCATATTGTGGCATACACGGGTATTTTCGAATAAAAAATCCTTTGCAAAAGAGCAAAAAAAAAAATACTTCAACTGAAGGAGACTCGGTGTAACAATAAATTTGTGTTACGGTTGCATTGCCTGAGTACATTCCCAAATAAAATATTCCAGGTTATAATGTTTATCGTATTATCGGTAACTCAAAAATAATTGCAGCATAAGTACACATATTATTGTGCTGATTACTAATTTGGAACTGGAGCACTATTGATTATGTCACCGACATTTTACATTAATAAATGTTGCACTTAGTCAGAACAATAATAACTTTTATAGGTTAATAAATATGTTTTTTTATTTTCTAAATTTTGATTCTTAGAGATGCCAGATTATATTATATTATAAGCTCCATTGAGGCATAAAAAATATTTGTTGGTTCAAAACGGTTTGATATCTACGAAAATTCCTAGAGAAAACCAATTTGTGGTGATTTAAATATTTTTGTGATTAGAAGAGTATTTGTAGGGTGATTTTTTTAACAAAGATACTTTGAGCTGAAAAATAAAAACTATAGTGAGGTGAAAAGGTGAATTTCCAAAGCAGAATTACATAAGATCTCTAGGAAAAGAAAAACATATTTGATGAACGCTGACAGTATATATGATTTCTGACCTACAATGTGGCATTAACGTGACATTTAATCAATATCCAGCCAAACTAAAATGAATATTTAGAACACCTAAAGAGCTCTGTCTGTAGAAACTCTCCAATTTAATCGACTATGCGATGTAACAAAAAAGTAGTACTGAAGTTATGTCTCTTACCATAACGTTCAATTATGTGAAAAATTTCCTGATCAACTGTTTCTTTCTGTTGAAACCTCTTGGTAATCACGTGCAGTTTATTTTAATTCTAAGATGGGTAAGGTTTCTTCTCTAAGGTAGCTGCCAAATAATAATAGGAAGTCCAGAAAAGACCATTCTCAGTCAAATTTCTTTTACTAATGGATTTAACCTTGGGCTATATTAGTTGACTATTATTATTATTAATCAATTTTGAGCATTGGCTGCTGATAAGGCGCTTAATCAAAAATATTTTAAGGTAATCAGGAGGTTAACCTGATACAATCGATACTGAGGCTGCATATCGGCTGAAGAAATGCGCTTTAGGGGAGATACCCCAATTTATTTACAGTTAATGGTTTCCACCCACAATGCAGTTCTTCCAACCAAATATTAATTGAATTACTACTGTTGAGGCAAAGAACTTTGACAAACCCTAATCGTTACCTACTCTGACTCCAATTATGTATGTGAAATTTTAAATCGCAATTTTATTTTGTATGCATACACATTCATTTACTTAGATCCTTAACAAAATACATGTCAATTATAGTTTTGAGTAATTAAATATACAGAATATAGGCTAACTGCTCCCCCAAGCTCATTTTATTAAGGTTAAAGAGAGCCCAGCAAAATCCATCCGAAAGGAATAATTATTTTAATTATTACCTTTCATTCCCATTCACTTTTTTATTTGGAAAAGGTTTGTCTTGCTTAAATTAACATGTTGACATTTTCTTAAAATAGAGAAATAAATTCGTTTTATATGATGGATATTCATCGCCCATTATTGTATTGTTAGCAGAGTTTAGGTTAGCATATTTAAGTAATTAAATAAATTATAAATTGTATAAAAATAAGTGTTACTCGCAGCAAAAGAAAACGTTATTTAGGTGTAACAATTTGTGTCACAAACGAACATCAGCGCGTCACTATCATCAAGTCTTGTTTGTTGTAGTCCTGTTTAGACCGGTGTCTTTAGTTGTGTCAGTCCTTTTGTATGATAAGCTTATAGTGGTGTTCACCCCTTCGCCATTTATTTATTCCCTGAAGAAATCAAGCTAAAAAGTATTTAGCTTTAGCGTTGATAACAATTTTTTAAGTTTTTTATTTTTGTCGTACATTTAAACCAAGAAAGAGGTGATACGTTTGTATAAGGTTCGTAATAAATAATGACTATGTGTTCGTTTCAGTGATGTGTGCGGTTAACGTATTGGCTAAATAAAATAAATTGTTTGTTGTTATATTTGCATATTAAGTCATGTGGTGTTTTGTAATTTACGTGGGTTGTTAGTTATTTATTGAAGGATTATTACTTTGTTAGCGTTGTAGAAAAAACCTTTGGAATTTTGCAGAGTCTCTAATCACAACGGGATCCTCAAAAAATTGATAGCCTAGTGCCCAGATGTTTAAAAGTGCACTTTATAATTTTGACGGAAATATCAACTACGAATAGAATCAACTGTCTGATTTGGTTCCAAAAAAATGAATTGTTTTTCTATTTTTGTGTTTATAAATTCAATTTTACATCGTCCGTGTCGATGTTCAATGCTTGTAATTTCTTAGTTCGTTGAAAGCAGTTGTGCTGCCAAGATCATTTGCACAGATTATTAACCTAATTAGCTTTTCTTCCGAGTATATTTGTTTTATATTTTATGGTATATACTGATGTTTTGTTTATGGTTTGCATCGTCTATCTCCAAATATGAAACTAGATTTGGATACAGACGATGCAACCACATGTTTCCTTTCACACTTTGTATGAAAGGGATCTGTTGCTTAAACATGGTGTTGTCATAAGAGGAAAAATGTATATCTTTTGGACACTGTGTGACAGGTCACTGAATAGACGTATCGAATCTTGTTCCGTCTGGGTTACTTTTGAATTTACATTTTAAAATTCCTAACGATAACTCTGGCCTCAAGGTTTGTCATTTTGAGAGAGTTTTATCAGTTATGATTATGTGGCTCGAAACTTAACAAACAACCCACGAGTAGCTTGTACTCATGCAACGTAACATATGTTTGTATAAGAGTAGCTATTATATGCACTTTAAGGTCAATTGGGATTGGGTTTGTCATTGTCTTACTTTCATACAAAATTTGGTGTAAAATATTCTGCCATTAAGATCGTATCATGTGATTAGCAAACTAAACTTCTGCAGATGTGTTGGTACGAGTTTTACGAAAAAAATATGAGTGTTTCGATTAACTCCAAACGTTTGTTTCAAAACCTCAAAGAAGTTTAAAGAAAATATCTACTCCTAAAAGTAAAAGCAAGGTCATTAATAACGACAAAATTTTTTAATTTGTTTTACATTGGAAAATTGAAACCGTCAGCTGTAACCCGTATCATTATTTGATGGTATCGTAATAACTTAATACCAAACATTTTCAAACACACAGAGAAACCAAGTAACTCTTTTATGACCAGAAAAACAGCTTGATAAACTCGTTTACTGCCGTTGTCATTATTCTGTTGTTACATGTAAAACGCGGCATTATTAAAGTATTTAGTAGCACTATTAGATGGAAGTAGTTGTAACAGTAACACTCGCTACTGGGAAAGGGGTTGAAATGGTTACTTAGTTTGTAAAAATCCTGTTTCATACCAATTATATTGCATAGGGCCCCTGTTGATTAGCGTTGTTGTTTTAAATATTTCCTTCCTTTTCATTGAAGTAAAAAAAGACGCGCAATGTTTACATTTCAATTTAAATGTCATATAATGAAATTGAAACTTTTTTTCGTGTATTCAATGGCAACTCGCTCGCAACGCTGATCAAACATTATCCCATAATTAAAGGCTTTTAAAAATTTTCGAAATACACCCCTTTCGTTTTTCTTGTTTTTTGAAGGATATTATCAGCCTTCAACTAGCAAATGTCCTTGTGTCTTGTTGACTGTGGGCACGTGTGCCTGAATGTTTGCATTACAGTCTTAGTTTTGTTTTAGACGAACGACAGTGTGTAACAATTTAACCGCAAAATTTATTCATGATTTTGATAATGTATTTTTTCTTTGATCCTTGATTTTTTCCCCCGTTTAGCTTCTGTTTGTTTTCATTTTTCTTCTAAAAGTTGGAGGCGTTTCCTTCAATATGTTCACCCCTTTTACTCTGGCACTTTTAGACAAGCCACATGATTGTTTAAGGTTACGCGATTTCCAGAACAAATTACAATCCTTACATATGTTGGCAAACAATTTTCGGATTATCAGATTTACATTCATTTATAAATGTAATGTTGTGCCGGATTGTGTTGTTGGCAGCCAACAGCTGGATTGATTCTCAATGTTTAAGAAATCAATTGAAAGTACATGTGTATGTCCCAAGTTTACATAATGCCCTTGAAGCGTTTTTTCTTTCGAATACTGAATTAAATACCAGAAAATTGATTTGACAAGAGCAAAAGCATTAATTTTTATTGTCAAATCAAGATTAAAAGCCTCTTTTGAAAGTCCCGAAATGCGAAAGGTGCCACCTGCTACCGTTGAAATTGACTTTAAAATTATTTCTTTTGTGGAATACCGTCATTCAAACAGCGGTGGCACAATTATTTCTGTATAGAAAGTCATTCAAAATGATTTGAATAGCAGATATGTTTACTTAAAAGTGACAAGTAGAATTTATTGCAAAATGTTACCTTGCAAATCCTTAATTGCCAGCGGCTTATCAGTGTCGACAATTAATTTTACATGAAACCACAGAAGATGTCCCATAGCTGGTAAAACGGTTGGTCTAAGTCGCCTTATTAGAACTACAGCTCTTGTATTGATCTTTGTTTTATAGGAGTTATCACTTTCTCTTGCCTGAAGAAAAGTTCAAAGATTATCAGCCATTCAAAGACTCGCCTTTTTAATGGTTGTGTCGGTTTAAGTTCTCTATTTATGCTGATCCCGCCAACCTGATGTATTGCTAGCTGGCGATTATGGAGCAACCGGTCCCCAATGATTGTATAGGGCCTTAAACTGGAAGACAAAATATTTCAAGAATCGATCAGTAGCTAATCGAGTGAGACTGCGGCACCCAGTATCCAACTGGACAAGAAGTTCCGGACAGATTGTCATGGTCCAGCTAGCAACTTTTACAAATGCGTATAAGGGCGTTGTTAACCGCATTATTTTCTTTCAGTGTGAAGACCGCAGCCGGGTATAATTGAAAGACACTATGACATCTGAGATCCAGTGCTGTCTGTTACAAACATGGGAAAAATTTTGCCCTTTTAAAAATGAAACTAGGCGTGGCAGCTACTATTTAAATTATATACTTATAATAGTTTAGTATGTTGTAAGCGGAAACTGAGAGGAAATACTTTTTATCATAACTGTCATACAGTCCTTAAAATTAACAAAAAAAAAAAAGCAGAGAACATGGCTCTTCTCATAGCGCGGATCTAGGAAGTAGGATATATTCTTCTCCAAAACGACATCAAATTAATATTTTCCCACACACAAAAAAAAGAAAATAAATTTAAGGATTGTTTGAACGTTACTACATTAATTTGATCCTTAAGCAACCAACCAGCCAATGAATGGTGCGAAGTGAAGATAACATAGTCGCAGTAGCAGCCGTTATCGAAGAACAGTTTTATTTTGCGGCTGGACTTGGCCCTGCATTCATATATGATTGTGTTAACTCAAAAACTGAAGCTAAACAACTATAGACAACACCGTGTAAATGTTGGCCGGAGATCCTGAATCGAGCCAACAAATCATCTTGAAGCAGTGCCAGCGAAGCCAGCTATTTATAGCTAACAGCGTTGTTAATTTTAAAAATTTTTTCTTATCGTTCCTACCTGGTCACCTTATTTGACTTGTTGTTCCACTTATGCCACCTTCTATTTAACTCTTTTAATAATTATGAATTTCTAACTATCCTATATTAGACGTTATATCCTTATTTTTAACCAATTAAAATTCCTTACTGGCGAATCATTTGAGAAATAAATTTAGGAAAATAGAAACACGCAATTTTTCAATAAAAAATAAACACTAAAACGTGAATAACAACACAGAAATCAAACCTAATCATAAAACAAACCGGGGGACAAAATCTGTTATGGAAATTAACAATTAAAAACTCGCAGGACATCTTGGCTTGTAACCATAATTATGGTTAAACATGCTAATTTAAGCACAAAAATAACAAAGGAAATATAAGGAAAATATGAAGGATATGCGTTTGAAATACTTGGTTTGACTAAATACCGAAACGATAAAGAAAACAAAGCAAAATATTTCAATATTTTTATGTTTTTTTTTTGATTGTTAAAAAGTTAAACGTGATTTTACGCTTTTTTATTATCATCAGATCTTGGCATGCGATCATAAAATATTCCATTTTTATTTTCACGTATTTCTTTAGTGACTGGCGACAACTAGATTTTGCTGGAATCTATTGCTGTCGTTGTACATACTGACATGTTTATTAAATTTTGGGCCACTCCTTGTAATGTGTATTGCCTGCTTATCACTTAGGGAGTGTCCTTGCTAGAGTTGAAGTCTTGTTCTTTGTTTTTAAGGTTAGTGAAAGGATTAAATGTTTAACAGTTTTCTTTATGTTAACAGCAATTTAATTGTTGTGTGAATACAATTCTTTTCAATTCACTTTATTTCAATTTTGAATTAAAGGCTTTACATATAGAGACGCTACAATCGGCAAAGTTGAACATTTGGAGGCAAAATTTATTCTAAATATTTATCATAAAATACAAATTTATTAGTATGAATATCTATTTCTGTGAGTTTTACAGCCTCTATTGGATTATCTGGAAGTAAGAATAGGCAACTTTAGGAAATTTCAAGTTCCACGCCTACCTCCCATACAAACTAAATATATATCGGGAACTATAAACGTGTTAGTTTTTAATTTTCCACACGAAATACTTTGTATAAGTGCAAGTCATCTGAACAAAAGGCGTGTCATCTTGCATACAAACTAAATAGTTCTTATCACGTATCTGAAAAATCGTAACAGGCAACGAATTACTATGCTATAGTTAGCATTGTCTAGAAAAATGATTTATTATCGCATTGCTACAATTTTTTTAAAGCTTTTTATCCGCTTGTTTGAAATGTGCGTACAGCTAATGTTTCTAATCATATAATAGGAAAACTACAACATCGAGAGTTTTCAAAATGTGTACAAACGACTTTGCAGCCTTTGTTTAATAAAATATGGTATGTGAAAAATATCCTACAGGACTGGAAAGAGTCAGTAATAGTGAAACTCAATAAAAACGGGTATAGCAAATATGAGGTAAATGGAGACGCATATCGCTTCTACCATCAATCTTACAACTATTCAAGGAAGTCATACTAAACAAAATAACTGATCCATTAGACAAGATGCTGCGAAAATACCAAGCGGGATCATATAAATATGCACACCTAAAATTATTGTAGAGCAATCGATCGAATATATCGCAAGCCTGAACTTGGCGTTAGAAGACTACGAAAAAGCATTCCACGCTCTAAGTAAAAATACATATTGATTGCACTTCTAGCACAAGGGTTACCCAATAAAATTGTATCGATAATAAGAAATAGCTATGAAGGAACGAATTCTAGAGTTTCACACGAAGGCAATGTCAAAGAACCATTTTTTACTACTATTACTCTTTATCACGGTTCTTTAAAAATCTTGATACTATTTCAGTTGGCCTAAATTGGAGAATGTTTAACAAACTCGGTGATCAGGAGTATGCCGTCAATGCGGTTCTTCTAACAACCACATATTCGGATATGCAGACCAAGTTAAATAAGCTATCCGAAGAGTCCCTCAAAATTGGTGTAAAGACAAATAGTGGCTAAACAAAATCTTTTTAAAATATAAAATCTACAACGACGAAGAAGTTAATATGGATCGTTTTGAATATCTCCGCGGAATATTATCAACTACTGGTGGTACGAAGGAGGATGTGCTCATCAGAAACTATAGACCTTAAAACAAAAGAAAAAGCATCTTCTGTTTTATTACATGGTTCCGAAACATGGCTTATCACCAGCACCATAACCAAGGCCAGCAACCTGAAAATGTTCATAAACAGATGCTTTTGAAGTATATTAAAAATATGATGGCTTCAAACTATATCAACCAAATGCCTAAAGAATATAACCGGCCAACAGGAAATACGAGGCCATATAACCGAACGAAAGTACGGTTGGGTCGGATATACACTCAGAAAAAACGACGATGAAGTCTCGCATTCAGCTTTTCAATGGCAATCTTAAGGTCGTCGAAGCAGCGGCAGACCAGTAAATACCTGGAACATTAACAACAGAAACCAAATCGTCCATTGATGAATAAAGATATTTGAGAAATTATCGAGATACATGGAGAAACTTTGTAAATAGACTAAGTTTAGAATATCTTAATCATAAATGGCATAATAATAAAATCCCAATATTTAGCGGCAGTAAGACCGCGATTAAATTCCTAATGAGAAGGTGACAAATTCTAACCAAATACATGATCGTCCACATGAAAATTTTTATCACCACGTACTCGTCTACAAGAGAAACGCCGTTGCTACGTCGTAACGCGCATTGTAATTTCAGATTTATCCGTCATCGTACAGAACAATTGGCCTTGTGCCCATTAAATTTACCAAAAGTTTTATGCCGAAAAATTAAATTTAGTGCATTTGCCTTGAATATAACGCTTAAGTCCGAACACAATGGGACCGGATAATGTTTGTGTTGCAGGTGACTTTGAACTGCCTGCCAAACTAATACAATAAATGATGAAGAAAATAAAGCACTAATGAAGGCTCTTTCACACTATTAAATTGCGTAAAATGAGAAAATATTATAGTGTGAAGACAAAATGTTATAAATCTTAGACTTTTCATTTCATTGCGATAGTGTAGACAGTACGGAACGATTATCTCTGCGAAATTCCCACGAAAATCTAAACACTTGTAAAATAGTGTGAACGGGGCTTTAGTTGCATCTTCGTTCCGCAATTGAACCTGTGGCGTTTTTGTATTATTTAAGAGCCAGGCTCCTTTTGGGAGAATTTTTAACCGCTAACCTCCACTGCTTATCCGGAAACGAATGATGATTTGGAAGACAGTATTGATCATATTTTAGCGGCTCTAATGCTGCAAATTTTAATTTTATATTAAACCAGCATCAGCCCTACAAGTCAAATATGCCTTCTTCGATTTTCATATTCTGTACCACTACAACGAAGATCTGCTGATAAGAAAATATTCTATAGCATTTTAGTTGATAAAATATGTAATAGAACATAAACATACTTTCTGGGCCCATCTCTCTTTCTATTCATTTCTTTCATTTCCTTTATTAAAATTTTAAATCCTTAAGCTAAAGAATCATGGAAGCGTAACATTTTAACACGCAACGGGTTAATTATTTTAATGATTTTTCTTTGTTATTTTGTGTATTTAAACCGCAAGATCCACTTATGTTTTTGAACTGAGTTGTTGTAGGGAAAACGGAATTTAAATTTTGTGTTTTTTTCACTGTATTTAAAAAGTTTGTTCGACTGTGGGCTGCAAGTGTTGTTTGCTCATAAAAATAATTAAAAAAGAGAAATAATAACCAACTGGTTGATAATTTATGGCATTACAATTCAATTATTTTATAATGGATGAATCATTTCATAAGAAAATTATTTTTATTATCCTTTGTATTGATGTGCAGTCCATTGTTTTATGGCGAATCGTTAAAACTACATTCCAGATTAATTTATATTTGCTGATTTTTTTCTGAGAAAAATATGCAATAATTGTCACTGTTTTAATAAAAAAATAACAGCAAAAAAAAAAAAAAAACGTGAGCTTATGCATGGAAACTTAAAAAGAGGAATATTTGGGATATGTTTTTAACAGGACTGTAAAAGTTAAGAAAATTTCTCTTGATTGAGGCCAACAACTTCGCGCGAAACTTAAAATGTTTTTTTATCTTTATATTAGGAAATGCTAAGTTAAGTTAAAAAAAAAATCCTTTCGTAAGACTTACAATATCTGTAATGTTCCTAAAACACTTCTTGAGAATCTTTATGGTTCACTGTTTCTTGACTTCTTATTTAAGTCAAGTACTTTGAACAAATTTAATTTTCATTTCAATTTCAAAGTAACTGAGAAAATGGCTGTTGGATTGTTAATAATTTCGAACGGTGTGGAGGAAACACTATGAACTTTAAATATCGAATAACAAAATCCCTAGAAATCCTTGAAATTACCGCTAGAAATGTAGCTGTTAGAACTGTTTGCTCACGCAGCCATATTAAACAATGCTCAAAACTCCGATTAACATCGATTAGCTATGGCAATAGAAGTTTTTCCGTCATACGCTCACGTTCTGTGCTCAAAAAGAAGGAAAATTAAGAATGGACAATTTTTTTGAGGGGTTATATAAAAATTTGAGTCTTAGAAGGAATTGCTCGATTTTGCACAATAACCGTACTTCAGTTTAGTTGCCTTCTGGCAACCAAAAATGTACTATATGGCAGCTGCCAGTTGCAATTTGTAATATATTTCCTGTCAACTGGCAACGCAGCCGAGGTTTGGTTGCCGTCCATAATCGGCGTAAAAATAATTCCAATGTAAAAGCAAAGGCTCGGGATTAAACATTTTAATTTATCTTTTAAAGTGTTAAAGGATCAGCCTTAAATGAATAATTGTTCATTGAATAATCTTGACCAACAATGCAAAAACTAGTCAGTTTTACTGCTTCAGATTATACAAGAAATTTTCATAAATTGTTTGATTTTAGAATTGATTTAAAAAATAAACGTAAAATAAAAAAATTGCATTTCATCTCTTTTATTTTGATGTCCAGTTTATCAGCCTTTGGCTGCATTTTATAGTAATTTTTTTGCTTTTAGATATTTAAACAATTTACATTTACCGAACTGAATATATTTTATTTTCTTAATTAATCATTCAATTTCACTCATATTCGGCACAAATACGCTTTTAGGAAATGTAAGCTAACAAGATTACGCAATAATTGCATAAATTTTGTAAAAGTGATAGCATTTTTACCATAAATAATATATGGCAGGACCTAAATTCCTTTCTGCGATTACCTGGAAAATTTACGGGCTAGGTGCTGCTGCTGATTTAATCACCTTTTCATACCTCTTCGGTTACACTTGTAGCTAAAATAACATTTTGAAATTAAAGGATATGTTATGCTAGTGTACCAAATTTCAAAATCCTCTGACAGCTCCTTCTATTTTTGTCCAAACTTTATATGGGATCAAAGCACTGTGCGTTAGTGTAACTCAAATATCGGTGTGCACAAAAAGCTCTGAATACATTCCAGAAGAGAAACCAATATTTCGATAATTAAACTAATATGTGACTCAGTGATCTGAGATCTACTCGATTACTGTAGAGCACAAACAGACATGCGGCAGTCGAAAAAACTCTTTGACCCCGAAGGTTTGATGGTAGGGGCTATTCTAAATCTCAGCAGAAATTATATTAAGCTTTACTGAGCTGAGAACATTGCAGACTTAACTAATACATGAATAAAAATTTGTGCATACCCTTTCAAGAGGAACAAGAAACTTCACTACGTAGGCTTAGCTACGTAAGCAGTAGGATACTAGTTCCAGATGACGTAGTTAAAATAAAGCCCACAATAGTTACAAGATTTATAAAAATACTGGAATTGTTTTAGCTGGACAAGAGGCTCGATTGACCGGCACTATAGTCAATCGAGGTATTTTGAAGAGATCGACAAGAAAACCTCTCACAGGTTGGACGGCTTAGTAATCTATGATACTGCTGAGGAAAAAGGATAGCGCACGTCGTGTGTGAATGTCCAGCGCCGGCTAAAAAGGTACCTATATATTTAGCGGTCAGCTTTGAAATCCCCCTACATTAACCATGTTACAATCGTTATGGGTAGTAATCATGTAATGATAAAATATTAACATGTAGTTGTTTATTTAATATACTGCAATATCTATACTACAACCGTAGCATGAAAACTAGAAACTAAGTTTAAGCAAAAAATTCATTATAATAAGTTTTCGTTACTGAAACTAAACTGTTGATTGTAAAAATATCAAAATTCGATTACCATAAAAGAAGCACAAAATTTCATTTGTGTTTTTGACATTTTTAAAAAAGTTACAGAACAGAAATTAAAATTCACAAAAGATATTTTTAAATATACAAGAATAAAAGAAGGAAACAAAATAAACTAAGAATCCAACAGCTAAATCAAGTTTCCCAAGCACTATTCGCTTAAAGAGAACATGTCCAACGAATTTGCTTTCTTATTTTATAGTAAGAAAGCAAAGAACCGTAAGAATGGAATTTCGTGTACTGTCTACATCTCGTATCAATTCCATTAACTTTTTGTGCTTTCGAATTCGTTAAGTATAAATTCAATCAAATTGAAAAATATTGTGTATTTTGTAAATACAAACTCTTTTCCACAAAAGTTCCAAAATTATAGAAAAGAACACAAAGACTCGTATGTACAAATATAATCGTATATACACTATATTTCCGAAATTGTACATTGTACACAAAGTTGACTTTATAAATTAGTATTTCATTTCTTGGTTGTATTTCAGAGAGAGTATGAAAAATTAAACACTGTTTGCAGTAAAAAGGGAGTTAAAATACAGGACAGCATAGCATAGAAAAATAAATTTCATCTTACCTTTTTTTAATTAAATGAATATTTTGAACTAATTATTAAAAACAGGAGTGACTACATATATTTAAACAGCGTTTTTTTCGACAAAAAATGTATAAACCTCTTTTTATATCCTTCACAAAAATGAAAAGAATATGTATATATATATGTATATATATATAGGTTTGTCGTTCCATTTGTAATTTCTACAATATACCTTTCCGACCTAATTAGGTCCGTCCTATGTTGAAATCATCTTTCTGGCAGCACTAGAAAAACTAGGGTCTTGAAAACCGGACTATTTGATTAGTGCGTTTGCGGAAAACGGTCATAGCGGTCTATAAGTTCCCGAGATATAGGCAATAACGAATTTTCTGTTGTTTTTTCGGTATTTTTACTCATGCGGGGAAACGGTTATTCATATGCACATACAATACAATTTTTACACTCCTAATCCTTATCAAATTTATTATAATCCAGAAATTGTATTCCCGAGGCCCCTAGATAACTGACGGACCTAAATGTAGAACCGAATTAAAAAAGTTGAAAAAAAATATCAAACACAATCAAAGAGACTTAAATTCCACCAAAACCCAAAATTTCACAAAAAACCAAAAATTTCAAAAAAATCAATATTTTATGAAGGCCTTCGAAAAATTAAAAAAATCAATATTAAAGAAATATAAAAAAAATCAAATTTCATCGCAAATGGTGAATCCCCCAAAATATTTAAAATTCATAAAAATTTTACATTTTACTAAAAATCTTATTTAATATAAAAAATAAAGACGAAAATTTACCAAAAATTGGGAATTTGACAATTCAGCTGAAAACTAAGCTATAGTCCAAAAGTTTTCTAATAAATAGAAATTTATATAAAAGAGAAATTGCAAAACTTGCGAAAAATCCAAAATTTTTGCAAAATATTATTTCACCAAATATTCACCATAAAACCGAAAATCGGGAATAAAAAAATGTAATTGTTTAAAAATCAATATTTATTTAAAAAAAAACCAAAAATTCACCAATTTCACCAAAATAACATATGTTTGATCTTTTTATTTAATTTTAGTTCAATAATTCTCAAACACTACGCCTTTTTATGTCTTTTAAATAAACAATTTTATTTACTATTTCAGTATATCGCTACGCCTTGGTGTAGCGTCATCAGGAAATAAATATATTACAAAAACGTCAATTAATAATAAATAAATTATGAAAAAAATTTCCTAACACTAAGAAAAAAGTTTAAAATTCAAAAACAAATGGATATACAAACTGAAAATAATTATACATAAAAAAGAAAGTTTTAAAACAACTGAAAATCCTTTAAAAGAATTTCATAAAAAGGCTAAATTTTAAAATTTTTAATTTCACCAAAATGTTTTAGTTTCGCAAAAAGTCAATACTCTATAAAAAACCTATGAAAAGGTTCATAAGACGTTTATTTTACAAACAAGTCACCAAAATCAATCCTCAAATTATTTTAATCGAGTGAAAGGCTGAAATTGCAGAGAAAACTCTAAATTTTATGAAATATTAGAAATTTTATTAAAAACCCAAGTCTATTATTTATTAATACATGCTTTATTTAAAGCTTTATTGTTTATGTGTGCGGGAGCAATTATTCATAATATAAATGATTCACAAGATATTCGATTAATAGGAGGTTTAAGTTTAATAATACCTTTTACTGCTTCATGTTTTAATGTAGCTAATTTAGCTTTATGTGGGATACCTTTTTTAGCTGGGTTTTATTCAAAAGATTTAATTTTAGAAATAGTTTCTTTATCTTATTTAAATTTTTTTTCTTTTTTTCTATTTTTTTTTCTACAGGATTAACTGTTAGTTATTCTTTTCGTTTAGTTTATTATTCAATAAGAGGGGATCCAAATTTTTCTTCATTAAATTTATTAAATGATGAAGGTTGAGTTATATTAAAAAGTATGATAGGTTTATTAATTTTAAGAATTTTAGGAGGATCCATATTAAGATGATTAATTTTTTCAACTCCTTTAGTATTAATTCTTCCTTTTTATTTAAAAATTTTAACTTTATTAATTTGTATTTTTGGTGGGATTATTGGGTATATAATTTCAAATATTTCATTATTTTTTTATAATAAAGCTTTAAATTATTATAATTTTTCTTATTTTTTAGGTTCTATATGATTTATACCTTATATTTCTTCTTATGGTATTATTAATTATTATTTAATAATTGGTAAAATATCATTTAAATCTATTGATCATGGATGATCAGAATATTTTATTATCTGCAATGCACTAAAAATTTTTGTGACGGGTCTTTAAATAAGTTTAAAAGATTCAGCATAGTCGGTCAGTATCTAGCGAAATAATAAAAAAAAATTTCATGTTTTCGAAACATTTCAAATTAAAGATCTTAATAATACAATTCATTTCTCAAATTACTCATTATTGAATCATCATAGAAATCAGCTAGTCACCATCCATTTTTACATTAATTTATATTAAAAAGAAGAAACGTAAAAATTGACCTAAAAATCCGTTAAAAATTTCTTTAAGATAAAATCTTATTCTTCTACGAAGTAACTAGGAAACAATAATTGTGAATTATTCTACACTGTCTCCAAAGTTCATTCTTTTATTAATAATTCTAACTCTATTTTTAGCACTAACAATTTTAAAATTAGTAAGTGTTACTCGTAAATTATCTCAAATGACATTTACCACAGTCATATGCGGTTCATGTTGTCGCGTAACAGCATGAAAAATAAACATGAACAATTTAGAAAATTATACACTCACACTAGTACAGCCGAATGATAATATGGTAACAGAAAGATACATTTCTAAGCACCCTCTAATTGTCTTCATCATGGTTTTCTTTGTGAAGAAAACAAAAATTTTTCCTCAATTAAAACTTCATTGTTGGATTCAGTATTATAGCTTAGTGAGTTTCTTTTGCGTTTGCAAGATGATGTCATATGTGGAAACAACAATAATAATGGAACTTAAAGGAGTGAATTTATTAGATTTTTTTGTTTTAAGTAAATTTCCTATTTTCACTCTCTCATATATAATTTGGCTATGTCCTGGCATATCTTTCAATTTTCAACATTTGAGTTTGGAGAATATTGCTTTTATCAGGAAGCCTTTTTCATGCCAGCCACTGCCTTAGACCCTTTGCCATCGATGCTTTCTTAGCCAATAATGATCAAACAAGGCGTCTGTAAGGTAAATGTAAAGGCGTGTAAATCTTAGCAGGCAGCTGCCTTACGACATAACGAGCCATTTTAGTTCGAAGCTATGAAAGCTCCTGCGAACTATTAAAACTTCAAATTGCTAATGCCCGATTTGGGTCCAAGTAACAGATATAACGGTACTCCTGAGGAAGCGCTGGACTTCTTGTCCCGTTCCGGGGGCTGGTTATCTTCCAGTTTCGGGCTTCAGATTTAGAGATTGGTGTGCAGGAATACACCAAATGTAATGAGGCGCTGAGAGGAGCGTATAGACGAGCAAATGAATATTAATCATATGTTCAAAGACGTGGATCCAGCTTAAACTAGGACGGTGAAGTATTACCGAAAACAATAAATTCTTTAAAAAAAATTCTTTAAAATTAATTT
The DNA here is from genome assembly GCA_963932375.1 of Phania funesta. Taxonomy (NCBI): domain Eukaryota; kingdom Metazoa; phylum Arthropoda; class Insecta; order Diptera; family Tachinidae; genus Phania; species Phania funesta. The sequence continues at coordinate 91,592,982 of OZ010653.1, read as the reverse complement.
TTAATGGTTTTGGAGGGCAAATGTGTTGATGGAGTATAAAAAAAAAGAGTTATTATATCTACCAGCTAAAAAGCCTAAAAGGATTGATAGTTGTTACAAAGGGCACTGATAGTTCTGTTTCTACTAAAGAAATAAAAAGTGCTGTAGAAGCAGAAGTATGTGACGTAAGGTCAGTGCCTAATATACTAAACAACCAATGCATCGGGCTGAGTTTGTATTCAACGCAAATTATATAATTCAGAAACTCCGTTCATCCTATTTACAACTTACCTTATCTTCTCAACAGACGAATAACCGTATAAGAGCCATTAAGACGTAATGGTGCACTAATTGCCAAGATCTCGGTCACACTGAAAAACCTTCAGTATGCTTGCATTGCGGCGATGCCGACTGAACATCGCAATGCACTTCTTCCAGCATTGTCAAAAACGCGAATTTAAAGAAAATAGCGCTTCCCAATTTTTACCCAATGTTAATGCAAAAAGTAATGCGCAAAAACGTTCATAAGCCGATATCTTAAAAGAGGGTGATCAGATACCATCTACGAAAAATTCGAGCTCAAACAATAACCTGATACAAACAATGAACAATTTTATGACAACAATGCAGAATATGTTGCAAGAATTGATGCGCACCCAAAACATGATTTTTCAAATTTTGCTTAGCAAAAAATGAACCAGACGAAAAATGCTTCAGGATCGCGAACGCTCTGTTCCAATATAAATACTAAGTAGAACATTTTCTGCTAACACAGGAAATAGACATACTTTTAGCTTCTAAACCGCACTTCACTCTAAAAAGCTGCTCTAGATTTTTTAATTACGTCACTAAACACCTGAGTGGAAGGGCATGTGGTGGCACTGCTATCGTAGTGCGTAAAAACGTAAGACACTCTCTTGCAAGCTATGTAAGCTTATTGATATCAAAATTGCGGTCTCATCTGTGTATGTATTATATTGGAAATCCAGTTGGCACTTTTCGTACTGGTGCTACTGATACCGGATACGGGTCAAACAGTTTTCCGCGATAAATTATTTCTGGTGCTTGTTTTGACTTCAAATAAGAAGTGAAAAAATCAACTGGCCGGTGTTGTTTTTGATTACATAGGAGCTTAGTCACTAATCACAGCGCACATTGCGCCTTAACAGTTTCTCTACAAATACGGCAGTTTTTTATTAATGACTTTTAATAAAAAATAACCCGCCTCACTGATTTTTTTTCCTATACCCGAGATCTAAAATAACTGTTTTATCTCTAAGGCTCTCTCGGGGGCCACATATTGCAGTCAAATAAAAAGCACGAAAATCTATTACAGAAGATGAAACAATTTCATTGCAATTCAAACGATGCAAAGATTTTCGTCTTCTAGGCTGAAGTAATATTTTTATTAAAGAATTCAATCCTCCCCTTATCTGCACAACAAAAGACTGTTTGTATTATGTACTCCCAAGAAAAGTACTTCCCCATGATTCATTTAATTTATAACAAATTCATGTTCTATTAACAAACACTTAGTTTCACTTATGATTGTAATTTTGGTCTAAGTTTTCAATTCATTGATGGGACAAACAAACTATCATCTCTCTAATACGAGTTGACCGGCATTTTAATACACATGGAAAAAAGTTGCACAGCTACGTTTTTGAAAAGAGATGCCATATTGTTTAAGAGATACCGTTTTCAAGAACCGATAGTTTTTGGTTAATTGGCATAAATCTGCGAGTTAAGAAACACACGGGTATTTTTAAGAAAGGGGTATGAAAGGGGTATGCAAGTATATACTTAGGTTTGTTCTTCCGTTTATAATTTTTACAATATTAATTTCCAAACCAACAAAGTATATATATTTTGGTTTATATATATGTATGTATGTATATGGAAGTTCAATTGACATATCCGTCTGTCCGATGTTGAAATTAACTTGCTGAGGGCACTAGACAGCCTAGGATCTTGATGCTTTGACAATTTCAGCAGCACGTTTTGGGAATTTTTCATTTGGAATCAAGTTTCTGAGATATGGGCGAACAAGCTTTTTTATATTTTTTTATATTTTTACTCTTGCGGGGAAACGCTTATACATACGACCATGAAATTTGCCTAATCTAAGTCCTTATCAAGTTTCATATAAAGTCCCCCTACTGCATCTATCATCCTGAGGCCCCCAGATAACTCACGGACCCATTACAAAATTTAAAGAAAAAAAAAATACAAAACTTCGCCAAAAATATAAAATAAAAAAAATTATAAAATCAAAAAACTGACATAAAAAATTGAATTGCAAAAAACCGAAATTTTATTTAAAAAAACAAAATTTTGAAATTTAACCGAAAAGCCGAAAATTAAAAAAAAAATATTTTATTTTATTCTCGTCAGAATAGAATACATTTTACACAATTATATAATAATCTTATTCGCCACAAAAACAAAATTTTTCAAAAAATTAAGAATTCACCAAAAAACTGAAAAATTATAACAAATTAATATTTTACCAAAGATCTAAATTAAACTGAGAAATAAAAAAAACTCTAAATTTCAACCCAAAACTAAACTAAAGTTTAAGATATTCAATTGCCAAAATAATAAAATTTTTCAAAAAAGCCTAATTTCAAGAAAGCCAAAATTGCAACACAAATTACGAAAAATTCAAAATTTGGTAAAATTTTAAAGTAATCAAAACTTCGAAAATTCACAATAAAATTGTAAAACAGGAATTTAACAAATTAATTGCAAAAATACCACAAAATTTAAAATTCTCCAAACTTTCAAATTTCAAAACTAAATTTGCAATTTCACCAAAATTTTTCAGATTCGCGAAAAATTTAAAAAAAATCAATATTCTATGAAAAACGTTGCAGTTTTAACAAAATCGATGTTGCACAAAGTCATATATCTGACAAAAAGTTAATTTTTACAAACCTGTAACCAAAAACAAACTTCAGGATATTTTGTAATTTAATATCAAAATTAACCCAAAGGTTGAAGTTGAACCAAAAATGCTCAATTTTATCAAATATTACTAAAAATCCAATTCCCATTTAGTCTATTATTCTCCAAAAAAATCGGGATCTTTTTAAAACAAGTATAATCATTGAGGAAAAAGAAAGACAATTTAAAACAGCCGTGTAATTAATAAAGAAAATCTTATCTATTAACAGATCGAAAATGCATTTATGCTCAGATAAGAACAATATTAAAAGAATTTCAAATAAAACAATAAAATTACGGATATAGAATACAATCTCAAAACTAGCCGGGTTGACTCTCTAGCGTTGGACAGTTCAGCTGACCGGCGCCGAATCGTCTGAACCTTCCTTCGCTCCGATCGCTGTAATCTATGTTGGTGCTTTAAGGGCCAAAAAAGTATACTCACGGTGCACCGAATTGTCAGCGCACTGCCGACAACGGCGACGACCTGCAAGAGTTCGTTGCTAACTTTGACACCTCCTAAAATATAACAATTGGGAAAACTGTCACTACGATCTGGTCACCCATTTCGTTAAAATTGGAACAATTTCGCATAATTCTAGTTCCTTTTTTTGGTTTTATTTACAAAAAGTATAACATTTTATAAAAATATGGTATTAAAAATAATAATAAAGAAAAAAATGCCTTTAAAAACGATAGATTATATCTTTTGTCTATTTGGCTGTCAAACTTAACGTTAAACAATGTTTTTCCCTAATTCAGTTTGATTAATAAAGGCGAATATTAAAAATGAGAAAACGACAAAATATTTTTATTACCCCTCAACATTATTTCACACTTATTTCGAAAAATTTTTTCTCTGAGTGCAAAGCAAAACAACAACATCCATATGACGCGTCGTAGTAAACTTAGAACATACATACCTACACACTGCACTGTTGATATTCCGAATCTGTAGACACTACACTACTGGCCAATTTAGTCTGGTTTGGCAAATCAATTAAATTCAATTAATTTTTACACAATACTACAGCACCATGCCACGCTACATATTCGTTCACACTGCAGTAGTCACAGACGTTGCTGTCTCAATAACAACGCCACGCTCACTTTCATGCTGTGTTCTTTACGAAACACTCAGTTAATGAATAAAAGAGGGAATGAATGGGTGACAGAACATGATGCGACTACGATTACAAATATTCTCACTCTCAAGTAACATAAACTTGGTTAAACAAGTTCTTTTGTGCTTATTTCTTGTTTGTTTGTGGTTTGTGTGGGAACGTGTTCTTTTTGTCGTTGTTTTAAATTAGTTGCTCAATATATGATTTGTTCGTTCCGGAATATATAGGAAGAGTTTTGATATGATGATGGCAACGTGATGATTGGCTGGTTGAAATGAGTACATAAACATCAATGCAATTAACACGATTTCTTTGGAAAGACAATGAAATGCACTGGGAAAAAAATCCTAGACGATAACGCATTTTAATGGTCGACCAATTGAGTTGGTTCTCCAGAAAAGGTGAAAAAGCTCCACAAATTTAATACTGGATAAATGTGAGCGAAGTATATATTTCAAAAGTGCTCCTTAAATTGTTGGCACTTACCTTGATAGTAACGATAATTTTGTTTGGCCGTTTCACGAACTGTTGAGGCATCAAGTGCGAGTATAACCCGTCGGTGGTACTCTTTGCCACGTAGTAAGTCTTACAAAAGCGGAGTTTAAAGCATAACCATTTTGCAACAGTAGCCCTTTTACTAAGAACTAGCTCGTTGGCTCCTAATAAGCGTGCACCAGTTGTTGAAGGGCTAAGTAGTACCAAGAGCGACTATAAATCAAAACAGTTACTCCGAATCATCCAACAGATGCCCATTTACCATGTAGTAATTCCTAACAAAGCAGAGTATAACCCACAGCCTGAGTATGTCTATGATACCTGCCAGTAGACTGCGCTTTTTTTAAGAATTCCTATTTTCCACTATTTAGATTACTGATGTCAAATCCAAGCTATTTGTCAATTGTGCCCAATCAAATCTTTTTCGACGTTCTCCGTGTATTTCTGGCCACATTGTGACTTTTCTTAAAATCCATTAAAATTCATTTAAAATTTATCTCCTCAATATATCATTATATGTTTTTTTTTCATTTTAACTTGTCCTTTCTAAGATTTGTTTCAATTTAATGAATATATTTTTCTCACGCTCCATGCAACAACATGGTCAGTTTGACATCTTCGAACTTTTGCATGATTTAAAATTGGGAAAGCAACACCAGCTATAACAAACAGAATCAACTGAAATGTTCCATTAATTATAAGGCTACTGAGATACATGCAACCAATACAAACAATTATTTCTTTTTGAACTTTCATGCAAGTGTTTAATTGTTGTTTTTGTCATGTGTGTCAACACCACAAAAAATAAAATATTCATATTTAGAACAATTTGTACATTTATAACTGTTGCAATAAATAAAAATTAAAAAAAAATAAAAACTGGGCGCTGCTGTTTAATTATGAAGCGCTGAGAACTGCAATCAATAATACAACTACAAACGCAACTATTAAATTAAAAACAAAAAACATGAACATATTTTTACATAAAGTAACTAAAAATTGTTCTCTTAATAATAAATTAAACAAGTATTGTGGAATTAAAATTTATTTAATGGATTTAATCGTTCTTGATGACAATTGTGGGAAAATGCAATAAAAATAAGATCTAAATTATGAAAGTGATTGTGTTAAAAAAACACTGATATAAAAAAGTCGGACACATTTCATTGATAAAAAAAATTTCGGAATATTGTACAGAGCATTTTAAATTACATTAAAGCAGTCGTTGTGTAAAGTTGATCCGCACTGTAGAAGCTAACACGATCGCTTCTTTTGTATTACTCGTAAATTAATTTCCGGAACGGGAACTAGAACTGAAAAAAAAACAAAGACAAAGATCCTTCTTTATGCTTTTGGCAGATAAATTCTTATCGAAACAGAAACTTTAGTGAGAGCAATATTCTACTTTCTCTTTCTACCTCTCTCTCTCTCTCTCTGTGTGTGGAACTGCGCCTTACGTCAAGATATTGCAGCAGTGGTCTGATACGAGTAAATGGCCCAAAATAACAAAATAAGGAACGCCTCAAAAAATTGTTGTAAAAACAATTGCGTAATTTTAGACTTGTTATAATTTAGGCTTTTGATAACAATGACCAAATTAAAAGAAAAAGTTAAATCGATGAAAATTCTGGGCCATTATTAATTTTCTAGTTTGAAAAATGTTTTATATTTTTGAGATGATTGATTTACCTTTTTTATGTTTTTCATTATGACAAGTCATTCAATATTCTTGTTTATTTTTCGATGATTTTTAACTCGGGGATTATTCATACTGCTGTTTTGAAGATAACACTTTTCTGACACTCTTGTTAGTCTTTAACTTTGAGTACAAAAATTTTCTTAAAGATAGAGATCATGAGAAAATATTGTGCAGTCGATGGCATTAGGAAAACTTTAACTTAAAGAACTGTAACTTTGAAATACGGACGAACTTGCCGATAAAATAAAATTAAAACTTAAAAATTTCAAATGAAGATTCTGGCGTGTTTTATAATGATCCTCACTAGACAATTTATATATTTTCTCAGCAGCGTTTACGGTTAATTTTCATCAAATTCTCATTTCTCTTTCTCTAGCAGTGACCTTTAATTTCATTTTACCAATCACACAATATTGTGGGTTCTGAAATTATTTCAATATTATTGTGCTCCGCCCGAAACTTGAAAAAGCACAATTGCAGTTTATAATAATCGGACTTCTAAACAATATTTGCTTAACATACAAACATATCTAATCCGGTATATCTTTAGCCAGGCATTTATTTCAGTAGAAAGCCGTATATTAGGCCAATAACTAAATTCAAATAAGTGTCAAAATTTAAGTACGCAACTCGACAAGCAACAAAATTCTGCTTCGTATAGTGAATTTTCAAGGCTTTTGCTGGAGATTTGTCGTTTTGTGACACTGTTAAAGTCCGGAATGTTGAGTAAATTGCACACGATTTTATTCACTTTTGGCGGTTTTGAGAGCTTAACGAATAAAGTTTTTACAATGATTTTTATTCTGTGAAAGGCTATATTAACTGATGCTTATATTAATTTTTAGCAAAATCTATTTTAAGTTTTATAATAAAAAAATTCGTTCGAAATTAAAAAAAAGACTTTTTTTACGTTTCTTTCAAAAAAAAAAAAAAAAACAAAGAAAACAATAAAAGGTTTTTGAAAGTGAAGGCTGTTGCGATCCTAAAAATATTATAATTCACGATAAAATTTGAAATCTCTTGGTCTAGAATGGAGAAGAAGCGTTGCGCATTTTTGCGCCATTCATTTTGGTGATTTTTTGCAAATTTTACATTTTTTTCTGTTTTTTCTCATCTCGCATAACTGGAGTCAGAAGCCTCATAAAATGTTTTGGGTTTTAATAATTGTACGTAGATGTTTTTTATTTAAATTATTGCACCTTACAATGTTACTGCCTGTGTAAAAAAGGGAATGCGGGAAACAGTAATTTTCACCCTACAGTGGTTTTTCTAAATGACGTTATTTCTTAGAGCAAAATAAATGTGTCTGATTTAAATAACATTTAAAATTATTAAAAATAAAAATCGGGTACTCAGTTGTTTATTACATACTCTATTGTTGAGGGCACTTCAAAAGAATTTAATAATTAAAACATCAAAAGAGATATAACGTAGTTTCACTTTCTTTCGGATTATCCACTTTGCGCCCCAGAACTCGTCTGTTTGACTTTCCGATTTTTCTTATTTTCAATCCTTAACGGCCCATGATGTTAAATATCTGTCATCTGAAGTGTCATTTATTTAGCGAAAGGTTTGCCATTTACAAATATGGATCGTAAGTCATAATCGACCTACTGTGAAAGGAATCGGAAAGATTATAAAGAAATTTCAGCCTGTCCATCATCGCAATGTACGCACTGCCAAAAATATGGCTACTGTAACTGAATGTGTGGCAGTTAATCCGAATTTGTCGAAACAGCAATCGCGCCGATTTTACGACTCATTATGGCGTGTTTTGCATTTGGATTTGCACCTCCATCTATATAAGACCAACTCACGTAATAATTAAAGCTGGCTGTACATTCACAACGCCGTAGATATGCTGATTGCTAGAGCCACAGTATTTTAATTTTGATTTTATGAACAAAATTTTCACCAGCTACAGAGCTTGTTTTTCACTCAGTGGTTACGTCAAGAAGCACAATTTTCACATATAGGGCTCGAAGAACCCAGAAGTGATTATGAAGAAGCCGTTGCATGCGGAAAAAGTGACTGTTTGGTGCGCATTATGGTTTAGCATGCAATTGAAGATTATGAACTGGACGATATTTAGTTTTAACAAAACAATGCCACGAGTCTCATAACACGACCGATTTTGGCTTTATTGCATAGAAAGCTATTTTGTTTTGACGACATCAATTGGCCACCAAGATCAAGACATTTGAAGCCTTTAGTCTTTTTTAGTGGGGCTACGTTAAAGTCCGTGTCTATGCGGATAATCCCCTAGTGTTGGGGCATTTAAACACCCAAATTCGTCAAAGTGTGCGAAAAAGTGATCGAAAACTCCCTCAAGAGGATCGACTTCTGCAACAATCTATTGGCGGTCATTAAAATGACATTGTGTATCGTACGTAATGGCAAGTTCCAAACATTACAATAAAATAAAAGCTTCATCGAAATCATTGCTTTATGTGTATTTTATTTAACTTTTCTTTTAAAACCGAAAAACCGATAACCCGTTATATGGCGGCATTAATTTGTAGACTTTAATGGCCCATATCTGTACGACAAGCGAGCGACTGATCTCGGAAAATTTTGGGGAAATCTACAAAAAAGAGTGGTTTTTGTATAAATTCATTGGACGAGTAACTCGCTTGTCATACAGAAACGGGTTATAACTTTTTGCTCTTATGTTGTCTTTATATACTAATCAAGGACTCTTCCTTTCTTTAACTGTATGTTTGGCGATTCTTGGTGATTTTGAGTAAAATGTCAATAAAATGCGAACTTATGCGCTTACCACAACTCTCTCATGATAGTGTACAATGCATTTAAGAAATGTAAAAGTCGTTGATAATTGCTCTTAAATGCTCACCTACGGCGATCTGACAGCACGCAAAGAAAATGTTGTAGCATGGTCCCGACAACCATATTATGTTCTCTACAACAAGATATTATTGTGGCAAACATATAGTCTTCATTTTGGAATATTTTAAACAGTACTTTAGTTACGGTAAACATATTATTGCTTATATTTAATCCTTAAATGATTTGTAACCATGAAAGCTGCACCCTGTTTAAGTTTAACCACGCAATTATTACTAGAATTCTAGCCATAAACAAAGTATTTTAACTACATAAAAATAATATAATAATAAAATGTTCTTAATGGACATATATACCGGCGTGAATTTAGGGGGAAGAGTATATAATACTTCACGCGTAGGCGAATAATGACTAACATTTTTGAATAATTTTGAAAAAAGTTAAAACTCTTTGCTTGTGTTGAAACTTAAGTGTCGAAAAATTGTTTCAGGTAAAACTAGATGCGTTAATATTTTACTTTATAATTTTGTAACAACTTGTAACTTGTTCGAATTTTAATCCCCACTTTGGCTTAATGTATAAATAATTCTCGCTTTTGTGACAATCCTAATAAATTATTTATTTACACGCCAAACCAAATGGCACATAGTAGTCGTTTTTGTATGTTTTTGGGCATTTTTATATTCATGTTATACAATTTTATATTTACAAGAACGATATATTTTATTGTTTATTGACAAACCACATACACTCTGACAACATCAATAGAATCTATAACAAATAGAATTTTTCGCTTGCATGTTCTATTAACAGACATTTGTGGTTTCGGTAATTTTTTATATCTCACAGCGTTTTATACAACGACACTACAGCGTACGATTATTAACCACGCAAACAACATGACAATCTGCCAAGGGATGGCCTAACAGGACGGTGTGGGTATGCAGAACTTTACAGGCAGACACTTGTTGTTAAGAGCATTCGTAGATGTCCTGGGGTTACTTGCATTTTTATGGTGGGGCTAAAGTTAGCAAAACAAGAGACATAATGAATTACCCATATTGACAAGTAAATGTTTATAGGTGTTGTCGTCATTATCATCAATATACTCATCAACAACATCCACGTACAATTCATGACTGGTGGTAATATTAACAATTTTACACTTGAAGAAATTTAAAAGAAATCAACAGCACTTTCGCAAAATTTTCTTTGAGGAAAAATTATTTCTGCTATTCCTTGTGAAGGCTATCAGCTGAATCAAGCCTAATGAAGAACTGATAACTTTTTATTGGAAAGCGTTAATTTTGCTGTGCTAAACAGAAACGAAAACAAATTATTTATTGTCTCTTCTTCAGCCAAGTCAGATGTACGTAAGATATATGTACGATATGTTAAGATAGATGTACGAAACTTTTACCCGGTCCAAATATGACTAAATAGTTCTAGAAGGAAGTTAAATTCGATAGTTTTTTTTAATAACTATGAAAACATCGTGATTAATTCATTTCTGGACCAGACCTTGTACGGCGTTCGGAAGGTAATAATTTCCAAATTCCTAATCGTTATTTTGAGCCGATATTTCTGTTAAAAACCATATGAATCTCGAATTTGTCCAACTCTGGTTCCTGTCCTCCACTCACTCTTGTTAATACAGAATATTTATGCGGAAGGGGTACCGCGGTCCAATTTGTCCCGATTTAATGCCTGTTAAGAATTTCAAACTTTTCATCGTGGCGGATTTGGTAGTAGAGCACAAAAGAAGATTAAAAAATAATTATATTTCATTAAAAATTTAAGAAAACTCTGGAAGCCTGTGGTGCCCTGCTTTTATTTTGCTTAAAAAACTTTCAAGCCAAACCATGCAGGTATTAACTCAGGCATAGATTTGTTGAAAATATATTTTGTAACGAAACTTAAACTTTTCGAAATTTGTTAATAAAAGAACGTTTGATTTTGACCATTTGAGACGTGCTATCCTTTTTGCCCTCCCCTGAATCTGCGCCTACTTCAACCATATGCTTGCACTAATCGAAATCACCATATAGCGTAAAATATTACTCTGGTGCTCTGCACCAGACATATCAATTAAAATATAGGTAGATTGTATTAATTGCCATGAATTTGGCTTTATTCCAAAGATATTTTTTCCGCTTTTTATTTGAATATGATTTCCGGTATATGGCCAAACCTTGGCTGGCTCTGGAGTAGTCCATGCAGGAAGTCCAATTTTCGATAACTTTTTGCCGGGGCGAATGTTGTCTTCGAAGATGTCAATCGTCGGCTTAGATCAGCAAGTTCACATAGCCCCTCAAAAAGAAGTTTAGCGGTATTAAATTCCGTGATCTTGTAGGCCAAATTGCCGGTCCATTGCGCACCGTGTGGCATAATACGCCGTCTTGTTGAATCCACAGCTCCTCGATATTAAGGGCATTCTATTGTTGTACAAAGAATTCAGTGATCATGTAGCTGGTCCCATAATGGTAACTTTTGAAAAGGCATCGTTTGCAAACAAATACGGGCCAATGAATCCACCGGCCGACGAAGTACAGCAAACAGAGACTTGCCCTGCATACAGTGGTTGTTAGGTAACGACTTGTGGCTTGTCTTCACTCCGAATGCAGTTTTCCTCATTGACGTATCCATTCCAAAAATTTTGCTTGTGAAATTTGTGATCACCGAATATTTTGTTTTGAACCCATTCACCAATCCATACTTGCATATGTTGAATTTTTCAAACCATGAAGTATATGAACATAACTCCAATTTTTGAGTAAAATACCGAACGGACTCATTATGATTTTCCTCGATACTACCCACTACAGCACCAACTGCGTCTTCGGTACACACTGTACGACATCTCTGAGGATGCTTGCTGTTCTGTAGAGTGATAAAGTGCTGTGAAAATGATCCATAATTGTTCTGATAGACGATTATCCGGACCGAAAAATAGATGAAAAGCGCGATTAGTTTATCGAACTAAACAATGGTTTTCGTAAAAAATTTCACCATTTGCAGGCGTTTCTCGAGTGTAAGCATTTTATGGGGAAAACAAGTAACAGCTGTTAATATGCCGCACTTATCAAGCAGTATTGTCAACTCTATCTAAAAAAACAAGAGATGCATGCTTGAATAGGTATTTGAAAGGACTTACTATTTTTTATATTAAATTTTGCCTTTCCCACAATTTTGGTTACCCACAGTTTGTGTGTTTCCTAAAAGGTACAGAAGGCTCTGGTTCTTATACTCTAAATGTTAAAATCTGAAGGCTTCCCATAGTACAAGTTTTCTTTTAATTATTCAACAATCAACATTTTTAAAATCCTGTTGGCTCAAAACTATTCTGCGTGTAATTCTTACCGCCACCTTTTTTACCTTTGAATGTCCGCATCATTATCATTGGATGATACGTTTTAGATTGTATAACAATCGCGTGAATTGCTCCCCAAGCAATATTCCAGCATTTGTTTTTGTTTTTTGCTTTATTAATGGTGAAAATTGATACCCGCCATTAAAAAAGTTGATTGTTTTTGTTATTTGGTTTGGTGTTCCACAACAATTTATTGCCATTGCAATCTATAAAAAAGATTAATAAATTATGTATTTTTATTTTACCTTGAGTGTGTGTAGGTCTTTATTTTGTGTGTACGACTAAAAATGATACAAAATATTTGGCGATATTTATTAATTCGCTGCGAACTAATCTTCATACCTTCAAATACACAGGATATTGTCGAAAGGACTTTTGCTTTCTTCATTATGCATGTATCATGTTGCATGTGATGGATGTTGAGTTGTTCTTATACAAACCTCCTTAATTTTATCTTTATGTGCACGCGAGCCAGAAACTTGAGCAGAGTCTTCAGAGTTTTGAACGATTAATTTATTGACACTGTCAATTGATTGAGTGTAATTGCCAATGAATGATTATTATCTAATTACAAATTGTTTGGGTAAGCGAGTGATATATGAGACAAACAGTTGGGAGCGTATTTACTTTGTGGTAATAAATTTGTTAACTTTATTTATACCTTGTCAGTTGGGTTCATTTAATTATTAAAAAAAAAGATCGTAATGATATTCAATAGGCAAAGTGCTAACAGAAAAAAATGGCTACAGAGCAATTGTCATATTAATTATGGTATTTGCCCATGTTCTAACAGCTGGAACGAAGCAAAAAATAGATCCCTGTTGTACACTATTGTATAGTAAGATGCGGTTCCACAGGATTCACTTGGGCCGTTTGTAATATCTTCCTTTACAGTGTTCAAGGCAAGTTTGCTTCGTAAATATGCATATTATGCTTGTCCTTGTCGCTGTTGTTTTTTTTTTGTCCATAATATGGCTGTGTTTATATACAATTTTTAATTACCATATCAGTCAAAGGATTGTCCTTCATTAGCTGTGACGTCAATTTTTCTAGCCATATTATTGATTTCATGTCAAAAGAACTGCTTATATTTTCAGGCTGAACGCGAATTAGGCCAATTTTTGATAACTTGGATTGAAGCGATGCAAATTCCAGCCAGTTTGTTCTGCATCGATTAAAACAAATGGTGCTTAGATGCCAAAAAATCTGGGCTGTGGTGAAAAATGATGGCTTCATATCTGGCAGCATATTCTGAATATATGTAATTGATTGCCCTCTTGAAATGGACCAGTTGTTGTCTGTAGAGCTCTTCTGTGACAGCAATCTCCAAGTGGTTACTGAGAAGACATACACGCCTTCAAGAATACGGTAACTTTCTGAAGCATATTTCTTAATAAAAAATAATAAAGCAAAATTACCTGCAAAAACCCTTTTTTGGTTCAAAAGTTACTGTGTTGTCGTTAAAAAGGTAATTTGTATAGTAAATATTGTTGGGAGATGTGGAAACTTTCTAAGGAAATGTTTGCAACATACTTAACATACATCACAAGTACAGCAATCTGTTGTCAAATATGGAGTGTTTCTTTCGGTTTGAATTTACATCCTGTTTAATTTTTTAATTAATCTAGGAGATCTGGCAAAACTAAGTTTGTCATTAATGTATCGGGGGGGTTTGTGAATGAATAATTTTATGCAAGAATAGTAGAACACGAATCTTAGCTACATGTATAACACATTCATCTTGCCCTTTGAATTGCAACTTGCAAAAAGTTCACAGCCATAGAACAAGCTTGGAGTATGGTAAGATTTGCAAGAAGTTCTCTTATATGCAGACGCGTTTAAAATAGTGTATGCCACAGATACCTCGACCAATGCATTAACATGATTCGCCTTAATAAGGTTATTGTTGAAAGTTAAGCCACGATTTTTAGAAGCGTTGGCAACTATATTTTAATTATTTATTAAAATGTCGCCATTAAAAAGACGACTAATAGTTCTCCTGTGAATTATTAAGCAATTCTTGATTGGATATTCCAACAGGGTATTTTGATGTAGATTTTTGGAACGAATTCCGTCATCGTTTTTGAAAAATGACACTGAAGATGGGACCTAGCCGAACCCGGTTTGCCTCTAAACCAAGCTTGCCAAGGGATGACGGAAATTCCTTCCGAAAATCTACAATTATTAAGCACTTTGATTATGATTTGGCAAAAGTTCATTTGCTGAAGCCCAGCGTCAAATTTCAGCTAAATCATTATTGAGTCTCACAATATTTTGGGCAACTGAATGTTGCTTAAATATACATAATTGCACGCCATCTACATAAATATGAATAGTGCAGTGCAATAGGTGGTTTGGCAAATCGTTTCATATATTGCAAAAAGGAGTGCTCGAGAATTGAAGCTTGGGGTATTTCTTCAGAAAATTTTAATGAACGAGAGTGAGAATTATTCGCGTAAAGCGATTTCAAACGGTCAGTTAAATACGATGATAAAGGACTCGTTGATGTTCCAGCAGAAATGACAAAAATCCTTGGGTTTCAGTAAAAGGATACTATGTTCAATTATGTCATACGCTTTTGAATGAGGGTTGTTAAAGTGGCTGAAAAACTGAAGGTTTTACTTTATTGAAACTTTTGTTAACGGCAAGAAGCGTTGATGCGATCATTTGTAGAGACCCATCAAGTTATTTTTGTATATTGAAGTAGTCCAGAAGAAATATATAACGAAAAATGGGCGTACTACAATACACTGAATTGCGGATAATCATACGTATCTAGCAGATAGCGTGGCATATCGATAGTCAAATCTGAATATTCAAAGCTCTGGTAATAAGAGATCGCACGCCAATGCCAATTGTAGTGCACACAATGAAATTCATTGCTGCATTAAACTGATGGTTTCACGGCAAGCGGTCCCGCCCAGATGGAACTAAAAGTCCACCAGATCCATGACGTCCAGTTGAGAATACAAGAGTTCTGTTATCTCGTTCCCGTAATGAATGCCGTTTATAGGCCCTGTGGAAACAATTGCAAGAAGTTTGTAAGCGGTATGAGCGTTTCATAATGATAACGCATTATCTTTGGTGTCATATTTTAATAATCGAAACAATCATAGCCAATTGCACAGAAAAAATTCCATAAAATGTAAATAGTGCGTTATTATCGAGACACCCTATATAGGTATATAAATGTAATGAGTTATAGAAAGAGTTCAAGATTGTCGCCCGTACCTGCCATGTGATTCAATTTGACGGCAATCGTATCACCGGATAGACACGATACGTGTGTACCGTCCAGGCGGTGACTCTAATTCTGAACGAAGAACTCGGTTTTTACTGCGAAATCTGAAATCACCTAAACGCCGGTTGTATTCTAATCGTTGTACATTAGAATCTGTCAAAGCAACGAATGCTATCCAGCTATTAAAATATTCAGAAGTGAAGAAAATATAGCCATCGTAACGGCTAGGATAGCAGAAGACGTAGACATATCGAATCGGTGCCTATCAGTTGGATTTGGCATTCCCAGAGACTCAACCCAAATTATTTTGCGGTTGGATTTGGCCCTACGTCCGTATAAGATTATTTTGACGCAAGAATTATAGCCAGACGACCATAGATACTGTGATGAGTTCGCTAATTGGACGCTAGAATTCCAGGCCGGAATTCCAGGTTTTGCTATTGATATTTTGTGCTATTCCATACATAATGCTATAAATGTAGCTTCAAAGTCAGAATCATTTTCACTAATTTTTATTTAAATTTATTTTCCTATCGCTCTTATCTAGTCACATTTTTTTACGATGCCTGCAATTTGAACCCAAGCCGTAGCTAAAACTTGTTGTGTCCCGGCCTTTTCGGTTCTGTGGTAATAACTACAGTTGTGAGTATTTGCGTAATAATGCACGATTCCAAAATTTTTTAAATAAAAAGGACAAGACTTAGCCCTGAATTTGGTAGGAAATGCCCTCCTCTACCTCTTTTATCAAGAATAAAAAATTCGCGTAAATCCCATTAAAAAAGTTTTAAGGCTCTTAATTTTATAATTATGAGATTTTATTAAACCTCTCCGATCCTTTATGAAAATTCTTTAAAATTTTGTTTTTATTTTGTTTTTTCTTTTAATTCCACGAAATTATTTATTGAAATGTCCTGTCAAGGTTTGCTTCCAAATATTTACGTATTGAATTCAATTTATTTCTCTTGACTCATACTCCACACATTTAGTACGCTTGTAATACAAAATTATGTATTAATTCCTTTAAGCATAAATATGTATGTCTGCAGGCGCTTAAGGTAAACACTTTGTTACCAGGGATGGAAAAGTTTGCTCTTTTTTTATTGTATTATTCGAATCCGTGGAGAACCAAAGTACTATAATCAATTACAATTAATAATTTATTTTCAAAGCTTTTAGAATAAATAAAACTTACACGCAATGTCAGGATTTGTTAAGCATACATTATAGGTTTTGCTAAAATTTAGTAGAAAATTTAATGTTCCATCACTGGTTCACACCGATACTTTGATACTCGTGGCACATCATAAATGCTGCAGCATATCTTTCTTTATTCGTATATGTGACAAGCATGTATGTAAATTTTATCATTTTATTTTTAATCCACCCCAAAAGCGTAGGAATTGTTTATAGGTAACGAAACAAAAAAACAAAGCGAGAAAAAGAACGTTAGTGGCAGCGACAAAGACCACAAAACCAAAACTCAAAAAACCCATTCGCGAAATTCATTACGAATGGCACCTGCGGTTTCTCACCAAACACCCGAAATAAATAAAGTAAAATATACAAACAAAATACTGAGCAAATGATAGTACGTACTGAATATTGACAAACAGTCAAGTGATGATAATGGGGAATGATTTGCATTTTTGGGTAGCAAGGTAACAGACAGGGTCCTATTTCGCACGCTTTCAGGTACTAAACTCGCTTGCACTAGTGAACAAGAAAAATCATGAAAATTTTTATGAAAGAAAAATTGAATATTTTCATAGCAATTTTCTAACCGTTTTTCGACATTTCGAATTTAATTTTCGTAAATGCTCAAAACTTGATAAATACAGATTATGCAGTCAAAAATATTGGATTTTCTTTTAAACTAGAAAATTTGGATTTTACGACCAAGAGTCTACTTTGATTTTAAAATTCGAAATTATGTTCGAAATTTCGAACATATTTTAAAAGCGATTATTTTTGCAAACTTGATGGACTTTAATAGATTTTCTTCTCAGATTCAGAAATTCGAAATTTAGTTCGAAATTAAAAAAAAAATAGTCTGAAGTAGAAAATAAAAATCAATAATAATTTTATATTTAAATTTTTTATTTGTAGTTGACTTATCAGTGTAAATTTAGAATTTATTAAATAAATGTGTAGTTATTACACAGGTTGGCTTTGCAGTGGCTTATACCTTAGGCAACCTCTGGCTACCTACCTTAGACATGTAAGTCATTAATATAAAAATTGTGTTGTAAGAAGATAAATTAAAGTAAGGTATGATATTTTTAAATTATAAGATTAATTATAACAGCATAAAAAATTAATTGCAATAAAAACTTAACAACTTACGAAAGTTAGACCCTTTTGAACAATAAATATTCAGATGAAAGATCGTAGCGAGAAAAGCTGGGCAATTGCAAAATTTTAACTCTCTGAGTAAGAAACAAAGCCGTTAGATTTTGTGTCACAGCATAATTTAACAAACTATTACGAATCGAAGGAAATGAAAAAAAACGAAAAAATCCTTGCAAAAACTATAACCGAAATGCCCACTTTTATATAGAATTGCAAGTCCCAGACTTTGTAGCATATCACGACATGGTCCGCACATTACCTGTGAACACTCTAGACAAATAGACTTTTGCTACTTAAAGCACAAGTACGAGGTCTTGCGTTTCTTTGTAGGATAACATAGAGAGCAGTACTTGCGGTTTGTTAGCCTTTCTGATAATTCATCACTATTTCATGCAGCACCAGGTATCTTTGGGTAGACTTTAAGCATGAGACCAAGCGAAACTTTAAAATCCTGCTGAATCGTCGTAATTTTTTCTCTGCACTAAGTCTGTGGTCTCTTAAGCCGTTCAGCCATTCCCTTTATAAATTGTAATACATTTTTAGTCCTTTGCAGTCGGTTTTGTTTTTATACTAAAATATTAATCTCATTAAATCCTTCTGTGCTTTAGTGGCAATTTCTCAATCAGATTCATATTCAGCAACCAGTACAAAACCGTCATAACTATGTAGATTCCTGCATTCCGCACATAATAATTTATTTTCACTATAACAGGCGTGGACCAAAGGCGGATGGGGGTGGGTAAAGGAGTAAATAATTTCTAAACAAAAAGTTTAAAAAAAATGTAAGAATTCGTTGTTTTCGTAAATACTTTTTCCCCCAAAAGCTTAAGCTGGATGCGCGCCGGCACTATAAGCCTCTTCGTTCAACTAATGCCCAACAATTTTAACATAATATTATTTGATTAACAATAAAAATTATTTGATCAAAATATTTACAACATTATTTAAATGAGAAAAGCATTATTCCGCATTTTCAGTTAGGTTTTTGATTTATTGTATTCAAATTGCGGTTGGATAGACCACTAGAGTTTGTTTATATATTTGCAAGCTTTTTGTTTTTTATTCTTGGATAGTTGGCACTCTAAGGTACCTGTGAATATTTTCATGCCTTATAATGCATTTATATGTTATAACAGTACTTTGTTTTGCAAAGCTACCGTTCGTTCAATAAGGCCCTATTAGCCAGTGCAGTGGATTTCTTCTAAGTTTAGTGGACGTTGTTTTTGCATCAATATGCCCAAGTACGGCGTATCTAGGTAGATATTTCACGTGGGTTTCTGGTTGAACAGTAGTATTTGTTATTATTGTTGGCTTTTGAGGAAAACGCCACATGCGCACATTTCGATGGCTTCACCTTTATTCTCCACTTTTTCGCCAGTCCTCTTCGCATTACCCGCAAAGGTGATATATAAGCGGTTCTGCGGGACTCCTGATCTAAAGAAATTCGTTCCAAAAATCTATATCAAAACACACTGTCGGAATATCAAATCAAGAATCAAGCTGGTGGGGGTTTTCAGGAATAATTTATTTAGTGACTAGATCATCATGCCACACTTTATCAAAAGCCTGGGAAATGTCGATAAATAAAGTAAAAATCAATTATTAAGTGCCGATCTAATAACGTTGACAA
Organism: Phania funesta; assembly: GCA_963932375.1. Lineage (NCBI taxonomy): Eukaryota > Metazoa > Arthropoda > Insecta > Diptera > Tachinidae > Phania > Phania funesta. Next base: position 91,573,344 of record OZ010653.1, on the reverse strand, counting down.
TTCTATGGACTTGCTAAATTCACTTTGCCTTGATCAAAAACCAAATATGGTTCGGAATAATGTTTTTTTTTTATTAAGATTAGACTTTGAATAGAAAACGGATAGTTTTTTAAATAACATTCATAAAATTGACAGCAGGCTAATGGGTCTGTATTACATGTGTCCTTTGCTGGTTTAGGGACCATAACAATTTCAGACATCTTCTACAACAAAATAAAATTAGTTTCTTTTTACTGAATCTATTAAGATTTTTAACTGCTGTTTTTAAACAACATAATCAAAATTTCCGCAATGCCATTGATAATTGGAATGATGCAACAATTTATGACTTGTGGTGTAAAACCTTCTCTAAGTTATTAGAAAAGCAATCTGCCTTTTCAATTGAGTTTTTAGCCCAATGTCATTTTCAAATCTTAGTAATGAATCGTAGATAATAACGCATTTTATGTGCCTTACAGCTCTCCACAGGCTATAATCTGTGCTTTTTTAAGTATTTCTCGATGGCGAACTAATATTTTCCTCAGCTTATTACGTAAGGTTCTCTGGCATAAGTTCATTTGGATCTTTATGTCTGGAGAACGACTACCCAGTTATTGCTTTCATTGTCTGTATTTTCAAATTATTGCGATGGTAATGCGAATTGTGCGTTCGCTAATATAATTACGCAGTCCATAAGTTAGTCTAGGCACACGAAACTCGTTTCCAAGGAAGCAATAGTCGTTGTGCTAGGCTTAGTCTTTCTATAATAGAAAGTCATAAAATATCAACTAAGGTGAAAGTTTGATAAGGCTCACGTTTCAGCTGTCGAGAATTCAGTATAGAAAAAAGTTTGAAGCACCTATTTGCGGTACAATTTCAGCTTTTGGGACAAAAGTTCAAGTTAAAAATTTTCTTGTGACAACAATAGACCAAGTAAATAAGTTGCTGCTTAGCCGAATATTGCTCTCAAATTTATTTTGATACAGATTTTTGTTGTTGTTGCAATAAGCACAATTATTTGATAAAGATTTCAACAATTATCATCTAATCCAACAGCATGAATAAGAGAAATTGAAACATTGTCACAATATTTTCAAACTTAATACATACAATGTTCAATGAACGTGTGTGTGTGTGTGTAAAGAAATAATATGTATCAAAGTAGTGGTGCTTCAATAAAAGATTCTTTTGTAATGGTGACAATATGTTAAACGGTTCTATTTAAAATCGTCAAGGCGGAAAAACGCATAAACAAACAAACAAGCAAACAGACAGCAAAAATAAAAACAAAACCAAGCGGAAATAACAACAACAACAATATCGTATTAATACAATATTCACTTACAATTACAACTGCTACTTTGTTTGCACCTCGAACAAGTACGGAATTGTAGAAGAGATGAAACATAAACAAATAAAATTCGATTGTCATTAATCTGCAACGAAGTGAGGAGTGTGTTCGACTTAAAACAAGTGAAAATATATAAATGTGAATTTCAAACAGGACAAGTGAAACTTCAGCGAAATGCATATAAAAACAATAAACAAAAGAGGAATGTTTAAAATTGTAACTCTTTCGTTGTTACATGTGCTGTCACATGTTCTTGATATTGTTGGTGGTGGCAGGATGTGAGGACGATAAATGCATATGATTTGCCGCAAGGTAAAAATAACAATATTTCGATGTTGCGGAGCAAATAACATGAATAAAAATGCTAAAATAAACGACGTATCAAATCAACGACAAGCCAGTGGTTGGTAAAACTTACATTTATACGTCAGTAGTGAGGAGAAAAGTTTTGTTTAAAAATGTTTGAAATAAATTCAAGCTAGGCGCTTCTATTTGGATTTGTACATAAAGTCTGCTTCGTTAGTCTGTGTTGCCCAAATATATCTTTAAGTCAATTAATTTTCCTGCTGCATCCACATGTCCGCTTTAATGCTTTTCAATTGAGGCACGAAAAACGAAGCAATCCCATCTCTGTACCATTGAGCGTTCTGACTATAATCGTTTTTAAGGACACATCGACCAATTGTTCGATCAGTCCATAGAGCACAAGTTGGGTTAGGTTAGCTTAACAGTCGCCTGCAAGAATAGGCTCACTTGGGTACTCCGGTCTCTTTATCTTACCTGAGTAAGGGAAACTTAAAGGTAAGTTGAAAAACTGAAAAGTAGGATTCGAAGATATAGTAGATTAGTGTAGGAAAGGAGGGTTGAGTGGTCACTATAACCTTTAACAAGTTGGCGAAGGACAACCATTCGAGATGATTATGATGTTGATCCTAAAGGGCAGGACAGCAAGAAACTGCGATGTCCAGTATTCTTTGGCTCGGTGTCGCTTAATTGTGTCGTCTGAAATCCTAGCAGATCCTTGTTTCGATCTCTATATAGACTTGGGCAGATTAGCCTAGTGTTTCCGCAGGTGGGTTCTTTGCACCATCGCTTTTGAGGCATTTTATACAAAGTATTGTTAATTTACTTTCTACAGGTCGAGAGAGGAATGCTACAAAATTCAGTAGCCTTGCTCCTCTCTTTGCTATGTAGTTGGACCCATGTCCACGCATCCATTTTGCGGTGATTCTTGCAGATCTCACCATCCGGTCCGCCACTCCTGGACCAGTTTCGAAGTTGAATAGACAGATATTAGAGACCTAAATGAGGCAAGGTCCACTGAGCATAACAAACGGTGATTTTTTCTCGACGTAATAATGCTTTGACAGGGGTTGATGGATTACGATGATGATGCGCGATATTTTTCATAATGACAGAGCTGTTAAATAAAGGCTTACCTTATCACGAAAGAAATTTTTCTACATAAAATACTAAAAAGTAAATGAAAGTTGACTACGATGACGAATCAAAGTATTTGTATTATAATCAACACTACGCTGAATATTACCAATCGCTTCGATATGCAAAAAAAGATAGGTTTTGGATTTAATTCCAATAAATTTCTTGAATTGAGGCATGTTTTTCAAAATCTACTTGGTTTCGGCATGAGTCTATTTATGAGCAATTGCGTAACTTAACAAAATCCAAAACTACTGATAACTAGTGATCTATGCACCAGAGTTATCGAGGATAGGAACGTTGGAACGGACGTGATGACGTACTTCACACAAAATTTTATTCATGGATATTTAACCATTTACCATCCCTATTTAAAAATCCTTTAAAAAACTTTTTCATAAATTGCAATAAAAGGATTTACAAGAAATATTATATTTCCTTTTGCTGAATTTTACGTTTTTTTTTTCATAAAATAATTTCCATTTAAATGCCATAATTGAGCTTGTAAAAACAAATTAAACTTCAATTTAAGACAAGTGCGAATACTTTCATTGTTATTATGACTTAATCATGGCATCCTGGGGATTCTTCTTCCTCACCAACTCCGCCCATCGTTTTTCCATTTAGCATGATGGCAAAAGTCGTAAGAGTTGTAAAGACATTTGCTTCGGGATGAAGCAAAACTGTGTGATGTCTTACAATGCTGGGGCATATGGTGCTTTTATAACCACCCGTTGTTTTCATCATTTAACTTGTGCTCATGATGCTGCGGATGATGATGAGGAATATTATATTCTTTTTTTTTGAACCCGCCTCCAATTTGTTGTTGCCTTGTGTTTGAACATCATAATATAAGGCCTTTTGGGCTTAAGTTTACTTAAAATGTTATTTTATTGTCTTTATCTTTGTAACTTTTAGTTACGTTTCTTCCATTTTATTAAGAACAATACGAAGTCGACGAAAACTTTATTTGCTGAGTGAAAGTAGAAGGAGTAAAGGAAGGAAGGATAGACTTACTTTTCTATTTAAAGACTGCAAATTTTTATTCCACACCTCAAATCGCTTATTAGTGACTATTAGATGGGGACATTTTTAATTCCTTCTATGTTTGCCTCAACAAAAGTTTTATTGTCTCTATTAAAAAATTTCGTAACTGTAGCACAATAAAATATTCTTTTTATATAAAAGTCAGTTTTTATTTTAAAGCTTTATTCTTTATTCAGTTGATATACAACTTTTCTCCCAATATATATTTAAATATCGCACAGCTCTTTAAATCCATTCCGTACCATTCGCTATCGTTCCCCTTCAGTTGCTCCATTTAAACTCTATTTATTAAACGAAAACTTCTCTCTTATTAATTCGCATTTGAAGTGCAATGTAAATTTATGCAGAACATTTTATTATTCTTTAAACTACAACAACAGTGTGAATTGTTTATTTTTAAATAAACTGTCGAAATGTCTGTTAAAAACTGGTTGCTTGAAGTGTTCAAAGGTACAAAGAGTTGAAGGCAGCCATTAATTAAATTTTGACTCATTCTTGGGCTCCATTAATTTTTAGTATGTTTCACTTTTTTATTTAATAATTGCTTTTAATTAAAGGTGGAAGTTAATAAAACAAAATGTTTGAATTGAAGAGAGAAACAATAAAGGATTTTAAACACATTTAATTGCAAAAAAATAAATTAGGATTTTTATTCTAGTTTTTGCTTTTGTAGTTTCTTTTAATTAAATCTTTTGTTCTATTACTGATGCGACTTTCATATATATATTCCCAGAAAAGATTTTCAGATTTCATGATCATATTGTGGTGTGGAATGTGCTACATTCTTCAAAAATACTCCACATGCTACCTTTTTAAACTTTTCTTAAACATGATGCGAGGTAACTTAAAAAAAAGTTTTTTTCCTAATCTTCTCTTAATTAACATTTGAATGCAACAGTGAGCAATATCCGAATGCTAACTATCCAAACTGATTGTATGACCCTTCATCAATTTGGTCTGTCTAAAACTGCGAAAGCCAACATTAACACAATGCTGATTCACACAAATCACAATTTCAGAAATTCATTTTTACGGTTGATGCAATATACGAAGAATTCGAAGATATTGGCAACAACCTCATATCAGCTGCAATCTCAAAAAAACCTGCTTTGGGGAGCTCATATTGCCAAGGTGACGAATTATGCACACTAAACATTAAATTTGTGTGGTTGAATTCCCATCTGATAACCTTCGTGTGGGTTTGTATCGTCACAAATACGGAAAATCTGCTGGTTAACAGGAATTCATAAAAAAAACCCCTCAATGCTAAAGATTATTTTTCGCCCAGACGCCCAGAATCGAACTCAGCTCAACTAAGGTCAGTGCACAATCTCCTAAACAAAAATAAAGTTCCCCAAACTATGCATCGAGTTGAGATTGTATTTGATGCAACTCAGATAAAATCTAAAAACTCTGTCCACTCAATTTACAACGTACGATACCTACTTAACAGAAGAATAACGGTAGAGGAGTCATTAAAACGTAATGGTCGCCGACAGTGCACCAACGGCCAGGAATTCGGGCACTGCAAGCTACCATCCGTAGGCGTTGTTTGCGGAGACACCTATCGAACTTCGAAGTACACCTTTTCCAAAACTGATACCACGTTAAAAAATTCAACAACTGCGGCGAAAATCACACTGCAAACTATAGGGGCTGTAAAGTTTTTCCACACGTAAAAAATAATTCAAAAATCGTACGCAAACCCGAATATGACCGCTTTACGGCTTCCCAATTTCCTAGGCTTCGTGCTGAATCCATAGGTAGTACACAATCTAGTAACGCACCACACACTAAACCTAATTATGCGTATGCCCAAGCCCTGAAAAGGATGCACACTTAGCTAATGCAAATCGTGATGCAAAAAGTCAGTCCGCGCAAAAACACTCTTACGCCCACATCTTAAAAGAGGGGCCGCAGATATCGTTTATAACCAATTCGAATTCAATTGAAAACCTAATTCAAACAATGAACCAATTTATAACAACAATACAGGGTATGTTTCAAGAAATGATGCGCCCAAAACATGCTGCTGCAAGTTTTGCTTAGCGAAAAATGAACCAGTTGAAAATATGCTTCTGCAACGCTAACGGGCTCTCTCAACATAAATATGAAGTTGAACATTTTCTGCTAACACAGGAAATAGACATACTCTTGGTCTCTGAAACACATTTCACTATAAAAAACTGTTCACATACGACACTAAACATCCGAGTGGAAGGACATATCGTGGCATCGCCGTCAAAGTGCGAAAAAACGTAAGAAACTTTCCAATGCTGGAATTCAGCGAAGATTTCATACAAACTACGGCTATAAATCTTACCGATTTCAAAATTACAGTCTCATCAGTGTACTGTCCGCCCAGGCACAAAATCAAACACCATCAATTCGCCACGTTTTATGGCAGACTAGGACAAAAGTTTATTGCAGCTAGCGACTATAATGCACAGCACACCTTTTAGGGTTCCAGACTTTTTAATCCAAGAGGCAGACAGCTGTACAATACAGTTCAAGCAAATAAGCTAGACGTCGTGTCTGGGAGTAAACCTACCTACAGACTTTAATAAGGAGCCAGATCTAATTGATTTTGCCATCGTAAAAAATATTAGACGTGATCAATTAGTAGTCAGTTCGTCTTATGATCTTACTCAGACCATTCACCTACAATCGTTATTTTACAGGAGAGTATCAACACTGCACATAAAACTCCTAAGACAGAAACGAGACTCCACTATGGAGATATATTTAAAAAAATTGGATCCAAGTAAAAACACTGACTATAGCCTGTGGAAAGCTGTAAGGCACTTAAAATGTCCTATTGCCTACGAATCCCCATTAAGACTTAAAAACCGAACATTGGCTAAGAGCTCAACTGAAAACGTAAATGCATTCGCAAGTCACTTAGAAAAGGCTTTAACACCACATTACACAATTAACTTCACTATTCCAAATATCAGTGACATTGTCATTAATCCTACGAAATTTCGGTTATCTTTATTAAAGTTCACAAATAAAAATATAAACATGAAAAAATCACCCGGACCTGACAGGATCAATGATAAGAAATTTACCAAATTATGCTGTGAGAATTTTACTATTCGTATTTAATGCAATGTTACGAGTTCACTTCTTCCCAGGATCTTGGAAGATGTCTGAAATCGTTATGATCTCTGAACCAGGTAAAGACCTTACTCAGATTACGTCATACAGGCCCATTAGCCTACTGTCAATTTTATCAAAGTTTTTTGAAAAATTATTCGTTTCGTCTTTAAATCGTTACCTTAATGAACAAAACATAATCCCGGACCATCAGTTCTGCTTTCGTGCGAGGCATAGTACTATTGAGCAAGTCCAAAGAATTGTCACCGTTATCAGCTCTGCATCTGAAAACAAGCAATATTCTTCAGCTTTATTAATATTAATATTTCCCAGGCGTTTGATAAAGTCTGGCATGATGGGCTACTTATGAAAATAACTCGAGTACTACTTGGAAACTCTCACAAGCTTCTAAAGAGCTATCTGACGGATAGAACATTTAAAGTAAGGTCAAAAGATTAATTTTCAAAAAAAGGGAAAATCTCTGCAGGAGTACCTCAAGGTAGTATACTAGAGCCGCTATTATACATAATTTATACAGCGGATATGCCAAATACGTGTACATCAACGTTTGCAGATAATACTGCATTTATACGAGTTAACCGAGACCCGAAAGTGACATTCGAACAACTTCAGTCTCATGTTAACCAGCTAGCACTTTGGTTTAAATTTTGGAGAACGCAAGTAAATAAATCAAACTGTGAACAACTCAACTACACTGGTTAATAAGTCCTCACTCAACCTTATTTTAGAGATAAGATTTAATACTTATTGTAATTTTCTTTTAGAAAGATTCAATAAAATAAAATTAAAGGTTAAAAAACAAAACTAACTTTGAACTCCTGAGTCAGTTTGATCGTGTGCGAGTTCTTTGCATAGCAAGGAATCGACTGTATCGGATTTTCTAGCACACTTTTTCGGATGTTTTCGACTGTTCAGGCCTTCCTGTAACGTACGGGTGTTAATTTCTTACGGAAACGGTCTTCTTGCATTTGGCCATCAAACGTTAAAAAGCCGACTTATAAGGGCCACTGCGTTTACCGAAAAGTGGACGCAACGCGAATAAAGTTTGCATTAACGAACACTCATATTAATAATAAAACTTTATCATTTGGACTATCAGCCCAATTGTGAAACTTGCCATGATGATTAGGCATCAGTCACTGAATACTAATCTAGCAAGATGGGAGTTGTGAAAGGTATTAAATCTTTTATGATTTTGGGCTACCAAAGCATTGAACTTGATTTAATTTGTGTATTTACATTCGTTAATGCACTTGGTAGTAAGCCAGGATCTGCGCAACTACTTTAGATGTTCCTTGGTCGCAGATGTTTTGTGATGGAGTCATGTTCCACTGTAGCGAAACGGCGATTGAAAATCGCTAAACCCTCCTTTACAGCTCTCGCATGGTAGAGTGCGAGTAATATTGATACCCGCCGAGCGGATAGACTTTCCATCTCCAAATATTTATGTGATAAAGCCGGTTGGGATGCATATAGATCCAGCCACCTTCCGCACTTTTAATTTTTGGTCGCCTAATTGCATTCTATATCCAGTCACTAGCCTCCCACTGCTGGAACGACCACAAGAGAAATCAGTAAATCACTTTTATTTAACAAGCCTTTTCTTAGTTTCGGTGATGTTTTTTACGCAAAAATATTGTTTCGTTAGTACAGGACATTCAGTTTCATCCATTTTCATCGAAATTTACAAGGCTGTCCGCTTTCACTTGATGTCAAGGAAAAACTACAACTTTTCTATTAAAAAATGGTAGTTGAAAGGAGCATAGTTGGCTTTTAATTAATTACGACGAGGAAAGTTTAAAAACTCACTAAATTTTCTAAATGAAGGCAAAATAATGTTTTAAAACATATGTACATATTTGAAAAGTTAGAATACCTAGAAAGTTGTCATACTCTTATATTCTTTACAATTAAAACAATATCACTTATCACGAGCAATAGTACAAGCCATGCAGCCAGACATTTTATCTGCATATGTACATGTGACATGTGACATGCTAATAAATTTAATGAAAGAAGGGATAATATTTTTGTCAACTTTATTTTATTATAGAAAAACACAGCAATTTGTGACAAACGTGCTTGAGGTCAATATAATTCTGGCAAAAAAATAAATATTTTCAATAAATTGAAATGAAGAAACACGAGAACAACACAGCAAAACCCAGGTAAAATGACAGACACGTTGTTGTTGTTGTTGTTGTTAAAAAAAGGATGTTTTCAAAAGAGTTGGCAAATTGAAGAATCAAGGGATGTGGAAAGATTATAAAGAGCAAAAAATGAATAGGAAAAAAGCCAACATTTAGCAATATTGAAATAATGTCATAATCATAAAATGATAAAAAAAAGGTTTAGAGAAATTTTGAAAATAATATTTAACCAAGCAAACATAAATGAGCAGATTTAATTGAAATAGACATGGGAAATCTATGTCTGAAGAAAAAGTCGAAAAATAATCATAAACCAACCAAAATGGTTAGTTTAGAAGACTGGCAGCCAGCATATTACATTTGTTTTTTTATAGAATTCTAAATTGAATTATATCAGGAATAAATTCCGTTAATTGCCATAAACTTAGTTGCAAATGAATAATAATTCTATGCCCTTTTATATTGATAGTGATCTCTGGCATATGGCCATCTCGGCCGGCTCAGAGGAAGCAAAAATTTCCATTACTTTTTGCAGCAATGGAACCCGTATTAGTGCAACTGTGTTAAATCGCATGATATTGAAGACCATTATAAGGGTCCATTACGAAAAATTATTCGTTTCACTGACCGTTTTTCTCAATAAATCCGTTGTGGCACGCGAGGTGTGGCGTGTTGCACCATCCAGATGGCTTTGTCCCTGTAGCGGACATAATTAACTGTAACATCCTGGACGGCATTGTGTCAGAACAAATACGGATTAATAATTTCATGGCCCCATAATGCACACCACAGAGTGATAATCTATGGATATAAATTTTTTCGGTAATTGCTTGTGAATTATCATCACTCCGAATGCGACAGTTCCATTCAAACAAAAATTGACTTAATCGCTGTGAAATTCGAGATAAGATTTCGTAAGCAATCTGCTCGATTTGCAGGCATTTTTCAGAATAATCATGATGAAATGCCAAAAGAAACTAAATTCAAAAATGGAGCAGATATCATTGCCACCTTAAAATTCTATATCTGCAAAAAGACATGCAATATAAGACACTTATTGTATTTTATGCCAGCATAGGCATTATCTCTCACACACTGCACATACCGTGCAACACAAGTTCCACAATTTGCTAGATTTCTCTTTCATAGAATAAAAGAGAGCTTAATTTTACGCATTTTACATTCAATGTCACCAATAAAGTTGTATGAAGTTTAGCAAGATTTTTATTTCTAATATGGTGGAGTGATACACCCAAATGATACATAAATTATTTAGCAGGTACTGCTTTTCTTCTCAAGAACAACATGGCGGTTCGGCTGTATAAGTGGCAAGTTGTTTATTTATTATCAGAACTCTGGCCAGTCATCTGGAAGCTTTCGTGATATATGTTATGTATATTGACACCTTTGTTCTTTCTAAAGATCGTTAAGGTATCAGCACTGTGTTGAACTAATCATGCATAAGAATAGATAGGCTGAAGTCCGCGTTATACCTAAAGACTTCAGAGTAAAGGACTTTGTAATATCAGGTATTCCCACTACATTGTGAGGTACACAATAGACGAATTGTGGAAGGTGGCTTTACATCTGCCAGTATCAAGTCTAAGCGTAGTATGTGTACATACAGGAGAAACATATAGACTATAACATTTCTCATCCAGTTATCAGTGTCCAGTGTCATTTCATTCTCTTTGAAAACGAAAAATGACACTGAAGATGGCACATAGCCGAAACCGGTTTGTCTCCAAAACAAACTTGACCAGGGATGACGGAAATTCGTTCCAAAAATCTACATCAAAACACCCTGTCGGAATATCAAATCAAGAATCAATTAAATATCTCCTACCAGAGAAGTTTCACCACAATTCAGTTAATAGTCACTAACCTATATACTCGTAGAGTAGCTTTGTGTATAATTTACAATTCTTAAATTGTTTAATTTTCGCTGGAAGTTTGCACAGAGACATATAACTATAAACGTTCTGACTGTCAACAAAATTAGAAATAAAATATTCTGATTACATTGTTTGTCTTTAGACAAAATGCAATCCGGATGAAAAAAAGTCTCAGCGTTTAAAAATGTTTCTAAAAACAGAGAAACATACGACTGTCGTTATACTCAAGCCAATAGTCTGAAAGGGTTTTTAGTGGATGTAAATATAATATTCTTTGCAGCTGTGTTGTTTACACCTATAAGAATGACATTGTTCGCTGGTATATTGTACCTCCAGGTACAAATAAAAACACTCACACATATTTTCATCTATGTGACATGACATTGACTTCGTGCTGTCTTGTACCGTATCGATGCGATATATAAATGTTTTCATGTTATTCATTCGTTTATTTCTATGAATATTATTTTTTGATAAAAATTTCAATTCAATCGAATTTATTATTTAAAATACTCCCACGTATGCATGTGTGTGTGTGTGTGAGCGTTTGGGATGTGAAATAATTCAAGCATAAAATTTGAAAGTATGATTGAAATGTAACTACATACATATAATATTTATGTGTTTCAAAATATAATCTAGAAAACATTTAAGTGGCGAATGGCAGAAGCTTTTATGTTTTATTTGTAAAATATAAAAATGTAGTTGTTGCTCGCGCTTTAAAACACACGTACATACTCATAACATTACAAATAGGTGTGTATTTCATGTGAGATTATGCCAGGACAATTTCGACGATATTGGTTTAAAAAGACCCCAAAATATATATATTAAAATAACATTTATTTTCGCACATTAATTGGGGTTGAAAGTTGCTTACAGCCAAGAACTATCAAATGCAAAAGTTTGTTAAGACAATTTAGGGCCTTCTTTTTAAGGTTAGGTTAAGTGTATAGTCCACGTAGTTTCGCTACTTTGCTTCCTTTGCTTTACTTCTTACGTTGGTGTCTGAATTGTGCATTAGCATCAGCTCGGATAGTCAATGGAATATGTCTGCGGTTCATACCGTATTGTAGACCAGCTTACTCAGTGGGGGTTTCTTGTGGTAGTGTGCCATGTAGTTTGAGCTTTGAGACCAAGGATTTTGCCGTTTTTGGTTTACGACTCCTGGATCGATGCAAAGTCCGCATCCTGTTGTAAGAGACGAAGAATGTCTTTCGGGTCGAATTCCAGAAGAACGTCGTCATTATCAGAAATTCGCCAGACAAGAGACCGATACCGGGGATTACATAGTTACGAACTAGCCGGATTTGCCAGGATCCTACTTTTAGGAATATATACCGGGATTCTTTTCCGGAATCTTCCAGTACACTCAACATTTTTTGCTGGATCAATCCCCACATTTTCTTGCAGATGGCTTCGTCGCAGTCTCCCCTGTCGTTTTATGAAATTAATCTAAAAAAAATGCCTACCACCGATTTGCTAGATCACACGGATTCAAAAGTTTTCATTTTCAGCCTTCTGCTGCAGAAATCCGAAGGAGTTTGAGCGAGATCGTAAGTTATGTTGGCTTTTGAGGCTAAATATAACCGTACCCTTAAATCGTTGACGCAAAAGGTGCGTGATAGCTTACGGTTTTTGACAACGCAGAATTATTTGCTAAACATACATGTCGTCTACGTCCATATGGTTCAGTTCGGGAAAAACACATTGGTTTTCGTTGAACTGTAGACCTCACCGTTGTCGGAGTTGGTCTGACCAAAGTGGTTTCGAATATGTTGGAGTCGTTTGGTGTGGCGTCGGCCTTATTTATCCATGCGCCTTCCCACTAAAGACTATAGTTCGTACAAACGCTCTGAAATCCACTTGGTAAAGAAATAGCGTTATTTATGTTCATTAAATTTTAGCTCATTGGCCAGTTGGGTTAGGTACAGCACTAAGAACCGTCGTGGACTTCACTATTATTGAATTCTGCAGAATTTTTGTGCACCAAAATTTAGAGAGTTTGCTTTGAACGGTCACTACGTCTGTCGTAAAATGGGCATGACAAATACTCAAGCTTTCATCGCCAATACAACGGCCAGATAAAAAAAATTAATTAAAACCAAAGTGTGTATTAATTAATTATCCAGTTGTAGTGACGAGTAACTTAGAGTTATATATTGGAACTGTAGATCTACGTTAGCTTTCGTCGGTCACCCTTGTTAATTATAGGTAAGAAAGCAAACATAACTACGTCTTTCTGGGGACTTCCTAGACATCAACTTTCTGAATGCCACTGATAACGAACAGATCTACATATATGTAGCATACCTATACCTATATGTAGCAGTTTCTTTATCACTATCGCCTAAGTCTAGACCTCCCTGGCATTGCGGTTTTCAACTGAATTAATATACGGTCCTATGGTTTTCAACAAACAATATAATCTAATCCGTGTAAAACACTATTCTAATCGAAAGGCAAGTGCAAAAGGATAATTGGTATTCAGAGCTCTGCAGCAGAGAATATATTGAATATATTCATTGATTCATAATTGATTCTTGATTTGATGTTCCGAAAAGGTGTTTTGATTGATATAGGATGTCTAAATTAGAATGTACTTTAAAATATTGTTGCTATAAACGAGAACGTCGTTGAAAACCCCGAAAACATCATTTCGGAAACAACTCTGAACGGCGTTCGTTACATGAAGATGATAACGAAATTTTTGTGACTTTAACTGGTCGGTATGGATCTGAATACCATATCGTTTCAGCAGAACGCCATCATCTGCAACATAGCACGTGAAGGATTCAATATCTTGCAATTACGATTACCAGACCAAATCCCCTCCCGAAATTCTTATATCAACTGGCCATCAAGACCATGCGATTTAACGCCGAGCGATTACTCCCTTCGGGGGCTTGTGAAATCATGGATCTATGTGATCCATCTGTGAGATACAGCCACATGTTGACCAAAAAGTCATCAAAATTTTCATGAAAATAGCACTGGCTTGTCGTCAGAACCGCGGGGACCATTTTCCAAATATTTTATTCCATACTTAATCGGAATATGAATACTACCAATGCAATAAAAATATAACAATTCGTACAACAAATACGAGTTTTATTTATAAATGAAATAGTATAGTTCTTGCAACACCCTTTAATATACATAATGAACACGAGGCTATATAATATTTCATTTGTTCCCGTGATGAAAAATCGTGGAGATATTAAAATCCAAGCTTGAAGTCTATAACAAATATCGTCATTGCTCAAATACTATACAGAAGCTGATCCTCCTCTCCTAAGTTGCATTTTATAATGACCAACTTGAGAAGGAAAAGTTACACTGTAGATGCCACATAGCCGAAACTGATTTGTCGCCAAACCAAACTTGACAAGGGATGAAGGAAATTTGTTCCAAACTTCTTTGTCTGATCTCTCTGTCGGAATAATAAATCAAGAATGAAGTAACTAGTCATCGAATTACTGACCATTGCAGTTGAAAAGAGAAGTTGGACTGTTAACATTTTTTTGTCGCCAACTGTAGTCATAACCAAGTATTAAGTCAAGGTGGGAATTTATGATTTTTATTTTATTTAACAAACGTGCAATCGCTGTTAGTGATTACAATACTGGGTGTGTAGTCTAACTTACTCTCCACATAAATGCCACTTACATTTAACCCTTCTTCTTTTCATTTCTATTGCCTTAAGCACTCAACAACAATAGCTGAATAAGGCTTATTTGGCCAATGTAATAGTTATTGCAGTGTTGTTTTTATAATTAAGTAATGTCCTTTCTAGGGTCTAAAACGTATTCCCAGACATACGTTGGCAAGAAACACGAAAAAGGTTGCCTGCCATAACTGAGGAAGACGGGCACATAATGCGATGTATGAGTTCCTGAGCAATCGTAATTTACTGCACTTTCAACTCCTGCGTACTTAAATGTTAAACAAATATTCATTAAAGGCTGCTTTCCCAAATGGGAAGCTAACTCTTTTAGTTGGGAACACGAGTTCTTATGTTTATTCTGTAAATAAGTATTTGTGTTTTGTTTTTCAATTATAATTACCTGTTTGTAAGAGGATTATTTTTATACTTTAGCAAGTCAGAGTATTAGAAAGCCACTCCTAGTGTAATAATTTAATTTTGTTTACGTTTATACTTTAAATAAATGTTTGTTTTTAAACTTATGCTTTATATTGAATGACACGTTCGTTACGTATTCTTTGAGAGCTTTTCGGTTGCATGGCATTCTTCTTTTATTTGATAAGCGCATGTATGTCATTATATATGGAATATGATATCGTTCGAATTGAATATTGGCCGTGGCACAGATCTGGCAGTATTTGAGCTATAGCCAGGGTTTTTTGACTTTGAGAACCCAAATCGATTACGGCTTATTGGCATAAACCTTCGACTTTAGAAAAACTACACAAGGAGCAGGGGTGGCACAGTTAAAACGTACAATGTTGGTACTTCACGACAATATCGTTCAATTTGGCCCAGGAATAATTGATGAAGAAGTACGAAATAATGATGCCGCCTTCCCAAAATTCCGCACCAAACAGTAACTCTTTTTGAATGCGTTGCCACTTGGTGAACATCGTGTACGTCAGCGTTCCCCATCTCTGGAGGAGAAGATGAACATAGATGCAGTAGTTGCTTCTTTATGTAAAATAAATAAATATGAAAAGTCTATAAAATTGAATATTTCATTAAAACAACGACAGAGTCCTCTAAACGGATCCGCCATTTCACTGGCCGTTGTCGAACATTCAGTGATAAATTGCTTAGAATTTAAAGAAATGAGAAATGTGAGAAAACATTAAGCGAAATTCTCCGCCTTTTCAATATGAGTATCTTAATCCAAGATAATTTCAATAAATATGATTTAGGGCTAAACATCTCTTAAGCAAAAAAAGGCGGTATTGTTTTCGAGCTGGTCTCATTCAATTGAATCATTCTCTAAAATTTGTTATTGTTATATTTAAGAAGCTCTCAAAGTCACAAATACCATCCAGTTGTGAACATATTCACTAAGGTTTCGCTTCTGTCGAACGTGTGGAAATTATTCAAAAATATTCTCAAAATTCTGGGTGATCCATCATTTATGTCGGTATGCCAATATTGAATAACTAAAAACAGAGAACTGATCTCTATGTGTGCGAGAATTTTATGTAATTTGGTCCTTTCATTTCATTTGGAATACTTTTTGTATACGAGTATAACATCAATCTAATGGCCGCCTATATTGGATGCAGCAAAAAGGACACATTGCGTTCATAACTTTCATATCGATAAATAATCTGAGCTTTGTAGCGTACACTTTCCCTTTCAAATAAACTTATAAAAAGAAGTCCACAGGAGTGAGATCTGGAGATATGGTTGGCCACTCAATGTTGCCTTTGATTGACATCACACGTCCATGGAATTTTTTTCCAAAAACTGAATCGTTTGATTGTGGTGCAACCTCTTGTTGAAAACAATAACCGTTCAGACGTTTTGCATGCATTTTCGGGCAAACAATGCGTCGTGATCCAATGGTTATTTTGGCCCAAACGCCAGCATCCAATGTATTTCCTAGACCTCGCTTCGTTCTTCTACTAAAAATTTGGATCAATGTCAACCATTCCATCGACTGTCAATTGTATTTTATACGATTCTCGGCAACACTCTCTTACAGCTTCAATCAGATTATTGATACGTATTGCAGAATTATTAAAAAACTCAAGCGTTTCTGTTCCCAACAGTCCTGTCCAACAGTCTTCTCTAGTCTATTCCTTTTCAATATTGGTAACACAATTAACTCAATTAATTAGTAGGCAGTGGATTCGATGTGTGTTACTTGCCTTGAAAAACTATGACGCACGCAGTGGATCAGAAAGTTTTATAACTTCCGGTACGTCAACAATAAAAAGTGAAATTAATTTAGTTTTGGAGAAATTTAAAAGTTTTAAATTTTTGTGGATCTAACGTCAATTAGCCACAAAGCGAAATTGGCTTAACTTTGAAGTAAATGAAGTTAGGAAGGATTCGTTTGAAAAAGTTATGGGGAAATGTTCTTCAGCCGCGTGCAAAATTTTCAAACCTAGTGAAAATCAAACACCAGCATTACGCTAGAGTTGTTGTCGTGGACATACAGAATATTTTAAATATCTTCGTGAAAGTCAGTCTGTATTCTGCTTAAAATGTCATCATAAGCTGTTTTACAAATTAAATACTATAAATTGCCTAAGTAGTATTTGTAGAACTAAGTTTAGAAGAGTTTAAAATTTTGAAAATTAAGATTAAGAATTCCAATTTGCACACATCAGAACTCTCTCTCTGTTCGTAATCCACTTAATTATCGCTTAAAATAAGAAGACAAATTAAGAAAAAAGCTGTCAAAATAAAGTTATTTAATCAGACAACTGTTCAATGCAGTACAATTAGCAACGCCCTTTAGTCGTTTGCAAAGTATTACAGTGTCAACCAATCAATTTGTCTGCAAATTTATGAAACCACCACTCACTCCCTAAACACCACACTCCCCCTCCGAACTTTTTGCATACACATTTAGTGAACTTTAAAAGAAAGTTTTACATTTTCTCAGCTAAATTTTTCCATTAAAAAAATGTTAAAAAAGCCAAGAAAAAACTTATCACGTGAAAATTCTATTATTTCCTTTCAATATTGAATTTATTAACAAGAAGTCAAAGGAGAACGTGCCTTGAATAGACTTAACCAAAGTTCAAAGTCTTCTGGTGTTATTTGAAGGAAATGGTGGCAGGAGATGGTGTGTGGTAACATTAAAAAAATAAATATATTTTTATGTAACGGAAGTATTTAAAATAATGACACTTAAGGTACGTTTGTTACGATTGTCAATACGTGGACGAGGGTACGCAGTAGAAGGAGGGAGTGTTGGTGGGTGGGTGGTTCAGACAAAAAAGGCTGATTCAATAAGACAATGGCTTGAATAACATTAAAAATGTAAAATAATCATTACGAATATCATAAGGACAAGAACAGTTTAATATTTAGGGAAGTGATGAATGCACTACATTTTGTTGGCACTTTAAAAACAATGATTGCGTTGGAGTCGTGTTACGAATGGATTTAACACTGGGCTACACAGTTTCCATGGAGCATAAAGAAACAAAAAATTTTAGAAGAGTTCATAATCCATTAAAAGGTTTGTATCTTTCCATGCTACAATGATTGGGTGTCTTTCTTGAGATAAGAATGTATGAACTGTGTACAGTTAGCGCTATTGCCATCGTAGGTTTTCTTTTATAAACTTTTTCTTTTTACGATGTCAACAAGTCATATTTCTTGTATCGTATATAATTTAGTATATTTTTACAAATCTGTAAATGCGCAGAATTTGTTAGAATTATGTTGTTGTGTCTGTTTGTCAACAAGTGCTATGTGAGTAATTAATTTATTGCATAACACGATTTTTTACAAATGTTTTGAACTCTTAAGAAATATTTAAATTGGCAGCAATTAATTAATTGTATTCCTTTTTGTTTCATTAATAGGGAAGCGTGCTTCTCACCGTTGGTTATTATTCTTTCCATTACTTAAAAATGCTTTTCTTATTTCACATTTTTCTTCATTTCAACAGAATTCCGAATTATCGAGATATTTAACGAAGTACCCTATTAAAATCCTAATAATAAAAAAATACCATTTTCAAGAGCCAAATTTCGCAAGAAGTAGAATTTATGATCCAAAATACCTCGACAAATTTTGGATTTTATGAACGAATTTGCAAAGACCTGAATGTCGAACTTTCGAAAAAAAATAATTATTGGTCACAATTAAACAAATCCAAGATCTATGTAAAGTTTTAAAATTCACAGTAGTCCATAATCAGGCTCCGAATTTAAAAAAATATTGATCTAAATACCATAAATTAATGATAAATCAATTGAAAATGTATTTTGGAAAACAGTGTATGTTGCCCATGGAATTGAAACTCTCAATAACTGACTGTTATGCTTAGCAATTCGACAAAAAACAATAACAACCTAAGGACAAGCATCAAAAATTCGAGCATGTGGAAAACAACCTACACCATCTTTCATTTTTCCTGTTTCACAGTTTTGTTTTTTACTTCCAAATAAGATTAGTATTGAAAGTGACACTTGAAGTGTTTGGAATTTTAAAATCTTCCGCAATATTGCGAAACATCGAAGGCAATAACGAGAGGAACATTAATAAACAGACTAGTGGCTTGTCAAATATGTCGTTTTCTCTTTGAATTTAAATATCCAACGAAGGTCTTCCATGTGCTTACGAGCCAATGTACTCGAGTATTTACATATTTTTAAACATTATAAATATTTTTTCACACCTAAAGATACAAACGTGTAACACAAGCACGCTTATATGCGTATGTTTACGTATGCATGTCCTTTTTTGCTATTTATCCCCATATTTCCACCCACCCCCCTATAAGGTATCCGTACAATTTAAACCGTGTTACGTGAATATTTGAGTTTTTTTTTCTTTCCGTCTTCTTTCTATTTCTTCTTGTCTAACGTTGCTTGGTATTTATTCAAATTGAGACATTAGACAAATTAAAATGTACACATAATTTTTGATTGTTATTTGTTGTTGTTTTTCGATGCTACATACATATTAAAGTATTAGTAGGACTATGTGTTGAAATGAAATTTCCAATGTATGTGTGTGAAAATCCGTACGAAAGTAAGGCGCACGTCAAAATGTTACGGTCACTTGGAATGAATGCATGGAATTTTATCGATATTCGAATTACTTCTAGCTCGAATGATGTTGGCATATTCCCTGAGGAGCATAAATGTAATAGGTTAAAATTATATTTTAAAATATCTGGTATATCTGCTTAATTGATTATAAAACTGAAAAGGTTTTGCTACGTTTGTTGGTTCCACAATTTATAAGACATTTCATTTATTAAAAATCTTCTTTATTTGCTGTTGTTCTCTTACCATATGAAATTCGCTTCTAGCCAACCATTGGTTGGCAACGAAAGCATTGTATGTATTTCAGTTTCACCTTGGTTCGATCTATTTTAGTATCCAATTGATTATGATGAAGGAAACATCTATATTATCATGCATATAAATTTCTCGCCGTGCCCAGTTTTATTGTTTTTTTTGCTGGTTACGGTGAGAAATTTATATACAGGTTTTTATGGACTCGAGTGTAAATCATGCGATGTCATTTCTATGATGTTCGTTCTATTTAATTAAATTTATTGATGCATTCAAGAAAACGCTCGAGAACCCGATCGATTATATTGTGGTTACTCTTATTGCATCAAATATTTGTCTCGTCAGATTAAGACCGCAAATAATCATTATTCTTTAAATTTCAAATAAAAAAATTATAATGAAAGAAAAATGCTACAGGATTAAGAAGTACACCAACATACTCCTTCTTATGCGGACTACCATTGCGTGCATTAATTGTTAAAAACTTTAATAATTTTCTCAAGTTTTATTTTTTGCTTGGAAAATAAAAGTACAACAAGTCACTGTAGAAAGGTAATTTTTTACTGATATTATCTGATTAAAGATCAATATTAACTCCTGAGTCCGAAAATTTTCTAAACAATAATAAAACTCACTATGTTAAAAATTGGATAGGACAATCCATAACGTAGAGTGGCGCAAACGTACATAAAACAAATATCCTGATGAAACTGAGCAAGGCCGAAATTCATATGACGACAAGTATTCTGCCGGGACATTCAAGCTTACTTGCTTCGAAAATTAGGATAGGAAGGTCATACGCTGAATACTTTATCTGGCATAACACACATTCGCGACAATAACGGGAAGGAACTTCTATAGCCTCACAGGTCATTTAAATCTTGGTTCATAATAAAGGGCGAACAGCAATACTAACCGATAGATTAAGTACACGTCCACATGCTATTAAACACGTCCACATGCTATTAAACACGTCCACATGCTATTGAACTTAGGATAGATATGTAAGAAATATCTTAATTTTTAACCCAAATTTGTTTCAAATGCTGCCCTTAACTTCACTCAAAGTGATAGTACTCTCAAATTGCTTCTCTCATAAGAGGCTGCATGTCGCAAAAAAATAATTATTGGGCAAAAAAACCTGCAATCCTTGTAATGAATACATTGTATTGCAACACTTAAATAAGGATTATTAAACATTTTGTGCATTAGTACAATAAGGGTGGGAGAAGTAGATAATTATATGAAAGGAAAACTCAGATAAGCATATGCACACTTATGCTCAACAATGAAGTTTCTAGAAATAAATAAATAATAAACATATTTATGGCAAACATTTGTGCAACAAATATTCTCTTTTCTTAATCTAATAAAAAGAAGTGACCTTATCATTTCTACGCGCACCTAATGTTCATGTGTTAGGGTGAATTTGTCTGTTGAGGGTTGAGTTGTGCTGGATTTTAATACTATTTTTACTGACTACAAATTTGCATTTTTTACTTATTCGTTGCTCTTTTTTTTAAATTATAATTGCAATTTTTATTAATGTTTGTTTTAATATATTATGATTAGGATTATGCTTCACATATTTAAATTTAAATTGTTTGTATCTCTTACGGCTAAATATGAGTAGCTCATCACCACCCAGGTGAAACTACAATCTCCCATTGGGCCAGCTCAACAAAAACTTTAATAAAAATATATAGTATTTGGACCGATAAGAAAAAACGCAAACGCAATTTAATTTGGTTTATGCCAATTATACAAAACTGGGTTATATGACCTTGCCGAGGTAATCGTAATGTTAAGGGAATACGTTTACTTCATGCATTTGAGTTGTCTTGATAGTATTTCTTATCTTCTAGGGAGCATACTTTACCGGCGCGCAGGCGTGATTTCAACATGTTAAAATACAGTTCAAGATATGGTACGCAGACACGGATCCATCCATGAAAATTTTAATTTTGATATTTTGGCTGGTAAAAATATCGCGTTTTCCTCCCAATGGATCCACGCCTTATGGTAAGACACATAAAACATGTAGAGAGCTTTTAACTGACAATAACTTATTTCACCAAAGTACCTACCGTTGATCACTTAACCGATACATTTTTTTCGATTAAATGCTAGAATTACACAAACTTTCCAATTTTTAAATAACAAGTAAATTTCCGAGTTTCTGTCGCTTAAGCGATCTCTTTTCAAGGCTGTTCACTGCCGAAATTTGCCATATTGCCAATGCATCCAAGCGGCAAAGTAATAGAAAATTCAGTAAAAACAGAGTTCACTAGAACACATCTCGTTTTATGTTGTTTTACCCTCAACCCACTCTTAACTTAAATCCCCTTTTTTTAAAGGAAATATCAAATTAGAAAAAGAATTTATTAAATCACAAAAATATTCGGAGCAATCGCTAATAATTACGCAATGGGGGTAAAAATTTTAATATTGGAGCAACATGACAAAAATTGATTCACTCACTAAGACTGATTAAGTTTTGAAAATATCAATGTTTCGTCAGAGAGCTATTATGCCTTTAAAACAATCTACGCATTGAAAATGTTACACTAAGTTAACTAATTGCATGATACCGAAACCGGTTTCGGCTATGAACGAAAAATGACACTGAACGTGGCACATGGCCGGAACCGGTGTGTTACAAACTTGACAAGGGATGACGGAAATTCGTTCCAAAAATCTACAAAATAATTATAGGTCCATATCATATTGTTTTCTTTTAAAGAATGTTGATTGTGCCCTTTACTATCTGTTGATTAGAATAGAACTGATTCAATACACCCGGTGTTTGTGTAACTAACTAGCGAAGACAGGAACCGGTTGGCACAAGTAATCGCAATTGCAAGCGTTATCGAAACAATTGATATACCCATTCGTGTGGGTACTAAGCTGATGTCTGCTGAATTTTGACATAAAGATGTCGCTGTAAGGTTTCGTTTTAGTTAAGACAAAAATCTAGCGTCATTAAATACAGTGAAATATTTTATTTTTACCAAATGCTATTTGATAAAATAAATGTAAGACCATCATAACGATGCAAAAATAAGAGTTGGCTTTTAATGCCACATTTTTGGAATTTGGCTTATTTTATTTAGCGGAGAGTTTTCGAATAAGAAAAAGACAATTTTTGAAACCTAAATTATATTAAATACTAAACAGCCATATAAAAAAAAGTTAGCAGCCCGTTGGCATAGCGTTTACGCATAACATGCCGTCATGAGTAGACATAAAGCTGTTCAGCCAACATACATTTTGCTGTTCGCACAGGAATTTGGTAAGTGAAGAACTCCGCTCTTGATGATATGTTCGTTTTCAAACAATGTTGTCCAAAGAGTTGATCTCAAATCGCTGCTCTGCTATCGCAGAAACAAAATACACACAGGCAAAATAAAATGTATGTGTGTATGCCTTTGTGTGTAAACACTCGTAAATAAACTATACTGACAACATGGAAACAATCTCGATGAGAAACAAAAAATTACGCTCAAACTGAACAGGAACATATACCCGTATTCTCCACACAGAAGACCACGAACATATATTTTCTTGTTATTTTGACGACGCTATCTTCATGTGCGAACAAATTTTTTGGCTATTTAAGACATAGTGTAATGGCTATTAATCTGTCTGCTAACTAATTGCAAATCAACTCTGAATTGGTGAATTTTCTAATTCAAGAACCTGTTCTCTAGATAATGTTGGCATTTTCATAAGCCTTTGCTTTTTTCTTGCAAATGACTTTGACATGAACCGCTCTTTTTCACAGATAGTTAATTGATAGCAATTGGTTAGCAACTAATTGGATATAGTTTAAAAAATGTGCTATGAACTATATGATAACTTGATGCTAATTCTTTGTTATGCATATGGCTGTAAAAGTTTATTTATGAGCTAAATCTCAAACAAGAAAATCTTTAATAATTTTGATATTAGAAGTGATTTTGGTGTTTGCTCCTTTAGGTACGATGGCATAGATCGATTGAAAGTTGCTAAAAGAGACTACAAATACAAATACTATTGTCCTTAATTGTATGAGTTGGATTTGTAAAATGCAGAATTTTATGTTTGCAAATTATGCTACTGCAACAAACACAAGTCACACGACAGATCACACAGTTTTCATTAAAAAATTTCTTATTTTCCAAAGTCTGAGTTTTATCCAACCCTAAAAATTTCAACTCTTTCTTTAAAATTGTTACGTTTAAAAGTGTTTCGTTGTTCCAAGTTGGGCATTCAATTACGACCTGCGACCCATATTAAAAATTATAGTTTGTGGATTTTTTTTATTTACTTATTTATTTAATTTTATTTCCTGTACAACAAGACTGAGTCTTATATTTATAGCACAGGAACGTATTGTGTTAGATTATTTTTCATTAACATAACAAACTAAAAAATTAATAATATAACAAATTTAATACTAGCAACATTGGAAAACTTAATTGACAAAATTAAATAAAAATCTTTTGAAGCCATTAGCATTGCTGTTTAGTTGTTGATTTAGTGGAAGATTGTTCCAAAGACGAGCGGCATGCACATAAAAATGCCATTCAGACACTAGACATTGATGACGAGGAATTATAATATTCCTATGTCGTGAAGATTGGAAAAAACGAATTCTTTCGATTATATAGTTGGGGGTTTGCGTGTGTATTACTTTATGCAAAAAAATTAGAGTACGAATTTTTAAAAGATTTTCAAAGGCTACCCCATAGAGGTTATTGGAAACGGCGGAAACATGGTCAAACCTTCTCAACCCGTACACGCATCTTATAATGTTGTTAAACAAAACATTAAGTTTTCTTCTGCTCACTGAGTCACAGTTTCCAAATAATTCACATCCATACAATAAGGAAGGAATAAAATACGTTTTGGCGAGTAATATCCTTATCCTTAAAGTGGTGAAATATTGAGTGGACCCGAGAACGCGTAGTTTTACATAAGACTGACCAACCAATGAGTTTACGTGATCTGTCCATGTTAGATTGTTATTGAAAACTATCCCGAGATTTTTTGCCGAGTTTACAATTTCAATTATCTCACCATTTAAGACGATGTTTTGAAAAATGGGCGGTGCAATATCCTAAACAATACTTTTCGTGAGAGCTAGTCTTCCTGGCGTACTTGCTTTCTGCAGACATAAAAAAATGGATTTTACATTTCATGGTCACTAAGCCGGTAGTTTAACGCTTCTTACTCATATAAAGAGAAGATATTGTATATATGTATGTTTGTAAGGCAAATGCAACAATTTCAAAACGACTTGTTTGGTCGGCTAAGACCAATCTCGTAAAGCCCTTTAGCCAATTTGTACGTGAAAGAAAGTTAAGCAATACCTTAATTATTTTATATATATATGGATTTACACACATACACATGTACGTGTATATATTGTTTTTAAGTGCTGTCGTTTTAGCTTCTGTCGCTTTTAACACGGCTCACTTGTTGTAATAATCATCAGTTGGCTTCCACACGACAATAGTCATAATTAAATAAATCAGACATTTTTGACAACTTTCACCTTAAAATTAAAGTTTACGAACAATGATTTATAAATTACTTGTTTTTGTATTGAAGTACAAATTACATGAGTTTCTGATTGCGAGTATTTTGGTTTTCAATCAAACCAGTCGTGCCAGAATTACAAACATAATGATTTTGAAAGAAAAAATAATTTGGAAGGTGTAAGTGACGAAACATCTTTGTAAAGAAACCTTAAAGGTTTTTAGGGCCCTTATGCTGTAAAACGTGACGATTACTTATTAAAACTGGGCATTTTTGGATAATTTCAAAATAGAAGTGATATTGAATGTAACTTTTCATCATGCACGAACAAAACCAATAATTAAGCAACCACGATTTCTTTCAGAGCACGCTTATGCTTGCCTACGTAGAAATCTATATTTGAATGTGAACGATAATAAAAAGTATTTTTAAATAAACTTAAGACAACTGCAACAATAAATAAATATTTGATATTTAATTTTAAATTATTTTATTAAAAAAACTCATTCATAATAAATCAGAATATCTCTGTCACTTATTTAACGAAAAGAAAATTTTTCTTTTGCACTTTCGATAGCCCTTTCGATAGCTTTCACTTGATTAATGTTTAGTTTTGCCGGCCGTTTTCTAATCGGTAGAATGAACTCTGAAAATGCTTATACAGATTAAGCCTAACCCAACGTTGCTTTCTATTCGAATATTCAAGAGCTTTCAACCTAAATCCTCAAGCCATACTTGAGACTCTCTGAGACGCAAATAAATTTAATGTTCGGTGTAATTTAAGGACTGTTGGAATCATAAGTCCGGCTAAATTATGACAAAGCAATGCTCAATGATAAATTTTCCGCAGTGCTGTGATTTCAACAAGAAGTGCAACCGATCATATAGCGTGCGCTGTATGTAAGTTTGTAATTTCGTCCCAGGCCACGTGATCCTTAACACCGCTGGATTATTAGATCGATTGGGAGAAATTATCTAGCAAATATAGCGACTTTCATTAGTAGCATTACTTTTGTTTAAAATACAGTGTCGAACGAAACCGTAAATATAATTAGTGAAATCTCCTAAATATTGTTATAACTTCATTTCTACATACAATATTAGAAACATACACCACTACAATGATAAGTTTTTCATTTAATAACATACCAATAACATCCAGTCATGTGAAACAATCCCAAATCAGCCAATCGCTACTGTGTATAACAGTCTTTTTTACTTGTCGACTCTTCTGTCATCTGATTATGCCTTTATTGTCCAAATTTCTAGCTTTAGCTTTACGCTATTCCTCTTAACTGCAGCGACCGTAGCGATTGTTTTGATTTTTTGAAGCAACCTCGTATTGTCCATACCTTTGCTTTAAGTTGTAGCAGAGCAGCAGCAGCTTCCCGAGGAGTGCAAATTAATCGCTTAATAGCACAGACATTTGTGTCGGTGAGCAGAACTGACTTTGAACCAAAACGTTATGTATATTTTCGTTATGGAATAAAATAATACTAGAATGTTTGCCAATTTAAGCAGATGATAATCTAAGCTTGGAATCGGTGTATAAATGTTGCAGGGAGAAAAAATATTGTAATGGGATTGTCTTTCTTTCCACAAATATGTTGACGATTTGCCCCCCACTGTATATGCCATGATAAATATTTTTTCTTTCTCCTCTTTCTCATCTTTAATAAAGCCTCGGTTTTAAAAGAGTGTTACGTTTCGGCAGTGTTACGTTTCAGTATCACTGAATAGCATATAATCTCTCTGGATTGTCAATACAACATCATCGAAGTAGGTTCGTGAAGGCTATCTCTAAATGAGACGGGGCACTTTCCAGTCTTTAACTCTTCTTGATGACGCTTCATGTTCATATATATCCGCAAATATCGGGTGTAGATCTGATTTAAGCTATTGGCGGAAGATGACAAAAAATTTTACAATCATATTTTCTCTTACTGTTTCACTCAAACAAGAATTTAATTGCTGTACGGTTTTATATATGCGGGGGCAACGCGCAAGGACCGCTTGATTAATAAATGTTTAACATGTGACTAAAGGTGTTTAACAGGTGACTAAATCTGCCTAAGAATAATGACTATAGGAGTTGCCCTTCTTTTGCAAATGAGTGCCTTTTTCGGTAGTATGGATTAGCATCACAATCATTTACAGTGTCGAATAATACTGAATACTGAACAAATGTTTAGCCACAAAATGGCTCAACAAGAATACAAATTAATTATTTTATTTCAGCTTCAATTCAAATACTAGTAAAATACCTGCTAATGGCCATGATTAAACAAATCAAAAAAACATAGCTGAAATTAACATGCGATTTCATTTTTCTCATCAATGTCAGTAGTGCCCTAAACGTCTACAGAACGGAATGAAAAAAACAAAAATTAACAAAAGTAAAATCAATTATGCACGCGATTAACTTTTTAAGATACAAAATTAAATTATATAAATCCGAATAGTAAGCAGTAAGTAGCCAGCCGTAAGCTGTTTGTTTCTTGTCCAAATATTAATTTACAATTTGTTTATAATTTTAAATAATGTTTTTTCTCTTGTTATTTACTGTTTTTCAATTCAATTTGATTTGTATTATTCGCTATGAAATGATTTCGCAATTACGTTAATGAATAAAATATTCCGTGTGCGCATGAGTACATGACCCAAAAAACAATAAAGTGACCTATTTGATATTAAATGAAATAAAGTGAAATTAAGTACGTTTGTGAATTGTGGCAATACGAAAAACAAAAAAAAAAAGTTGTCAAGTTAAACCAAAAAACTTTAAATAATTTTGTTTGTCACGTAGGAGTATGATTTTGGTTTTTCTATCAGGCTGTTGGGATCGAATTGTATTATTTGAATCATTTAGATTAAAAACATTTTGGAGGCGATAAAGAGCTTTTAGCAAAACGGATTTCAATTTTATTTAAAATAGAATTCGTGCTGGGAAATAAATATTGTGTGTGGGAAAGCCCTGCTGTTGAAGTCACGCAGTCTAATTTGCAATGAAAGAATAAAAAAACGTTTCAAGGCAAATGTAGGAGGTTAACGAAGTTCTCGTAAAAACCAATTTAGAGGCAGTGCCGAATCTTCCGTATCCTTCACGAAACGGGAATTTTTCAAGAGCTCCGAAGTTTAAATATTAACCGTGTTTAAAAAATGTTCATCCGTGTTACGCGATTTTGATAAAAAGAATTCTAAGAATTTTATACTTTTGATGATTTTTTTTAGTTCAGGGTCAAATTTAAACCTTGTTGGTGAATTTTAGATTTTGTAAAAAAATGTTGCTTTTTTGATATTCTGAAACAAATTTCCAAAAATATGAAACATTCAGGGCGGCATTTTATAAAATTCAAGGCAGCGCAAGCATTTTTGTATGGATAACAAAAACAAGTTTCAAACATTTTTAATTCTTTTATTACTTTTCATACGAAATTTGATCTTTGGAAAAAGAAATCAATGCTTCATGTTTTATAGAGTGAATAGGCATAAACAATTTTATGCGTAAATTCGGGCCTGAAAGATAGTTTCCATGGAAATGGCCCTCTGGAAGTTATAGCATAATTATGTTGCCACTTGTCACAACTGTCACTTTTCTCTAAAGTGTCGCTCTCTTATTAATGTGTCTAACTGCGTTTAATCCATTACATTTTCTTACGTTGTTCGATAAGACATCGAATACATTAATCCGCCATAAAATGAGATAAAATTATATTGCGAACAACTATTAAACTTTAGGATTAATATTTTAGTAAACGATTATTAATAAACATGAACGTGGCAGACTACAATACACACTGATATCGATAAAATGAATGTAAATCTGTCTAGTATTATTGACTGGCCTCTAGTTTTATCAAACATAATACAAGTAATTGAAAGATTTTAATAATTAATGTTCTTTACTAGAGTTAATATAAAGGCGAAAGATGATTTAATAAATAAATGATTGATTGAAATTTAATAGAAAGACGACATGCAACTTATAAACAAGATTTGATTGTTTTAAAAAATGTTTGAAGCATGAGTTTCGTTAAATTTTTTTTAGTAGAAATCTCTTAATTATCGTCAAGTAACATAAAAATTAATACCTTTCAAAATATAACTGTTTGTTATATTGCAAATAAAACTTTGGACTTAGTTAGTTTTAATTGTCAGCTTTTCAATTAAATTGAATTATGTGGCATCACAGTAAATTAAAACAAAATTGCACGTGTTTGGTTAATTCATAGGCGATGAAATCCGGTATGAACTAGCGTGGCTTTTTCCCATATCCTTAATTCTTTCAAAATTTTCGGGTACACTGACCTCCAATTATCGTTTAGTGCTTGTGCAACAACATCGGCTCTCAGAAAATCATGTTATTAAATTGAAATTGATACATAAATCTTAAACTTAATTAATATTTATAAAAGAAGCCAGACATTTTTTCAAAATTGAGGTAGTTTTTTTTATTATTAATTACAGACTGTAATAGTACTGCGACCTAATGGATCTATTGTGCAGCCTGATGTAGAATTAAAATAATTCCAAACATTTTATAAATTACGGGATAATTGTGGGCTTTATTTTAACTAGGTTATAAGGAACTGGTATCCTACTGCCGGGGTTGTCAAGTCTGCGTCATGCCGCCGCAGAGCAAACGTATCGGCCATTTTCTGATGTTTGTTGTTCCTCTGTAGGAGTCACTTTTTACCACACCTATCTTATTCATGTGATACGCAGGCAAAAAGTATGGCTTGCCATAACTGAGCATTCTATCAAAAGTTCTGACTTATATCTCCTTGTGGTGGCGGCACTGCCAGCCGGTAACAAGTTTTTGTTCTTGGATACCAGTCGATTTCCAGTTTTAATACAAACTTACCCGTGCATACAGAGCTCTGTAAGAATTAAATGAATTCTCTGCAGGAACTCCGGTTTTAATTGCGAAGGGAGGACTACGGAAGAGATGGACAAGAATGCCTCGCGTGGCGTGGATTATGATTATTGGCTAATGGAGGAATTCTGAAATATGTACAATAAATGTTCGCCAGGAGTATACGGGTCAGTCTTCAAAGATACTCCTGCGGAAGTGATGAGAAAGAATGTCGACAATCACCAGTCGATATACCCCCAATATTATTAATTTATTAAATACTGCGTCGTTTTTAACCAGATAGTCTTCCATTGTATTACCTTACATCCTGATATACAATTTCGAGTAACTGCATGGCTATACGAACGAATGAATATTTTGCTACCGTGATTGCCCCTTATAGACATTCTCCAGCACAGAACTCTAAGGCGTGGACGTTCTCTTTCCCCTCGCAATTTATTTTCACAAACGCGAACCTATAATTCCCGCCCCATTACTGCTATCTTCGACCCATCCATTTAACATAACTGTGAGTCCTGTACCATCTCCTTGTTTCACCAAACTGAACGTTGACTGATGATCATTTTAAAAGTGCTTCTTATTAGAGACAACGAGACATAGAGAGTTCCTGACTGCGTTCAGAATCTTTGTATGCCCAGTGATATTGCCTTCTTTTACATGAGCTAGATTAGGCATCCGTAAGGTACTACTCGCTGCTATTTTTTCTTAACTAAACGCAGTAATTAACTTAGCCTTACCGTATTTTGTGTCAATGCTCAACGTGCACATTTTTGGAGACAATATTTTGAAAGTTTCTAATATTTATGTAAGTATGTTTGACCACGATCTTTTCAAATTTTATATTTATTACTATTTATTTTTGAACTCAAGGTTAGACAATCTTCAGCTGCTACATCCGTTGGGGCGTAAGCCTATAATCAAGACCGTTCTGTTACAAATATTGCGTTCAGACTGCGCTTTCAAATGCAGTAACACTGGTATACTCCGCACAGTGTTTCCTTTCGCTATTAAATTCCGTATTTATAATACGCAAAGAAATTGTATATTCAAAAGCGTTTGAAGTCACAAAAATATACATACATACATTGGCATTCTTATATTTAAAGTTGCAATCTCAATAATAAATCCATAATTCAAACAAATTGTTTTTGTTACAGTCTATTCAAACTTAGTTTTATTCTTAAACTGTGAACCCTAAAATACATATCGGGTTGATCGGAAAGCATGTTTGTATTTTCTCAACAAAGGACTTAATTTTATTTTTTCACAGCCAACTTCCCAAATAATTGTATATTTTTTGTTAAATTCGTTCTACAAAGCAGTTGTTCGTTGATCCTTTTTCAAATATGGAGAGTTAAAAGTAGCATATCTGGCGTATTTCACTTTTTTGTTGTTCAATCAAGAAGTAAATTATACAGGGTGTGCGCCGGGGAGGTATACTAATTTGTTTTGAAAATTTATTATGGAAAAATATTCGGTAAACCAACTTGTTTTAATCGTTAAAACATTTTATCAAAATCAATAATCGATTACTGTGACGATGAAAATGTTACGAGAAATTTTTGAGAGAAACAACGTGCCAACAAGACGCACTATTTATAGTTTAGTGAATGATTTCGAAGAAAGAGGGACTGTAGCTGATAGGCCCAAGCATTGACCACAACGTACTGCAAGATCGGCTGAAAACTTTACTGCTGTTCAAGAAAGTGTTCAAAAGAATCCATCAACCTCAATTCGACACCGTGATCAGGAGCTTGGTCTTCAAAGAACAACTTTAGCCACAATTTTGTACAAAGATTTGCATTTGTTTCCATTTAAGATTCAGCTGACACAAGGGCTTCTTCCAGAACACCATTTACGCCGCCGTATATATGCCAATAGGATGCTTCAGCTCGCCCATGACAACCCCGAAGCATTGGCCTTTACTTCTTTGAAACTGAAAACGGCGTAACGTTAACTATAAATTGAAAACTTTTTAACGCCACAACTGCATGCTTTGGGGCTTGACTAACATGTGGTTTCAAAAAGACGGTGCCACATCGTATACAACCAGGATAACAATGGAATTAGTGCGAGAGCTCTTTCCACAACAAGTTATTTCGAGGAATGGTGATGTTGATTGGCCTCCACGGTCGCCTGATTTGACTGCTCCGGACTTCTTTTTGTGGGGATATCTGAAATGCAAGGTTTAAGCAAACAAACCGGAAACGCTGGAGCAACTCAAACAAAATATTCGTGATGAAATTAATGAAATACATACCGCCTCAAATGTGTGAGAATGTAATGAAAAATGTGTTCAAAAGGGCTCGCATTTGTGAGGCTAACAGAGGCGGACATTTATCTGATATTGTATTCCATACATAATTGCCGACATTAAATAAAACATTTATCAATATACGATCCATTCTCTTTCATTTAATCAAAAATTATAAACAAACAAAGTAGTATGCCGTCCCGGCGAACACCCTGTATAAAGTGTGTGGAGAAAAATTAGAATATTGACGGAACGCGAGTTATAGAACTGCTTTCGCCTATGTAATTTTGATTTTGACGGCCAGTTGAAGCTGATGAATATACAAAGCGTCGAATATTAGAACTAGTGACCTCGATGATTAAATTGATCGAATTCGCTCTTTCATCAGTGATAATCAGTGATATCGTCTTCAACTTGATTAAAAAAAAACACGAAATTACTTTCCGAAAAATTAAATTCTTTCTTATTTAATACTTTCTCCATATAAAGCCGCTGCAACTATTTCCTGCTTGAAAATCTCAACACATTCATTTCCATGTTCTATTGAGCATATCCGGCGTCAGAGTACAATATAAGGATATCTTATCTGTGATTGTTTTACAAAACTATAAATTATTAACGAAACAGTTTTGTTTTCCGAAAAAAAAATTATCAGTTTTTAAAGCTGAGCAACATGTAATTGATCTTACATTAATTTTATACTCATTTTCCAGTTCAAAACACTGTGACGCTGACACTGACCCCTTAACAAACTGATGAATGAATGAATGAGCTAACATGTGAAATAGCAATCGAATAAAACGCATTGCAAACATTTTTTATTTACACACTAAAACGCCGACTACCACGGTAAGGTTATTGAAATACAATTACTACCACTTACTCGCACTTGCTTAGACATTTAGTTAACCAGCCGAGTTATAACTAACACAGGACAGACAGGCAGACAGACAAATAAATGTGGTTACAAATTAAAACTAGAACAACTTTTGCTATTTTGGCAAATAGATTTGAAGTCAAACAGGCCGTAATTGGTTACAAAAAAACTTAATAAAGCAACAAGTACAAGTTCAACTTAGAGAGAAAAAAACAACAAATGAACGCATTAAAACCCTGAAATAAAATAATTTTTTTCTATTTGAAAATTTATTTTGTTTTTTTTATAGAATTCAAACAAACAATTGAACAAAATGAAAATGAAAAATGTATCTATATCCATCAATCTAATATTTTTGTATGCGAGTATCTCATAAATTTCTGTTTGCAGCAATTGTTGTTGTATTTTTTACGCGAACAAACCATCGCCAGCAGCAGTCAAATAAATAATTTTTAATGTTGATATGAGAAATCAATGAAAAATGAAAAACTCCGGGTGTACATACTGTACCAGGGTTGGGAAATTCTATACTATTGTCATTAGTAGATTGGTTGGAGTTTGAATATTTCGACTTTTTCTAATGGGAAGACATGAAAATTTTTAAAATTTCGGCTGTAGTTGTGGGTGAGATATATGTATGTCAAGAAATCGAAAGCTGTTGAAGCTTTTGATATAAAAATGCAGTGTGATATTTTATGGACAAAACACATTTAACAGTCTTAAAGAAGCCTTCTAGTAAAGGCCTTCTGATACTTGAATTTGTTTGGTCTTTTCTTAATCAAAGATTGAAAGAGTTAAATAGACAATGTAAGAAAGAAAATGATATAAAAATATACTATTTTTAAAATCAGTCAGTCCCTTTACTATATTTTTTACAAACTTTTTTGCTCGACTTAACTGGATTCCGCTCGCTTACCCTAAATCTAGCAAATAAAAGTATAAGCGGAGAGACTTAAGTGACAGTTCAATGACTTTAATGATTATTAACAAATTATTACTGGATAAATTTGTGATGGGAAGTTTTAATAAAATGGAACATTTACAGACGTAGAATATCGAATGGAGTTTAGAATTTTAGGTTTTTAAAAAAGAATTGCAATTATCGTATTTAAAAATGTTTAAAAGAGTTGAGTGCCAAAAAATTTAATAGTGTAATTTTTCATTCGGTTATAAAATAAATTAGCTGTAATGTTTTCAGCCCGAAATGCCAATTTTAATGTAAATTTATTTATAGTTTTTTGACAAATAAGGCTTTTTATCGACAAATTTTAATGGGTAAAATCTAACAAAAAAACATCATCTTTTGTAGGTGTAAACATATTTCGAGTACAAAGAGAATGGTAAAAAATACTACATTTTTTTTAGAAAAACAAACACTGTAAGTGTTTTCTATCCATCGAAACCGCAACAACCAATTTTGACTAAAACAATACAATTTTGACTAAAATTCTAACCACAAACAAAGTACTTTAACTGTACAAAAACAATAGAATAACTCTAATTTTAAAATGTTCTCAATAGACATAATAAAGTATGGAGGGCGGTGATGGTTGTGGCTTGCCGCAACTAAGTGCACTGTCAGAAGTACTAGCTTATACCTCCACGTGATGGTGGCCGGTAACAGGCTTCTGCCTCTGCTAGAAGTTTAGCTAAATAAGTCGAGCGGAGACAAGATATTACACGATTGACTCAGGAAGTCTTACAAGAGGCGGGTTTAATTGTCTAAGGGAGGAATCCGGAAGAGATGGGTAGGACTGCCTCGCGATGGGTTGACTGGTCAATCTTTAAAGGTACTTTTAAGGCATTGGACTGTGAGATTCCGATAGGGATGGACATTGGAGCCTCGCAAGAGTTGGAGAGGTTAATCTCTGTAGGAACTCCAGTGTGTATTGGCTAATGGTGGAATTCTGAAAAGATGGATAATAAAACCTCGCAAGTAGTGGACGCGTAAGTCTCGAAAGATACTCCTGCGAAGAGGCTTAGACAGCAGCGCACATTGTGTGTGTGAGTGTCCAGCACTGGCTAGCATTTAGTCCCCTGTGTTCGTATCCGCTGCTAATCAGTAAGTTAAAATGTTTGCTTATAGGCATATCATTCACCCATAATATGTTTTTAATTTAATGCTAGAAAGTGGTTTTAACATTCGCTGCTATTTTTATTAAAATTTCTATCATATGACTATCCGGGCTCTCTCAAATCGACCGGTCCAGAACGAGAGATTATGGGTTCACCAAAGCATAACTCTTCTTATAGCGTAGCTCTTCTTAGCGTTTACCATAACTATAACGTTTTGGCCAGGTCTATGATTGTAGTAACCAAACTTTTACTTTGTTGGACGTATAGGCGTCTTTACAATCTTAACAATCGTGATAGCATTACCTTCTTTCAGACGGTTCGTTGCTGAATGGAATCATCATCATATATCCTCTTTTGTGCGTCAGTAATTATACAATAGTAAACAAATTTTTAGATTTGAAATGCAAGAAGTATAAAAGCTCCTCTTATAAAATACACCCAGAAAAAAGTCAATAGTTTTAATCTCAAACAATTTTGATGGTTTGTAAAAATTACGATTTCTGTTTTTAAATTTCACATGCCTGCACTGTACGTCAGCGCACAACTGAAGTACTCTTTCGATGAATAAACAAATAATTAAGCCAACAACTACGAATCCAACCACAACAAAAATATGCTCAATATGAGAAGGAAAAATAAATATCACTGAGAGTAGAATCGTAAATGTACATTGAGTAAAAAGGTTCCTACTCAATGTTGTGCACGTACATTCCCATCAATGTACAGTGGGTGAGAAGTATGACGTTATAACACAAAAACCTTGACCTTGTCTAGCCTTAGTTGATCTTAACGACTGGTTTTTGGAATAATTTTTGCAAAAATTGTAATTAAATAAAGATGAAATTAATAAACCACATGTCATTTGCATTTTTAACCAAATTTGTATAATATTAAATTGAAAACAAAAATCTAATTAATTATAGGGTGCCTTAAAGTAGCAGGTATTTATTACAGAAATCTGTCAATTATATATAATTTTTAAGGATTCTAAACTAAGCATATAATTTACTTTTCAACTAAAGAACATGTGTGGGAACGGGTTTATTATTAACCACTGAAGGACCTACTTTCATGTTAACTCTCTTATATATAAAATCGTAAATATTGTGTAAATATTTATAAGTATATTAAGTTCTATAAATTAGAAGGTATTTTAATTTTTGATATTGAATAACATATTAATTTCTTTTTTGGCCAAATCGAACTTTGAATTTTGCATCCTTAAGAATTTGAAAATTAGTGTATAGGTATAATCGGTTGGGTGGTGAGGGGTGGGAGGGGGCAATACTTGGAAATACTGGCAACTCCTAGTCGACAAATGTAGCCACTGTAACTGAAACTATATGTCTTATACCAGGAACATTGAGACTCTCTACACCACAAAACTATTTTATAAATAAATAGTCTATTAATTAAACGTATGGCATAATTTACATTATCTCTTCTCAGTCTGGTTTCAAGTGATGAGATTAATGAAACAATCGTTACCATATTAATGTTTATTTTAAGAATTTTTCAATTAGCCGAATTCGGGGACAATATGGAAAATAAAGGCAATCCACATATCCACTAACAAAAATCCTCTGCTTAGCCAAATATATACAACATTTTAAAGAAAATTAGCTTAAATCCGTTTTACATATTTCGCGCTACCCTTAAGAATCAGTCTTTAAATAAGAACAACCTAAAGACGTTTGTTTTCGGTTTCCTTGAGGTTTGTAAGCGGTCTCAGCGTAATGGATTCCATTTGTAAAAATTGAAGCAATCATAGGTTAAATCTTAAAGTTGCTACCTTAAATAGTGCAGTCTTCCCGGCATTCGTTTATGTGGCATACTTCTGTGCGGATCTGAGGTACCCATAAGCAAAAATCTTCCCCTTCAAAAGCTTCAGCTGTATCCGCGCCTTAAACAACGTACGTATGTTGTTTTGTTAGTTTTAAAAGTTAACCCAGAGTAATTTTCTCAGTGTTTCTTCTGATTTTTCTAAGCCGTGCTTTTGATCATTGTAATAATTTTAATTTCTTAAAAACCGACCATGGTGTATTTTTCATATATACATACATACATATGTTCTCAACTAAAATTACTATAATGAAAAGTACACATCGTGCTAATTTTAAATGAACAGCTCTGTGTACCGGCTTGTTATAAGTTGTTATCAACTGCTCCACTGTCTAAAAAGCGTAAACAAAAAATAAAATGCAAATCAACATTCAAAGAACAACAATGACAATTTAAACAACAAATTAAATTAAATTGATAAGAGAGAAAGCAAAAACAAAACAAAAGAAAAATATTAATGTATAATTATCTCAGGCATGGAAAATTGCAAATTTTAAATGTTTCATAATTGTTATAAATGAAAAAAGTACTTTCTTGAGTCTTAAAGTACTAAATTCATTCTTGTGTTTTAATAATTCTGACAAACATATTTAGATTTTTAACATCTCAAAAGAGCTTATTATATATGTATATTTTTTATGCTTTTATATATTTTCTAACTGGATGCAAAACTTGGCTAACTTTACCAAGGGAATTAAGACCCCGGTTTTTGCACTTGACCTTTTTCAAACTCAGTTGAATATTTATTAATACCATAGGGACTAAATAAATTTGATATTGAATTGAAAGACTACTACTAGTAACTTTATTTTAGATACTTTCTTTGAAGAAAACACCTTTCATGCGAATAGTGGTGAATTTTTAATGATTTGTTATAAAAGAGATGTAAGAAAGTAATGGTAAATCTTAAAAGTGGGTACTTCTAAGTTAAAATTCATATGGTAAAAATGTAAATGATAATGTTGAACACTTCTTCTTTCGGTAAGTAACCAGAATATATAGAGAGGGGTCGTAGCTGATTATTGGATATTATACTAACTTGTATAGGTTGATCAGATAGTAATGATAACTTTTCCTAGAAGCTGTCGGCTTGTTTTGCGATAGAACTTGGTCCTACATCTGCATAAGATTGCACGTATGCAACAATTGTAACCGGAAAACTTTACACAACGCCCTGAGTTGATTAATTGGGTACTAGAAATGTTGGCCGGATATCCACATTTCTGTCAAACAAATCAAACAAATTTATATCTAATGGCATATATTTATTTGGCTTCAAAATAAAGCCAGACTCAATTTGATATATACCGTCATTATTTTAATTTAAATTTTTTTTCCTGTGGTCTTTATCTAGTTACTCTATGGTTTTAAATGATCATACATTTGCTGAAGGCTTTTATAACCTTCAAAGGACTCTATAGGATTAGCGTACATGTCGGACATTTAGATTGGCTGTAAAAAAAAACTTTGAAAAAGAAAATTCATGCTGTTGAGTCGAACTTTTACTGACTGTGAGTTAGGAAATTTAAATTTATAAAACTCAAGTTCAACCATAGCTTTCGCTACACAATAGCACCCTTAAAACATTTCTAAAAGAAATCTTGATGTGTGTGAATATTGTCACTATATAGTACTGTAATATAACCACAAAAAATTGGCTATCAAAATTCTAATAATAAAATCACATAGTATAGTTCTGCTTGATTAAAAATATAATTTGAACATTAAGAGTTCCATGCCTGGTATGCATTTATTCAAAACAATCGTACTTAAACTTTAAGCAAGTATTGAAATTTTAGTAGACGTTGAGTCGTTAAACTAAACGGTTTGCTTTGAACTTGAAGTTCCCTACGAGTTGTAGAAGTGACGACACGCGACTATCGTACATGTTCGCTCACTTACACGTTTATGGGGTGGTTGGTACGCATATTTAAAAACAAAATATTTTTATAATCAAAGTAATAAATAAAAAACAACAATGAAAGAAGTCCGTTGTGGAAGGCCTGTGTGACAAAGAAATTGTACAAGTATCTTTCGAAGAAATAAAGGAATAAAAGAAACCCTAAGAAATTCCATATTCATTAAAAGATACATACATATGTATGTATAGGTTATGATGATAGTGTGTGTGTATTTTTCTTTTTAATTTAAAAACAAATATTCGTTATTAATTGTGGTTTTTCTTGTGTTCTTTGAAGGCAATTAAATTAAATTTAAATTGATATTAATAAAATAAAAAATATTCGCAAATTCGAATAAACAATCAATAAATATTTTTTCTTCTAATTTTAAACCGCCTTTATTTAAAATGGGGAATTTTTTTTTATTAATTTACGATTAATTAATTTTTTTTGTTTTGCCTCAAGAATAATTAATTTTGTGCGCAAAGTGGTTTACAAAAAAATAATGTCAAAATAAGTCTATTTGTATTCAATTATTTTTGTGTTTCAATATTCAATTATTTTTTTTGCGAGTCTTCAAGTATTTTTGATTGCTAATGTGAGACACGTTTTTAATATCGTAAAAATTGCTAATATACCCGTTTAAAACTTATTTCTTCGACAAACTTGTCTTAAAACATATACGTGCCACATAAATATATTAGGGTCGCCAGAGTTTTATTATTTTATACCATAATTGAAATGAAAGGCAGTATTTAATAATATGATAGTCTTACACATTTCGCCGTTTTCAAAAAAAAATCTTACAAATTTCGCAGAATAACACGGTAAAAAACGAACAACATAACAAGGTTCAGGCAACTGGTTTCCTAGAGAGGAGACAAAAAACAAAAATACGCCTATCGACGTTTTTAAATTTTACGTAAGGCTTTTATTTTAAGGAGGCTAAAGTCCCCCCTCCCACCCTTTTGCTCGTTGCTATAGTGAATCGGCATAGGAAATCTTGTAAGCCTTAGATTTTAGGTACAAGATTTTATGTAAAACACTACGAGGTACATTTTTGTGGAACATTTTAACTTCGTAACTATTTAGTGTACGGGTCTTTTTTGTCCCTTTCTTCAAAAAGGGCAAAAAATTTCCCCTAAACAACAATTTAGCGAGCTGAAATTTACTTCAAAAATATTTGCCATGCAACTCTTCTTTCAGTCTTTAAGGACATCAAAGCTCAAAATTTAACTTCAACGCCGGAAATAAGTCAAAACTTAAAATGTGTTTAAGGATTAATTTTGTACTTAATCACAATTAGTGCTAAAATATTCCACAAAATAGAATTTTATGAGGCTAGTTTGAATCGAAAATACGTTTTACGTAAAATTTCACTATAAGTCACCATACAAAAGAAAGCTGTAGATATAATATTTATTAAAGAAACAATTAAAACAAATTCGGGTAGTACAGAGAGTATTTATTACCGTCTTTGTACCGTCATCAAATAATATCCAGCATATTTCGGCTATAAGAGAGTGAATAATCCCTTTATAGTGTTCTTCAATATGTGACCATATTCTTCGGATTCTGTTGCTAACTGAGAGATCGTAAATGAGATAATTTGGTTAAACTCAGCGTTTTTAAGCATTTTTATATCAGAGCCAAC
Source organism: Phania funesta (assembly GCA_963932375.1). Lineage (NCBI taxonomy): Eukaryota > Metazoa > Arthropoda > Insecta > Diptera > Tachinidae > Phania > Phania funesta. The sequence continues at coordinate 91,532,395 of OZ010653.1, read as the reverse complement.
AAAAGCATCCGTTGTAATGTAACAATCAAATTTTTTAAATTTGATGAGAAAGTATATAGTAAAAGTTATGGATATATAATCTTTGTCCTTTTATAAATCGTAAAAAAATATTTACGAGATTGATATGCTTTTCGTAATAAACATATATCAGCTCACAGAAAATTGAAGTCTAAGTTTTCGAAAACGTCTTAGGGCTGTTTCCGTAGCTTGCCAAATTTACAAGTACAATATATTAAGCTAAAATTTACCAAGAAACTTGGGAGTTTGACATATTTTCCCCGTTGTAAAAAAATACATTTTACAAGAAGGTTGTATTATCGGAAAATGGGTAACCCTCATTTTATGCTATTAAATGCAATGACGAACTATCCTACACAATTGTACGATTCATTCACAGGGAAACCTGAAGAAATTCTATCCTACTAACTAAAATTTCCAGCAAAATGAATTTGGTGGTAGTGCCACATTGTAACAAAAAAGAGATGCAAAATCATCTGTTTTTTTCGATTAAATACTTTGTGCCAAATTAAAAATAATGTTCTAAATATTTTTTAAGTTGATCGTCTGTTGGTATTATTTTCAACTGCTCATTTTTGTTCACATGGAAACAAAGGCTTTGCGAAAATTATCATAAATATTATCAAATTGAACAAACCTGTCATAAAATCTGTCACAAATATTGCACACATGGAACTTTTTAAGGATTAACGTGTAAATGTCATAGTGTATCATGACATTAATTAACATAATCATGTAATGAAAATTATCCTTTAACACTCACAACAATGTAGCCATTGAGTTTTGATATAATTTCGTTTAATGCAAGCAAAACTCATTCTAGTAATCGGTGCCAAAAGCAAGCAAAGAAAAAACAGGGTGTCATGGTTGCGACAACTATATTATGTTGTCTATAACAATATGTGGTCGTGGCAAACATATAATGGTTATTTTAAAACATTTTAAATATTACTTTAGTTTTAGTATTGCTTAGAAGCAATCATACAATATTTATTTTCGAACAAAGTTTGCTTTCGATTTCGATTGAATGCTTTACTATGGTTCTAAGAAATGCTATATTTGTTCTATCTACAATAATTTTGATTACAAGTACAGCGCAAAATTGTATTTTTAATCTATATTTAACTAAAGATCTAAAAATAGCCCAAAATGATTAAGAAGTTAACACAGCGCAGCTGGATCTTGGCTTAAAATAACTGTAATGAAAACTTAACCAAGCCAGCAAGCTTGATGTCGTTCATTCTATGTGCGAACAAAGTTTTAATACAAAGTTATGTAGCATAAATCGCTTAAATTGAAAATCCGAACTGTGTTTTAAAAAAATCTCAATACTTTGTAAGAAATCAAATCTGAAAGGTTTTTGATCATTTTTTTTTATTGCTGGCAAATTCTAAGATTTTGCATAGACATAGGTCGGGAAGCACTTTATAATAATCTGTTGTCAGTTTTGACCCATTTATCTAATTTACTCAAACTTAAATGGTTTTGCGTTAGAATTTTGCATAAGAATTTAAATATATTTTTTTTATTTTTTAAAATTATAGTTATGCCTAAATTCGAAGCTAAGTTCGAAAGGCCGAGCATATTTAGAAAATTGTTATTTTCTCATAACAGTTACAACTTATTGATCTAAGTTGGACTTTAAAATTTAATTTAAGAAAAGGAAAGAGAACAATATTTTGGCCTTGAAACAAATTTAGATACTTTTTATTTGATTTTAATTTATTAATACAAATAACTAAAACCATATGTGGTCGAAAATATAAAGCCAAAGTTAAGAATTAAGTTCTGATATGCAAACCATAACTCCTATTTATTAATTCCCGAATCCCTCCGATATAACCATCAAATTCATACTCTTGGCTACTCTAAATTACAATAAATAAAACAAATTATTTTTAAAATTTACTGATAATATTTAACCCAAAAATCGTGTTTTTTTTTACTTGTTTGCCGTTGTTCTCGTTGCAAAATTTTGAAGTGTTTGAACAAAAGCTTAAATAACTTTTCTGTTTTTTTTGTGTTTATTCAGAATTGTTAACTGTTTAATTCTTAACGCAATATATCGTCTGGTTGCTCTGATAAAAATATAATTTTCTTCTGCTAAATAATCTTTAGTTATGTATATTAAATAGTTACACCAGGCATTTAAATAAAGATAAAGTAACATAACCAATATTGAGAGTAACTTTGTTATTGTAATGAAAAAACAGATGTTTTAAATAAACAATTGCAAAAAAAAGAAAATTAACATATTTTCTTAAATTAAATTATTTATAAAACATTTTTATACATAAATATAAAAGAATATTGTACTTAAAAAAAAAAACACAAAAAAATAAGAAAAATTAAATATTGAAAGACGAGAAGAAATAATAAAATATATCAATGTTTGAAAAGCTGTTTTTTTCTCGAAAATAAAACTGAGAAAGTGCGCATTATAGTGATAAGGACAAACAATATTGAAGGGAACAAAGCATTACCTAAAATACACGTTGATTAAGAGTTACGCTAAACTCTGAGCTGAAGCTACTTGCATGATACTTTTAGACCGGATAACTTGCGCTGTTGTTTTAAACAATCATTTTTAGTTTGTGAGTAATGCATGAACTCCAGAAATTTTTACTGCATGCTTAGGTCGATCCACATTATGTTTTTATTTTGTTTCTAACGCACTGTGGTACTAGATAGATGTTAGTGCAGAAAAACGCTTTTGTAGTCCGAGTTTACACCGGTGGCAAATAAACATCATTTAGCATCGCTTGGCGAGCCCAGCTACTTTTTATATACTTTTCAGGTTTCCCATCGCGTAAAACGAGCAATTCGAACGCAAATTCTTTCTTTTACTGATATAGAGTTCGCGTAGTACATAGTCCCCGCAGGTTTACCTTAATGTTTCATAGACAGTTCTTAAACCAGATCTTAGTTGACTTGCTTAAACGAATTGCGCTTGGTTTTTCAGAAAAGTATTTTTACGCCATGTTTACGATTTCAGTCCACCAAAATATCTCAAATGTAGCAAATACTCTCTCCAATCTTCTGGGTTATCAATTCCTAATATATTGGCACGACACAAACATAACGAAGAAGTTCTCTTACAATTTCGCTCATTCCTAACTGCTGCTCAAGTCAAGCCAATGTTGTTGGTTTATTATATGCCTCTCTCTTAAGGCAAAGGCACAATGGTAAACAAGGGTTGCCAATGATTCATTTACGCATAAAATTTGGGTAACATTAATTTTAGGCAACGTTACAATCAAATATTCTTTGTATTTTGTAATAAATAGAACATAAACTATGTAACCTTATCATTTTGACGCGCACTCAACTGAACTACTTAGGAATAAATAAACGTTGAATGAAAAACAATTTTCATTTAATTTAAAACTAGCGAAATGTTAATTGTTTCTATTTCTACACCTGTTAATTTAGATGAAGTGATAAATAAAAGTTGTCACTAAGACATGCAATATTTATAAGAGCAGCAGAATGCTTCTTGAAGTTAAATAAATTACAAATTTAAAAAAAAAAAACACATTCAAAAAGTAATTGACAACAATAAAGAAATAAAAATACAAGTATAAAAGTTCTGCTATTTGTAGCTGTGGTTGGTATCCTCCCTTTAAAACATCGATAAATACAGCATCATCGTCGTCATCATCATCAACATTAGAACAGTCATCGACAGGCAGCCAGCAGCATCTAACGTTTCATAATTTTAAACATCAATTGTAAAACGCAAAATACATACAAATAATGATTGTGGACAAGAAGAGTATGCAGGCATCATTGGCAAATGATTTCAATCAAATCAATTTAAATAACATAAATTTAAATATTACAACAACAACTACTAACACGGAGGCAAGAGTAGACACAACAACAACTACATTAGCACAGCATACTCAAAATATCAGACAACCTAAGTCCACGGTCCAATCACCTCTTAGTAAAACGCGTCACACTGCCTTGCCACATGAATTGATTATGAATCAACAACAATTGCTACAAACACAAAAAAATCCACAACAACAGCAACAACACCAACAAAAGTCACAGACACACACTATGGAGGAATTGATCGGTTTTGAAATGTTAGAAAATAAACCGATTTTAAGAAAATCTCTATCAACACCCGCCTTTAAACAATTAGAACCTCAATGTCCTCTCAAAAATGAAGTTACAATAATCACCAATCACAATAAACAGCGGCAACAACAACAACTTCATCATCCTCATTGTCAAGAACATAGAAATAACTTGAGCAACTCTAGTAATAAAACAACAATAAATTTAAGTAATAATAATAATAATAATAATTGCAACAGCTTATCGTCGAATACCACAACAACAAAAACAACGACTACTACACCGAATTCCTCCTCATCGTCAGATACAACAACATCATCAAGTCAACGCTTTGGTTGTGCTCATTACAAGCGTAAAGCCATGTTTGTGGTAAGTTAAGCTTTTTATTCAATGATAACAATTTTAAGCTCTTTATTACAATGTTTACTACTGGCGACACTTTACAAAAAAAAAGAGTAAATTTAATCTGATTCCAAAAGTGTATCAGGCAATCATTTGAAGCAATAAAAGTGAAGAACAGATGGCAGTCATATTCTTTTATCGATTAACGAATCAGGATATTTTTAAACACGAATTTATACATTATTTTTAATATTTAAACGCACTTTTCCTCCAAAATCACTTGCTAGTTAGCGCATCAAATTTAAAAAAGCTGGGACTTTATACCCAGCTGAACCCAGAAGAATATTCAAAATATTCAAATAGAGATTAATAAACTGAGAACGGTTACAAAAACCTTACGATACGTTATTTTTCAAAGCCTTTTATCTGCCAGAAGAAACAGACTTAATGGCAAAATTTATACAAAAATTCGTTCTTGCATTCTTATCATTTGTTGGAAACTTTTTATATATACAAAATTTTAATCTGATTTCGGTTACGAAAAATGCATACTCACGAAAAAAGTATTTTGGGGATTTTGATTTTTCTTTAGGGAAAAATTAAATTTTGTTAACGAAGACCCTCCACACTGAGATTTTTCTGAATACAAGCTTTATGTAATTCGATTAGTATTGCTTTTAGCTCTTCATTGAGAGACATCATTTCACTTAGATTTTATTTCAAAAATAGTATTTTGGGGATTTTGACCTTTTTTTTTTGGGAAAATTTAAAGTGTGTTCACCAAGACTCCCTATACTGAGGCAAATTGGAACCATTTTGTTTTTAAGGCAATTCCAATTTCCGAGTTTTTCTAATTTATGAGTTGTTCTTATATGCAGAAATAAAGACGAATCTGATCATAATAAAACTGTTTCATCTCTACTACCTTCGTACGAAGTCTAGAATAAAATGAGTCAGTAACCGATAGAATCTCGCCACTAATTAAAAAAACGAATTCTATGCCATTTTTTATGTTTGGTAAGCCATAAATTGACTGCCAGCGATGCATTCACATCTTTCTCGCAATAGGCTTCTCTTCCCGTCGTTGACGACTTTACATTTAAGGATACTTAACACTATGCAAAGATGAATGTGTAGGGTGCGTGTAGATAGGTGTTGGAAACAGGTTACATATTGATGTTCAACTTGATTTCATACAGCTAATTGCAGCATTAGTCATATTGAAATCTAGTGTTATGCGATTTACGTCTTTGTCAAGCCTTTTCTAAAAATGTATAGAATTTATATATTTGTTAATTCAGAAGAGACAAAAAGTATATTCTTAATTTGATATTTCTGCAAGGTGTTTTGGAACAAATTTCCGACATCCCTAGTCAAGTTTGGTTTCGGCTGTGTGCCATCATTTGTGTCGGTTTTCGTTCTGAACGAAACATGACACTGAATACAATTGTGCAATTCACCCCTCCCTCATATTGTTGTATAGATTGTATTATTATTGTAATACTTTGTTATAGTGTTAACTTATTGTTGGTAATTTTCGTTGGAATATGTTACACAATTCTAAACTTTTGTTCCATTATATCAATCATATAGAAATGTCTATTTTTTTGCAACAAGCAGAATTAAAACGAATAATGTATTTTTATAGAGTTAATAATCGAAAATGGCGAAAACCGCACCGCACCATACGTTTATAATGGAAATATAAACACCTTTTATCAAGGAATGCAATTTTGTACTTTCAATAAGAAGAAAAATGAACAAAAGTGTATTTCAAAACATGATACAACAATAGTTTTATTACAGAAAATCTTAAAGAATTGAATCACGCAGCATGGTGGGCTATTGCGGCAATTACAAATCTTAGATATTATTGCTGTTACAGATTTCGTTTATTTTAATCCTTGCAAGATTGTTCTCGGAATATTAATAAAATTTCTATTTCATTGTAGAAAATAGTCAATAAACCGACCTACGATATTGTAAATCAACTAAAAATTTCAATAGTTTTTCATTTACATTCAACAGTGTTTTCGTTTCTAGAAATAATGTAACAATTTTTACCCTTTTGTTATACTGAAAGGGTGGCGTTTTTTTATTTTACTTTTAATAGTGCCGAAAGACCTAACTCTTTATGATCTGTATAAAATTCCAAATAACAAGGTTGTGTGTTAAACAAGTTCGCTTTTACAGAGCAACATTTTTTTTAAGAAACAAAAATATCAAAACTTGCTTTAAGCAATTTCCACTTTTCTTTTAATTATAAATTGTCATCGCTTCTCTATTGCTGTGTGCACGAACAGTGTTAATTAATTTTGATTATTGATACGGACACATATGTAATTGAAGTTAGAAAATTTTTTTAAAGTTGTTACTAATTCCATGTTGTTTGTAATTGTTGTTATCAGATATTATCTAAATGTTTCGACTCCCTTTATTAGACTTCTCGTTTTATTATTAAGATTATTAGCTAACAATCAATTGTTTGTTTAGTTATAACGTTGAGTTTGGAATGATAAAAAAATCCATTTCAAATTTGTTTTGTATACATTCTCCTATCTTAATGATGAACCAGAATACGACTGCAACTTCAACCACTAATCGCTGAAAGAGAGAGAGAGAGAGAGAGAGAAGGCCTACAACCGTAAAAAACGAAAAATTTAAATTGTTGCTAGTGAGTTTCACTTGCCACACAGCCAACGACACAAATTCTCCTTTGCGTGAGAAATTCAATGGCCGTGTTATCTCACGCCGTGGCGATGTTAATTGGACATCACGATCATGTGATTTGATACCGTTGGACTTCTTTCTTTGGAGATATTTAAAAGAAAAAGTGTACGTCAATAAGTCGAGAACCTCAATTATGTCTTAATCATTGGAAATATCGACCATCAGATACATGTATGTATATCACCGAAGCCGGTGCAAGCAATTGGCCGATATTCGACTGCAAAGCTTAGCGATTTTTAAATGTCAAATTGTGTGGTAAGACTCGTTATGCCCCAGTACTGTTTATCATTTATTGTTGAAAAAGATAAAACCAAATATTTGCATTTGTCTTTAGCGTCTTAAAGGTGTTTAAATTAAAATTGAGAGATTAATAAGTGTGACTGAATGTCGTGTTGTTTCAATTTGTGTCAATTGTGTTTCAGAAAAGTGTAATATTTATTTTTCTGATAACGGTTTTGTAATACAAAAGGTGCCATATTAAATAAAGAATTAAAAGAAGACAAACAACAATGCATTTAATTTGACAACTGGGGTGTTGTTGTTGCATACGTATACGAACAACGTTTTATTGAATGAAATGTAACGAAGTATGCAATGATGGCCCGCAATTCGTAGGCGTTTGTGATAACGCTTGTAAGAAAAAAATAAAGTAAAAGAGGAAAATGTCAGCTTGAAATTGATAAATTATTCTTACATAGCCAATTTTCAGAAACATAAAATTCGAGGGGAGACCTTCCCTAGATGCTAAAACCCACCGCCCATTCTAATGGGCTAATTTGAACACCATGACTAATTTCGTAATTTTACATTCTTTAATCATTCTTTGAATCACCCTTAAGTATAGTATAGATATTTGTAACGAATTTCCGGCATCACTTGTCAAGTTTAGTTTGGAGCAAACCGGCTTCAGCCATACCCCATCTTCACTGTAATTTCTTGTTCTGGGTTAGAAATATCTATGTATACTCGTATGAAAACTTTCTGTCGGAGTGTCAAATCAAAAATCTTCAGTACAGTTTTTTTATAAAAAGATGTTTCTTTTTTTATATTTAAACTTTAAGGTAGAGCCGGCAAATTATTATTTTCATTAATTCTTTTGGAGAATATCGCAGGAAGCGGCAGCTGAACTACGCTACGAAGTCGCTGCAGTGCGTTCTTTTTTGTGCGGTATAATCGGGATAATCAGGGGCAAACAGCTGTCAAATATCCAAAGTTGCCACTTGCACGAAACAAATGCCAGAAAACTTAAACAGTAGATTCTCATTGAAATTCCCTGTATTTTAAAAGTGGTTTAGTTTTTTTTAATGAAAGATATTGAAGTTTGTTTTGTCATAAAATTATTTGTTTAGAAATCCGCGTTTTGCTCAAGTTTTAAAAGCGCAACCGGTTGCTCCATATATTCGTTTAGAAAAATTACGAATAATGCATCTTAGAACTAAGTAACGTATAAAAGCATTGGAAAAAATTGATAAATTATTTAATAAAACAAAGTGATAAAAATTTTGTAAATATTAATTAATGAACAAAAGCGTTGACTCATTAAGCCAAATAAGTTTTTATTCAACAATTCAAATGCATCTAACGTACATATGGATATTTATCATCATAACCAGTGTCATCTAGTGTAACATTTCTAGGACACATAATGAACATTTATTGAATTAGAAATATTAATTTATTTTGTTTCATGAATCGTGTTTAACAAAATATTCGATTCAATTTAAGACAAATAAGTACAAAGTCACACTATCTTTACTTTTGTCAACATTAATTATTTATTTTTTTTCAAATACAAATTTGTTTAATGTGCAAGTTGGAATTGTTTCTTCAAAATGAAAAAGTATAAAAAATTAACAAGCCACAAAAAAAAATACAATTATCTCGATCTCTTTATCAAAACATTAAAACTGCCAAACACCAGTTGCTGTGGAAGCAAATAATTTTTTATTGAATAATCATAGTTTTATCTTGATTACATTCGTTCATATTTGCATAGTTTCTGCTATTAATAGTACGATAAATATTTAACTTTAAATTAAAGCGAGACCTCGTTAGTCGGGGTTATGAAAATATTTTTCCATTTGTTATGCCAATGGAGAGAATTAAAAAATAAAATGTAAATGTTGTATTGAATTATCGGAGAGATTAATCTCTGCAAAATCGACGGTTTTAATTGGCCAAACGAGAAATCCGGAAAAGATAGATAATAATGCCTCGCGAGGTGTGGACGGGTCAGTTTTTAAAGGTGCTTCTAAGGCGTTGATAGACCGTGAGATTCCGAGAGAGACGGACAATGAAGCCTCGTACGAGGTGGAGGGTTAATCTCTGTAGGAACTTTGGTGTTTATTGGTCAATGGAGGAATTCTGAAGAGTTGGACAAGAAAACCTCCCAAGGGGTGGATGGGACAGCTTCGTGGAAGAGGCTGAGACGGTAGCACACATTGTGTGAGAATGTCCAGCACTGGCTAGCATAAGACTTAGATCCACGGGCAGACACTTCTTAAGTATAAATGCCATGGTGGACCTAAGCCTTAAACAAATGCTAACAATTACAAGAGACTCCGTGATGAGGAAGAAGGTCGACAGTCACCAGTCGACAGTCTGAAATCACTATAGGCGATAGTAAATGGTAGCACGAGACTTGATTGACAGTAAGGTAATCATAAATTACAAATCGGTTGCTTGAAATCAACACGATGAAAGAAGGGGTGGGGTCGAAAACGGATCTTTATGGAAGCGGTCTGCTTCGATATTCCCTCTAAATTAAAAAAAAGTGTATTTTTCTGCCAATTTTATTTAAACATAATTTTTACCATTTGTTCGCCGCCATGGACTGGGATAGAGTCCAATCCATACATATTATCTATAATTTTTTGCGTATGCAAAAATTATGAATTGTTATGAATGTTTATAAATATTTATGCCGATTCTGATGTACTAATTGATGTCAAATCGCCAGGCTTATTGTTGCGCTAAAGCTATTTTTCGCATACTAGGTCACTTTTTCATTCCAGGTCTTATATTTTTAATATTGAGTAAAATTAATATTCTATTACTTTTTCTTATGAGAAAAAGAATATTCATCCTATTTTATTGTCTAACGACATTTCTAACTCCACGAAGATTGAACATTTGTTCTGAAAAGGCTGCCAAGTGTTTTTTTTTCTTTTTTGATTACAACTCAACATTCAGGGGCGGTTAGAAATACCCAGTCAGGAAAATACAAACTACTCTTTTCAATTTTCAGCATTGTACCATTCTCAGACCGATAAGCTTCTTTCAATAATAAGCTTTAGTTTTGTACTCTCTTTATATCAGGCAGCATTAATCACAAAGACCAGCCCTTCTTCATTGTCGAAAAAAAATCATTAATATTAAATTCATCTTTTAAACGTTGCATTAAGTTCTTGTATTATTTTCCTATAGTTAGGATCCTATTCTGAATATAATCGATGATAATTACACCACATGCAGCCCAAAATAAGGACATGAGATGGATATGCCTACCGAAGGCTTTGTCTTCGCTTTTTTTATCCCAATTCTCAACATTTTCTTCACATTTTCAATCTTAACAAATATTCTAACTGGAGACACAAGTCTGCTTGGAAGATAGGAAGAGCAGACTATAGCGTCTGCAGGGCATATAATTAGGACAACAAAACTTATGGAACAATTTCTGTGCAATTTCCCAGGTTTCGCACAAAAAAGAACCCAGTATTTCGTGGTTGACACCTTACCAGATATAACCCACCTAAGAGACACTCACTGCAAAATTCCGGGAAATGTTGCCCACAGCACTGATTTCCTTTAGTTCAGGCTAAGGGCCTTTGTCTTGCTTCATAACGGCGAGCGAACAACAACTCTTACCAATGGTATTAAATGAATGCCGTGTCTAAGCTAATCTAAGCATACAGGATTCATACACCGTTACAGGAAGGCTAAAAAGTCGCCTTCATTGCTGTGAAACATGTAAGCGCCATGGACAGGCACACTTCAAACTGGGTCAACAAATTTATGTGTGTTTTTAAAATTTTGTTTTGCTTACACTCATCGAATTCATTCCATCAAACTTCAATAGGAATTTGCAAGAGAAAGCACGTGTAAATGGAATTTGTTATTTTCAAAATTTGTTTAGTTTGTTGAAAATATTTTTTTTTGGAAAGTCTGATGTCTTTTTACTGAGAAATGCCACCGAAACAGATGATTGTTACATAGCTATTGAACTGACGCATGCAATTAAAAAAAGCCAAAAAAGGTATGAAAGGTTAGTTCAACACAAGGACCATAATAAGTAGGACTTTTTTAATAAAAGTCAAAAAATAATTCTTATTTCTTAGGGTTTCTTTTTTTTGCAGAAATAAAAATTACTTATTGATTTAATTCTCCAAACTTTGAATTTGGAGAAAATAACATCTTCGTACATATTTCTAACAAAAAAATAAACGAAATAATAATTATTTTAGGCAAACAAAAAAATATCAAAAAATAAAAATATTTCTGCTTAAACAATTTCGAATATTTAAACAATTTAAAAGTAAGATTTTGCAAAAACCTATTTTAGAACGATGAAAACTGTGTGATTGACATGTGCTTGCAAACCTAAGTCTGTAATAAAAAAATAATTTCAGTCTCTGGTTCAAATGTAAATCATGAATTAATGCATGAAAATCTTCTCAATGTGCAAAAATTAAGTTCTCGAAGTGATTTTCCGAAAGTGTTGTCGCTTCGAAAATCAAGCCAAAAAAAGACATTTTATTAACGTAAGCGTTCACACATTAGCCTATGTAGCTTCAAATTTCGGCGGGCTTTGTCAAACTCACATCAACTAATACGTGTGCTTTTTTACGAAGCCAATCATAAAAAATCTGACTTTGATGAAGCAGTTTAATGTGAGGTCATATCGCTTAAGAATTCGATTGGTATATCCTTATACTATGTTCAGGCATGCATTTTAATTGACGCAATTAAATGTTTAATTGATGTATAGACTTCGGCTTTTACACATATGTATGTATATAATTTAGCGTATTCAATTAGCATTGGACAAGTGAACATGTCTTCCTTTTCTTGATGAAAACTTGTGTTTGTGAATTTAAAAAATCGAGTATATTGTTTTTTAAATAAATTTTAAACTTATTTTCGTTAAAAAATTCATGAAATTTACTGTCGGTTTCACTTTCTATTACTTTTCAATTTGTATACGAGTATAAGAGTTTGTCAACTGCCACGGAGAGTAAAATGTAGTTGTATTGGTGATGCCGCCACCATGTTGAATATGTCATGATTTTGTCACTGAACAGAATTTTTGCTGCTCACTAAACACACTTCGACAGAGTTGCATTGTGAACTTGACTCAATTAATTGTACGATTAAGTAGTAATTGCTTAATTTAATAATTAAGTTCTTGAGTTGTAAATTGAGGCTAATTAATAGTATGTTCACATACGAGCGCATACAATATATAAATTAATACTGAGAATTTAGTACTTAGGCGCATATGTGTACATACTATTGCATAAATTTCCTAATTGCGTAATTAAGGTGGATGTCTGAACATAGTGCTACAATGAACAGCACTTTTTAAATACCTATACACATTGCTGCCCTACGCACTCATATTTTATACTTCATTACAATATTGCAGTCTACTACTACTGTGATGTTCATATTCCAAACCCTTTTTTTGTATTCTATAACGTTTTAAATTTACTGTTTGAAACAGAAAACAAAACAATTAAGGGCCGTATTTTATTAAACGCAAGGCAATGCAATCCAGTAATTCATATTGAAAACAGGAACAATTTTCTTAAATTCTGGCCTTGCGTTGCGTTATGTATCGTTTTCATAACGTCAAGATATAAACATAAAAAATTAAACAAATTATTCGCTCTTCTCATTAACAATGGCTTGATTAAGAATGATAACGCAGTATTTATACTCGTATAATGGTGGTAACTGGTTTCCTATTTGTTTTAAGAAAAACATTTAATAGGCGAACATAAAAAAATAACAACAAAAAAGATGATAATACACGCATGGATGTACAAAAAAAACCCCCCCAGTTATGTATTTTTAATTAGACATAAATAAACATTAGAGTTTATTTTTATGATTTATTATAGGAGCTATGAAATTTTAGCCTTGTGTAAATAAACTTTAAAAATAAAAGAAAATCAGATTTATTTCAGTTGTAAGTTATGCGTAACAGTAAGTTAGATAAGATGTGTTTATGAGGGAATTTTAAAGGAATTAAATGCATGAAACAATTTTAAGATAAAATTGTTTGCATATAATTCAGGGATGGACAATTCAGCACTATTTACTTTAGTTTACTTCTGGCAAGAAACAATTATTTGATACAGAACAGAGATTTTGTTTGGGATCAAAGTAATTGAGAAAGTAATTTCATAGTAAATAATATTGTTTTGGTGGCCTTTGTCAAATCGTTCGTTTATTATTCAGTCCCTGATGTTAAGTTAGCAGGACAAGTCAAGAATGACAGATAGATATATAAGATTACGACATATTGTACATAAAATTAAAATGCCGTCGCACGAAGAATGGTTAATAATTTCCAGCAGTGAAAATTTCAAGCAGTCAAAATGATTTTAATAGCAGGGTTGCCAACTCGTACGTAATATATTCTTTTATACAAAATTAAAAATTTCTTAGGGATACGTAGCCTTGGCAACCCTTACTAAGGACAAACCACCTCATCTAACGTAAAATCACGCGCACGGCGTAATCTTTATTTCTATAATTATTAATGTCAAGTTACATAATTAAACGGAATCGGGGTTTGGTTCGTTCGGAAAAGGACCTTAATTTAGCGACGAAACGTATTTTTTAATGAATGGATATGATTAAGTATCACCAGGTCGCAAAATATCCACAAAAGTTTATGCAGCTGGGGACATCCCGATTCCATCATACTTCCCTGAAAACAATATTGGTTTGAAGTTGAACAACTCAACAGCAGAATGATAGGTTGTATTGGCTATGCGTAAACACATGCGTAATACCCCTATGTAGAAATTAAATGACGTCCAACTCTGAGTGAATGGCCTTAAAAAATTTGTGATGAAATACTAATATATCAACGCTTTTTTACTTCACCAATAAATTACGAAACATAATACGTCTGCTACTTCAACCACTTATCACTAAAAGAGAGATCACGATTATGAAAGCAACGATCGGTGCCAGTAACTCTGTACTTTTTTTATTGTCGCCTTTTTGTATTAAGAAGTGCATTGATTACTACTTAAAATATAGATTTCTTGTAACCCAAGATAACTCTTTTACTTGTAGCTGAAATTTCCTTTTTTTGGAAAATGAAATTTCATTTTATGGAATCTCTCCAAGTAAGAAAATATAAAAGGAAAACATTGTGGAATTTTTTTGACACCAATAGTCCTGCTACGGCTTCAAATATTTTTTTCTTGAAGTTAGTGAAATAATTTGAAGTATGAATTGACGTCTTCTTGCACCGATCACAATCTATTTTAGGATTCTAATTGGTTACTTTGATAGCACAATCTTTTAAAAGTCTCCTTTTCTTGAAGATCTTTGGAACGCATTTCCGTCATCCCTTGCCAAGTTTGGTTTAGAGACACACCGGTTTCAGCTATGCGCTATCTTCAGTGTCATTTTTCTTTCTGAACGAAAACCAAACCAAATTTCCCTGTCGGAATAGCAAATCAAGAATCTCTCTTTCTTAATACCAATGGTCACGTAATCTTTGAAAGTTGATTTCTTTTGGTATCCCATACATAAGTTTCTGTCTTCACTCCCTTCCAATTCTTTAATTTTTCATATGTGTTTCTGAGGGGACTGAAAGATCTGCTTATTCACCAGCTACCTCTAAAGTAAAATTCTGAAATCTTTCTTACACAAATATAATATTTGTTGGTCACGCTTATAGTGCCATCACCACCGAAGTTCATCAGTTCTTAAACTGAGTATGCAATTGTATTTCCTCGCCTCTTCTTTAAATTTCTAGTTATGGGCAAAGCTTGGTCCTTTCCTTTTTATAATGCGTTGCGATTAATTTTAAAACCATGCACTTTTGCTTAACAATTATAGTGAACATTTATGAAAATATGGTGACATTACTGCGAAAAGTAGTGCCTCAAAAGGAGAGCATAAGAAAGAGCTCTCTCAAAATAAGAACGATTCGGTATGACGATAGCTTAGCTTGACTTTGTTTAAGCACCAAATTTTACGCAAACCTACGGCATATAGTTCCATTCACCTTTAATGATGAAACAGATTACGACTGTAGCGTCAACTAGTTATCGCTGAGAGAGAGAGAGAAGACCAATAATAATATCTACAAACGTTACCACTTGTGCATTCATTTTGTTTTAATATATAAGTTTTTTATTATGATCCACTTATTCTTTTACCCCAAAACTTAAAAAAAAAAGTTAAATTGGAGGAATGTACAGCAACATTGTTGCGAGAGTGAGTGTCATAAAATAAGAGTATAACAGCAAACGCACTCAAAAGCATAGCTTAGCGATTTTTATACGTCAAATTGTATGGTAAAACTCGTTATGTCCTTCTGTTTCATCGTTACCGTTTCAAAATCACAAGTTCACTAGGAGCTAAAATTGTATTTCACAAAACGCAACATTTTTATTTAAATTCATGACTTATAAAGCCCTGGTATATAAATATTTTTGAGCATCTTTGAGGCTATTTGAATGATCGCAATTCTAAAGAAAATGTATTTTATTGTCGTTATTACGATTTAATATCGGCAGATTTAAAATCGCTATTGTGCTACAACTTCTAAAAAAATATTTCTATATTTTATTTCTATATTTAGCCACTGTAGTATGAAATTAATTAACACGTTAACACAAATTAATAAAATTCATAAAAAAATTTAAATTAGTTCACAAATTCAAATATGACTTAAACAATTTTTAACTTTAATAGTCATGAAACACATGTGTCTCGTGTACGTGGATAGAGGTTCAAAGTAATTAACACATTCACATTCTACAATCTTTGTTATTTATGGCGTCTTTTCTTAATAAGTCCATTTTCCATTTCTGATATATTACCTCAGAGGTTGTTGAAAGATGTACTTTAAAGTTTTTACCTTTGGGCAAAGAAGAGTTCATGAAAAATCTGTGTATTGTTTGTTGAGGCAAATATGCTAATGAGGTCCTGTACTAGTTTTAAAAACAATTTTCACACTAGCCATTATATGATCAAAATATTTCATTGCCACATATATATGGGGGAACTAAAATTAAAGGATTTCCAAATTTCTACTAGACATTCCTTTTTATATTAAATTTGGCAAGCAATTTCTTTTAGGAAGTTCAAAAATAGATTGTATCAAGAATGTCCCCTTAAAATGTTCATTCCCCTACAAGTGGAAATTGATATAGTAAGTTTCGCACGATATTTGTGTTCTCTTCAAAATTTAAAAATGATGAAACCGCAATTTTGGAACAACATTTTTTAAATCGAAATCATCCATCATAAAAAATAAGTAGAACGTAAACAAAATAGAATTATTCTTCGAAGACTTCAATTTGCCCGATCTCATGGTAGGTACATGGACAGGGTTTTAAATTTATTTTGGTAAATGAAGCTGTGTTAATATTTTGCCCATACATAATCTCTCCTTGGTACGTACGAAAAAAACCACCAATCAAATTGGGACAAATATTTGAACGAGATTTTAAGGGATTATAAAGAGAATCCGGCTTAAGGCTTGGAGTTTAAAAAAAACGCAAGCAAGTGCAAAACGTTCCTAAGGTAAAATGCATTTGTTTATATCCCTTCCCCATCTCTATACGTTCTTTACGTTGGAGACACGGAAAGTGAACAAATAATCAAAGCTGAAAAGTGGCAAAAGATTTTATTCACAATAAGAAAAATTTTATCGAACAAAACAACTATTCACATTTTATTTATTGAAGGAAAAGCATTTCGAGGGAAAATGTATTCATGAAAGGGGTGGATATTTACATTGTATAGTGTATCAATGTATTGCAATCAAATTCTTCTTATTTTTAAAACAATTAATGACCTACAGATAAAACAAAGGGTCCAATTGGGACTATTATCAATCAGTTCTACTTCACCTCCTGCCTTCTCAAATCTAAAAAAGTATGTACTATATACTCAAACATCAAGCTTTGCCTATATAACGCTAAAGGAGGTGTAACACTGTTCTACAAAAATTAACGTAACGCGCAATTGCAGATTTGGTAAACAACACCGCATTTCTATCGCTCAACTTTATCACCTGCCCTCTGTTCTTTACCAAAAAAAAAAGTAACACAGCCTCGAGAAATCTTCCTTTTTATATTAAGTTTACTTATGATGCTTGTATGGATCTGTTCAGTCACAGAAAAAAATATTTTTTTACACCCACAGATTACACAGATACAGAAAATCTCGTACTTATCGTATGGAATGGCCATCAGTTAAATATGGTAGGGTGTATATCACTAACATTTCCTTAATTTTTTTTTTTTTAATTTTTACACAAGCGCCTATTAACAGCTTAGCGATTTGGTAATCCGATGCTTTTATTGCAATCATTTAATACTACATTTACACCTCCGCAAAATCTGGTACTTATGAGATTTGGAGCGAAATCTAGTTCATTTCTACCAGATTACCTATACAAAACAAAATCTACTTACGAACTAGATTTTGGCAAAATCTCTCAAAATCTTGCAATACTAAATGATGCAACTATGTATTTTTTGCTAATGTACTGAAATATACAGCGCGGAATAAGAAAATTTTGACATTTGTAACAAAAAAAAAAAGCGGGGTAGAAACAAAATATTTGCAGCAACATAAAAAATAATAAAAGTTTAAAATAAGTGTTTTCAATAAGGATAAAACAATAATGAATAAAGTGTAAGTAATATTACATATGTAATTATGTGTATAAAAACAATTGTAGCACGAATTTAATTAAGTTTAGAGCCAATTTTATATTCTTTCTTCAGTCAGCTGTTTTTGTTATGAAAATGAAATCCAATAATACGTCAAAAAGCATTGGTGTAAACGGCAGAGATTTTCTTCGAGATTTGAGCTGAGCTACTAGATTTTGCGTAGATGTAAATGTAGTATAACAAACTTAATACGTTGTTTCGTTAAAAACCTAATGACGACATTAAGTCGATTTTACGACGATTTTTAATATAGATTAAAGTTTTTATTGCGCTACAAATAAACTCACAAAATGTTGTCAAATAAGAAGTAAAGAACACACGAGCATAATAAATATAGAGTAAAAAAAAAAACAATCAGTTCAATTTAACCCCAGCTAACACATTTTACGAGTAACCGAGATATTAATTTAAAAAATTTATACATTTAATTAACACCTGTCTAGGGAGTTCACATAAAATTATTATGTTTATCGCGTCACTATTTGATTAGTATAAACTAGTGAGTTACGCCCTACAGCAAGTTTAAAATATAGATAAAGTTATGATTTTGTTACGTATTTTATTACGTAATTTCTGAGGGAGTCTTGCTACACTTTTGTACGCAATTTGACGGGCACGAGTGATTAAAAGGAACTGACAAATTGGGCCTGGCGGCTCTTACTACATGCATTAAAAAACTTATTACTTTGGTAGTAGTTAATAAATAAAACATTCTAGAGATAAGATTTAAATACTTGATGTAATTTTCTTTTAGAAAGATTTAATAAACTAAAATTAAAGCTTAAAAAATCTCTGAGCGCACTTTCTCAAAGTTAGTTTTTTATTAAGGGATAAACTGGAAACAGAGGAGATCGTTCCATATACAAATGGTAGGGCGGATTTTTCTTCAGTTGATGAAAAATGTGCAGTGTGGTTATCGGCAACAATTAGAACACTTTTCAGTGTAGCAACAAAAGAATAGTAAAATGGACGCATAGTGCGGCAATTTTATAGGGAGTAAATAAAATGCGATACTCTATTAAATTTTTTTGCTTTTTTTTTGCCTTGACCTTGTAAAGGGGGGCGCGAAATATAACTAGGACTCTTGGTGCTTTTTATGAGCCAGCCTATTACCGAAACGGCAAATCGCATTGGGCTAATTTTTTTTCTAGATGTGTACTTTGATATGCTTCCAAATTTCGCGAATTATATATAAAAGATTTGTGGGTGCATACCTCCAATTTTTTCTTATTTTGGAGGTGGTGCCTAAACTACATATGTGTATTTGTTTCATCAATTGTTGTTGCGGGAATTACTAAATATTTTTGAGATGGTTTTTAAGCTACTCTGTGTAACGATAGACTCTCATTAGTTTTGATTAATTGTCTGCTTTTTTATTGCTGTTGTTTTTATTACTTCCAATATTTGTATTCGATTTTCATTAAATTTTGAATGGAAATACGTGGCGTGTATGCCGCCCATAACGAAATATGAAAATCAAAATAGACCTTATTTTCTTACAGTTATTTGCTTTCGTTTATTTACTATTTTTTTCTTAATTAACGTGGAGCGTTCTTATATTGCAATGACAAGAAAGAGCCAATAAATAAATTGATTGACTTAGTACCATTTAGTTTGACGTCTTATAATTAACGAACAAATAAAGACTGCCTACGGGCAAATTTTTAAAATATTATTTAGATGATTACACAAAAAATACTCATAAATTTAATCCAATACAATACTCCTTAGCCAGCTTTGCCCTCCTACTCTTCTCTGTGTTCTAATTATCTTAACGCAAGCAGGAAATTTTGTTTTGCATATCAGTAATATCGGGAAAGGTTGATGGTAAGAACAATATGTATATATTAGACATACTAAGACAATTTGTCCTATTTTAATACCACCACCTGTACTTAAACAAGACGCTACTAGAAAGCTAACCTTAAGCCAATATATATAGCTCAAATGCGCTCCAATTCGGTGCCATATCATGATGTTCAACAAGATCCCCTCGCCAATCCTGTACAATTCGTATAACAGAAGCTTTTTAGATTACCTGGTAATCATATATTCATTTATATTGACCATCTTGACGTTGCCTTATCATTAGCCATACTCCGAGCCTGAAATTAAATGAGTAATGAAGGCGTGAGAAATAGCATCTATTTCCCCCAGTACCATTAAAGAATAATGTTATCCCAAGCAAAAATGGCAACAAAATTTTGTTTTATAAAGGCCAACTACCAGCTACCCAAAACCTTAATCTGTATCCACGCCTGGTCCACGACTTGCACATTTATTGGTCCCTTCACCAGGCGTATCCATTATGCCATATAATAAACTTTGGCCACTCTCTACATACTCGTAACCGCATAGAATTATTATTTAATTTGTGCTGCCAGCGTAGTCGTTTTAAATTTTATATAAATTCATATTGACCAATCAATGGGGCGAGGTTTTAACTTGCAGCTTTATTTTGATTAACTCTATAGCTGATTTTCATTCAGTGTGTTGAATTGTGAGAATGCCGTGATTTGAAGAAGGTTTAGTGAATAGTTTAAACGTTTCAAGAATGGTTTGAGACGGTGGTCTCAGAACATTATTGACACGTGCATTAATGTTCTGAGAATTGGTCAGATCATTGGGAATTATTCAAGAAAACATAACTTAGAATAACTAATAGTTAAATAAGGCTAATTTGCTTGTAAACACATCCCTGAGGGACAAAACGTGCGGCCTACATGGCAATGTGATAGTCTGCAAACAGTATTTGAAAAAGTAGACTACTGGTAGCAGCGGCCACAGAGCAACCAGAGGTGTAAACTTTGACGTTAGAAAATTGCAAGAATCAGCTTTTTGCGGCGGGCAGTCCCTAAAGAAAGAGACAAATATAACATTTAAAAATAATGGGAAAAATAATCAAAACAAAAGCAAAAACCCAGAAAAATTAAATACTGAAAGTTAAACTTATCTTGTATTATTTACAGCATAAGTTATCCTCCAAGTTTATTTAAAATAAATCTTAAGTTTATAACCCTTATTTTCACCTTTGTGCATACGTTTTTTATTAATGGCCAGGAAAATTATTAAGAAAAATGTAACAAAAATTCAAGTAAGAGACAGATAGAGAAAGATATCACTATATTTTCGTGCCGCCTCTATTTACTTTGTGGCAGCGGCAACGAAAAAACAGAAAATAGTCTCGCTAAGAAATGTTAAAAACTCCTAGTCGTTCATTTACTATTACAACGGCTATTTTCGCATTCTGGTGGAAGTAGTTCTAGTAGTGGATCAAAAAGCAAAAATTATTTAGTCTAGTTTATAATTTTATGTTACTCTCGCTACCATTGAACTTTAGTAGCAATAAAAGAGGTTTTATTTAGTAGTCATACAGTAAGCAAATGAAATTGTTTATGAAATATAACTAGAATAACAGTCAGGTAGTTGTACAATAGCATTAAAATAGTAGTCAAAAAATAAAATATTGAGCAAAATTGGATATAAAGATCGTGTGTTTTGTTGTTTGTGTAATCAGCTAAATGTACACAAGTACATATTAGAGGGAAAATAGTCGATTTTAGTTAAACATAACTACAAACGGCAATACTGAACACGTTCTTTATAATCCAGTTTATGCTGAATGTTTTATCATTAACTCCTTCGCCTGTTACTTTAATGTGATATGCGACTATATCTCATCGACTACAATTATAAAACTATAAAAAACGACTATAAAAATAAAACTCCAACTATAGCAGTAGTTATAACACAAAATCTACAAACAGAGCACTATTCAGTTTTACAAGCACCCTTTTCAATTTATTTTTTAATTGCTGCTACTCCATTTCAACAACAGCATGTAGCAGTAGTTTTAAGAAGGCAATGCTACTAAACACGACCTGTGCTCTTGCTACCGCTACGTGCGATTGTTTTGAATCGCAGGTTTAGCAGTACTTAAGAAATTTATAGTAAACGTTGTTTTTTAAACACTGTCAGCGAATTGCGGGTTCGCCAAAGATTTTGGCTTTATTGCTGACAGTGGGTGAAGGTCTTTGTTATTCTAGTCGGTAAATTAAGTTAAAAGACACAAAATATTGACAAAATATTGTTGTGTTGTAAAAATTTTTTCGCAAACATACTTAAATATATAAAAATTAATATTTATTTCCTTGTAATCAAATCGAGCTTAGGAAAATAATGGCAGACACGGGAATTTTATCGGTGCCATAAAACTTAAGCGTGGCGAAAATATTACACATGTTTGCGTTTTTTAACCATTTAGTAACTGTATTGTTTTATAATTTATTTATTTAGTAAAATGAAATAAATCTTAAATCGACAGCAGCAGAGGCTTAATTGTATCCATTAACAAAAAAAGTAAATAATTTCTTTTATTCGTTATGGTGTTTTAAATATTAGTATATCGATCACCTTACCTTTCGCAGCTAGAATATTAATTTATTGCTATAATTTCACAAGAAAGGGGAGAACTGTGAGAAATATGAACGATTCCGCCTAAAAGTCAAACAAAGTTTTGAAGAAGTATTTGGTATTGTTCCCACAGCTCAATTCTGCCGTCAGCTGGCAGGCGCAAAGATATGGCTAGTTGGAACTGAGTTCATTGTCAGAAGTTCTGACTTATACCTCCTCGTGGTGGCGGCCTGTAACAGGTTCTGGTCTCTGCTAATAGTCTGGCCAAATAAGTCGATCGGAGCGAAGCAAACATTCTCTTATAAAATCCCTAATCAACCGTGAAACAATACGTTAGGGACGCGTGTCCAAGAGGGTGCTTGGTATCTAGTATGTGAAATCTGTATACCAGTCGATCGCCAGTTTTAATACAGATTTACCCCGGCATATGGAGCTCCTAGTAGGTGGGCACCTTTTTCGCCAACACTCTTTGGAATTCTGGTTTCTGGAATCCGAAAGAGATGGATAAGAATGCCCCGCGAGGGGTGGATGAGTTAATCTCTAAAGGCACTCCTAAGGCGTTGGACCGCCAAATTCCGATAGGAATGGACAATGAAGCCTCGAAGGAGGTAAGGAAGTGAATCTCTGTAGAAATTCCGGTGTGTATTGGCCAGTGGAAGTGCAAGGGGTGAACGGGTCAGTTTCCAAAGACGGTAGCGCACATTGTGTGTGAATATACAGCACTATCTAGCATAAGGCTTAGGACCACGAGCAAACACTTGTTAAATGTGAATGCAATGGGGGACCTAGGCATTACACAAATGATAACAATTAGAAAAGACTCCGATATGAAGAAGAACATCGACAGTTACCAGTCGAAAGTCTGAAATCTCTAGTCAAGAGTAGAGTAGTGTTAACACGAGACTAAGAATTCTCTATTTCTGATATTTTTTTCTCGAATTTCGGTTGCTTTTTTCGATTTCGATAATTTTTGTGACTGCAGCAATTTTTTAACGATTTAGTATCAATTGGTATTTTACGTATTTATTATTTATAATTATTATTTGCATTTCATGATCTTTCATTTGGTGTAATTTTAGCTATTTCCTTTTTACATTTAAGTACGTTCTTCTAGGTTTTTCCGCCAGTAATTATTTTAATTTGCTCCCTTATAGTGTTTCGTTTTTGGATTTCTTTCCAAGTTGAATAACTTCTTTCACTATTTAGCGATTTTTTGTTGTCTTTAGCGATTTTCTACAACTTGAGCTCTAATTCTAATGACCTTTTTCGGATATAGTGTTTGTAACAATACGGAAGTTCCTTGCAATTCGACCGACCTTGTCCACAAATTTGATCACCAGTAAAATCTTTTTGCGATTTTTTGTTCACTTAACTTATTGTATCAAGTTTTGTTAAAGAATTAAACTCCAACTAAAAGAAATTGTTTAACAAAATATTATTTTTTCTTCTAGACTCCATGTTGCAACAAATTTTACAAATGTCGATTTTGTCATGATGAAAATGAATCCCACCATTTCGATCGCAAAACACTAACAGAACTGATCTGTTCAGAATGTAATACACGCCAAAAAGTACAAGAAAGTTGTGAAAATTGTGGCTTACGTTTTGGAAAGGTAAACGTGCAACTTTCTATTTATCATAATAATTTCTTTAAAAACAAAATTCTTATTTCCTACAGTACACTTGCCTCATTTGTAATCTCTTTGATGACGCGGATAAACGTCAGTATCATTGCAAACAATGTGGCATTTGTCGCATTGGTGGCAAAGAGAATTTCTTTCACTGTAAAGTCTGCAATATGTGTTTACCCATACAGCTGAAGATTGATGGTCATAGGGTAAGTATTTATTTAAATTGTTTAAGACTTGTATTAAGAGGTTTTGGTGTAAAAATTTTCTATAAGTTTACAAAATAGTTAATGTTAAGTAATTTTTTTCAGGCGTAATTTCGTTTTTCTTACTCTTTCTATTAGACTTGATATTTTAACTTTGAATACAGTGCCACTACGCACGTTTTCAACATTCTTTATGTCTTTTCTACTAATTTTGTGGCAACTGTAAACATCATTTATTTATAAGAATGAATACTATAAAATTTTCCTGTTCTTGGTTGTCTAATAAATTTTAACATTTACTGCATTCGAAGTTCTCATATCAAACGAATTTTCTATCTAATAGAAAGAATAAAGAAGCTAAGCTTAAAACCATTAAATTACTTAATATTAATAATTGTAGTTTGACGAAGTTACGTCAAAACTATATAAATTTAAAAAATAGTTTTTAATATTACTTCCTACATATGTTTCTTTATAGGCAATAAAATTTTTATGGGAAAATTAATTTACAAAAAAAAACGTAAACCGAAATAAAATTTCTAGCAGTAAAAAGAATTTAACTTACTAGGCACAAATCGCGTGCCGAATGAAAAAGATATTGAGAGCTTTCAAAATATTTTAAACAATTTCCTCTTTGAACATATTCAAAGTTTTAAATTATTGAAAAATAAATTGCTTTTTTGATGTTGTTTGGCATAACGTAGAATTAATAAGATTAATGACTTCGCGGCTTCATTATATTTCGGTTCGGTAATTATTTATTTATGGGTCTATTGTGTAATTCGATTCGAAAAAGAAATCATTCGAAGTTATATGTCTAATGCACGCAGTAACCCCCACGGATAAATTTGCTTATCCCTACAACATAAAACAAAATAGTTCGTTCAATTGCCAGTTTATGTATCGCATTTCCTTCAAGTGTTAATATTAGAAGCATTCAGACACCATTCAAATCAATTGTTTGCGAATGTCGTAAGTTGTCCGCTCTTTTTAGTAAATGTAAATACGTTCAATGGAAAAAGTTGTGAAGAAATTTTGCGCAAATTCAACCGGTTGCATTCCTAGATAGCAAAAGTAAATAAAACGGCAAAAAAAGGGTTTATAGGGTTACGAAAAATGTAGAAACGAGCTTGATTATTGAAAGAAAAGGGAAAATAACGTCACCTGTAGTACACATGATTAAAAATTAAAGGCATATGTATAATGAAAATATTATCCCGGTATAGGTTTGATGTTATTAAATACTGCGCTATAGTTGATACGATGATCTTTTATTGCATCAAAAATGTTCTTCTACGCGGCTTTGAATCAAAATATGAATAGTACGCTTGTGAAAATCTTAAAATGGCCTCGTGCAAGCGGGGATAATTTTAATGCTTGTAAATTCACTTCGACGTTCGACTTATGTATGTTGCTTTTCTGGTATTATGGACAATAATATGTAAGTATAGGGTGTTTTTTTAAGCCCCATAGAATTCACGAAAGGGTTAAACGAACTGTCATACTGCATTCACTTTTTGACATTTATGGTCATTATACTCTGGCAAATCATCATGATTTGATTGACGCTTGAACAACGTTACGAAATTATCCTGATTTACTTTGAAAATCAGTCACCAACTAATCCGATGTTTTATCGCAAAATTGTGTTTAGTGTTGGGTCAATGTTTGGTTTAACGGGTTCGTTAATAAAGCAAATTGCTGCATATGGAGTGAAACCAATCAAACAGACCCTACAGACTCCATTTCTGCAGAAATCTGCACCATTTGGTGTGGTTTGCACGCTGGTGGTTTTAAAAAGGATGTCGGCGCTCACGCTACGGTCAATCGTTACCACACCATGATCAAAATTTATTTTCTTTGAAAGTATGTTATGACATTGAGTCGGGCGAGATGTGGTTCCAATAGGATCGCATTTCGTGCCATATGGCGGCCGCAACCGTCCAATTAATGAAATCAAAATTTGGCGATACGGTAATTTCGTGAAATTATCCTGTCAAATGACCTCTAGGGTCATGCGATATAACACCTCTCGATTAGTTCCTGTGGGCCATGTGAAGTCACTGGCTTATGCTGATAAACCAGCAACAATTGATGCCGTGGAAGCCAACATTGTTCGTGTTATTCGTGAATACGGCCAGCAATGCTTGAAAAATTCGCGCATAATTGGACGTCAAGAAGGCGCTTCGTCAAGAACACCTGCTAGATTTTTGTACGAGCTTTTTTAAATTGATCAATTAATTATTATAAAAGCGTAGTGAAATATCGATAGTAAATAAAAATATTTAAAAGAAAACTCTATTCAAGATTTTTAAACTTGAATAATTTATTTATAAATTTTTTATACGGTCCTTTGTTAAAAAATTATATTTTTCGATATTTCGCTACTCCATTGTGTAGCATCATCAGGAAATAAAATTTTTTTACCAAACAACAAACAAATAATAGGTCTGTTCCAAGTGCATAACAAAACAGTCCGAGTTAGTCCAAACTCGTTCCAGATAACAATTTTTGTGCAATTTTGAGAGAAAATGAGAGTACAATTTTTCATTTCCTTTGGGTAAGTTCGGACTAGAATTAAATTATCAGCTTTTTTTTGTTTATATTTAAAAATCATAAAATTTTTAATTAAAGGAGAAAAGTATTTATTTTAATTTTATCACTTTATTTAAATAAAAAAAAAAATGATTTTATCGATCAGTTAAGAAGTTATGGACAGCTGCTGCCAATGATGCAAATGTTTTGCTTTTAAAATATTATGCATTTTAAGCGTATAAAATTACAAAAATAAAATTTATTTGAGAAAGTAGGCACCATTTGTGGTTCTTTTGCGTTCCAGCAATTCCGGACAACTTTGGCACATTCAGAGAGTAATTTTCTTTTTACTCTCAATAGTCCGGACTATTTTGTTATGCACCTGGAACAGACCTAATATGTTTATTAAAAATTATTGTCACAAAAATTCCAAAAATGTTTCAAAGTTAACATAAAACAAAAATAACCTGAGGTTCAAATATATTTAAAAAAAAATGTAAATACAGTTAACGAAACTTATCATTAAAAATGTTGTTAACATAATGTTACACTTGTATTAACATGTGCACCAAACTTATTTAAATAATATAACATAATTCAAAAAACCCTAAAAACATACTTATATTAATTATCTTATTCTATGAACTAAGTGTCTAAATATCTGTGCAACATTATCTGTGTCTGCCTTAAAATTAATTCTTTGCGTACTAGGTCTATTAACAATTTGTAACATTTCTCATATAAAACGACGCTTATAACTACTTTCTCTATTCAAAACCGATGCGTTCTCAAAGTTAGGATAATGATTTGATTCAAAACAATGAGAAGATAATGCTGTATTAAGGGTATGTTTGCAATTAATATTTGATTTAGGTCCAGCTATTCTAGTCTTCAGTTTATTTTTTGTTGTCCCTACATAAACCTTATTACAAGTCTCCTGATCATTTCCCTTACAAGGAAATTTATAAACTATATTTGCCTTATCCAATTTATGAATCCTATCTTTGGTTTTACCAAACAATCTATTCAATGTATTATAAACTTTGAAAGTCATTTTGTATTTTTCCTTATCAAAAAATTCAGTCTTCTTTAACCGCTCTGATATTCCTGGTATATATGTAAATGGCTTGTATATCTTTGGCTCCAATACGTTGCTTATATTACGTTCTCTCTTCTAACATTATACTGATTAATTAATTTATAATTCAGCTCCTTTGGAAAACTCTTCTCGTCTAATATATTCCTAATGTTTTCTTTATTCTTTCTATGAAATTCTCTATCACTTATAGTAAGCACTCTATTTATAAAATTCTTAGCTGTGTTCATAATAATAGCTTTATTGTGCTTTGAATAATAGTTAATAATTTTGCCCGAAGCTGTTGGCTTCTGGTACCAATCCATTGTCAACTCATTACCTCGCCTTGTTATCAAAGTATCTAAATAAGAAAGTTTTGAATCCTGCTCTTTTTCTATTGTAAATTTAATCTTATTATTAAACAAATTAAAAGTATCCAACATAGTACTAATTGCATCCTCAGAAATAATAGAGAATAAATCGTCAACATATTTCGTCATCATTCGAGTCTTTTCATCCAATTTTTCTATACACGAATCTCACAACTCCTCCATAACAATATCTGCTACAATTGGAGAAGCGGGAGAACCCATTGGAAGTCCTTCCTTTTGTACATAAAATCTTTCCTTATACTGAAAAATTCTATTGTCCTCTATACAAAATTTAACGATACTTAAAAACAAACTCTTTTTTATTTTCGTGTATTCTTTGATAATATTCCATTTTCCTTTAATTATGTCCATTGCTAAGTCCACCTTCAAGCTTAAAGATTTTTATAAATTAAATTAACAAAGGTCAAGAAAATCTATAATTTTATTTTTTTTTCTATTTAAGATTTCTTTAATAAATCAAAATCCTTTTTATGGAGGAAGGGTTAAAATTTTAGAATTTTTCTAATTCGATACTATCGATAGTTTCACAACATACTATCAAAAATATCGAATGGGGCGAATATCGCAATTAAAATTATTTTAGTTCACTTTATATAGAAGGTGATTGGGGTTTTCAAATAATATAAAATATATTTTTTTTCAAAGGACAGTCTCTTGAAAATAAGTTATCTTATATTTATTTTTAGTGCGTTGAAAATATATCACGTTCCCACTGCCCTGTGTGCCTCGGCGACATACATACTTCACGCATTCCATGTCACATACCCGACTGCGGTCACCTGCTACATAAGATGTGCTTCGATCAGCTCTTAAACTCAGGCCATTATACTTGTCCCACATGCCAGACATCACTGATAGATATGTCAGCCCTGTGGGAATATTTGGATGCCCAGGCTAAATTAATGCCAATACCTAAGAAATATGAAAATCAAAAAATCCACATATTCTGCAATGACTGTCACAAGGTACGACAACAATTTTTATTAAATCTTAAATTGCTAAACCAATAAAAAACTCATATTATTATTTTAATAAACATCTATTTTATTTTCACTTTTATAGACTTCAAAGACAATATTTCATTTTATTGGTTTAAAGTGTTTAAGTTGTGGCGCTTACAACACCACACAGGATGTAAAGAGACGTATGTCACTGGTAACTGGTAAATACATAATATTATTTATTATTTTAAGTTTCGAAACAAAATTGAAATTGTGCACAAGTAATAATAATTTTCTTTCATTATAATTTTAGATGATTCTACGTCCGCATGACATTTGGTGTTGTCGAAAGCTGCTGTATTGAAAACCTCAGCAATGCAAAAATTAAAAAGTTTAATTTTATCATTTTTTTGGAATACTTATTCTGAACTCTAAACCAACTTGCCACTTGATGTAAAAATTTAGCAAATATGTAGATTGAGTAGAATTTTATATTGCGTTTATTTACAAAATAAAAGGCATAATTTCAGGGTTAAGAGCCCTCAAAATAGGCCTGGTACTTTAAAAATAAAATACAACATTTTTAAACATTCCCAATTTCATAATTTTAGCAGAAAATTTTGTATTTAAAATTAAAATAAGCCCGTATGTCTAGTTGTTATAACGAAATAATTTTATTAGATTTTTGCAAGTGTTTTAAAACTATCAGCCCTATTTTATAGAATTCGAATATTTGTTGTTTTACGTTTATGGTGAATGCACTTGCGTTAAGAATAGTGTTTTACATGAAATTTGCCATTACGATTTAAATTCGCATGTGTGCTGGTATTCGTAATCACAATGAAATTGAAAGTCGTAAGCAATTAGCCTTATAATCGCTAAGTAAACTTGAGCATTTCTTTTCGAATAAATATTCAGCAGCGATAAAAAACATTTACAAATAAAATTCAATGTGCCTACTTTTAATTCGCTATAAAAATTAAGTATTTTTAAACAAATTTAATAAAAAGCTATGAACGTAAAAAATTAATTTGATTTAACTTGTTTTTTTTTGTTTATTTTCCTTTAAATTGGCGATTTGAGAGCGTCCACGTACCCAAAACAGCTAAGATACAATTTCTTATTTTTCGAATATAAATTCGAAAAGTAAACGAAACGCTAGAACTTCAGCACACAGGTGAATAACGCCAAAGCCGTTACGCTTTTTAATAAATAATCAGAAGAATAATAATTGTATTTTTTCTTCCTTTGTATGAATGGTATTTTAGCTAAGCGGCAGGCCTTATGGCAAAAACTATAAAAAAAATTGTTGTAATTATGATATAAAACAGCCTCGCTTTAAGTCGTGCTGCATTGTCATTATCACTTAAACCAAATCCGGTTCTTGTTTACCAATTATTGGGAGGTTTCCATCTAACTGCCGCCGTAATAGGTCGAATTCGTGCTTTAGTTTTTTGTAGATTTTCCACTAACCGCATTTATACGTTTCATAAACACTTTTGAAAAAAATAATTTGGTAGAGATCTAATTAAAATATATTTTAATTCTTTTTATTAAGAATTTAAAAGTTTGATATTTCTCTTTTTGGGAAAGACTTTTTGCCTACATTCGTTGTTATACGAAGGGTATTTTAAACTTAATTATACGATAAGTTAAACATTCGAAAAAGACTAATTTAATAATAATATGTAACTTTAAGTTATTAAAAATGGTTAGATAATAAAAAAAAATTAGTTCATTTAAATAAACGCAACATACTTGTCAGAATAGGGCTGATAAAATTTCCATTTATCTAAAGTACACTTTTTTGAATATTTACATATATTAACAATACAAATATTTTTATTAAGAGCAGGCACCGTCGTAACAGTTTCATATTTTATCAGAAAATATTCGATATTTTTATTTTCTTAGTTTTTTGAATAAAATATATATTTATTCTATTTTTTCAAGCGAAATAGTAATTTTTGTCGAATTTTTTTTTCTACAGACAAACCTGAATTATTTTAAAACTTTTATATTGATGAGCAAACAAACATAAGTTATAATTCAATAAGCATAAACGTCAAAATTGCATACTTATTTACTGCAAAAAATTTATAACCATCAATTTTCGATATATTTGGTTTTAGATTAAAAGGCATAAAATTACTTCTTCGATAAGTAGTGAATTATTTCTTTATCTCTGCTTACAAATTACAAATTTAAGTTATATCTAGTTAATAGCGATTACAACATGGCTTACATAATTATTTACTTAACATTTACATATGACTTTTTAAAATATTTACTGTTATTTTCGGTCCCTTGTAAAAGGTACTGTATCATGTGCCGAAAGACTAGCATTAATTAAACAATAAATTATACATTTTTGAAGCAAAACGAAAAAGCCCATAATGTTTATTACTTAAATTAATGAATTAAAAATGGTTAGTATGTAGTGTCTAGAAAAGTTAATATTCCGTGCTGTTCTGTATTCCGAATCCGAAATATTTTATTCTAAAGAAGAAATTTTCTGAATGTTTTAGCTGTTTTGTATTCTATTTTCGGATAAGTTCTTTCGTTTTATTTAGAATAAAAAAGAATGGTGAATTGAATTAGAATCATGTTTTCTCTAAATATAACTTTATTTAAATGTTAAAATGACACTTTAGCATTAAAATATGAAACGTGCCTTTATATTTCTTAATAAATTTTCAAATGCATACATTTGCAAAATATGTGGAATGTAGAGCACTAATTTTCGAATTATTCCGTTCCGAGTGTTTTTACAATTCCACACGTTTTGATTCCACTCGGAATACAGAACAGGGATGATTATGCTGTCTATATTTATGAATTTATAAATATTCTCAATTTTTTGTTTGTTAACAAAGAAGACTGTTAGGTAGATATTCTTTATACAAACGTTAAATATCTGTTATCTCACTGCACTTTCTGTTTTGACTCTTCGACAGTCTCGGATACGACGGGTTTTCCCATTTATTCGGCTGCTTTTTTTCTTTTAGTCAAATAAATACCTAAAGCAGTCATTACGGCCCAGCCTATATAGCCAATATGATAAATAGAACTATAGTATCTCCAGATATTACCAAAGGATGACAATACAAAGGCCATGCCTAAATAACTTAAAGCAAATGTTTTGGAGAACCAAAAAATTACATCCGTAATCTGACGTTTCACGCCGGTGGCATTTTTACGCAATAATTTATTCCACACATCTTCAATCATAATATAAAAGGCGCCGCCCACTATGCACAAATAATTACCCGGTCGTATACCATGCCAGTAGGCTGAGCAAAGGAATGTGGGAATAATTCTAGAGTAAATAAATAAAAATTACTTTAACAAAAAACTAAATAAAATAATTGTTCTTACCGATATTTCTTGTTTGGAAACAATTTGTATACATTCACTGCCAACCAATATTGTACACATATATTCCAGGGTTTCATGATTTCCCGGAAGGTGTGGCATGTTTCTGATTCTGCGACTCTTATATTTTCAATTGTAATGAAATTATAGGATCTCTTTTCAGCATCGCGTTTCAAATGCTGATATTGTTTTTTGGGACCTTCGCCGTTTGCTGCAACTGATTCGTCGGGATAAGCGCCAAAACCTGCCATAGAGCAAACGCACTCGCTCAATATCATACCGGTGAATAAGCGCATGCGAAATACCAAATATGAGGGACACAGATACATGACACGATAGAAAAAGGAACGTTCATTATAAAACTCATCACTAAGGGCATACTAAAGCGAATTTTGACTTTAGATTCAAACTTATATTTTTGTAAAGAAGAGAAACTTACACTTAGAGGGTAGAAAAGGTTGGCTACCAGATATATTGAGCAACATATTCCAGCAACTTTTAGTTTTTCCACTGTGGCCTGTATGCAGGGAGCATAATCTTTAAAAGGTGTATCAAAGTAGTCACGGTAGGTGCGATAACGGTAGTAGGGACCTTTAAATAAAAATCAAAATAAATCAATTAATTAACTTTTAATTGGCATACATAAGTTTTATGACAATTTGTGATGTTATAAAGTCATACAGAGGATGTACGTGCGCTGCCAATGGAAGTAAAAACTAAAAATTTTAACGTTTAATTTATTTCATTCTAAATAAAATGAAAAAGCAGCTAATACTTTTAGATATTCATAATTTCGAATAAATTATTGCGGAGCATCATTTTTAACAATTAGTTAACTTTTTTATTCGAAAATATTTTTTTAAATAAATTTTTTATAAAAAAATATTTTATAAAAAAAAAATAATGAATAAAAAATTAATTCGTGAGACTTCTCTCATATTTCGTATCTTTCAGCTGTTACATAACTTTAAGTACTTTTCCTTTACAGTTGTACTTGACAAGGCATTCACTTAATTGTAGCCTGTAAAAGTTAGGTTTTACCTGAATTGGTAACATTATCCGAAAATTAACTATCTTTCAGCAAAGATTTAAAAGGCAATTTTAAAGCTAAAACCTACATATCGATCATTTACTCAAATAAGGTCATAACTAAAAGCACTACATATTTGGACTTAATGATGCAGAATTATTCGATATCGCATGCTTCATGTTGTGTACAAATTTCATCTTTGTATCTATTCTACTACCACGTTTGAAGAAAATATGCCGTTATTTTCATTAGGTAGTGGAAGCAAATAAAACAATTTAACCACGTTTATCTTGAAATGACATTTCTTGAGTTATGACGTTGTTTGAGTAAATGAGCGATATGTATATTCAATATATAGGATGTTTTTTCAACCTCGATAGAACTTACGAAAGGGATACCTGTCAAACGAATTGTATACTGCGCCCACTTTTGCCATTTGTTAACAGTGTAGTCTGGCGAATCATGATAAATATATTGACGCTTGAACAACGCTACCAAATTATCTAGATTTACTTTGAAAATCAGTAATCAACTGATCTGAAGTTTTATCACAAGTTTGTGTTTAGTGAGGGGCTCATTTTTGGCTTGTTAATAAACAAAACTGAAGCATATGGAGAGAAACCAATCCACACCATACCCTAAGACTTCATTTAATCATCATTGGACCAATAATGAATGCGCTTCGCCAAGAACAGCCTCAGTGGCCATATGCCCAAAAAAATTTTCAAATTTATTTTTTTATGTTAATTTTTACAACTTAAAAGTTTTATCGCGCTTAAAAATACCCTATATATGTATGTAAAATACATAATGATAATTTTGATATATAAATTTAAAATAAAAATTAAAATTACACAGCACAAAAAGACAAAAGTAAATAAATAATTCATAAAAAATTTGGAACATTAAAAAACATTTACATTTAATTATACCAAAACTTATAATTTCTCCATCGATGGATCACCAAAAACTTAGATTTTTTGCTGAGAAGTAGAGAAAATTTCATTGAAAGTTCGAAAATTTACAAAAAAACGGAAATTCATCCATCAGCTAAAAATCGAAACAAAAGTTTGATAATTTTAAAAATTAAAAAAAAAATTCCAAGAAAAATCACGAAGTACTGTAAAATTATAAAACCTAATGCCACAGAGGATAAGTTAAAGGTACTTAGCAATAAAAATTGGGCAAAAAAAGTCGAAAAGTATACCATAATTTGGGAATTCACCAAAATCGCAAAATTCACCACAACAACAAACTATATTTTCAAAATTTTACACACAAAAAATTGCGAAATTTTGCCAACATTTTTAATTCATCACCAATTCGAAAATTCATTATAAAATCGAAAAACTGGAATAAAAAAAATTTAATTGCTAAAAACTTAATATTTAATAAAAAACCGACAATTTACTAAAACATACTAAAACATACGAAATATTATACGAAAATTCCTATACATATTTTACCATAATCATATTTATCACAAACAAGTACCAAAAACAATAATATATTTACCAAAAAAAAAAAAAAAAAAAATACACCCAAAAGCTGAAATTGCACAGAAAACTATATATTTTTATAAAATATAAATTCTACTAAAAACCAATCTGCTATTATGTAAATTAAACATATAAATCGAGAGTTCATCAAAAATTGCCAAGTCCTCATAAAAAATAAAGACAAACCAATCGAAAATGCTTATATTAAGATGAAAGGAGAGTTTAAATGTAAAATAATACAACTAAGACCAGAGGCCAAAATTAAACATCTCAAACAATCCTTTGCACCGCGTAAAAACTGTAGTACTTTTGTGAAGTGTATTTAAGATTCGGCACATCAAAATATCTTTCACTTACTTGTTTTCTTGCAATACGAAAAAAAAAACAGCTACATTTTTTATGCATGGGAAAAAGATACTGTCTCGTATGTTGCATCTCTTTTGACTATATTCTTACTAAACAAGTTGATTTATTCTGCTTTCTACATGTATTTGCATCTATATAACACGTATGTCACTGATAAACTTGGCTGAGAAATTAAATATAATCAAACATCGCTACAATCATGTATATGAAATCAAGAAACAATAATGAACGTTTATATGAACTTTGACCCTCTGTCATTTTACCCCATCTATTCAAATAGCTGTTAGTTTAAAAGCTAGGTACTAGTATATTGGTAGTCGTTCACTACAGGCATAACATGTTATGCTTTTACTTTAATATACATATATGTACAGATTGGTCACATACATATTTGTACATATAGATTTTTTTATTTGCATTGCTGATAATATAAAAAGTGCTTGACTAACCTGTTAGTACGCCAATATAGTTGAAAGAATAATGGAATATCTCTATTATATTAATGGATTGTATTTCCACATCATAATCCGTAATTTCCACTAATTGATCATCATTTCCTGTTGATTTCTTATCAGCTTCTTCTCTTGCACGTTGCTGAAGTTTTTTCCAAGCGGCAGTTTTTTCAAAACCTAAACCGGCAACCTAAATTAAACACAAATATATGAGTCTAGATTTGATATTCCAGGTGATTTGATACAGATTTTTTGGAAAGAATTTCCGCTATCCCTCGTCAACTTTGGTTTAAAGACAAGCTTCGGCTATGAGCCATTTTCAATGTTATTTTTCGTACAGAACCATAGCGGAAATTCGTTCTAAACTTCAAATATATTATTATAGCAGTCATTACCAAAAACCCATGCTTATATATAGTTAAGGGCAACACGTAAGAAAAATAAAAAAAATAAAAACTATCTAGGAGGGTAGACTAAGCACGAAAACTGGCAGCATTCTCCGATATATGGTCCCCGAAATATTTGATATATAAAGTGTGATACCTCAAACATCAAAGTGGGTAAGTGAAATAAGGTTGCCGCCAATTTTTATACTATTTGCTTTTGTTCAAAATTTCATTTTCGGCTATCTAGGTGCTGCCCTAAACTAGATTTGTCCCCACATACCTTCATGGTCAATATCATTTGTATCATATTTGTATGACCAGGTGGCTCAGAAAATCCAAACACGTCCACGATACGGAAAAACATCAAGTAACCGAACATTATACAAAAACCTGCTATATGACATTTGCTAAAGATTAAAGCGGAAAAGATTGATAAATGTTTAATTTCTTAATCAAGAAATTTGAAGCCTCTTACCTAGGATGCACATATAGCACTGCTACTGCACCCATAGCAGCAGATACCAAACAGTGGAAAGTATGCCATCCTGAAACCAGAAACATCATAAGTAGACCAAAGCCAGTACCCAAAAATTTTCTTTGCGTTTCATCGGGTATCTTCTTGAAATAATGGCCAGCTCCAATGCATGTCAATAGACAAGACACATATATTATATCATCAAGTAGCATTTTTATTGGATTAGATTGCAGTACGGTTAGCAGTTGTTCATTCTTTGCCACAGATATAACCTGTGTTCTTTGCTTTATCAATATTATTTAAGGTTTCTGTGCCCGTATTGTAACGTCCAACAAACTTTTACCGATTATAAAATAACCAGTGTTGTCATATGCTTTTTAAACTAAATCGCCAAAATAGTAATTAAACAACGCCAAAAAAGTAATGATTGTGACGCTCTGAAAATAATATATTTATTTAATTTTGTAATTTTAGATTTTTTGTTTCCACATTAATTTATAATATTAAACATATAATTCATATCGTAATTGAGAAAGCTTGGGACAAACATTTCTAGTTGCAATAAGCGCTATATTAAGAACTGTCAAAGCAATTTCTTAATATTCCATGTAGTTATAAACTTTGGGCCGAATATGTAGGAAGATTTTGAATTTTTATATTAAAAAATCTTTTTTTAATGGTAACACAACTTTTACAAATCAAAGGCAATGAAAATAAAATGAACTAAAAAGTAATCAATGAAAACCGCGTACAATATTAAACAAAAAACATTTAGCAGAATTTCTATTATATATAAATTCATATGTCGTCAAACAGAAAGTGTGTACGCCGAGACAATACTAAAATCGCAGTGTCTGGTTAGAAATCTGTAGATCTGACAACTCTGAACCAACAAGGATGGAACAGCTGACATTTATTTTGGTTTTTGTTGGGAAATGTAAAAAACAGAGACGTTATTTAAAATGTTAACTACGTTGTGTCAAAGGTAAGAATTACAAAGTATATGTAAATACATACATATGTATTTACATTATGTAGTCCTAAATCATTGATTGAAAATGAAACGTTGCTCTAAAAATTCATTGAACACGAGAGCTGTGTCATACAAAAGTATGAACTAAAAAAATGAACAGAGGATTGTTTGAGATATTTAATTTTGTCCTTCGGTTTTAGTCGTATTACTTTATATTTATGTATGTAAGTTCCCCTTTCGTTTTAATATAAGTATTTTCGATCGAAAATAGGTGAGATGTTTTTTCTTAATAACGGCTCTTTTACTTTGTTTTTTTCTCCAAATGCTTATCAATTTTTGGTAAATGATCGTTTTTTCTGCGAATTGTAGCTAATAGCGGAATTGGGGTTTTAGTAAAATTTCAAATATTTCATAAAATTTAGAGTTTTCTGAGCAATTTCAGCCTTTTAAAATACATATAGTGAAGTTTGTTTTTTTTGATGTAGGGGGTATATCGAAGCAGACCGCTAACTACTTTTCACGAATTGATTTCAGCAACCGATTTATAATTCGCGACTACCTTACTCTCACTCAAGTCTCGTGCTTTACTCTTGACTGTAGTGTTTTCAGACTTTCGACTGGTGACTGTCGGCCTTCTTCCTCATCACGGAGTCTCTTGTAATTCCTAGCATTTGTCTAAAGTTTAGGTGTACCATGGCATTCATATTTAACATGTGTCTGCCCGTGGTCCTAAGCCTTATGCTAGCCAGTGCTGTATATTTACCGTCTCAACCTCTTCCCCAGGAATATCTTTGGAGACTGACCCGACAACCCCTTCAGAATTTCTTCATTGGCAAATAAACATCGGAGTTTCTACAGAGATTGACCTCTCCACCTCTTGCGAGGCTTCTTGATTCATTTCTGTAATGGAAAAAAGTATGTCCACCCGCACAGAGCTCTCTGTATTAAAACTGGAGATCGACTCGTATCGAGAATTCGCATACTAGATACAAAGCACACTCCTGGACACGCATCCCTGGCATATCCTGTCCCACCGTTGATAAGGTACTTTTTAAAAGAGGTTGTGCACTTAGTCACGGCTAGCCATATCTTGGTGACTGCCAGTTGACGGCCTTGTTTTTGGTTATTTGTTTGTGAAAATTAGGTTTTTTTGTAAGATACATATGTATGTGCATGTATAGGTCTTTTTGAACTTGTGTAACATCGGATTTGCTGAAATCGCAATTTTTTTTATAAAATATACATAGATTTTTTTCAAGATTTTGGTGAAAGGGAAAAATTTTAGTGAAAATATAATTTTTAAATTTTGAAATGTGCTGAATTTTTGTTTTTGTGAAATTTTTGAAATTAATTCAGTTTTTCGATTTTGTGGTGAATTTTAAAGTTTTATATCCACCAATAAAATTTAGCCAAATTTTAAATTTGTCGTAATTTTTTGAGCAATTTCCGTTTTCTTGAGACTTTTAACATTTGTAATTTTGGAAATTTAAACATTTTTAGACTATAGTTTGGTCTTGTGAAGAATTTTAAGTTCCCGATTTGTGGTGATATAAGAGATTTTACATATAATTTTCATAAAATGTGTTTTTTAATGTTTTGATTTTTAACGAATTTGCAAAATTTTGGTTAAGTTAAAGTTTTTATGGCTATTATATACTTAGATTTGTAAAATTTTTAATTTTTATGATAAAATTCAATATTGATTTTTTCAATATTGATTTATAAAGAATGGTGCAACAGCTGTTAATATTTTAAAGTTACTATCTCGCTGTCGTTTACAAAATAATTCTGATGTTGGCTACAGGGCGACATTTGTAGCCAGCGGCATTTGTAGTCATGTAGCCTGCTGTGCTCAAAGTGTTTAATGCCTAAAGCTCTATTTCGGGGCTACTCAACCGCGTAAAAGGAACAGTAGTTGACTATTATTTTCTTTATAACTTTTTAAATTTGGTTCCAATTTTTGTTTTGACGTGTTTTTATGATAATGCAAGAATAATTATGTTTATAATTTACGAGTAATTTAAAAAATTCTAAGCTTCGCTCTAAATACATAGACCACAGCAGACTACACAGCTTCATGGCTTGATATGTCGCCGTGTAGTCAGCTACTTAATTTTTTTGAAGGCGGCAACTACGTCATAAACAGCTGATAGGAGGATTGGCGTTGCATTAATAGTATTTGTGTTTGGCGAACAATTCAACTTTTTTTGCCTTAACGCAAAATCACTCATTTAAGAAACTGAATATGGTCAAAAAGAAAAACAAATTAATTTAAAAAAAAAATATTTTAACAGGTCTGGCCTAAACATACCTTTTTCGCACCTTCCATGTGGTATTTCAGGTAAAATAACTTCTTTTTAAATGTATATAAATATAAATCATTCCATATATCCAAGCTGATTTTTTTCTACGCGTTATTTGTAAATTATTTGACTTTCGATATTGGTGCTCTTGTTAGTATTTGAGTTCGTTTCAGTTTTTAGTATTTTTTTCTAGTTCTAATTTGAGCTATTTGATTTTCACATATTTGTGTCTTTAATTTTTGTAATTTTTTGATTTGATAATTTTTTAGTAATGCAATATTTATTTGATATACTCGTATGCCGGCAAGGAATTATGTAAATTTTCTCAAATTTAATGCTTACACCTGTTTTGACGGCTTGCGATGAATTATAAATTCGAGTGTAGCGGTGACATCTTGTGAAAATGTTAAAAAATTATGTTTAAGCAACTTTTATATGCATTAGTAGATGTAAGAACCTTTCATGTTATTAAATTCATCAACCAATTTAGTTCTAATGCCATTCGTCGTCAAGAGAGCGCGAGAGGATCATATATATTCAGCACATCCCGTATACCACCCTACCAATAGATTGGTTGGTACAATTCATTAATTGTTTTCGCTTTTTATTTCCTGAAGTACAATAATTGGTGGCTTATTTATATCTAACTTTCATTTTGCAATTCAAGTAATAATTTTTGTTGATAATCTTATCATTTATTTGCACTACCATAAATTTGTTTGCATCTATATGCAAAAAAAGGAAAAAAATTAAAATATCCTTCGCCTTTATCTTTGTAGCTACTAATTGCATGCAATAAATAAGATTCTTTTTCTTCTTGTGTTTGAAAACAATTATAGTAGTTTTAGGGTTTTTACTCAGCCATCTTACAAGGTGCTACCATAATTATACTCTAACTCTCGTATTCTTTTCTTATATGAATATTCTATAAAAGACAGATTAGGCAGAGCATTTCCAACCAGTGAAAAGTGCTTAATTGTCGCCTTCAAATGCCAGTATCTTTATTTGTTTGTTTTTACAGTTTTATCGCAAGCAAAAAGGATTATTGTGGAACTATTAATGTAATAAATACTTCTGCTCTTAAACTCGCATACTTTATGCGCACAAATAATACACAGACAAACACTTACACCCTATTGCCACAATACGAGGGCAGTTCCATAACTACACGAGCTGACGTTCAGAAAGCTTCACTTGAAAAGTGATACTTGTGAAAGGTGACAAAGAAAGTGAGTTTCAGACCATGCCCTA
This sequence comes from Phania funesta, assembly GCA_963932375.1. Classification (NCBI taxonomy): domain Eukaryota; kingdom Metazoa; phylum Arthropoda; class Insecta; order Diptera; family Tachinidae; genus Phania; species Phania funesta. Next base: position 91,490,979 of record OZ010653.1, on the reverse strand, counting down.
ATTGATCGCCGTTATATGATACCAGCCAGTTTATCTAACCCGCAACCAGTAAAGTATTTAATGTTAATATTATAAGCTGGTTACGAAAATATGATGACACAAATCCATCAGATGATCGCAGATTAATTGGGCGCGTGTACTATATAAAGTGGGTAAATCACAAAGAGGATAAATCATCGCACATTAGCTGAAAATTGATCAGGATGGGGTTTTACTATTGTGCGCAATGGAACCAACACAGTGCCGTGATGGTGTTGCAATCAAGCGTTAGACATTTTACATCACTGAAGCCGTTTTCTTCGCGTTTCCTAATTATAAGTTCACCAATTCACACTTTAGATAGTGAAACAGCTATCTAAGAATAGCAAACACAGTTTCTTCTATTAGTGAGGTCATGGCTTTTGGAAAGCAATACTATGCCAACTTATTAACGTTTGATTTCCGAATTCACTTTAAACGAGTTACATTTGTTTTATCGAAACAGAGTTCAAATTTAAATTAAAGATACTGTAATGGGACAAAACATTCCTTATGTATTCACTTTAGTGCCCCTCGATTTTTCCTTCTCTACACTTGGAAAATAGCTCGTTAGTAAAGGATTTTCCAAATATCGCAGGAAGGTAGTAGCTTCATGGTACCAACAATAAAGCAATTATAGAAGATATTAAATGTCTGTGAACCGTTTTTATATTCCCTGCTACGCAGGTAATTCCGAGACCGCACTCATATCAGTCTTGGAAATCTTTTTAATTATTCTATGAGTTTGAATATTCGTTATTTTTAAATAAAAAAAGCAAAGCGATAAATGTATAAATACTTTGCACCATTTACTTCTTTTGCATTCAATTTGATAACTTGGAAATATACATTTCAGTTGTGTGTGTTTCCTTAAAGCCGTAATGATAAGCTGTTGCAAATAAAAGCAAACAGAACAATTTCCTTTAAGAAAGAGAGATTAGTCAAATGATTTAGGAGCACAGCTACACTGTTTTAAAAACAAAACTAATAGATGCGAAAGTTATCTTTGCGTTAATTTATGGCAGCTATTGCTTTTTTTACGATGATGAAAAAGTCACTAATTTAAGTCGAAAGCTCGTAAGTTATTTACATGGAGATCGAAGAGGAACCCATAAAGTAAGCGGTCTACTGCGATATCTCCGCATATCAATATGAAATGATATTAATTTTTAAAAATATTAAATCTGATCCAAAGAAAAGGGTTTACAAGTTACCTGTCATTTCAACACTCAAATATTTGTCTTCATTCTAACTTTTTTCTGATCTTGGCTATTTTTATATTCTTCACAAATCGTGAAAATCGTGAAAATCTTAATAAGCTTCCAATAGGGGCGGATTGATGAGAATAGTCCGTGATAGACGTGCTGCTTCGACGGCGTCTCTTCAATCTGTTGTTTATTATTCAGTCACTGAAATCAAATCACCATAGAACTTTACATGATTGAGCAGCAAATCCAGATGATAAAATATTATTAACTGTTGAACTTAGTGTCCGTAAGTGGAAACATGCATTGCGCAAGTTTGATGACAAAATTCGAGACGATCGGTTCGGTGTACAATCATTACCAGTACGTTAAAGTTACGCCAGAGCAGGACAACCCGAGACAGGCGATTCCACGCTGCGCATTGGAATACGAACTTTCTCCGGTTTCAACAACGTTGTTTGATCGGTGAGTGGGCTTCGGAACGTTGGGAATTTTGTTCTAAAAATCCTCTCCGGCACATTTTTAGACGAACACCTATGTTAAGAAGACAAATTGTCTACACGAAATTTACCACTATCTTTTGTTTGTTGCAGATTTTGGGCCGCCGTCAGCATTGATTAGTACTTCAATACTTGAAGACTTGGACGGCATGTGGTTCCTGCAGGGCAGCGCAATATGCCACAAAGCCCTCGGCGGAGAAGTGTTGCTTGAAATATAAAGCTCCACAAATTAATGTCACTCCGCCAACGAATGTGTTTATGAAGCAATAACTGTCCGTTTTTTTGTTGAATTTTCATTTTTCGCCAAAACTATGTCCATACAGGGTTATCCATTATTAAATTTTAGAAGTAAAGTTTAATAATACACATATGTACGAAATAGAATGTCATTAAAATGACCGCCTCTAGATTTGTTGCAGGAGTCAATCGCTTTGCGTTACTTTTCGACCACTCTTTTGCACATGTCGGGGGGTATCTCGGCTATGACTTGACGAATGTTGCTTTACAAATGCTGCAATGTTCGGGGATTATCCGCGTAGACACAGTCTTTGACGTAGTCCGACAACAAAAGTATAACATCGCCATATTGGAGTTTTCGACAAAATACGGCCCAATGACACCTCCAGACCACAATTTTCACCAAAAAGTCGCTTTATCCGGGTGCAATATCTGTTCCACAATCTATTCTGGGTTCTCCGATACTCATCACGGATAATTTTGCCGAGGAAGAAATGAGCTTCATCGCCGAAGAAAATTTTGTTCGAAAAATCAGCATTGAAAGCCTGTTGCTCTAGCACCAATCAACATATCTACGGCGTTGTGAATGCTCAGCCGACTTTATTTGTTGCGTTATTTGGACTTTGTATGAATGCAGGTGCAAATCCAAATGCGAAATACGCCATAACTAGCCGTAAGATAGGCCTAACTGCTGAGAACGCCGTCGAATCGACAAATTCGTGTGGAGGACCCTTTCTCTAATAGATGCGATATTTGGGGCAGTGCGCACATTGCGATCATGCACATGCCTGGCCACATCTGTAAGGCTTCCAGTCTCTTCAAATTTCTTTATAACCTTGCCAAATTTCTTTATAACAATTGCCAAATAACGACCATAATCACACAGTAATGCTCAAAAAGTGGTCACGTTTGAACCACCACTTTTGGAGTAAGTGTTAACTATTTTTACGCATTCTTCGGTTGTTAGACGATACATATTCGTAAATGACAAGCCTTTCACTAAATAAATGACAGTTTTAAAACCACGAAATGGTTCCATCGTTAGAAACGATTGCAGATTATTATCAATTTTATGCTCCTCTTTTAACCATTTTGTTTTTTTTTTCGATTTCATAAACACATTGTGTCTATTTTAAGCACTTTTAATCGGTTAAAATATTGTTACGATGATAAGCGCGAACAAGTTTTCTGTAAGAAATGAGTAGTATGAATACTTGTGGCACTCAATTTACAGAAAGTTCCAGAAATAAAAAGTGCGACAAGATTTGTCATCCACTGTACATACAGCGCTCTAACAATAACAAAACACAACACCTATAAGCTCAGACAAGTTTCCAAGAAAGTAAATCCACACAGAGCAACAACAACGATATAACGATCACCACGTAAAGACGAATTCCAGGATTTCAATCCTTTAATTTAACACAAGCAACACAATAAGAAACAAAGCAGACAGTACTTACAAAAACAAACATCATAATGAAAAAAACGAAGTATCTACTGGATTCCTGCATATTCTACAAGTTTCTGGAAGCCAGCCGACTACAATAAAAAGACTTGGGTGATCAAGCTGGAAGTTAGTATCGAGTAAACCGTTCAAGTGTCAACAGCGATTATAAAGAAGTGTTGACTTTAAGTCTTAAAGTAAATAAAGTAACAGTGTGTAAAAATTAAATTCTGCCGTGCAAATTATTGAAATAAACTTTTTCGAAATGTACAGGGTGTCCGGCAGGAAGGTATACTGCTTTGTTTGTTTATAATTTTTGATTAAATGAAAGAGAATGGATCGTATATTGATAAATGTTTTATTTAATGTCGGCAATTATGTATGGAATACAAATGAATATTCGCCAGATATCCCCACAAAAAGAAGTCCGGAGCAGTCAAATCAGGCGACCGTGGAGGCCAATCAACATCAGCATTCCCTGAAATAACTTGTTGTGAAAAGAGGTCTCGCAGTAATTCCATTGTAATCCTGGCTGTATGCGATGTGGCACCGTCTTGTTGAAACCACATCTTAGTCAAGCCCAAAGCATGCAGTTGTGGCGTTAAAAAGTTTTCAACCACATCACGATATCGCTCCCCATTGACAGTTACCATTACGCCGTTTCAGTTTCAAAGAAATAAGTTCCAATGATTGCTGCTGACCAAATTGCACACCAGACGGTCACTTTTAATGGATGCAAAGGTGACTGATGAATAATTTGAGGATCTTCCATTGCCCAGAACCGACTATTCTGTTTATTCACATATCCATTCAAATGAAATTATGCCTCGTCACTCATGATCTTTTCGTGAAAACCGGGGTTGTTATGGGCCAGCTGCAGCATAGGTATGGCGGCGTAAATGGTCTTCTGGAAGAAGCTCTTAAATGGAAGCAATTGCAAATCTTTGTGCAAAATTGTGGCCAGAGTTGTTCTTTGAAGCCAAGCTCCTGAGCACGGTGTCGAATTGAGGTTGATGGATTGTTTTGAACACTTTCTTGAACAGCAGTAATGTTTTCTGCCGATCTTGCAGTACGTTGTGGTCAATGCTTGGGCCTATCAGCTTCAGTCCCTCTTTCTTCGAAATCATTTACTAAACGATAAATAGTGCATCGTGTTGTGACGTTGTTTCTCCCAAAAATTTCACGTAACTTTCTCATCATCACAGTAATCGATGATTGATTTTGATAAAATGTTTTAACGATTAAAACACGTTGGTTTACCGAATATTTTTCCATAATAAATTTGCTACGACTCTTCTTCACGACTGCCAAATATGAACTGTCAAGACTAATCTTTACCAAAATGGCGGCAAAACAAATTAATATATCTTCCCGGCGGTGTAAATTCTTAACTTTAACTTATGATTGTTTCTGGATATTTCTTTGAAATTTGCGTTTTTTAAATCTTTTTGCAGAATTTTGTGTTGATTCGGGGATATTAAAATGTTTTTTGCCAAAATTTTCTTTTGTAAAATTTCAATTCTTGGTGAATTTCCTCTTTTTGGGTAATTTGATTTTTTTTGTAACTTTCAACAATTTGGTAAAGCTTTGTTTTTATTAGTGGTTTAAAATTTGGTAAAATATATTTGTGATTTTTCTATAAAAGATTTTATTATTAACGGACCGTTTTCGAGAGATTTAGACGACATTTACATAGATTAAATTTTTTATAAAATTAGTTCAATGAAATTTTTCTTTGTTGACAAGTGGTGTAAAAAGACGCTTGCTTGGTTCTCGGTCTGATCTCGAGAAGTCAATTTTAACCCACGATAGTTGAAATGGCGACTTTTCGAGAAAAAATATTTTCACTTTTGGTTGTAGAAAATAACAACAGCATTCAACAATCGTTTTGGAGCATATGTCAGGTATTTATGGAGCTACTGTGCTAATAGTAAAATTTCGCAAGCAGTATCAAATACTTATTTCTGTGAGACCTGCAGCAAGTCTCTAAAAAAAATAATAATAAAATGAACAATGGCAGCACTGGCTTTTTTAAAATTTCAAACTTATACGGAATTTATAATTTGTAGAAAATTTAAAGAAACCAAGTAAAAATCAATTACTTCTTGTTACGGATCTTGTTGTTTAGTAGTTAACAGTTGAAACTTAAGTGTTTCGATCAGTTTTCGAAAAAAATTAAACCAACTTTTCTTTTGATTCAAATTTAAAATGAGTAGCCGGAAATTTCATTGAATTTATATATTTTTTTTCAATTAAAATATCCGTAGATTTGTTGGATATTTTGCTATTATGCTTTGAAGATACTCAAAGTAAATTTAGAATCACTTAGAAATTTATAGCCTTATATCCCAATTGTATAGTTTACATTTGACTTCCTTAAGGGTCTAATATATTTGAATTATAAAATATTCTGAGATTAAGATTTGGAAATCCTATATTTTTCCAACTTTTTTGACGAAGCCTATAAAAAAGCAAGTCTTTTCCATGGGATGTTCCTTTAAAGTCAAATTTATTTAATACTTTTTTTATTATAACTTTTCGAGTCTATGATTTAGAGAAAAAATATTTCTGTAAATAATTCTCAAACAATTGTTGCAAATAAAATAATGAAATAATAAAAAAAGATATTTATTTAACGTATTTTTGCAAAAGAAAAAATTATTTTGAGCTCATAAAGTAAAATGTATGCAAGTGTGTTGTTGGTTTGTGAGTAATAAAGCACAGTGGGATTGATAATACTAAATAAATATAAAGGGAATATTTTGGTTGTAATGTTACTATGAGGGCGGATCAATAAGTCCGTGACTTTTTTTAATGAAACACAGTTTTTTTTGCAAAACAAAAATTTAATTTTCAACATAATCTTCTTTTAACTCAATACACTTAGTCCAACGTTTCCCCAGTTTTTGTATCCCTTCCAAAAAATAGGATTTTTCGAGGTCCTTACAATAGGCATTTGATTGGTCAATAATTTCATTGTTGAAATCCTTTTCCACCGAGCCCAATTCATAGTTTTGTCATTGAGACTGCACACGTGTGTACCCGTGTATTATCTTGATGAAAAATTACTTTTTTCTTGGCCATATGGGGTCGTTTTCTTTCTAATTCCTCATTAAATCTGTCTAATAAGTTGGCATAATATTCGCCGTTTATTGTTTCTCCCTTTTGAAGTTAATCGATGTGGCTTATCCCGCGTGCATCCCAAAAAACTGTTGCCATCACTTTATTGGCCGACAAACTTAACTTGGCCTTCTTCGGAGCAGGTTCATCCGGAGAAACCCATTGTTTAGACTGCTGCTTGGTCTCTGGAGTACAGTGATTGATCCATATTTCATTCACAGTTACAAAACGCCGCAAAAACTCATTCGGATTGCGGTTAAACAACTCCAAACAATTGGCCGTCCAGAACGTTCAGCGTCATTTGTACTTGTGCTACCACAACGAAAGTCAGTAAACCACTTTTTTACCATTGAAATCGATGGTGCAGAGTCCCCATAGTATTTATCGAACTTTTCCTTGGGTTGATTGACGGTTTTTTTTCGCAAAAAATAATTTTTAATGAGCACTCGAAATTCACTTTTTTCCATTTTTGGACAAATACACGAGGTTGTATGTTTTGAACAGCTGTTGAACGCAAAGTAAATGACGACACTTAACAGGTGGCACTTGATGGGAACAATGTTGCATTTCATATAACTACGAGGGAAGTTCGAAAAGTCACTTACTTATTGATCCGTCTTCGTACATACTCGTATACATACTCTGAGTACAAACTTGGAAATCTCTGCTCTGAATACTTTAGTTGTTTCGTTTTGCTAAACAAAATAAATCATAGAATTGTAGGGTCTTCATAAATTAACGCGCATGCCAATTCTTCTGAATGAGGGGTTATTGTTCAAATTGTTTTAATTTAAAAACTCTTTACATCGGTCGAAATACATTTGTGACTCTACATACAACTGGATTGTTTTAAAAAACAACGTAAGTTCTAAATTTATTTCAATAGTTTCCAGCACTAAGGCAAACATTTTCTTGCTGACGAATCACTTCCGTAAACACCAAACGGATGTGTCTGAAGGGTTCTGACGTTTAAAAGCCGTGTTTTTCAGCAAAATGTAGAATTACAGGGATTATTCACAAAAAATTCGCGTCTACATCCGCAATATCAGTAGCTATGGCTCAAAAAGCGTTTGCATCTAGAAATATTTTCGAAGAAAGGAAGTTGGGTGCCCTTGAGTTGATACCAAAAGATAAGCTTATTACGACAACTCTGAGAACAATATATTATGGCAATATCAAGGCAATGCCTTAACGTCGATTCAAACGGACTATTATTCCAGGCGATTATCGTTATCGGTATGAAAATTGTTTTTTACGGAAGCGCAGAAAAATAGTGTAGCAGGCATATAAAATATTTTCGAAATTTTTATTTTTTGAAGGGTTGCCGAGAGGACAACTTTATTTCCCTAGTTCCCTTACCACTGGATCTGAGTCAGCTTAAAAAACATTTTTTCCAAAGAAATTTTTTGAAAAAAAAATACTTTTTATTGTTGTTGGAGTGGGGGTTAGTATATTTTTCCTTGCATTAAGTTATTGAGACTTACGTTATGGCCATTGAGTTTGCCGGGACCTTAACCCCCAACCAACAGTGCATTTTGCTGAATGTTTTGGCTAATCTAGTATTCCCTCTGCTTTATAGGAATCGATCAAATTCAATATTTCTTGCCATATGCTTTGCAAACGTGGCCACTGTGCTACAGTACTGCTACAAATTGCATGCTCGCAGATCCTCTTTGTATGGTTTCAAGTGTTATTTAGTATTCTTTGTATTTATATACATATGTATGTTTGTGTATGTGTGATCGTATGTGACTTTGTTTGTGCGAATAAAACTATAAGTATGATTATATTCAGGCTAATAATATCAATTCTAGATGATGGTCAAAAGTCATTTCAACAACACTAAATTATTATTATCTTCAAGAGGTTGCACATTTACACATACCCACTTGAATACTCACAATCGCACACACACACACACACACACACATAAATGTGCATTCTTTTACACTAGCCCAAAAATACATGTGATTATAAGAAGTTTTATGCAAAAGCATCTCATATGCACAGGAACATTTAACTGTTCAGTTTTGTATGAATAACTAACAATTGTTGCAAACAAATAAATATTTATTTGTGTGCGTATGTATGTGTTTGTGTGTGTGTGTGTGTGTGTTACTGAATTTGTATTTAAGGAAAGATATAAAAGAAGTGAAAAACACACACACACACATACAACTCAAAAACTAAATAAGTTTTCATTTAAAAATTTTGTATTTTTTTTAAATATATTTCATTTGTTCTTATTCGATATTGTTGTTGTCTTTTTAACAAAATCATACTGCTGCAAACGTAGACCACGCAGACAAATACATTTATTTGTATTTTTCTGGCATAAAACTTTATTACATGCAAAATAATTTCCTTTATTGTATGAGGAAGATTCATCTTTATTTTGTTACAAAAAGTTAAGTGAGTTGTGAAAAAAAGCACACACACACACTCACACACCTAGATAGAATTCACGTGAGTTTGAAGGAAAACTTTAGAAAAGGTAAAAATTGGTTTCTTATACTTTATATATTAAATTTCAGAGTAGGGATCATGTTTGCCCAAATTCTCTTTGAAATTTTATTGTTGACTGATTTTTGATAATATTCCTAATTTGTTCACAATAAATCGACTAAGTTGAAAGCTATCGGTATGGCTTTTATACGAATCTATTTTTGTCTTTTTCATATCTTCTACGGCAAACAGATTCCGTAGGAGTAAAATTTTTAATAAGGTAGAGTCGATGTTAAAAGTCTATGGCGGCCATTTTATTTCGGCGGCATCTCCCATTTTTTTAAATATTAAGTTCCTTAATTGTCAAAAATGTTTTTGTTTGTACAAACATTGTGCGCGTTGTGTTCATTATACTCTCCCGGTGGGACATGTGTGCTTGGTGATCCTATCGCCTTGACGTATTACTTGGGTATGGATATGGGGAAGCCTGTCCTAGAGACTTGTCTGTGAATGAAACCGAAAGAAGAAACTTCCGAGGTTCGACTAGTAAGTAAATACCAGGGCAACGAGTAGCCACCGTGACGTACGTTCCGGATTAAATAACGAAGCTTCTTCGGGAATGTACGTGTAGGCTGTGGCTTAGAATCAAACCGCGGGAAGATTTGGATATCAATTAATTCTGAATCCCTCAACAATAGTTAAGATCATGGTCCACGCAGCCACTGTCCTGAAATTTTTATCTATTTCAATGCGTATAAGGATGTATGTGCTCGCATTATTTTCACCCGATGATAGGGCCAACGTCGAATATCTTGATACAGGTACAAACGTTAGTTGAGATGTATATATCTTTTCGTTTTACTCTAAACGCGGTGGTATACTCTCAAACGTATGGTGACTATTTCGGTACGACCGGCTGGATAAACAGTTAACATCTATATGCCCAAGGAACTTGAGATCGTCCGTTTTTCATAAAAATACCGAGGATACACTAGAGGGTTTCGAAGAATTAAGAAGAGGATTTCGATTTCGAAGTGCATTCGTTGGCGAATGGCTTCGTAAATTATAATAAATACTTCACCAAATGGCAATGCACTAACAAATATTTACTGTTTGGCGCATTTTTTTAATGCACCATCATGTGATATGACGGTATGTATGTATATATCCCGCTTGGCTACGGTGACCAAGATTTTACTATATGTTCCCGCAAGCCATTGCGGATATTTAAACGCAATTATTCTCCATAAATATTGGCATATAACAGCTGTTCAATAAAAAAAATATGTGTGAGGTGTTACACACCGTTTGTTTTCTTCCATTTTATTAGCCCATATTGGAAAATAACTCAGCACTAGAAGAATGAAAAGAAAACTTAATTCTGTAACAAGAAAAATTGTCAAAGTGCAATAAGTATTCATTCGTTTTTGGAAAATTATAAAAAATCCTTCAAAATCCGATACCGTACTGAATCCTAATGCGATCGATTTTAATATTTGTTAAACAATTTAATTTCTAATATGTATATGTTTGTGTTACTCCACCTCTTTTTATTTGTGATAAAAGTACTGAAGAATGGAAAGCTACTGATGATCTTCACATGCAAATTTCATGTAAACTTTGATGGACAAGATGCTTTATTCAAGGTTCAACGAAAGGGAGTCGATACTTCAATTTATCGGATATCATTTCTATAAAACATATAACCAACCCTCCTGATCTGTTTACAATCTATAATCGATCGAAAATGGAAACAAACTACCGGCAGCATATTGGATCGGTCAGAATTTCTCATCAGTGGCAATGTAGCCACAACAGAACTCACTGAAACATCGATACTTTTTGGGTCTAATGAAATAATGTTTTTAAGTTCAATACGTCCCTTATTGTCATTTACAGATTCGTGGTCACCTGGGCTCTGTAATATACAATATATTTTTTCTTTGGCTGTTTTGTTTGTATTTGGAACAAATTTGTATCAGAGATCTGTCCAGTCTCCTTCAATGTGAGAGTGCATAAGAAAGGCACTCAAAAATCTTATTTTCTGAAGGCACTAAGTATTATTAAATGCAGCTGGATAATTATAATGTCAGCAGAATTATTAGCTAAATAATTTCGAAAGATTTTCAAGTAGGAGTTTTAAAATTTTTTTATTAGATCCATCTTTTTTCATGAAGCTATTAATTTTACACCTTTTTCTTCTTCTTTTACTTTCTCACGACGAAGAAAATCTGCACCAATATTCTCTTTGCTTTGAACTGAAATAATTGTCATAATGTTTCCTGTGATTTATCTGAAAAGAAATTAAGATGTCTCCAAAGTTACGTTGTTATCACATGATATTAGTGGACTACCATCTAAGAGTTATACACACACACACTCCCGAGATCATTAAAAAATAAAGTTCATCCTTTAAGATTTACTTGTGTTTAAATACTTCACCAAAAGACATCCTTGATAAAAGTTTACTTTTGTATGTAAGGAGGATTTACTTCAATGAGTTAAGTGATTTTCTTAGCAACCCGAACGTACTTTTATTTACTTCATATACCCGAGGACATTTTACGAGGGTGGGTCAGTAAGTACAATAGACATTTAGGTTAATCAAAGTAAAAAACTATGTAAAAGGTGTTTAATATCTTTGTTTGCCATAATTTCCTCTCACTTTTGTATTCTTGATTTAGAGATAAAATTGAGCAGCTACAGCTACAACATTCGCATCAATATTAAGGTGGTCAAATCGCGTGAATTGATAGATGATAGATGAAAGAAATATACGTTAGTCACTGTTCACACATGCAATTTTAGTTGCTGCAATTGTTGTGTTTGCTGGTAAGGAGGGGTTGAAGAGTGGAAAGTGGCACTAAGTTGCGTGTACTTACAATTTTCTTCATTTCTTCAATTCCGCATTATTTAACTTCAAGTTAGAACGTAAGAAACAACTAAAACTGAAAAAATACAATTGCTATTGTGGCCACGCATGAAATTTCAATATAGAATTTTAAAAATATTGGTGTAACAAAAATTGAATGTGTGGAAGGTGAAATAATATACTCCAAAGCCTATAATTTTTGAAGAAAAATATTTATAAAGAATTTGCCGTAAGAAATATTTCTACAAATTATAGAAAAATGCCAAAAAAAAAACAGCATATTTTGAAGTAGAGAAAGTTTTCATTAATTTATATTTATCAAAAATTGTCGGACCTAAGAGGTGGACCAAATCAAAAATTCATTAGAAAACCATAAAAATCTACAAAAACCAAATTCCTACAGATACCGCAAAAATTTTAAAACCGTCCATTCAAATTAAAACTGCAAAAAGCAATTTAAATAACAAATAATCTTGATTTAATTAGAATCCGAAATTTTATCAAAAAATTCCACAAAAACCGAAATTTACAAGTTTTGAACTTTCACTACAAAAGTTTTAATTGCCCCAAAGTTTCGAAATTCCACCAAAAATCTATATTTGATGAAATTTTTACCAAAATTAGATAAACCGTTCAAATTTTACCGCAAATTCAAAAAATTAGAAATTCACCAAAAATTAGAATATTCACCAAAAAACCTAAAATACACGAAAGAATTTAAAATTCCCTACAAATTATAAAGTTTACCAAAATTTATTCGCAAATTTATAAAAAAAAAAAAAAAAATGCACTAAAAAATTTAAAAACATTAACAACTACAAATTTTGACATAATATTAACTTAAATCGAAAAATCATACTCTGTTCGAAATTTCACCAAACTCAGAAATTCAGCGAAATTTTTCCCACGTGCAACTTTTTATGCTCCCCTTTGTCTTAAAAACTGTTGGGATATGTGTAGATTAGTTTGGTCCCTTACGTATGCACTTGACTTTAGAAAACCAATTATCATCAGTTAATTTTCGAATAAAGGAGGCGATACATTGTTGAAATATAACTGATGCGTAGAATTATAGGCTGGTAGTGTCATTAAACAGGAAGAAATAAATATATAAGAAGTAACAATTTTTAAAGGACAATGCTTCTTGTGTTAAATTACCAAAAATCCATTTATGTTAAGACGTAAGATATCTCTGCTAAATAAAAAGCATTTTAATTATTAAAGTAAATTCGGATTTGTATAATTTAAAAATAAAATGTAATATTAATCCTGAAAATGATTTGGTTTTATTTATAATCAATTTCACTTGGTAAAAAAATACATGATATTGATGTGAAAGACGTGTGTTTACCACACAACCCTATTTTTACACCTTTTTATTTATTCGTACCAAGTATGAAATTTGTTGCGATGTCCTCACTAGACCCTCGTTAATATTTTAAAAGAAAACTACTCATGCCTACATGGCAAATATCCACACAGTATGGGTATGCAAGTGTATGTGTATGAAGTAAACTTTTATTACCAAAAAGGTGTTTGTATTAAATATTTAAATGGTTTTTTGCACATGTATGACTCTGTGGACATCATACGCACACATACACATACAGAAACATTTAAGTGAACACATACCACCACATACTTTGTTGTAGTCAGACAACATGTTAAGGAGTTTCTTGAAACTTTTCATATGACAGTTTAGCATGTGCAGAAAAAGAGTCAGTGTTCTAAGCCCCGTATGTTGTGGCTAAGAAAACATTATGTATTAAAGAGAAAAAGGTAGACTATTCATTTTGTTGTTGTTTTAAATAAAAACAACTCAAATAATTTTAATCCTTTAGAAGTTTCTCTGAGCCAAAAAAAATTTAATGTGCGCTCTCATCTAAAGTGTCAAAATCCATCAAATACTCTTTGTGATAAAGTTAAAATTTGTGCGAAATAAGAAATCCGTGTGTGTCTGAGATTGTTTTTTAAGTGTTTTATGAGAATAATTAAAAGTATCCTCTGGAAAGGGGGAGAAACTTCACGTAACATTAGAGTAAAATTCCAGAGAGGGAATAGCATCCTTCTATGAAAATTAGATAGAAAGAGCTATTCAAATTTGGATTTGTCTGTGTCATTTTAACAGCTGTTACGTGATTTATATTAAACCATTTTATTGAAAATAATCTCACGTCTAAGTATTATTATTATTATTATTATTATTATTATTATTATTATTATTGTTTATTTATTAGTCTTATAATTAAAATAATTAGCTAATATTACTTAGGGCAATGGCAGCATAGGTCTTCATCTCGATACGTACATATGGATATATGACTTGCTTTAAGTAAATTTTTACAAGCTTTTTAGATTTGGTTACAAGCTTTGATTTTATGTACCAGAACGTACATTGACTAAAAACCTGGAAATGTTTGACGGCCTCTTTCTCATTACTGTTTTTACACCTACGACATTAATGATTATGCCGGTCTTCCAAATGCGGTGTGTGTTACGCACTAAAATAATTATCTATAGCGAGATCTTCCTTTTGCATCCAAATGATTGTTTTTTTTTTAATACACTACTACTCAGCTAATGTCTGGCAACCAGGTATGTGACCTTGAGCAAAGCTCTAATTATTGTGAATAGAGTTTTGCATTCTCTGGTCAGAGCGTAATTAGAGGTAACAACGGAAAAAATCAGATTCTGCTCCAAATAATGTTAGAACAAGGCAAATATAGTATCCCAGCCAAAAATTATTCAAAATTTTTATGGCACAAAAATGCTTTTATTCTCTTAAGCTTGACTCGCGCTCATGTAAAAACAAGAACAAGTTTCAGTACTCTGGAAAAGAGATGCATACAAAACTTAATTATATTCCGTCTTTTGTCACCTCTACATATCCATTGCTCTAATGCTAAATAGGCACACTAACTTGAAGCTAATATAGCGAGTTGTGAAAAATAATTTTACATCGCTTATAATCAACCCTTAATTAAGGTCATGCTGGCTTTTCTGTGGACTCCAAATTAAACTTCGAAGTCTGAGTTTTGGAGAGAAAATGCGACTCCACTTTGGGTTACAAATGATTATTTGAACGGCAATGGCGTATAATTTTAGCAACAAATTTAAAGCAACCGGGTTTCCGATAAGGGCAGATGGATGTTGACTATAATGCTGTTTCAACGGCCTCAGTTAAATTTGTTGTTTATAATTCAGTCACTGATGTGGAATTACGATGGCAAGGTTCAGTATTACGAAACACGCTTCAGTTATAAACTATTATTACCAAAATGAGTCTTAGTGTAAGCGTTGCGACTATTTTACGGGAGTTGGCAATGTAGCCGCGAATATTCACTTTTGGTGCTGATAATAAGTTGAAGGCAACTATTGGAAAATAACGCCGGAAAGGCTATCACTATCATTGGCGACTCTATCCGACGGTAGTCTCACCACTGGTAAAAACAATGCGTCCACCAAAGCACCTATAGACCGTTGTGTACTCTTAAGGGTTCCTCATCAACAACTACTCCGCGATGGCTACTTGGTTTCCGTGTCAGCAGTCATCTAGTTCCTGGTCATACTTTGAAAGTACTTTTCTCCCAGTTCTAGGCCACAGACAAGCCTCAAGGATCTGTTCCTCCATATTTGCCGAAATTCAATGCAGGTGGCGGGATCTTCAAGAACACATGTGCCAGATGTGGAGACAAGCGCTGGAGGTCAATGGTAAACAATTATCTTAGGGCCGAATTAAACGATGCGAACGTGAACGATATGTGGTTCCAACAGGACGGCGCTAAGTGCTACTCTGCGAACATCAAAATAGACATTATGCATGAACGATTTTAGGATGGAGATTTTTTGAAGAAACAAGTCTTATTGCTTTTATTGAGGCAAATTTAGCTGAAGTCATTGAAAATTGGATCTCTCAGAAGCCTTTTAATTGCGACTTCGTTCAGGCAGGTTATATTATACCATTTCAATATTGATCTACCCTTAATGGAAAAGTCGTTACCAATGATTGCACAGTTCTAATATTCTTTTATAAAAATTATATATATAAATAAATGGATTTGTACAAAACTTTGTCTCAATAAAAATTCATAAACAGACCAATATTACCACAAGGTGTTTCCTACATTAATAGAATCTTAAAGCACTGCTGCCACTTTTCCCCTTGTGTGGAATAAAACTAAGGGTGGTTTTTGGTTTCAACGTAATCGTGAAAAAATAACACAACCGAATTAATAAAAAATTATGTCGGTAATTTTAGGTTACATTTACCGGCCAAAAAGTTTCTTTACAATTGGACACCTTCAAAATGATTGTAAATTATTTTCTTGCATTATGTTTATTTGGCGAAGCAGATTTTAAACAAAATTTGATTAGTTTTTGTTTTTGCTTTTTTCTGTTTATATATTTTTGGTGGCGCGGTCACACTTTGGTGTCATCAACTACATCATCTTCATCCTCTTGGCAATTTAAAAAGTACAAAATTTGTATACTTTGAACTTTTTCCACAACATTATGAAAAGTTTAGCAAAAGGACCTTTTTTATTATAAAAATTGAAGTCTTAACCCAGCAAACATGTTTAAGGTTAATCTACTTAAGCATGCCTGTAAACATTATACAGATTATAATAGACATCCTGTGATACGCGTTATGTTATGTTATGTTATGTTATGTTATGTTATGTTATGTTATGTTATGTTATGTTATGTTATGTTATGTTATGTTATGTTATGTTATGTTATGTTATGTTATGTTATGTTATGTTATGTTATGTTATGTTATGTTATGTTATGTTATGTTATGTTATGTTATGTTATGTTATGTTATGTTATGTTATGTTATGTTATGTTATGTTATGTTATGTTATGTTATGTTATGTTATGTTATGTTATGTTATGTTATGTTATGTTATGTTATGTTATGTTATGTTATGTTATGTTATGTTATGTTATGTTATGTTATGTTATGTTATGTTATGTTATGTTATGTTATGTTATGTTATGTTATGTTATGTTATGTTATGTTATGTTATGTTATGTTATGTTACGTTATGTTATGTTATGTTATGTTATGTTATGTTATGTTATGTTATGTTATGTTATGTTATGTTATGTTATGTTATGTTATGTTATGTTATGTTATGTTATGTTATGTTATGTTATGTTATGTTATGTTATGTTATGTTATGTTATGTTATGTTATGTACTGAAATATTATAACCCGTTCCACAATATGGTAATTTTCATTCCCCGATTTTTATGGGTTTTTTAAAGAAATTTTTGTAATCTTTAATTTTTTGGAGTTATACTTGTAAGAGCTTCCTATCTATATTGAGTTAACTTACTTCTTTGAAACTTTAGATATTTTTCCGATTTAAGCGATTTTCTTGCGGCTTTAGCCTTCGTTCAATATTAAGTTTTATGGAATATTTAATGTTATATTTTTCCAATTCTCCAATTTGAATAAGTATTTTTTGGAGCTTTTTATTTGAAAAATTTTCTGTATTTTTTTGCTATTTTTAATTTTTGTCTTTTTTTTTTAAATTACACGCACACAACGAAAGGTAATGAATATGATAATAAAAAATTATTATTAGCCAGTATATAATATAATATTGCACTCTATTGACAAACATTTTTTAATTTGAAAATACATTTAATAATCTAGAGTAGAACATGATCGAAGCATCATTTGTTTGCTGGGTTATATGTAATTATTTTTATTTCTATTATTGTTAAGTAATTTATAATAGCAATTAATTGGCAGTGAACGACCAAAGTAAAATTTGTTTTTTCATAATATGGCTGGCTGACTGGTGGCTTGGCGAACCGAATAGCTAGTGGTGAGTAGTATTTTCTAATTTTAATAAATTTGACGGTGATTCGGTATTTTTTTAAACATATAATTCCATCTTGTTGCAGGCTTCCTCTTCTAGAATGAATTCGCTTATCTTTTTTTCTCTCTCTAAACAAAAATTATGTTGGTAATTATGAATGTTTATGATGATTGAAAATAAGAGTAAAATATTGATATTTATTGGTTATGAGAGCGGAAAAGTTTTATAATTTCTGAAAAAAGTATTTTTATTTTTTAATATCAAAGAAAATATATTTAAATTATCGTTCATTTTGGAAGCAGCCTTGAAGATATTCCGTAGGATATTTAATAAAATTTGAGGAAAATTAGATTAGCTTAACTTTTAGAGGACATTTTAATTCATGTCAGAAATAATCATGTTTCTGCTATCACTTATTTAAGAAATAATTTTAAGGAAAAATTATCTAGGAACTAGTTTTGTAAGTACATCTGACATTGTAAAGAAGGCCACATTTTTGAAGTTATGTTTGATGGCCGTAAATAGTGGCCACTCTAAGCCTTTTATACTCCACATTTTGCGAATCAGTAAATTGACTTAAAAGCCGTATTGGGTCCCCCGTGTCTGCTTCTTTGTTACCAAAATAAAATGTTGGGTAAATGAATTAGGACAAGAATTTACGAAAATTCGATTGTGACTCTTGATTAAAAATGGACAATCTCCTCTACAGTTTTAGTGCAACTAACATACCTTTTGAGCTATTGAACATCCGATACAAAAAATTGTAGGGACTTGCAATCCACTAGTTGCAGATCTTTCACTGCAACAATCTCTAGTGTTGATTCCGATTTATAACAGTGTTTAAAAATTGGTCCACAATTAACACCTAACGGCAATGAATAATCCAGAAAAGTGTGCAAGGAAGTGCAGACAGTTTTGAAGAGAAGGACTAAACGATAAATGTTATGTAAACTTACAAAATAATGCTTCCTGAGGAATATGCACCAGTTCCTACATGGTGTATTTGTACTCTCACTCACACTAAAGGCTTTGTATCATCCAACATGCAACGTATTTACGGTAGTCGCTGCCTAAAAGTTTGTGATCTCGACGAAATTTCGTGTTAACAGGTCGGTGCAACTTGTTGCATATCCCGCGTCAGGATGCCTTTATCGCGATAACATTTTAATGAGCAGAAAAACCGATCAAATTAGTTTTATTTTTATAGGTACCTCCATTATTAAAACCTGTGTCAAGACACTATAGACTGTGAACTTCTTAACTCATCGCATTTTCACTTGTGTCCTAACTTCTTTAATCGAAGTTTTCAATGGACGCCAATACATTTAATTTAATATTTTTTGCAATCAATTCCCCAATTCTTAGAGCATTGCGATATTTTAATTTTAAGTTGTTTTTACTCTTCTTCCACACTTTGTACAACCTCTTTTCAGACTCTAACGAATGCTTCATAGTAGTTTTAATACTTTTTAATTTTCTTTTGCAACAAATTCCATCCACAAATCAAACGATTTGAACAAAACATAAATTATTTTATTATTTAAACAACAAAATGCGAGTGCAAAAAATTCAACGAAATCTAAAGTACCTGTACAGCAGAATGTTGCACAATTCGGTGAGGGAGGTATGTATTTATGAGTGGATGGGTTGAAAGTGGAAAGAACCTTTACAACTAAATGCGGATAATCGGTAAATTTTGCAAAACATAAAATTTATGACGAATATAAAACTCATACTACAGGTACTAAATATTAAGCACGAATATGTGGCGAGGGGATACAGGTATTACTTGTAGTCACACTACTTAACATCCTGAAGTGAAATATGATATCAATATTTTTGTCAATATTATTGAATGAAAACACATTGATTGATTACAAAACCAAGTTATGGTCAAGTGTAAGTTAGAAAATTTTATTAAGAAGTCGAGGGCGTGACACCCCCTTGGAAAATAAATCTATATTATTGGAGAATTATAAGAGCCACAGCCAGAGCCAGAGACTTTGTATAAATTAGTATGGATAAAAATAGGTGCAGTCGCACATCTGGAGAGCTGCAGAGCGACATTTTATAACTTTGAAGAAAGGAAAAACCATATCGATGAATAATGGAACAATGTTTCTTACATCGAATTTCAAAGCGTTATTAAACTCCTAATAGATCCACATTCAAAATAAAAATTCAGCAGAAGGCATTACCAGCTACAAAGTAATTATTTAAGTCTTCTACAGTACCGCAACCATGACTACAATTCCTTTGAACTAAAAATGTACTGCCAAAGTATTTCAGTCAACATCTTTGGATAAAAAAACCCCTTTCGACAAAACAAAATGTGTATAAAAACAACAACAACAACAACAAAACAACACACGTTCCAAAAGCATACAGTCATGTAAAGAAACATGCATTTAAACGTAAAAGTCTTGTGGGTGCAGCAACTCATTTGATTTTAACTTTTGGCTAAGGAAAGAGTTAAATGAATAGAGATTTGGAGGCAGTTGGGGCAGGTGGTAAGTGGCAAAAAATCCAGTAAAGATGGCTAAACTTTTGCAGGATTGAGAGATTGAGTTTAAAACATTTACAAACGAGCAAGAAAAAGAAAAGTTTACTTGTGCATGTGCACATGCATCTAAAAGTGGCTCAAAAAATGTATTCTATACTTCTCTATAATAAATAAATGTTGGGGCAAAAAAAGTAAAACGAAATTGTAGGTGGGTTGTATGTGTGTGTGTGTGTGCAGAGATTTACCGTTTTATACTTGACATTTCCAAAAGTTTAAGTTTTAATTTATGACAACGTTTTCTATAATTCGTTACCAGTACTCGTATGTGTGTGAGTATGTGGAAAAGCATGCACAAGCAGAGAATATCAGAGCTGAATACTAAAAGACAATAATGAAATAAAAATAAAATAAAAAAAATATAACTACAAGAGACATATCCTTAAACAGGATATTTATGAAATGGGTTAGAGGTAAAATGGATCATGTGAATGTACAAATATGGGGTTTGTACACCACAGACAGACACTTTCCAGTTAAATGACAAAAATTTCCCTTTGTAAAGAGTGTTTGTTTACAAAGGGTGCAGGAGTATTTTGCCTTTTTGAGGTTAAGGTAGAGCAATAAATATATAAATGCATTTCTAAATTATTACAACAAATAATCTTATACAAATATTTACAGAAAATATAATAAATAATCATTAAGCATGTAGCTATATTAGTTTATATTATAATGATTTACAAGTTCCTTTGTGATTCGTGAAATGTGTCAAATTTCCTGTTATTTCTATAAAAAGTCTAGGGCCTTATGCTTGCTGCTATGGCCTTAATCTCGTTCCGCCATTCACAGTCTCTGTCTCTTCACTCTTCCTATTCCTAATTATCTCGATAGTCTTGACTTCATTTGGGTTTCCAAACTGTGACATTTTAATGACGTCACTCTGGTATCTGAACAAATCATGGTCTTAAATAACCACTTTTCTTTTTGATCGGAGACTACACAGACTCAAACTATAATGTGGCCGAAATTTCTCGTAGCCACAGGTTATGAAAGAATGAAGCTGATCGAATTTCCTATGTTTTTATGCAGCCGAGAAATAAATTGACATTTAAGCACATACACATAGTGTACTTGTACAGGGTTATCCATTTTTCGATTTCAAAACTAAAGTTAAATAAAATAGACATAAGGCCATGATTTCCATGAAACTTTTATTTCATTATAATGCTTGCACGTTACCATTATGTATCAAATAAAATGCCCTTTAAATGACCTTCCTTAGATTGGTTGCAGCAGTCGACCCTTTTGATATAGTTTTCGACTAATTTTCACACATTTTGGACGGTATCTCGGTGATAACATGAAGAATGTTGGACTATCCGCGTGGACATGGTTTTTGACGTAGTCGCACAAAACGAGTCTAACGGCATTAAATCGCATAATCTTGGTGGCCAATTGTCGTCGCCAAAATGTGAAACTACGCGTTCTGGAAAGATCCCATGCAATTAAGCCAAAATTGCATTGTGGGGCTCGTAGCACCGTCTTGTGGAATCCAGTTCATTATCTCCAATTGCAGGCGAGAAATTTGGTTATCATTCGGTCATAGCGCTCTGTATTGTCAGTAATGGCCCAATAACATCTCATGACCAAAATGCGCAATAACCAGTTACTTTTTTCGGATGCAATCGCTTTTCACAATCACTTCTAGGTTCTCGGAGCCCCATGTGCAAAAATTATGCTTGTTTCTGTAACCACCGAATGATTTATGTGCTTCATAGCTGAAGAAATTTTTGTTCGAAAAATCAGCATTGAAAATCTAGCACCCAATCAGCATATCTATGGTAAATGCGTGAGTTGGATGGAGGTGCAAATCCAAATGCAAAATACGCCACAGTGAGCCATAAGCCCGATTACTGAGAACGCCGTTGAATTGGCAAATTCTGATTACTTGAGAGAAGCGATTTTTTAGGCAGTGCGAACATATTTGCAACGCTGCCAGTCTTTTCAAATGTCTTGAGAATCTTGCCAATTTCTTGCACAGTAGGTCGATTATGACGACTATAATCACCCCGTAATGCTCGAAAGGTGGCGACGTTTGAATCACCACTTTTGTAGTAAGTTTTATCCCTTAACTCTTAAGTAAATAAACCGTTACAACAATAGTGTATTAACTCAACATTTATTTATTTTCTCTTTTTAGAAAAAATCTGCATTTAGCATTCATATCTACCTACTGTAAAAATTTACTGTAATATTCCTCACCCTTTTTCTTAATTTAAAATTAAAATTTTTCTTTCAAAACGCGTAAAATAAAAAATGTTTTTATTTAACTGAAAAAATTTAAATTTTAAGTTAATACAAAATCTGTCTGTGCATTCGCTACCTGAATACTTCTCTTACTTATTTATTCGAAGTCGACCTGTTTTGAACAACCTTACAGTGTCAGATTTTAGTTAATCCCATAAATAGCAACCTTGAAAAAAAATCAGACTGACATTTCACATTTTTTGTAATTGTTGGTGAAAACGAAATTTCATCTTTTACATTAAACTATACTTTATCTTAAAAAAAACAATAGTTTAAATGATTTTTAAAGTAAGGAATGTAAAGCAATATTTCTTGTATATATTTAAGGTAATATTTTTAATTATTTCCAAAAGTTTTAGTGTAAAAAACATGTTATTCATTTGGATTCAGTGCAGTCTTTTTTTCTTTATCTTTAACTACCACCAATCACAATAACTAATACCACGGTTTCAGCGAAAACGCACGTTAAATATTTAGGATCGGCGCCTAAGTCCTAACTCAACTTTGGCATTGGAATATAAAGTACTTTTATACAAATCCATTATAAAGCCAATATGGTCATATGGTATTCAGCTGTGGGGTACTGCCTGTGCATCAAACATCCAAAAGTTACAGAGAAGACAGTCTAGGATTTTACTTCATATCGTATGCGCCCCTTTGTACATAAGAAATGAAAACATACATAGGGATCTCAAAGTTCCCACTATCCACGAAAAAGTTAAAACATACACGTCCAAATACGTTAACAAACTAGTCCTACATCCCAAGAGAGTTGGGATTTATTGCAATTTGACGGCCACCAGAGACTAAAAAGAACTGACACATTGAGCCCGGCGAGGCGGCTCTCACTACACAATAGAAGATAGATTATTAAAATTTGAATGCAAAAATTAGTTATTACATTGGTAATAACTGGTAAATAATAATTTAGAAATAAGATTTGAATACTTATTGTGAATTTCTTTTAATAGAAAAATTCAATAAAATAAAGTATAAAAAAAAACCTTTAACTAAGTTAACTAGAAACAGAAAAGAAAAGTTACCCCATTGGCCCCTAATCAAACGAACCCATAAAACTACTATGCGCAAAAAAAATGTTCATAGAGAACTTGGAGCCGAATTCTAAACAATTCGGTAAATTGGAAAAACAATAAAAACTGCTAAATTGCTTTGTAAGAGAGGTGTAATCGCAGAAATAGAAGAAGCAGAAAAACACCACTAAATCTACGAAAGAGCCACAAACTGAAAAGAGCAAAAGAGAAGTAAATTCAGAAAAATATCACCTAAATCACCAACATTGAAGAAATCAAAAGTTTACTAAATTGAATGAAAGAGCGGAACGGAACGGCTAATCTAAAACTAATTAAAAATCGGAAAGAAAATTATAAGAATTATTCAGAAATAAATAACCAACTGCGAAAAATATAACTGAAAAACACGCCAAAATCAATAGCAATCGCTAAAAGTTTCCAGTGTTTTAAAATTTGGAAGTGAAAGTTAAACTCAAGATTAATCGCAGAAGTAACAACAAAAAAACCAAAGTTGGAAAACGCTAAAATCATGAAAATTTTACAATATTGCTACTATAAAGAGGTATGATTATAATAAAGTAACTAGCTAAAATTCTGAAAAAAAAATAAATCGAAAAAGTTCGGGTGAAAAGCTTCTGGGTTTGGTTAGTTAGGTGAGGTTAAGTTATGAAATGCAGCGAATTATTGTACTAATGCCGGTAGGCATACAATGGTACGGAAAGTTGTGCGCGAATCCACGAAAAAAGGCACTAGCAAATTATAGTAACTCGATGCTTCGAGCAGAATTCCTCAAAATTCTCCAGTCTATGAGTTATATCTGGTAAGCTGACTACCATTAAATACTGGATTCCATCGTTTCGAAGTCCTCATTGCATTTCCTGCCAACGCTATTGTCTGCTCCTCTATTCCAAACAAATGCGGGTTTAGTTTCGACCTTGTTAAGCTTGAGTATAAATAGATTTTAGTCACTTTTACTAAATTTTCGTTGTTCCACAGTACGATACGCATCATCTTGGCCGAATTCTTTCACTCCGTTCTAGTAAATTTAAGAACCCTTTCCTCCTTACTATAACAATATATAGATATTCGATGTCGCATGAACTGTAATGTATGTATATGCTGGCGAAGGACTGCCTTCAGAATATTAGGAATATGCACTTTATGTGAGATTTGTCACTACAGTCCCCGCTAAAATAATATTTTAAGGCACGCTTACTTGCTCCACATCCAAGTTTGTTGTAGGTAGATATGTTTCGTTATCTCATTGAGAAATATACGGTATTTTCCAACCAATCTGTGACATTTTCCTTTCTGAAAATAATGTTGCCTTATATCACTTTTTCTGATTGCCCCAACCCACACAGAATGATTCACTTTTTACGATTACAAGGGAACAAAAATAACAAAATTTAGGTAAATACAAAAAAAGATTAGGGTGACTTTAAGTTAAGTTCAAAAAATATTACACATTCGCTAGTTTTTAGTGCAACATACTTGTTTTTCGTAAATGTAGCATATCTTTTAGAAAGGAATACAAGTAAACGTCATTAATCATCTCATTTTCGAATTATCCCCAAGTATATTCGGTGGTCCCTCGAAAAATAGCCATAAAAGAGTTTTGAATCGAATTCCCAATTTTATGGAAATGCATAAAGAACTCTGATATTTAGTTGTTCAGCATACATCCTTTTTCTTTGCCCTCACATTAAATGCATCACTAACCAATTTCCATTATTAACTTATTCTGTTTCTTCTCTAATTGCATTTCTATCTAAAACCGCAACAATTTAGAAAACTATTTCTTTTTCACGCATTATACGAAATAAACTTGATCAATTATAACAATTACGAAGCATGTTCTAAATACGTTTTTATCAAGCACTCCTTGCAGTACTTGGCAAAAGCACTTTACTTAAAAGGATATTAGGATATTGTGTTTTTGTTGGGTTAAACAATTTGTAAGTGTTTTGTTTAAAATAAAAAAGGACGTGTTATTTTTCTTGCTAATAATGCAAATTAAAAATATTTATATGCGCGACTAATAGAGTTTATTTTTGCTTGTTTTGGTAGCGAAAGAAAATTAAAAACTAAATACACAGCAATTATCCTGCAAAGGAAGAAAAACTATTAAAAGAAAGCACGTTACTACTAAAAAAGTGAGAGAGAATGTGTCATGTGTATGATGGGGTTTTTGCTGTGTAGCTGTCGATTAATGTTTTTTAACTATTCCCAATTTAAACAAATTCGTTTTTTTTGTTCGCTTAAAAGAAAACAATTTGCAAATGAAAATCGTTTTTAGTGAAAATTATTTTTGTGGTTTTTTCAATAATCAGCACTCTACACAAAACGCGGAATTGGTAAAAACTTGCAGCCAATGTGGTGCGCGTTTAGTCGTTTGTAAAACGTTTGTTTAGCAGTTCAAATAGTAAATATATGATCTTAAGAATTAAGCTTAGTGAAGGCATTTGAGGTATCTGAGGTTGGTTGGGCTTGAACAATCAGACATCTTGGGGTTGTTGGCTTTTGGGGTTTCTGATTCGGTAGCTTTGGTTTTCTAGCATCTCTTATATCATCCTGATGTTACAGTTTGTTAACTTTACTGTACCGCAGCCGTGAGTCGGCCTCTGCATTTTGTAAACGTCAGAGAATACCGGAAAACGCTGCACTAATTAAGGCATCCAGTCCTGAGGGTAGGATGGCTGGAGGCTTTGTTACAATGAGAACTCATCATTACTCATTACAAGCAGCAATGACGGAATGAGATTTTAGTTTTGATGAGGAACTTTAAATTGAA
This sequence comes from Phania funesta, assembly GCA_963932375.1. Classification (NCBI taxonomy): domain Eukaryota; kingdom Metazoa; phylum Arthropoda; class Insecta; order Diptera; family Tachinidae; genus Phania; species Phania funesta. Next base: position 91,464,666 of record OZ010653.1, on the reverse strand, counting down.
ATAAAACAGAGATAAACCTCGGTTCGATCGGAGGAAGTCCAATCAGGAAGCTTGATTTTCGATAACTTGTTGGTGATAAAGTTGCAACTATTGCCTTTTGACATTGAGGTCTGTGGATTTTCGGCGTACATTAAAAATTATTTCGGACCAACTTATTGGCTTATTACGCAAAATTATACTATCGCCGAACGTTTCTTTCAATAAAGCAATTGTAGCACATTTGGCGCTGTGCGGCATGTTGCAGAATAGTTCGTTTCGTGTTTAAAAACACATCTTAACGAGTAAAACATAATTTCGGACCATCAGTTTGATTTTAGAGCAAGACCTAGTACTATTGAGCAAGTTCATAAAATTGTCACCATTATTCGAGCGGCACTCAAAATAAGCAAGATTGTTCAACTATATTTATTGATATTTCTCAGGGATTTGATAAAGTCTGGTATGATTGGCTACTCACGAATATGTCTCGAGATCTACCTGAAAACTGCCACAAGCTTCTTAAGAGCTATTTGGAAAATATAATGTTTTAAGTAAGGTCAATAACGGCCATTGAACTTAGGAATTGTCCTTAGGATAATTCCTAAATTTTAATAGAACCTAACATAGGTTCTATATTATCTCAACCATGGCTTTACAGCACAAAGTGCTTTTTTACAAATTCATTCTTAAGCCAATGAGAAAATATGGCATTCAGCTGGGGGTATTGCTTGCGCTTCAAACAACCAGAAGTTACAGATAGAAGTTCAGGATTTTACGACTTATCGTTTGTAAAACATAAGAATATCCATAGAGATATTAAAGTTCCCACTATCCAGATAGAAATAAAAACATACTACTGCAAATACCCTAGCAAACGAATTACTGAAAGTTTATGGGCACCAGAGACTAAAAAAAAACAGCCCCATTGAGCCTGGTGAGACGGCTTGTTCAACCGAATCATAGGTAGTATATAAAGATTTGAATACAATAAATTTGTTATTACATTAGTAATAATTAATAAATAATTAGTAATTAGTATAAAATAATAATAATATAAGATTTGACTATTTCTTATAAATTTCTTTGAGTAGAAAGATTCAATAAAATAATATTAAAGTAAACAAAACGTTGGACTGTGTTGTTGAAACCACAGCTCCTCCACACTTAGGGAATTTAATTGCGGTACAAAGAATCAGTGATCATGGGTCTAGGGGTCTTCAGGGGTCGCGGTGTATGGATAATCTAGCGTCGATTTTCTTCACTTCGAATTCGGCAGTTTTGCTTATTGACACACATTTTCTATACAAGGAAGGATTCCCGCATGCGTATGGTGTGAATCGCACAAGTTTCACCTGGTATATCTCGCTACCCCTATCATCAGTTAAGGAAAAAACATTAATAATTAAGAGATATTTGTTCAACGACCACACAAAAACGATTAGAAATTTAGTATATTAAAATTATTAAAGCCTAAGTGAGTGTCCGAGAGATTGTACAGTAGACACTCCATACCACCGGTCGCAACAAGTCGGATATTCTTGCCGGCTACGCGAAAAACTATTAAAATTCTAAGCTGCTGGTCGAATCCGCATCGAATTGGATGAGTCTCAATATTGTAGTTCTTTAGATGTAGGAGAGTTATCAGTTCCTTTATATGGAGACTACCCCTCTGGCCCATTACATTCGTGCAGTATTTCGCCTGAGTACACGACTGGTTTTGAAAACCCCTCTTTCCGCGCCTATTCCATTGGGATTTTTCCTGATAAACCACTAGAAATTCCCGTAGTAAATTTGAAGATCATCACTTTTGCAGGTCCCCAAATATTAAAAAAAAATTAATATTTACTCTGTATGCTTTTGTAGAGCATTTCCGTAGGGGCCTTTGTCAACCAAAATTGTTCTTTAATTCAGCATTTACACAGCAAAGGGAAATCAAAATGAAAATTTCTTCATTTATTTATTTTCTTTGGCTAATTTTTGATGTTGCATTATTAGACTCGTTTCCTGGTTGAGTGCTTGTTGAGATGTGTTTAACGTTTTTCTATATTGAATCTCTAATTCAAATTCAAACAGTAAAAACCCACAGCTGCATTTAAGTGCAAATTGTAATTGAAATTAAGTTGTACGATAGCACTGACTAACTGAGAGAAAAAAAATCCTGAAAAAGGATTCAAGGAAATTAAAACAAACAAATTTGACAAGACAAGACAATTTTAGAAAATTAAAAACCACGTTTCCTCTTTTTTTGGTTGTTAGCAAATGAAAGCAATTAGAAATGTTACGAGTTGAATTTTATTAAGAAAAAAAATAATCCAAAATAAAGAAAACAAACTTGTTTCAACGATTTCGTATTTGAAAACATAATTGTATATTCGTACTTGTGTTCAGCTTATTAATGGTCTTCATAAAGTTTAATAAAAAGGAATATTATGCAAAGGAAGAAAAAAAGTTTCAAGGAAATCTATAAAGTTTAATTAAAACGCTTCCTTAATGTAGGATTACAAAGTAGGACGAGTATCACTTGCTTAAACATTTCCAAAACGGATGTATACTGTATGAAGATTTTAAAGTGGGCACGTTTCGTCTTTCATACAACTCCATGACCCACGCAAACTTCGCAAAAGTAAACATGAGTAGCCTTAAAAATCGTGGTATGAGGAATCTTGTGGCTAACTCGCAATGGTGGAGGGTGTTACACTCGATATTTGGGACAAGTTGAAATCCGGCATGTGCAAAGAGTACGTTCTTGTCGCTAAACAAATAACTTTTTTGGTCCAAAATCGTCTGCGATACAGATAAATATGGCTTCCATTTTAAGCATCAAACATCGGACTGAGTTTGTCAGGCCTACCCAATACCAACAATCCCCTAGCCGAGACGATCCCCAAGCCCCGATAGTACATAAGAAGTATGAAAAAGGAGTGCGAAAATCACTCGTGGTTTAACTTTTGTTATAAATATTAGGTATTATGTTGGAGGATATTGAAGAAAAATTTAATAAGTCGAACCATCCGAGTAGGTGTTGTGGCGATAGACCGAGTAATACGAGATTCTAAGTTTCTGTGGAAACGGCATGTCGAAGTAACTGTCGGCAGGAAAATCTTGGTGCTGAACACGATAAATTCCATGAAGGATGGATACCATGATGGTGAGAGCAATCATCACATATGGCGCGGTGCCTTGGTCTTATTTTGCCAGGCTAACTCCTACAAAATAACGTTTGGAGAAATTACAGAGGCTAGCATTCAGAAAGACAGGCCAGAAGGAAGACAAGTACACCCATGGTTAGTGGTCCCTTAGCCTCCCATAGGCAATCTGAACGAAGATAATGAACACCATGGAATATTACTGAGAGCAGCACCCGATGCAGATTACGAGGAAGAAACTCTAGAGTATATTTTAAAGGATTGTGATAAGATGGGGATTGGCGAACACTAGAAATAACTAGCAATTCTAAAATTCCTCGGTTGAGCAGGTCTTCATTAGCTGCTTATCACCAGCCAAGTTACACAATATGTCTTCTTAGTCACAGTGTCCTGTGTTCCCCACTTATTTTTATTCTGAAAGAGAAAATTAGAAACTAAGGTCATGCTATATAATCCCACACAACGGCATGAATTTTGGGAAATAATGAACTCGGACTGTTGCTACCACTTCGACTTGCAACAAATTTGCTACTGTATTTCTCTGCTACTGCCACTGATACTTTTCTTTGTTGCTGTTGTTTCATATAACGGTCTTTAAATAAGTTTTATTGTTACATGACACCACTTGCGAGCCCATAATTTTCATTTGTTTCTTTTATCGACTCTTTTTTTTCTAAGTTCAAAAGTTATCAGTTTAGGTTAATAATTTTCATTCCTCTGCGTTTTTGTTGTTGTTCTTATAACTTTTTCTGGGTATCATCCACATCAGAGGTGTTAGCAACAGCACAATCATTTTGTACTGGCTTAGATGAACTTTTTTCTTTTTGTTACTGGTTGAAGTTCTTGTTAGGGACATCGGTAAATGATTTGCGTTTATTACTCATGCACATCTATCCGCTCATCCATTCGTTGGTGCGTTCATTCAAACAAAACTTGAAGCGAAGTAAGAAAAAACTTACGTACGACTACCACAGAGGTTACGGCGGGTGCTGATAGCTGATCTTTCATTGGTATTAAGTTTTGTTGCCCTGTTGTTTCGCTTCTTTTTTGCTTTAACGCGTGTTTAACATATTTTAGCAACGGAAACGGAAACCAAGCATAACAAACTATGTACATATTTATAGACGTAGTTGGTAAGACGAGCAAAGAACCAAGCATTTCGACTTATTGCCATGTGCCATCATCATCTCGTATTTTACATTTGAACTACAACTGAACAGTTGGCAGAGGTGATGGGGTGAATGCATAAGAAATTTTAGTCTTTGGAGCGGCTATTGTAGGTGAGTTTTGGGGGTTGATAACAATATTTCTTCAATGTTATTTTTAATCTATTTTATTCTCTCAGGCAACAGAATGTAATCTTCGGTCATAAACTACCAACTTAAACAGTTATTAACACAAATTTATTTGTATAACTTTGCATCTTATTTACTAGAAGTTGAAAAGCAGGCTGTTGCTAAAGCAGTTCCAGATGTATGAATATATTTACGTAAGCGTGATGTTCTTCTACTTTCCACTACTATCTATTTTAAACATAGACAGTACTAGAGTAATTGATATTTTGGTGGTTTTTAAGACAATTAACCTTTTTAAGTTTTGCATCGAAATTAAAATTTATAAAAGAATTAAAATACGGCTTTTAATGAGTCAGGTTTCACAAAATATTTCGAACAATACTTCCAGTAAAATTCCTCTCTCAAGCGGACAAAATATTGATGTTGCTCTTATACAGCAGGCTCAAAATGCATGAACAAATGAGTTAAGATAGCTCACCACAGAACATCTTTAAGATTCCTAAAAATTCAAATACTTAATGGCTACGGTAATCTAGCAGTGTCGACTTTAGACTTTAGTATGGGTCATTAGTCAGCTGGCAGGTACAAAGGTATGGCTTGACACCTTAAATATTTGTGTATCCACCTAGATGGACGTATAACTTGGTGTTGTTATATTGGGCTATAAGCACTTGAACTGTGACTTGTGGAAATAGCTCTAGCACAAAAACTAATGTTCCGGGCCAGTGAAAATAGCACATATATCTAAACTAATATAACCAGTGCTATATTAACCGAAATTCTTTATGTATACTTAGTGACCTGTCACACACATATCTCTTCCATGACAACCCGTTGATAAGGTGACAGGTCATCCAAAGTGTTAAAACTCGAACCGGTCCCTATCCGCAGAGAAGCAGTCACGAGACAAGTCCTGTTCTAGTTCCCTTCCCTCTAGGGTAGCAGCCTCAGAATGTCTAGTTGGTAAACTAGTTTCTAAAGAGGATATTGAAAGCTACTGAATATCGCTCTCTTATACATAGTGTGCCGGTCTTTATGAACCGATGCTTATAAAAAAGTTTCTTTACACTTCTGGAGCCAAACACATATTTAATCGCAAACGGATAGATTAGACATATATTGCGCAGAGCAAGGGCTGCCATGGACTTGACACTCCAAGAAGAGGTTGTCTATACCACAGAGATGAACCAACTTTAAAGTGAATTATTGTCATTCACTCAATCGTTTCGAAACGTTTTGTCTTGCCGACAGAGCCTTGACTGGAACGCTAGCTTATAAAAAGAGGTGCATACTGCGCATCATTGTTGTAAAGAAGAAATCACGAGATATTTCTCATACACTTGCTTAGTTAAACAGAAGTACAAAACACTGCGCAAAAAGTAATCGAGTGAGATGTAATGGCGAAATGGGTGGCAGAAGTGCTAGAGTAGTTGGGGGATTATTAGAAAGCACAAAGGAATGTTGTTTCAGACATCCACTTACATTTATATCCGGTTGGAAAGGTCAAAGGTAGGGTAGGTAAGTAGGTTGAGAAGCCGCATGCAACACATGCTCACGTTGGTCCGAAAATCTGGTATCTGTCGCAAGGAAGAGAATGATAAATTCAGGAAGATTAGTGGAGCTTAGAGAAAATTGATTGTCCACTATAATTGTGCCGGTGTGGCGCTATTCGCGAAACAGTTGTTGCTTGCGATGGAGATGTATATTCCCTGTAGTCCCACCTCACAGTATTAGTAGAGGTTGGCGAAGGAACTCAACCGTAGATGAATGCCTCATCGGTTCTTCAATGAACGACAGAGGCACTGGAAATAAAATTCTCTATCACTTACTTATCTTTGTTAGTAGCTTCTGCAGTTGTAACTCGATTCTCTAGCTAAATCTGTGTAACTCAGATCACAGGCAAATACCACAAAGAGCGCGCTCAAGGGTAAAAGTCGTTACAACAGCAGTACGCTTACAATAGGAGCTTCATGGAATGGAAACTGTTTTCAGAAAAAAAAAGATTGTTTTAAATCTTAATATTCAATTTTGAATTAACTTTACTTGGAAGTAATTTTCTTGTACTGTATTGTATTAAAATCTAAATATTTAATATTTTTTATTACTCGAATTTATTTCAACAATGAACCCTTCTATAACCACTAAGTATTCTTCACTGCTAGGTCATCAACATTGATTATAAATATGACACTTGAATATCACATTAATTACGATTATAATCACGTTTTATGAGACATTTGCACAAGTTTCTGATGCTGGTCATCCCACCTGAACTCACTTGCTAATGAACCAAAAAATGTATAAATAAATCCAGTAACTAAAAGGATAACTTTCCTAGACTTAATTGGTAGGAGTATTCTTTCCCTTAATATGGCAGGTTGTTGTAGTTGTATATAGTGGTATTTTCACTTTATGGAATTTAAACATGTAACAGCCAACATCCCTTAATTTCTACCTTCTTACATCAAATTCTATGTAAAGAGTCAATTTTTGTATGCTGAGGTTTTTCTTTTCTTGGCCATCATTTATGGTAAAACGTTATTTAAGCCTAAAAATCATAATGAATATTGACAAAGGTATGTATGTATGTATTGTACCATCTATGTATAACTATTATATACACATACACTCACAGTAACAAATATTAAAAATAAATATACAAATGTAAGTACCTTGTAGTCTGTTTCATATTTAAGATTTCAGAATGACAGGTGAATTGTAGTTATTGGTCCTGGTTCAGCATGAATCTTGGTGTATTAGAGAATGATGCTGGGCAAAAACTCGTAAATGTTCATTAGTCTAAGTAAAATATTTGCTCAATCAAAAAACTAAATATTAAGTTTTAGTATCAGAGACTAATTAGATGAGTTGGCAATTCATTTTGGTCTTCTTTGATTTTCGTCCCCGTACTTGTAGTCTTTTACTCCAATGCAGAAAAATCACTATGAAAATTAAAAGGTGGAAATATTGCTAAATTAATTTTTAAATTAAAAGAATAAATGTTGGTTTTGTACACGTAGCTTTTGGCAACATGCATTAGGTTCAACGTTTCTTAGAAAATATTAGAAATTATTTTGAGGGAACCAAAACGAAGTGATATGTCTATATGTTATATATATTTTTTTATGAAGATATAATTGCATAAGTTTTTTTTATTTGAATTATATTAATATGTAAAAGAAAAAAATTTGTTTGTTATCTCTAAATTATATCGTTTAAAACCTGCTTGAGAAAAAGTACTGTTTTACATGTTCAATATTTGTACCTTAAAATATCATCAAAATTAGGAGTTGACTATGAGCCAATATGACCATAAGAAGCATAGATTGACGATATATGCAATTTGAATCAATGGCACCAAACCATACCGTGCAATCTATGCATTGGATGCCAAAAATGCTTTAAATTCTGCTAAGGGAGAAACTAATGCGAATGCCTTAAAATTACACAAGGCTACAAGGAGCCCTATGTGCCTAGCCAGAAGAACCCGTGTGGGGTTTTTATGCAGCTCCAATATGGAAGGAATACTACAAGCTACCGTAAAAATATGGGTTCTGCTTACAGACTCTTGGCGCTTTGATGTTCATATGTCACCAATTGTTAAATTGGTGAGAGGGGAAAGTATGCGTCGGTGTTATGACAGTGCTAGCAAAAATGGTAGGAGAAGTGCTGCTGAGCAATGATATACTCGGTTACCCGCATCCACAAAGGGCCGATAGACTTATGCAATGACACCCGATGTAGATATTCGTCGAAGCAGAGAATATAGTTTCTGTCCAAAATGCTTGGACACATAAATTATAACTAAGAAACAGATATTTTACCATTGAATCCTTAATAAGCATTTTATACAAGTCATAATCGCATATGAAATTTGAATTTGATTTGATCGCAAAAAATGTAATTCTATTGTCAACGTTGTCATTGTAGCGGTTGCTTCCAAGCTGAAGTTTAATATTTGTAGGCTTTTTAACCATAGCAGCATCAACTTGCTAATTAATTTAATTGCCAGAATTTTGTTCTAAAATGAAAAAGCTGAAAAAATTGGTGTGGTCCAATAAAAAAAGAGCACATATTCCCTTATTTGGACACTTAACCAAAGAAAGTACTAATTCCCTATTTTCTCATTTATTCCAGAAAATTGCACTAATTATAAGAACTCACCAATGAGTTGTTATCATTAAATAATTCTTATACATTGGCCCTTCGTTCATCCCTACTTTCTTTGGCTATAATCAAAACCAGGAAAAACTCAAATGTAGTTGCATAAACTTTGATCTTTCCCATTTCTTAATGGACTCGGTTGCTTCAGATCGCACTGGGAGCGCTACATGTATGACAGATCTTCATTTTGTCCATACTATATAGACGATACTTTTTGTGTCTCCTCGAGTAAGTTTGGAGAAGCAAAACTTGAATCTATTAGAAGGAAGTTGTCTGTTTCCAACGAGCCTGACACTCGACAATATGAAGGTGATTTCGTAAAGTTTTGCTTGTGAAATTACGCAGACACGAAAAGATTATTAGAATAATGTAGTATTAGGGAAGATTAATACCATTAACCCTGTGAGAAAATACTGTTCCGTAAGTATTGTAAGTTATAGTTTTGAGATAATTTTAGCTTCTTAAAGTTTCGCATTTTGAATAGGAAGTAATAGAAAATAATTTTGTCTTAATTCAGGGCACTGCGGCCTATTCCAAATTTTTTAGACAAAATTTGATGTCCTAAATTTTTAAAATACTGTTCGTCGCTCCTTTACTATATATTCCAATAAAACCAAAACACCATTCATTTAACATTATCATTGTAATCATGTTACTTTTAAAAACATAAACAGCCTTTGACTGATCATGTCATACATGTATTTGGAATTTTAAAATTCGGAATTTTATAATTTAGAACCCAAGAGGCTTCAAATATAAATTAGAGCTTCAAAACTGCACCGGTTGATCAGTGCGCAATCAAAATTAAGCCTTGACTGTAAAGTCACCTTGTTTTGTTTTAGTAGTATAGAACTTTGAAATAAAATACATTATAAATAATGTTACTTGCCTTGATTTTGGTTTTATTCAAAATATATTTGTATTGCATTTTTCTTTGAATATGATTTCCGCTATATGACCACCTCCGCTAGCTCGGGCGAAGTCCAATGGGGAAGCCAAATTTTGTATCACTTTTTGTAGCAATGTCAGTGATAACACGATAAGCGTAATTCGTAGACCAGGGACTTCACGTAGTCTCTCATGAAATAGTCCCGCGGTGCTTGCTCTTGGCGGCCAATTTACGGGTCCATTACGCGAAATTAATTGTTCACCGCACTTTTTTTTTCAATTAATCAATTCTGTCATGCGTTTTGTTTTATGTTGCGCCGTCTTGTTTTGAGCTCATTCACTAAATGTAGCGCGTGCGCGGTAATCGTGCGATTCTATTCTTGCACCAGTTGAATCTAGTAAGCGTTGCGGTCCCAAATCTTTCGACAACATAAACTGGAAGACACAACTGCAATTGTTGAGTACAATACTAAATGCACTCATTTGGGTCTTCCTCGACAATACGTACTACGGCAGAAACTACTTCCTTGGTACGCACTCTCCGTCGTCTCTTAGGGTACTTGGTGTCCTGTAGAGTAGAAGTGGTGCGAAAACCATCCTTGGTTGCTCGCATTAATTGCTCTGGTAGACGATTATGCCGATAACAGAATGAACGAAGACTATATTTTTCGTATAAAATCTGCACGATTTGCAGACGGTGTTCAGTTATCAATCAGTCTACTCATGATGAAATGGCAAACAAAACACAAAACTAGTACCCAATGTTAAAATGGCGCACATATCAAGCAGTATGGCCAACTTAAACTCGCTTTGAAACCATTTTTGGCATACTTACGTTCTATGCTATAGCTGTGGAACGCACAGTAATACTAGCATTAATTTCTAACAGTGGTGCAATAAAAAACTCTCGGGATCATGACTGGAGCACTATGGGACTTAAGAAGTGCAACCATTTATAGAGGGACCTAGAGGAGCCATTAGTAAGTAACTCTTATAAATTAATTGATTATCCGATTAAATCAAATTAAGCGACTCGTTACACAGTCAATAATGAAATTTCCCCCAGCCTCGACTATTTATTGCTTTTTAATGGGTATTTTGCAATTAATCCATTAATTTGTCAATCAATCGTATTCATTTTTCGGTTTATCGCCCACCGCTACGCAAAACACATCTCATGAAATATTGATTCGATCCTAAAAACAGAATAAAATTTTATTCAAAAGTCCAAAGTCCAAAATTCCTGAATTCTATATCCTCTAATCCCCTTCTGATCATCTCTTGGTATAATTCCATCACATTGCATTGCGTTAGCTTGAGTTATTTTTTAAAAACTTGATTAATTTTTCCATTCTTTTTTTTTTGTTAGTGGAACTTCCTACCAAATACGAGTATAATTTTTGCAATAAACCAAAAATGTTATTGAATAATTGTGCTTTTAAATAAATAAATCGTTTGACTTTACACCATACGAGTAGTCTAACGTAATACACATACAATTGTACTCGTATGTGTGTAACATATAAACATTCTAAACGATTAACAACCAGATAAATAAATTTATTTTATTTGAAATTTGTTTGGTATGCAAGTTCATGCAAGCTCTCATTTTTATGCTGGATGCGTCTGTTTGTGTGCGATTTGTTCCATCTCCTGTCTGCCTAAATACGACTACAACCAAGTTTATTTGGGTCTAGGTGTGTCTCTATGTGTGTGTGTGTGTGTGTGTGTGATGTCGCATGTGTAAATGAAAATGAATGAATTGCCCTTTTAAATGAATTTCCATGATATTTTATGGTGCGTAAATAAATATATTAGTGCAGTAAGTAATTTATTTAAATACAAATACAATTATTTTTATTTCTTTTGTTTCAGACTTTTTTTCATTTGATTTTGGGTGCTATTTAATTTTATTTTATGTATCTTTGGGCTTGTTTTATTAAGTTGCTAATTTAATTTACTTACTTTCAAAAATTGTTGTTAAAGGTTGATAATTTTTACTAAGGAAAACAAGTAGCAATATTCAACTGCATTTAATAGACGTAATGGACTCTCTTGAAATGACCCGTTCATGTGGTACAGACGGGGACGGTCTGTGAACTATCACAAGTATAAAAACTGTTACTTGTAAAAAGTGAACTATTTATTAAGCTTTGTGAGGATCTCTATCTATCTGAAACAAGTAGCAAACTGGACAGGTAATTCGCTCCTTTGTTTACATAATTATAATATTTATATCATTTGTAATACACGACTATCTTACTCTCATTCAAGTGTCGTACTAACACTAGCCTTTACAGTAGTAGTGATTTCAGACTGTCGACCTTCTTCCCCATCACGGAGTCTCTTTTAATTGCTAGCAGTTATGTAAGGCTTATGTGCACCTAAGTCTTACGCTAGTCAGTGCTGGACGTTCATTCGCAATGTGTGTTGCAGACTCAGCCTCTTCATCAGGAGTATCTTCGGAAGTTGTCCACCTATTACGAGGTCTTCTCATCCAACTCTTCAGAATCCCTTCAAGGGCCAATAAACACCGGAAGTTCTACAGAGATTAACCCCTCCACCTCGTGCGAGCTCAATTATCCATCCCTGTCAGAATCTCACAGTCTACCTTAAGGACGACGTAAGTCCGTATTAAAACTGAAGATAGAGTAATATCCCGAATTCGCATACTGGAAACCAAGCGTATGCTGCTGCATCGTGGATTTGGGATTTATTATGAGAAAGTGTTTATTTCTCTCCCTTCGACTTATTTAGCCAGACTCCTGTTACCGGCTGCAACCACGAGGAGGTATAAGTCCGAACTTCAGAAAGTGCACTCAGTTACGTCAAGCCATACCTTTGCGCCTGCCAGCTGACGGCCTAAATCATAGTATACTCTGGCAAATCGAACCAATTATCCTGGTTTTCCTTAAAAACCTGTCATCAATTCGGGCAACTTATAGACGACTTTGTGATTTTCGTGGCGCCAATCCTCAAACTGTAGATGAATTTCATACCACATACTCTGTAAATGATATGTATTCAAGAGAACATCGCCGCTATTAACAAAACTGTGGAAGAACACCACACTTCTGCTGCTCTTTTAGCACATAAATCATGTCACTGTTCACACTACGGCAATCAAAGAATACGACTACTATAGCCTTAATATTGGATCGATTATGTCGGGGGTTTTAAGGTTTAGTCTCGTCTGAAAAACCGTCTTTCCCATTATGTCAGAATTATATATCCATGTCTCGTTTCTAAAGTGAAGTGCAAAACATATTTTGCTTAAAAATCAACGAAAAGAAACGTGAGAATTTAGAAAGGCGCTTGAGTGATGAAGCAAAAGGCAAAATATCACGGAAAAGTCTTATATCAGTTCACAATTTTGCTATTGGAATGATGAAAACTATTGAATAGATTTTCACCAGATTCCAAGGCATCGCAATAATTTCACATCTTGAACTTATAAACTATCTCATTTCAAGGTATTCCAAGATTCAACGAAGTGTTAAGTTATGTGTTTGATGACGGCCGATACTTGGTATAAAGAGGTTCTATGCAGAACAGGCTCAGATACAAAAACAAAAACAAGTTACTGCTATTACGATTTATTTAAATTTCTCAAATTGTGTGTCTTTTCTTTGCTTGAGTAATTTTGCGACCGTCCTCGTATTAAATGCGTAGTATGCTCTTTACTTTTTTTCAATTCTACCAGTCTCTGCTGTTGTTGTTTTTGTTGCTATAGTTGTACCATTGTATTGTTTATTGTACAAATCAAGATTTACGACTCGTTGTGACATCATTAATCAAGCATCTGATTGGTGATCCTGTGTTTTCTGTTAATTAATACAATAATGAATGGCAATAGAAGAGTAAAATACTTGGTTTATGCCACTCTACGTACAGATACACAACAACAATGCTGATAAAGGATGTGTGGTATGTATGAATTAAACAAAATTTACGATTTTATAGGCAATAACCAATAATGCAGTAGTTACTTATTTACTATTGTCAATGTAAAATGTTCAATTTATTTATGTGTGCAGTGGATACACTCAAAGACAATTATGGTATTCGGAAATTCTATTTGTAGGTAGGTATAAATGTTAGCAAATACAAGTTCTTATAGACGCCAACAAGGTCTAATAGTAAAGGATTTCTTTCCTTCTCTTTCAAAATCAAGTTGGTAAAATTAATATGAAATGCAACAGAAAAAAGATTAAAATTTTACAAAAACCCTAAAGCCCAATAGCATCAGCATTATTCCGTTATAAAGCTTTAGATCTATTCAAAGTCCACAAAAAATATATAAGGTTAGGTTGCACGGGCTGCCAGTGATTATAGCCTAGGCTCACTTGTGTCAATATTGCAATCTTCTTATGGAAATACATTAGAAATTATATGCATCTGTGCTCGGTTTGTGCCATATATTTATTTTCTTGAAAATGTAATCCGATAAGGCTGCTACGTTTTGCAATATCGGGCTGCCTACATGTGCCATCCCATTTGCACAAGAGCAGGGCGTGCTAGAGTTTTCTCCTCCCCTTCATCATAAAAACTTCTACAGAAATTGTTGTATGGAGGATTCATTCTTATTGCGCGTGTTTGTTCCCGAAAGGTCTGTCCTACTAATGTTATCAGAATGAGGCCAAAGGATCTTAGATATCGAACATATGGGTTCTGCAGATCAACTGGTTTGTGTAGTCCAGAAAAGTTCCAGCTGTTTTAAGTTCATCAAGACAAGTGCTAGAACTGATAAATTCGTCCGCAATTATATTGCAGGGCACGTTAGTCTTGGTACCTAGAATAGTCCACGCAGGAATGTATCCCCATCTCGATTATAGATGAAATAGAATTTTTTATTTGTTTTAGGTAGGACGGCAGGAATATGCTGTGTCCAGCTTTCTAGATCCGCGTCTGCATTTAGCTGAATCATCTATCAAACATTCCTAAAACATCATCTGTCGGGTGTAAGTGCCCGTTAGTTTCGCAAACAATTAATTGTTTTTTGTACTATGACGAATTTAGTTAGCCAACAATTTTACGCGAAATTTTCTGTCTCTAACAAAGTATCATATGCGGTAGCTTCACAGTGTATGAGGAGGGTTCTGTGACCAACGAGTTGAAGCAATTGACTTCTTCACTATTACACCGCACTTGTTGAAACATCCCATCATTATTTATAAAATTCTGCAAGCTCCGTAATCACCTAACATGGATCCTTCTGAGAATATTTTGTGCTCCAATCTCTCGAGATAATACTTCGGAAAAAGCAATTTTACACAATTCAGACAAGGAAGAAGGACTCTGGCAGAAGCTGGCTTTATCGCTTTTAATCCAAAGATATTTCTGTTTTTTCTACTCATCATTTATTATTTATTATAGTGTGATAAACAAAATGTTTGGAAGTATTTCAGGATACCTTTTTAACACAATACTACAATCATACAAAATAATGTGAATTTTTGTTTTAAATAATTAATAAAATCGGCAATATTTTTATTAAAAATTTTACTGAATTAAAGCGTGCGTATTCGAAAACACCAATAATCAATAATGTGGATTAAAGCAAGTGATATTTTAAATTCGCAAAACATATCCGATTAACATTTTTTCGAGTGTAACTTAGTTGTGTTTTTTCTATTTTTTTAATCATTTGTGTTTACCAAATTTCCATAAAGCAGTATGTAAAATAGAAGTGTATAAAAAATCTGGAATTTTGATTTAGAAAATTTATTACGAAATATGTTATAGTTCATTACAAGAGATGATAAGTTATTGTGATTTATTTTTTAGTTCACAGAAAAATTCTAAACAAAATACACGAAGCAGGAAAAATATTGATAAATTTGTTACTTTTTGGAGTAAATAGTGATTTGAACGATTGAAATACTTTTACACACAAAAAACATATTCGCTACTAGAATCTAAATTTGTAGACGTTTCTGGTTGAAAATCAATGAGCGTCACGATCCTACTTTTTAAAAGAATAATTCCATGTCATGAAAATTCGGAATCAGGTCTAAGCTTTAAAAGTGTGAAATGAATCGCTTCACAAAGTTTAATTATTTTTATAAAAATGTTTGTTTTGTTTTCATAAACAGTTTATATTTTTATTTATATTTTGTTATAAGTTACCTTCCTCATTAAAGATTTCTTATTGCAAACTCGAACTTAGTTTTGAATTTTCGAACACAGGAAAATCTTTATTCAACCAACAAACTAGTGTAAAACTAAACTAGTCATAAACGAAGAAACAAACTCCGATTCAGACGTTATATTCCAGCCTCTAAAATTAATCTACAAAACACACAACAAAAATAACCAACAAGACACTCCAAAAACAATAAAAACACATTACAAAACTAATAAACAAATTCATAATCCAATAATCACTGACTTGTTTCAACCCCAACAAAAAACACTATAAAGAATTAAAAACAAAGTACACATACCGCCCGCACCACAAATTCTGACGCAATAAAATAGTAATCACAATCGTCTAATCTATACAAAAACACCAGGTCCCAATTACAGGTAGCTACGTGGAGAAAAAAAAATTACCTATCACATTTACCTGGCATCCGAAAACACAAATTTTTATGCAATACAAAGCCATAAAACAGTCATCACTTACATCTACCAATCCGTACAAAACACCCGACTTACGAGCTTTACCTGCTCACATGACAAATAGATACCTGTCACACAATAAAACACTAACGAATTGAT
This sequence comes from Phania funesta, assembly GCA_963932375.1. Classification (NCBI taxonomy): domain Eukaryota; kingdom Metazoa; phylum Arthropoda; class Insecta; order Diptera; family Tachinidae; genus Phania; species Phania funesta. Next base: position 91,448,471 of record OZ010653.1, on the reverse strand, counting down.
GCAAACTTCCGAAACCGGTTTGTCTCCAAACCAAACTTGACAAGGGATGACGGAAATTCGTTCCAAAATTCTACACAAAAAACTTCCTTTTATGCGAAAATGTAAAACCATTAACTTCAGAAGTATATTCGAAATTTCGAACGTAATTTCGAGTTTTCAAAATTGATTAAACTTTAAAGCCGAGTATGTACAAAGTGCTGAATTATTCTTAAAATCGAATATTCGATCTTAATTTTAAAATTTTTCAGCCGATCTGGATACCTCATCTATATCAGTGCAAAATCTTTTGCTTAGTAAAAAAATTAAAACCAGGATAGTGCTGACTGTGCAAATAATGTTTTTTTTAGCTATCGAAGGCATAACTATTGACGCTTCTAAGCGAAAAAAAAGTCGATTCAAAATTGAGTTTTCTAAATCCTTTTTGGGACGGCAATATTGTACCGTATTTCGAGTTGCTTCCTGCATGGCAGACAGTAAAAAAAGCTTATGGAATAAATGTTTTAATTTTTTTAAGGGAAAAACTTCAATTTGAATTGATGACCTATGAAAATGGCCCATGAAAATATTATTTTTTTTAGTTGGCTCTTCCATAAATCCTTTAAGGCACAATGTATCGTTAGAACATTATGTGAAAAAACAGGGTTGTGACATGGTCAGAACAACCATATTATGTTTCCAAAAAGAATATATGTTGTGGCAAGCAATTAATATTTATTTAAAAACATTTTAAACATTAATTTAGATGGGCTAATCACTTTACTGATTCTTGATTTGATATTCTGACAGGGTGTTTTGATGTAGATTTATGGAACGAATTTCCGTCATCCCTTGTCAAGTTTGGTTTGAAGACAAACCGGTTTCGGATATGTGCCATCTTCAAAGTCATTTTTCGTTATTTTCAATTATAATATGATTATTATTTTCAATAGTGGAGTCAAGCTTTACATCGGTACCAGACATAACGTGCTCGGGGTCTGCTTTTCTCTTACACCCTGAATAGCAATACATTAAGAGGGCGGGATTTATCCAGACAACAGTGTATATTTAACGCCGGCATTAAACCTTTCGTATAAAAGAAAATGTTGTTCAATTTTAGGTCCAAACTAATTTTTTCATTGCTCAGGGATAAACTGTACAGATTTCTGCAAAATCACCTTTAAATTCGTTAAACAATTCGTGTAATAGTTAAATCAAAAATAAAATTCAAATCAGTCTTTTTTTCTTTTTTCCCAATACTATTGCTGTGTTGCAAACAACAAAAATAAAGAAACATAATTTTTGGAAATTTATGGTTTACAAAATAAATGGTAATAAATTGCCATTAAATGCAGCAAAACCACTTGGTTTTTGTAAAACATTTAAATGATACAGATGAGAATACAGCTGAAAGTGAACAAAACTGCTTCACACAAACTAAACGAAAAAAAAGACCATAACAACAAAAATAGAGTTTTGACTAATAATACTAAATAGCCGCAATATACAAACACTATTTGACCACCATCATTACCAAAATATTTAAAAGTACATTTTATAAAAACCACCAATACGAGATACGAGGAAGGATAATTAAGTATTTTTCGTGATATTTTAAATTTAATTTTTTAAAGTGGACTTCATCGTATCATATAATAGTTTGTCTACCGTACGTAATGCTGCAAATTTTTTCTAAGATGATATAATTTTGCTAAGAGCGAATTATAGAATATGATAATTTCGGTAGGAAACATTATCATATTTTATGAGAGAAATGATATCGCACTGGTGCAAGAATAGTGTGTTAACGCTTATGTGTGTGAAAAAACATAGCGTTATATTCGAGCCTCTAAAATAAATCTACAAAACACACAACAAAAATATCGAACAAGACCCACCAAAATCAATAAAAACACATTACAAAAATAATAAACAAATTCATAATCCAATAATCACTAATTTCTTTTAACCCAAACAAAAAACACTATAAACAATTTAAAAAAAACATTCACCTGCCGTCCGCAAACACCAGTTCTGATGCAATAAATTAGTAACCACAATCATCTACCCATCTATACAAAAACACCCGACCCAATTACAGGTGGCTACGTGAAAAAAAGACAAAAAACCGAAAAAGGGTGCTCATAACAAATACCTGGCGCAATAAAGTAGTCTTCATCTACCAATCCGTACAAAATACCCGACTTACGAGCTTTACCTGCTACTTGCTCACATAACAAGTAGATACCTGACAAACACTAACGATTTGATGCAAACTTCTCAGAACGAAAAATGACACTGAAGATGACACATAGCCGAAACCGGTTTGTCTACGAACCAAAATTGACATGGGATGACGGAAACTCGTTTCAAAAATCTACATTAAAAAGGCCTTAAACGGGTGCCACAAACACTATATTTGGAAATTATACAGCATATATCACAGACTCATATTATGAAGAAGTTTTCAAATGAATATTGCATCTTGAATTGACCCAATTAAAAATTGGGAGATTTGCCTTTTACAAATCTACATGTTAATGAAAGAAACTTTTACCTTTTTAATTATTAATGCAGGGGAAATGGAAGCAAACCGCTAAATTTGTGGCTCCCTTTTCGACCCCCTTTACTTGGATTGATTTTAGGCTACCAATTTGTAATTTACGACTACCTTTCACTCAAGTCTCGTGCTACGATTAGCCTTTACTCTGGTATGTAGTGGCTTCAGACTACCGTCTGAACCGTTTTATACATAATGTGCGCTACCGTCTAAACCTCTTCCGCAGGAGTATCTTTGGAGACTGACCCGTCTATCCCTTGCGAGTATTTCCTGTCCATCTCTTCAGAATTCCTCCATTTGCAAATAAACACCGGAGTTTCTACAGAGATTAATCTCTTCACCGCTTGCCAGGCTTCATTACTGTCGGAATCTCACGGTACAACGCTTTAGAAGTACCATCGAAATGCACTCATATGAAGGTTTTTTAGAGTTAGAGAAAGTCGAGGATTCTCGAATTATAACCTGCGCCCCTTGACATAGAAGAAATGAAAATATCCATAGAGATTTAACAGTTCTGATTATCCAGGAAGAAAGAAAATACTCGACCGAATATGCAAGAAAACTGATGGGGTTTTATTGCAATCTTGCAGAGACTAAGAAAGACCGAAACATTAAGCATGGCGAGATGGCTCTCCCAAACCATTCGCAGGTAGTATATTAAGATTTGAATATAATAAATTAGCTATTATATTGAGAAAAAATTGGAATTTAGATTGGTGCACTTATTTCAATTTCCTTTTAGCATTATTCCATAATAAAAGCATTGGTGATAACGCTTCGATAATAAATTACATTTGTAAAAGGTATCAAGCAAATTCAGCTATCGATGCTATACAAGTACACTTTATTTTAGGCTTTTCTGAAGACTGGAAAACTAATATGTAAGTCGGGCGGGCAACAGTCCTACATTTTTTATGAAATTTTGTTTTTGTTTTTCATTTAACAATTTTCATTATTGTGGTGAATCAATCTTTTTATGCATTTTTGATTGTTTTTCGAAATCTGTATTTCCTTTCGCTTATTTTTGTGATGATCTTATAACTATTCGCCTATTTTTCATTTTCTTTCTTTTACGAATTTCATTTGGGATATTTTCTTTTTTGGGAACTTAAATTTTGCTTGTTTTGTGAATATTCTACATCATGATGAACTTTGTATCTCTTTCCGAATTTTCAACATTTTAATAAATTCAATTTAACATTTCTATGCAGCTTCTTGAAAAACTTTATTGTCCAAAAATAATCTCTCAAAGAACTTTGCAGATCACCCTCCTATCACATTATAAACATCAATATTCCTAACAAAACGAATATAGAGAGAGATTGTTAACATACAATGCGAATGCAAACTATTAAATGCGCCAATATGGGACAATTTCATACAATTGTAGAGAGTACTCGAGAATATGGACATGAAATGAATCCATTGCAAGAAAAAAAAACAAGTTAATATGTTTGTTGAGCTGGCGTAGAGCACGCATACAACCAGTTAGTTTTACCAATACAGTTGAGTATTTGTGCGTAAGAATGTGTGGCATAAACTTGTACATGTGTTATTCTAATCATGTTTGGAAAATTATAAATTGTTGCGTACTTAATTTCAACCCAAATAATAACACGAGTAATTAATTTAATATGCCAGAGACACAAAATCACACACATTCACATATTAAGCAGAAGGATGTATGTGTGTAAAGGCGAGCATGAAATACACATATCGATATTTGTTCGTAAGTTTCGAGGCTGTAAGCTAGTTTACTTTCTAAATTGTTACCAGGTGAGTAGCGGAAACAATTGGAATAATATTTTGGTTCAGAGTGATCTGCTCTCAATTTGGGACAAACTGCACAGTAGTGGCTAAAACAAAAGTGACATATTGTACAGCACAAAAGCCCTCACGGATATATGATATTTTCATATATTCAATAATTAATTCATTCATCTACCGATAACCTTTTTCTATTGTAAATTATTAAACGCTTTACATTTGCCTTCTAACTCGTATTTAAACTAACGACACTTTTATTATTGTTGAATTTCAGTTTAGATTAGCCAAGGCTTAGTAGTATTGTTTGCCATTAAATTTTTAGATCAATAAATATTTAAAAAATAATAAATTGTATCTCTCTCTTACCGATAAAAAGTATACAAGATTTCTCTATCTCATGAATATCGGAAGCTGTATAGAATATAGTTAGGCATTTAATCGCTTCAGGATCCATAAATACCGCAGTTTGATTAATATGTGATAGTATTAACATAGTCAATATACAATCATAGATTTAATTTATATGAACATGAATAAACATATTAAGTGTTAATACTACATTTACATCTACGCAAAATCTAGTAGATTTCAGCTCAAATCTCGAAGAAAATCTCTGCCGTTTACACCAATGCTTTTTGACGTATTATTGGATTTCATGTTCATAACAAAAACAGCTGACTGAAGAAAGAATATAAAATTGGCTCTAAACTTAATTAAATTCGTGCTACAATTGTTTTTATACACATAATTACATATGTAATATTACTTACACTTTATTCATTATTGTTTTATCAATATTGAAACCACTTATTTTAAACTTTTATTATTTTTTATGTTGCTGCAAATATTTTGTTTCTACCGCGCTTTTTTTTTTTTGTTACAAATGTGAAAATTTTCTTGTTCAGCGCTGTATATTTCAGTACATTAGCAAAAAATACATAGTTGTATCATTCAGTATTGCAAGATTTTGAGAGATTTTGCCAAAATCTAGTTCGTAAGTAGATTTTGTTTTGTATAGGTAATCTGGTAGAAATGAACTAGATTTCGCTCACAATCTCATAAGTACCAGATTTTGGGTAGGTGTAAATAGGTGTAGGCATATTTGCTCGGTTGGTCCAAAGTAGCTCTCTTTTTTGAGTGTTGGTTAAATGTGATTGTTTTTCATATACCCGTTAAAGTTCTCTGGTGCTCACCAATCAGGCCGCAGGCGTAATATTCGTACCAATCTGCAATTTTTTGCAATATGACGGTGTTCGATATACGAAAATTATCCTTATTGCACTATATAAAAAACTAGTTTTTCATTAGTCATGTCGTCATGGGTATTCGTCATTAAGATATGGTATTATTGAAGTAACCTTTATATCGAATTTATTTAAAAGTCAGCAGTCTTGTAGGTTCCCAAAATCGTTAATGAATTTTCGGATAAAATAGCGTTTTAGCAAACATTAGAAGCTGCAACGCTCTAATGTAGCCGTAAGGATTTTTCCTCAGTGGCTAACAGTAATTGATCTCATTTTAGTGAACTCTAAACTGCTGTAAATAGGTCTTTGTACTTTTGGAATCACAATTACTCTTTTTGTTTCATTAAAACATCTTCCTCCCTTCCATTGGAACCTCAAAAAATAATTTATTGATAATTTGCTGCAACAACGCCGTAAGTAAGAAAACGAAATTTTGAGTTCTAACTACATAGTATATCGGACATATTCTATATGATCTCTTAAGAATGAGGCTATAAAAAGGACTCTTGCAACAAGAATGTGATACATAAGTAAAATATGAACTTAAGCTGAAGCTGTAGAAAAAGCTCAGCATTCAGTTTAGGTATTAGTTGACTTCGACTGGATCATAATATTACTTGCTTCTAAAAATTATAAAAACAATAAAAACCTAAAACTTCTCTTCTAAAACATTAAAAGTTTTGAGTTGGGGTCAGCATTTAGTGGCCTCTGCATTTTATTCAAGGAAAAACTACTCCCATCGTGGGCTTTAAAACATTTCCCTCTTGCATATATAAGTTCTTCATGAGTATCTGCTTTAAATGTGACTTTCATGTCATACCTGGCAACAGCTTTAGTAAGGGAATATCTGCAAATTTTGCCTAAAGTTAATCTCTTTTACACTGTCAAATAGCCTATTATAACAAAGGTAATAGTGGCTTCTATCCTTTCATATGGAAAAGTTGTCTAAAAAATTATGATTTCTTGGGGTTAATACTAAATCAATAACTGAACCATTTATCGGGAGGAATTATAGAATTCCGCTGTGTAAATAGTTTGGATACTCTAGAATAATCCATTTCGCAACGATATAACTTTTGTCTTACCTCAAAATGTTCTTAATTTTATAACATTTTCTTAACCTTGTTTTAGTTAAAAAAGTAGTTTATATGATACATTGCAGCTAAGTTGCTTTTTTAAGCTGGGTATTTCTCTCTCCCTCGTAGATGCTAGAAGTATTCGCAGCAAGTCATGTCGTTGTTGAATTTCGTACATGACCCTTAACTTGACAGCTTTAGTTTGTATATTTAATTTTTATATCAGAAACATGAGGACCAATTTCTCTTAGAAATTATTTCACTAGAAAAATTATAATTATTTGTTTAGTACCCTGTTTAGACCATACCTCTGCTTTCTGGCCATTCATGAATAAGTAGTGCATTTGTCGCCTGGTTGAATGCCTGTTTATAGTGTAAATGAGTACCTCGTGTGTGTGGGTCCGTTTGTGCGTGTGAATTTGTGTAAAATGCAAGTGCATTATCTCGAATTAGCAACAAATAAACTAATGTGTTGCAATTGCTTTAAATAACTACAATATAACACACATACATAAGCGCACACACATTCATTCACATATGGACACACGAAGTACTCTTAAACAATAATAAAGAACTACTTAACTCCGTATTTACCATTAATGAAATGTATCAAGTTGCATTCTTATTGGAAAGTTTTTAGATCAAAAATTATTTTATATTTCTCATAATATTTGCTTAAAGACGTGTGTAAGAAGAATATATCAAAGTGGATCATTATTATTTTTTGCTTTCGTAAAGAAATATAATTAATTTATTCCGAATATTTTTGTTACATTTCTTGAAAGAAAGTGGAGAAGAGAAATACTAATCTGCTTTTTATAAGCTCCTATTAAGCGGAATGATTGGTTTTAGAGTAGCTTTACAGCACCTCTGATGTGAAATTGGTGCCTTAATTTGAAACCAGTATCGTAATTTTTCACCGACATTGAAATCCTCTGCAGCAATAGTGACGAGAGGTGCGCCGACATTAGCCAAAAAGGTTTTTTTGTCACCATTATTCCTTGATGAATACCAGCAAATGCAGCAGTTTGAAAACATTTTCCAATTACTCCTCATCGAAAATAAGATTTCAAGTACTTTTTAATATTGGAGAAGTATTTTTGTAAAAATTAAGTTGAATATTGTTCATAAATATTTATTAAATCAAGGGGAATTATGAAAAAGGCTCTACTATTGCCGACAATAAAACAACAATATTCATATACAACAATTACGAACAACGATTCTGTTGTCTGCAAAACCAGGAAGAGATACGGAATGGAATTTCTTGATTGTATGTCTGTTTTAATGTGACTTGTAATTGTATATTTTATTGTTATTTAATAACGAGTGAGCATTTAAAATAGCCCTCCATCTCTTGTAACCTAACGAGGGTGGTTTGAGTATGACTACAAAGGTTGGGTTTGTTATTTCTGCTTAATCGTTATTGAGCGGCTTTGCTGAACAAATAAGCCAACAAGAGCAAACATTTAACCTTCTTAATGGGGTCGTGTGAACAGAGTTGATTTTAAAGCATGTAAGACACAATGCTGTGTTGTTGTTGTAACAGCTCTGCTGCTATCGGAAGATTTTTCATGCGAAAAATACATCCGGTTGATACAGCTGTTGCTGAGTTGACAATCTTTAGCCAAGTGTGACTAGGGTCGTTCCGGAGCGAATATCCAATTGTTGTGGAATTGTTGAAGAATCTGAAGCTCCTGCATTAAAATGCGTTAGACTAAACCTATTGTCCAGCAGCACGTTTTGAGTTGGGCCTCTAATTTTTATGTTAGGAAAAGCTACTCGCATTGTATGATTTTAATCAGCTCTCCGGCGGCAAGTTCTTTTCACTCTAACTGATCTCTTTATTAATAACAATACTTATATCCGACCAAACATGAAATACAACTGCGATGTAAGGCCGTGGGTTCAAAGTTTATTTTTAAGCTTCCGGACCGCGTACAACAGAGGAGGAAGATGTTTATCGGTGACAGGTGATTAATTAACTCTATTTACTCACTGGAACATCTCACAATGTGTATTGTTTGTCATTGGTTAGTGACCTTGCCCAATGAACCGCACAACACGTCACAGGCAAAGCTAGTTCTTTAGCCGTGCCGTACGTTTGTGGAATAAACTCCCTGCCTGATAAATGTCTTTCCAAACACTTTTAATTTATGAGAGTTTAAATTGAATGTCCACAAACACTACTTCCCACGGTTTTTTCCTTATTTTCAGCATCATGGTAAGAATAGGGTTCATCCCCTCAGTGCTGGTCCAATAAAAAAACTATCGCTCATTTTCCGAATTCATTGTTCTTTTAATAGTCAAGAGCATATATTCTATCATCACTTTTCTTTACCATAAAATCCGCCGATAATAAAATTCCCTTTTCCCATCATTTGTTCCCGGGAATAAATCGTCTATTCAGACATCCCAGGTTCATTTTTCCCTTTTTCAAACAGTGTATAATTGCTGTCCAAAATTAGGCTGACAATCTCGTTTAACATGCAGTAGGAGCATGGTACAAGATATCCAAAAAGGCTATCAAGGCTTTGTTTCAATTTTGATGTTATAAATAGGTGGAACTGTGATTCCGGATATGTATATCGCCGCGCTTCAGTTGCAATGATGTCGTATCTGGAGTTATGTCCCTTTTTTGTAAGCGTGTCTACCAGCGAAGCGGTTATTCTATAGTTAGTACTCCAAGTTCGCACCGTGGTCCTTGATCCAAATGCATTTTATAGACTTCTAGATCTAAGACCTTACACAAATGATTTGTCGATAGTGACTTTCCTTGCTAATGGATAGTGAGGATATTTGCAAACTTTGGATACCTAGTATAACACAGAAGGCAGTGGCGTCTAAGTTCAATTAACAGGCAGAAAGTTTACAGTGGTTATGAGAAACCTAAAATGTGGTAAAGTATTGTGCCAGTATGGAAGCAAGTCTGAGACAAAGGACGAAATTTTATTATATATTCCTTTTTAAAAAGGCCACCGAGGCATCGGTATTCCTGGTAATATTGGGTTGAAATTTGGAAATCCAGGCATGAGAGATCGATTTCTTTCTTCTCCTAAAAGTGTACGCACTTGCCGAATGTAATAAAGTCGGGGAAGCATTTCGGTGAATATGTTCTCCCATTGCCTGCTTATCAGCTATGCGACTGTATTAACCAGTGTAAACAAGCGGTTGACTGTCAATATTTTCCTTTGTCAGATATTTTACCATTCGCCATTTGCATTATGGAAGATTCAGTGATATTCTCAGTGACAAGCATCTTCTAATAATGGCGACCTTTTTTGTCGTCCATATACTCTGAAGTCATCGAAAATTTAACTTCTTGGAAAAGGGCCATCTGCAGTCTTCAATTGAGCGATGTCATGTTTCATAAAATAAAAACACCGTTCCCACTTTTATAAAATTGTATTTGTTAAATAAAATAAAATCCCGATATCATTGCTGGAAGTAGAAATTTCTGTTAAACAAAATACTGGGCGAAATTGTTCTAAAATCTTCAACTTAACAATTCACCCACTCACATCTCTCCGACCGTTGTATAATGATATGATACGTTGAAATAAAAAACAGGGTTAAATTCCTGAAATTATTGTTTATAACTGGATTGACTGTAAACTGTTAAGCAATTGGTTGTTTCCATCTCATACTCTGTTACAGATTTTACACAAGCCCACATACAAACATACACACACACGGACTTCGGTATTTTGTCATCAATGTAACTCATGTGCTGGGGGAAAATAAATGTTTATACAAATATGCAGGACTATTAGCCTCCATTTCCAATTATCATATCAAGCAGACTTGTTAAATGCTTTAACACTTTCAAACATTAAATTCTTATTATTAAGGATACAAAGTCCTTGGCATGAGCGTATGAATGAACGAACGAACGAACAGCAGCAACAGCCAACGTTAAACATTTTAAGCAGCTGCTGTCATTCCGGCCGTCTCTTGCTGCCTACTGATGGCAATGATGTGGCAGTGCCAGTGACAGAATTTTATTTGATGATGCGTTAAAAATGTTTGCTGTTGTATGGCAAGCGTATACGTACAACAAACACAAACTTTAAAACGAACACTAACAGTTTACAAACTTTACTCGTTGTTTGTTTAAGTCTTATTACAAACTCACACTTGCATCTCTGCAAGCATTCCTGTGTAGTCGTATTTACGCATTTTGTAGGCGTATATGCAAATTACTGGACAATAATGTAAAATTCTAAATGGTTTTTTGATTATTTACGATGATGATTTTATGAGAACAGACATTTACATTGGCAGTGATGGTTAAATCATTTCCGTCTTAAATTTATGAATGATAAATATTTAGAGAATAAATTATTACATTTGTTCTGGGTTCTTCATGTGCCACTAGAGCTACTAGTTTGAATAATGTTTTGAATTAATGATATGCTGTACAGAAAAGGTTGGGGTATTTCTGGATTGTTGTTAAAACGATTGCAATCGTATAATTCGCCGTAGCGGCCGGTTGTAAGATGCTCCTAGTAGGGGTGCTAACTACAGGGTGTCCGCCGGGAAGGTACCGTCTTGTTGAAACCACATGTTAGTCAAGCCCAAAGCATGCAGTTGTGGCGTTAAAAAGTTTTCAATCATGTCACGATATCGCTCCCCATTGACAGTTACCGTTACGCCGTTTTCAGTTTCAAAAAGGTAAGGTCCAATGATTCCTCCTGATCAAACCACACCAGTCTGTCACTTTTAATGGATGCAAAGGTGACTGATGAATAATTTGAGGGTTTTCCGTTGTCCAGAACCGACTATTCTGTTTATTCACATATCAGTTTAAATGAAAATGTGCCTCGTCACTCATTATGATTTTTTCATGAAAATCGGGGTTGTCATGGGCCAGCTGTAGCATTATATGGGCATGTGTACGGCGGCGTAAATGGTCTTCTGGAAGAAGCTCTTGTGTCAGCTAAGTCTTAAATGGAAACAAATGCAAATCTTTGTGCAAAATTGTGGCCAAAGTTATTCTTTCACTGTCTAGAAGAACTTGGTAAATAGTCTGCGCACTCAGGATAGCTGTCGTCGTCGACTTTCAATACAGCTCTGATACCTTAAATAACACACAACGGAATAATATTTTTTTAGAATTTTTTTTATATAATTTTGTATAGTACACTATAAAAATTAGTTTATTTTAAATAGTTTTTGTCAAATATCCTTTTTGACAACGTTTTTATTTTATTAATAATAACTTTATTTAAAATCTTTGTTATAAAATCTTTTCGAAGTTTGTTTTGAGAAGATTTTTATTCAATATCCTTTTTATTTTTCCATCTTAAATTTTCTTAAATATATATTTGAGTTGTGCTTGATAATGATGCAATAGAAGAAAGAGAAAAATTTATTATTGTTCATAAGGCAAGATCATACATGGCCACTCATGTCAATTCTTTGTTCAAATTAAGGAAAGCATAGTAAAGTATAAGTAAATCAATATTAATACACAAATATAACGTTTAATCTCTAAGTGAAAGAGGGTGAGTGATTAGTCAATACAGAGCGTGCATTTTTAACAAGCCAAACGTCAGCAGCTTTCAGATGCGCAAGGAGAAGACATGGGAAGAGGAAGCATCGGCTTGGAAACTCCAATCCAGTACAAACACGGATAAGATAATTATATTTGTAAATAAACGAAGTTATCGCGAAAAACTATTAGTATTTCCGAACTGTGTGGAATCCAAAAAAACCGCATTGCTATATAAGAGCCCCTGCGTATATTTCGTGTGGCACAGTTTAATGGTTACTGAGTACAAATACTAAGTGAGCTGATGTGGTTTTGTATGGGCTTGAACACAGAATTGAAGTTGGGCAATTCTATTACTTACGCCCAAGAGGAAAAGGGACAAAAAGCAGAAGAAGTCTTTCTGATTTATAGCTTTTTTTCGTAAATTACAGTATGTTTCAAAATGCAGTAATATAGCACCACTACGACATAGTCAAAGTTTAACATACGATAATGCACCGTCTTACATAAAAAGTTTTAGAATACTCACAATCGCATGTATGCCGTAAATTCTGCAAATGACGCAGTAAATAATTGTTTTTATGAAATAAGTTGTGAGTGGCATAATTGAAGGCGAAGTTTGTTTAAGAGGCAGTTTTTTGAAAATATTCTCATTACATTTGTATTTAATTTAAGAGAAAACTCTCCGATTTATTTTCAAAATGTTCTAAAATAAAAGGTTGGCGAAATTTCGAATGATATTCTGTATACGCCAGAGTTTTGTTGTGCTGTTGTTTTCTTTTACTAATGATTCCGTAGTACTTGCTCCTACTTCTCCGATTAATGCTTTTTCGCAATATTTCCATGCACATTCTTTAAATGCACATTCTTTAAAAACTTTAACTACATTTTACCTGATGCCCTGTCTGGTAACAGCATACTAAAGTAATTTTCATAAAATAATGCTAATTTTTTAGTAGATATCAAAATAATATATTTTACAAATCTGCAAATTCAAAATAATATTTTACACACACTTTACTCGTTTTCAATAAAACAATAATCCTATCTCCCCGCAATTAATTGCCTCAGTAAAGCAACTTATGCCTCTTTTCAAATAAACAGGTTTGTTCTACCTCCAAGTAGCAAGGACAAGTCTCATTAGTTCTCAACATATTAATGAAAAGATACCATTAAATTTTAACTTATGTTATTTTGTTATTATTAATGTATGGGGGGATATCGAAACAGACCACTTACTTTCTGGGCCCCTTTTCGACCCCCATTTCGCTCCTCAAATTGATTTCAGGGAACCAATCCGTAATCACAGCCACCTTACTTTCAATTGAGTCTCCTGCTAGCCCTAGCCTTTACTCTTGACTAAAGTGATTTCAGACTGTCGACTGGTAACTGTCGACACTCTTCCTCATCACGGAGTCTTTGTAATTGCTAGCATTTGTCTAAGGCTTAGTTCCCCCATGGCATTCACATCTAACAAGTGTCTGCCCGTGGTCTTAAGCCCTTATGCTAGCCAGTGCTGGATATTCACACACAATGTGCGCTACCGTCTCAGCCTCTTCCAGGCATAGTCTGCAAGTATCATCTTCTACGACTTTCATCTTAGCCAGATGGTACTTGAAGTTTCCATGTCCTGTCACTAACGCAGTGATCCAGCTTAAAGTAGCCCTGTTATACCCGAGCACCTTGCTGGCCTTCCTGCCGAGGGGCTCTTTGATCACCATTCTAGCCTGTCTACATGTGGTATTCTCCCTCCACCTATTCAGGTGTAATGAGTTTACCCATTGAAGAACTTTAGCTCGCACTAGGCCATTCCCCAGCGATGTCGTTATCCATACACTCATTGTGTATAATGTCTTCCGCAATGAGTGTCCGATGCAGCCTCTCGACTACCTTTCTGCTACTCATGCGTTCCATCGGCATCTGAGCAGCCCTAACCTCTTTCCCAACAAGGTCCAGGATACTCTTATGCCCGCTGTTCGGCCCAAAGCTATGCCAAACCGCATCGCTCCTCATTCGTAAAGCTGACCGTTGACCTAATGAATAAGTCTAATGGCAGCAATCCCAACATTGCCTCGATTGCCTGAGTCGGCGCCGTGCGCATTGCACCAGTTATACCCATGCAGGCAACCCTCTGAATCCCATCCAACTTAGGCTTAATTGTGCCTTGAGAGGCCTTCGGCCACCACACCACGGATGCGTAAGTTATAATGGGTCTCACCATCATTTTGTAAATCCAGAATGCCGCCTTTGGCGAGATTCCCCCCCTACGGCCACACACTTTGTTTCGATGTGTTCATTCCAGGTAAGTTCCTTATCCAGGGTAACGCCCAGATGATTCACCTTCCTGGGCACATTTACTTTCGATCCTAAAAGCTTTAAGGCTTCAACATCTACACCCTTCCTCTTACGAGTGAAAAGCATAGCGTCGGATTTACTGGCATTTATGGTTAGACCCTGTTCACTGCAGCATGTCTCAGTCACCATGAGAGCCTGTCTCATGCAACCTTGAATGGCCCCGATGAACTTGCCACCAACCATTAGTGCCAGAGCGTCTGAACATGTAATCGTATGGACGCCTATTGAGTCCAATCTCCAAAGAAGGCCATCTACGGTGATGTTCCACAAAAGAGGTGACAATACACCCCCTGACTACCCTACCTCGAATATTGGTTCTCCCATCTCTGAGATTTATAGCCCTGGTCCGAAGCATAGCGTTTATCCATTTTATAATAATGGGGTCAACCCTACGTTCAGTAAGAGCATTTCTCACCTTCCCAAAAGAGATCTTGTCAAAGGCGCCCTCAATGTCCATAAAAACGGACAGAGCAGCTCCGCCATTGAAAATTTCTCTTTCCGCTACTCTGACGAGCTCGTGCAGAGCGGTGTCAGTAGATCTACCTGCTCTATAAGCGCGCTGAAATCTACACAAGGACCTATCCATCAGCGTATGGTTTCTCCATAAAGTCAGCCCTCTCCATTGTCTTCAATAGAAAAGATGTTAGGCTGACCGGTCTGAAGGACTTAGCGTCCCTCTTACCCGGTTTGGGAAGAAAAACAACTTTAGTTTCCCTCCAAGCCACCGGAATATATCCCGTCGCTAGACAGGCTACGAATGTTCCCCTAATCCTATCAAGCAGGGTATATATTCCCCACTGTAATAAGGCTGGGAAAATTCCATCCATTCCAGCTGCTTTGAATGGTGCAAAAATTAGTATTGCACTTCTGACACCATTCGGAGATATTATCCTTTCCGCCTCAGCTCGTCTTCTCTCACTAGCCCCCCTATTTGCAGGAGTCCATGAGTCGCTCGAACTAAAGCTTTTAGGAAAATGAACCTCCATAATCGATTGCAATGTGTCCTCCACTGTCTCAGTCATGTGACCATCGCTCTTGCGAATTAGTCCCATCCTAGAGACAGGGTCTTTAGATATTATCTTCTGTATTCTACATACTTCAGAAAGTAGATCCTATGAAATCCTTATCTTCTCCACAATCTTCTGATCCAAGATATGCCAGATTGAGAACGAAGAGTTACTATAGCGCAAATTGTATTAAATTATGAGGATTTACCATCATCATGCTTCCACGTCGATAGCCACACTATGTTGTCACGTTAAGTCTTAGGTGATGTTAAAATAAGTTTTGCAGGTTAAAGGCGATAGCCATCAAATGCCAATAATGCGCATAGGCCAAGCACTGTAACACAAATGATATGATCAAGTGAAAAAATTTCCTAAAATCTTAGTTCCTTTACGGTTATTATAAAAAGAAAAAAATGTTGCTCTCACAATAACGAATTCTAGCAGTACACTTCTTATAAGTAGAAAAATTAAATCAATTATATGCCTTAGATACCTTTAAAACGAGCATTTAGATAAATAATACTCAGAGTTCAGATAAATACTATCCAACGTATTGCATTAATAGTTTTATTCGTGAGTATAACTGCTGCTGAGGCTGATGCCATTCGTAATTTACTACAACGAGAGAGTTTTTTTCTTTAGCTCTCAAAAATGCAGTATAAACCATTAAAAATTGTATTTATTACCTGTCACCGTGTATAACAAACTAAACAAAATGTTACGCAAAAAATATTATTATGCATGGAACAAGAAGAAGAAATAAAATGAAACAAAAAAAAAAATGAAAATAAATATGAATCCTTTAACTACTACAACTAGCAAAAAAAAAAAAAGAAGAAAACTAAACAATAAAAAATAGACTCATAAATATATAAGTGCATACACATACGCGCACATATTCATGGCTAAAAAGGACTTATTCGTAAAGGAAATAAAGTTGGACACAATAGCAGCTACTCACATGCACACATACAATACACATAAATATTTTACACTAAATTATACTTATGTAGTGGTAAAAAAAAGAAACAATGAGGAAAACGAACTCTAAAGGTGGCCATGGGCCAAACAAAAATGACCCAATGTTTCGCTATCATCATCAGCACAAGCTACAAAAAAGAAGGGCCCTCAAGTAGTAGCAAGTCAGAGTCTAAGAGCAGCGTTAGTAGTTGTAACTATTCAAACAACCTCAGCTACAAAATAGTTGTTGGTTTTTTATGCATAAAAAAGTAAAGCTTTTATAGAAATTCTCTGGCATTGTGTTCTTAAACAGACATATTTACATACATTTACGAATGAGAGTGTGTGTGCATATTAAAGGTCATAAAGTATGTGTAGGTATTAGTTGCATATGCATAAATATTTAGCCTGTCATATAGAGGGTGTTTTTTTACCCACGTAGAATTTTAAAATAAAAAAGGGAATAAAATAGACCTCAATTAATAAATCGAAATGTTGGAATTCGATTCGAACAATTCACGCTGCTCCATATGAAAAGACATTAAACCTCAAGGAATTGTTGAGACATTGCTTTTAATAAAACGTCTTGATTTAGTGAAGCTGTTACTCTGCTGGCTGCTATATGTTACGTCTTGAACCTATAAATTATCTATCAAATTTATTTCAAAACACCGCTGCCTTCATTTCTACGCTGGTATATGAAACTGTATAAAAATAAGTCATGCTTTGAATAACTGGGAAAACATCACCAACTGCAAAAGGAGGGTAAAAATTAAACGTTCCTAACAGTACAAATAATAATTTAAGTTTTATTTTATTATAAATTTCTACAGGTTTATATAAAAAACACCCTTTACAATCATACTTTTTAACAGAAAATGTTCACATGCATGTCACCAACCCTCCCGTTATCGTGTCGTGTATAGAATTTTGTTTAGCTAAGCTTGAAAACAGGCGAATTTTATAATTAGAACTCGATTTTTAAAGTGTTAGTAATTGGTTAATAGCGGCTGAATTTTTTCAGTGTAAAATAAGATTTGGGACATGTGGCAATATCAAAAATTCCATTTCACCATGAATGTGCTATCAAACGAACAACGCTTGCAAATCATTGAATTTATTGACTGTGTGAGAAATGTGTTTCGTAAATTACGTCTATTTTATTGTCTTCAGAGGTGAAGCTCATTTTGGGCTCAATGGGTACGTCAACGAACTGAATAGCCGACTTTGGTATAGTGTACGGCCCGAGGCAGCTTAAGAGCTGCCAATGCACCATGAAAGATGTACTGTTTAGTGTGGTTTGAGGGGCATCATTGCACCATACTTCTTCAAGTATGATGAAAACTGCAACGTTTCTGTCAATGTAGCAAGCTACCGTGCAATAATTACCATTCCATTTCTTTGCACGAAATGGAAGAATTGGACTTGTTTGACTTGTGATTTAAACAAGACGGTACCACACGGCATGCGATACCATGACAGGCGAGTTTGGTGAGCAATTAATCTCACGTTTTAGGGCAGTCCATTCGCAGTCAACATCATACGATTTGACCCCACTAGACTATTTTTTTGGGATACCTGAAGTATCTCGATTATAGGGACAAACCAGCCACAATTCCAACTCTGTAAAACGACATTTAAGCTGCCATTGGAGCTCACGGATGGCGTAGACGCGGGTAACATTTACATGCAATAATCTTTAAAATGTAAATGGCAAGCATTCATTTGGCGGCCAAAATAAATATTTCAATCACTTTTGCAAACTTTCCGTTTTTTTCAATTTTCAAAATCCAAACGATAAAAAAGTCACCCTATATAAAGTTTTACTATTATTACGACATATTTTTTTTCTGTGTGCTAGTCTAAAGCTCTCTGCTCCCACAGATCGTAACAAAAATGTTTATCTATATTATACAAGAGAGTTCGAGAGAGAAAGACAACCGGAATTCTTTCTATTCTTTTCATAAAACTTCAAATATTTATTTATTAAGTTCTCTTACATTAGCCACGCCTCTCATTAAGAAGACACGAGTATACTAGCTTATCGGATCAAATAAAATTCTGGACCGCGACTAAATCATATCCACCTTCTAATTTAACCTCCGATTTTACTCGATTGAGGCGAATACAATTTTTGCGTAACGTAGTATCCCGGGAGAGTGTATTTACGTTGCTCTCGCCCCAACTGAATAAAATTCTGTCCTGACATGACAACACTAGTAGTTTTCGTTTATGGTAGTGGCTTCGAAAAATAGAATTAGCGTTTACTTTCTGTTCCGTTACGAATCGGCGGACTTGTTTTGAGCAAATAAAAATTATGTAAGCAGATACGTATGTAATGCGCAGTCGAACGAAGCACTGGTTTTTGCTGGGTGTTTTAATCATTAAATGATTTCCATACATCAAAATGGCAGCATAAACACAAAATAAAAAATCAGTATAATAACTCTAACCATAATATGTTTTTAATAGACATAACACGTCAAATTATTTTAGTGTTTAATCAAAGTATAAGAAGGTTGATGTGCCTTCAGTGGTTACCGTTTATGCATTGGATCGCCTACCTCACCGCTGCCTATCAGTGAAATAATTTTTTTTTAATTTCTATCGTTATAAGAAGACCATATAATTACGAGTATTATCTACAATAAAAGCAAAATGATTTGTTTCCAATCATATAATTCAATAATAAATTATTGCTCTTAGATTTTGATTACCTCAACCATGTTTTTTTCTTTGCGTGTAAGTAATGAGAATTGCAAATTATTTCTTGCAACCCGAAACCTATTTACAATAGTCAATTTAAATCCAAAAATTCACTAACGGCTTTAGCTGGTGTCTTGCAAATGAAGAGTCCTTATTGTAAAAGTTCAAAATAAAAGCCTAATCAATATAAAACGTTGCGCGGCGGTATATCCTTTAGGAGGTATCTGATTTTTAGAATTATATATTTTTAAAATATTCTTTATCTTAAATTTACTCAGCAGAGTTTATAAGTAAAAATATGTGACATGCAATTTTTACTTTAGTTTTTAATTTACTCCACTGCAATTTGATCCTACACATAAAGAAATATTTGTAGCTTTTCAAGATTTTGTTGGGTTGCAGCTTCAAAAATATTTGAGTTTTTAATTGATTCAAATATTTAATCAATAAGAAAAATGTATAAATCAATATTTAATTAAATAATTAATTAAATGAATTAAACACGTACAGTCTGTCACACGATGTCGAGGGTTGCTAATCAGTTCTTATTACGTTCGACATTGTGGTACAGGCTGTTAATTAAGTTTCAAGCTGAAACCAAACCACAATCTGCATAGGTGCAACTATTTTTTTCCGTGTAATTGTTCCACTGTTAGAAAAGTTTGAGCCGAACATTTACCTACTCATGGGTTTTTTATAAAAACTCATACACAATTTTGCAATTGACCTTTTAGATCTTTCGCTTAAGTGCTACCGCATTTGCACACCTTGACCAATGCTGCTTATTTTTTAGTTGCTTCCTGATGCAACTAATCGCACTAAAAGATAGTTTGTGCTTTTTCCATAGCAGCCAAAGTCTAATGCAACCAGCTAGCAACATTTTTTAATGGAAGCTGTAAATAAATCCACTTTCTATTTATGCAGGTATTCTGTTCATGTTATGCTCTTCATCTTCGTTTTTATTATTTTATATTCTAATTTGGTTTTTAAAGTCGTATGTTATAAGCGGCGACACTTGCGTTGAAAGCACTTCCGCATCCGTTACCGTTTCCTATAACCGGTTAATATGCACAGAGGTTCCTTTTTAATGACCTAAGACACATGTGGGATTTGGTTTTAGTGGAAGTGAAGTGTTTTCAATAAATATTATGACGAAGAATTTTTATGATTTTATGCAAAATACATACACACATACAAACAGGCGCTATAGCAGTTAATTGTTCAAGTGAAAGATAAGTACATTTCGCAGTGAATAGTCTCCTTTTAAGATTTAATTCGATACTTTTATGACTGAAGGTTGTTGCAGTAGCTGGCTCAGTACCTTCAGATTGCTCTAAGAATTAGTCAAACCCAAATATTTATTATCTTATGCCCTACTGGTTCATCAGCAATAGTTACCTCCCACACCTACTTGAGCCAATAAAGACTTTACAATTATTTAAATTTGTATTTATTTTTAGGTTATTTTTATGTTCTTCGGTAAATTTATTGACTTGCTATTAAGTACTTTATTATGGCCAATAGTTAAATCGGATTATAAACAATTTTAATGTTGCTGTTAGGAACAACAACTGAATGCCAGTAAATAAATAATTGACTTTGTCAAAGCCGTTCAGAAAGAAAAACAAGGCAAGAGCAACAATATAAGAGAAGACACGATTGGGATGCAATTTTTCGTTGCAAAGGATCAAAATAAAACATATGCAACAAATGCACCAATGCACTTGTAGTTGTAAGCAAATAAATTAAAGTATTGCAAGGAGAACAAAGGAAGTAAATGAAAATCTAAAGTAAATTTTGAGGATAAACAATTATTGCTTTCTAAAATAGTGGTGCTAAGGAGTATGCAGATGTACATCAGATGCGAGCAGATATTTAAACAATTGTACAAGGAGTAAACATATTGAGTGTTTTGTTGTTGTTGTTTCATCTTAGCCAAGACCATAAAACAAATGCAAATTATGTAGTCCTTATTGTCTATTAGCTATAGACGAAAGGGGTGCAGTGTCAAAGTATTTAAATAAACTCTTTCGTATTTTTATCTTACTTCGTAGTAACTCATAAGATATTTGACTGAAGATAACTTTAGACTTTCGGTTCCGTTAATGGTTAAGTTGCCAGGCCGCCTGCAAACAGGCCCAAGTCCAATCCCATCCCCAAAAGGATAAAGAAGAATGAAGAAGGTTATACTAAAAAGAAAGATTAAATGGTGACTATATCTGTGCCGGTGTGGAGTCTTTCCTAAATCAGTTGCTGCATCTTATGAAAGAAAAAAATTTCCCGTAGTTTCATCTCCGAAAGTTTGGAGTTGCTTGCAAAGGACTTACGTCGAACATATGCCTAGCAATGTTTCTCCAGGGCAGGACAGATGCAAAGGATTGATTTTGACAACTACAAAAGTTATTTGCTGGTATGGGGTTACATTTGCGTGTCTTCTGACTCTGTGATGACCCTCAATTGCGTCTTCACTTGGCCAGATTAGCTTATATGATCCACAGTCTAGACCTCTAATCTTTAGTAGAGCTTAGTTGTACCGTCGTATTCAGTGCCACTTTTCTCTTTAGTAGGTTTAATGGTAATTAGTTAAGAATGTTGAAAAGTGCTTTTGTTGCCGTTGTGCGCATGGCTTCAGTGATTTGAATCACTATTCTGCGTTACTCTTTCTCCGAAAGACACTGATTAGAAACATTGTCCGTATCCTTCCGCTAGAATATGGCTTCATAAAACAAAACCTTGTGGGGGTTAATGTCTCATGTCGTTCCTGTGGGCCTTTTACAAGTATAAGTAGCAGCCACCGCCTATGTAGCTCTGGCCTCAATATCAGCTTCCAGAATATCATATTATTCCGAACTTTTTGGTAGTCTTAAATTAGGGATCTTGTACCTACTCGGAAATAATGCGCCTTCCGTTTTGGAAGGATTGACCCTCATTTGTTAAAATAAAATTCAACTAAATATGAGGTCCCCCCGGAATCTGGACATTTTACGAAGCTGTGAGGAAAAGCGGCTTTAGACGTAGAAGCTCGGATTTGGTGTTATCATGTCCTGGCCTTCTTAATAAACACCCATTAATTAATACCCATTAAAAATACAGACACACCTTTTAATTGAATATCAATCTAAAGGATCTTCTTTGGCAAGTTACGCACCACTTGTAAAGTGTGAACCAGGAAAATTTTGCGATGTTGTATTCTTTTCTGTAAAATGCAGAAAAAGAGAACAGAAAAAGCTTTTGCGCTTTTAATTAACTTAGCTGTTTTGCTTTATTTAGCCCTGATCATCCGATGCAAAAGGACCTCCTCCTGAAGTGATTTTGAAGATGATGAAATATTATCTCCAATTCTTCGTCATTGTGACAGCTTTTACAGTAATCATATTCTAGCAACCCCATTCCGTTGGCGTGATTGCTGGGAGAGAAGATCAAAACACAAATTGTTACACATTTTTACGGACACCATTTTAAACCTTTCGTTACAATTGAAAAGATCATAAATACCCATGAAATATTATTTGCCCCAAATTGTTTAAAACAAAAACCAATTGATATTCATGTTTTTTTGGCACAACAAAATCAAGAAAAATCTTCCATATTCACCCAATAGTTTGTGATAAAAAGGCAACATATTTCCCACAATAATAAGGTTGTAGTCTCTTGTAGTAAATAAAGGAAAAAGTGTGTTTATAGGAAGAGTTTTTATATATTAAAGTGGGTGTAATACAAGAAAGATATTTAGTAGCTATATGACTGTAAGATATATATATCGTTCATAACCAAAATACGAGTAAATATATTTGACTATAAAACAATTGATATGGTAACATCTGGCGCCAGTAAATAACCGGATGTATAAATTTCACCCACACACACACACACACAAACATGCACGCACGCACTTTGCAACTGTATATTTTATGTTTGAAAGTGTACGTATGAATAACGGAAACTTTTGTGGCTTTTATTTTGCATACTTCATATTGATTGGTTGCACTGGTACCAAAATGTCGCATCATATCCTTCACTTTACTCTCTAACAAAAAAATCAACAAAGAAACAAACAAACAAACATTTGACCATCTATTCAGACACCCACACAAACAAACAGCCAACTGCACACAGGCTAATATAATTATGTGTCTGTATATGTGGCCTCGTAGAAGAGCGTGTGCATGTACGTTGAATTTAGTCGTTTGTTTATGCGGTAGTGTGTGGTTGGTGGTTTGATTTTATTTGTTGTAGATGTTGCATTTAATACTACAATTATTGAGCTGATATACAACATAAATTAATTATTTTATTGCATTAGATAACATTATGATGTGCCAATGAATATGTTTGAACAGCTGCTGCATCGGCATCTACTCGTACTGTACATTCGATTTTCCACAAATATATACAAACATTATATAACTTAAATGACTGTGTGCTATATACATACGCACACATACATACATACTAATAAATATCTATTGAGTTTTAAATAGAAACGTCAATATTGTAAATCATTGTTTAAACGTTGATATATTTTGTTGTAGAAGAACATCTAATAAATAGTTTTCCAAAATAATTTGGGGTAGCAAATGACCCTGACTGGCTTAGCACATGAAATAAGTGTAAAACAATGTGAGTTTGACGGTGCCAAAATAATGTCTGCTCTGCTGAAGTGCAATGCGCTTAAAAATCTAATCATAGTCTGCTACTGGCCCAATATAAAAGGTGCTTTAAGTTGAATTTCCACGTGACAGTGGCACGCACTTTTTAGGCGTTAAAGTATACATCACTAACCAAATAGATTTAACATCCTCGAAACGTTCACAATATTAGTCATTGGAAAATCCAGACCGGAAGAACGTGCTTGAATTGTCGAAGCATAATATAAAAATAAACGCTTGAGAAAAAAAATCACATCGCACTTTAGGTAAATATTTTTGATTCAGTAATGCAGCACATTTTTACTTCAACGGATTTGAAAACAAGCAAATTTTGCGATTTTCGGATATAAAAATCCCAGACAGATTTACCAAAAGTGCAACTGTTTGGTGTGCCTTGTGGTCTGAAGGTGCAATGGACTCATACTTTCTTTAAAATAAAGCGGAAAATGCTATTATTATTTGTGGGACCAATTTAATTGAATTGTAGACATTGGCGACAATTTGACTCAAAAACACGGTGCCACCTAAGCCATATTAGCAGCAAAAAATGCTGTACTACGCACTATATTTTCAGGCCGCATCATTTTACGACACTGCGACACTAATTGGCCCCGGATTACATAACTAAAGCCGGAGATAGAATGAAAAGTAACCAATATCGCACCTATGAATATTATCGAAAGCTATGGCAATCTCATTACGTCATTCCACATGAGACGTAATCCATACATAACTGTAACAAATTGTTTTAAAGTAAATATTTTTCGTAATAATGTGGAAGCCCATATTCAATCACCCTTTATCTTTATTTGAAGTTAAATTTTTCCAAATTACCATGAATGGATTCTTCGAAAATAGGTCTACGCTGCATTTCTAACATTGACGGCTTGGTTTTTAAGATCAGTATGAGCTCCATTTGGAATACATCTCTGCTGATTCTCCACTGGCTGCATTGAATTCTATTGGTCTATATTCAAGATGTTT
This sequence comes from Phania funesta, assembly GCA_963932375.1. Taxonomy (NCBI): domain Eukaryota; kingdom Metazoa; phylum Arthropoda; class Insecta; order Diptera; family Tachinidae; genus Phania; species Phania funesta. The sequence continues at coordinate 91,423,693 of OZ010653.1, read as the reverse complement.
GCATTTTGTGATATTTTAGCCCAAATATAATGCAGCTGATGCCAATAAATGCCACGATAACCGCGGGCAGTCTCAACGTCTTGGCAGAGGCTTGGGAGTTAAAAAAAATAACCATATGAATCAAATCGAACTTGGTGGTGAAGTCAGCCTGGTAAGAAACAAAAGCTGTGGCATCGGATGTGTGAGATTTATCGCGTTTTGTCGTTTAATTCGCGGCAAACAATTGCATTACCATTGGGCTATAACGCTCCTCGTTCGAATGATGGCTTCATGCTGCTCGCCAAAAAACCGCGCTAAACAGCCACTTTTAGTACATGCATTGCCACCTGTGAACCCATACTCTGGGAGCTAGCATCGTTTAGCTTGCTAGCATACTCTTGTTACCGCGATTGAAAATAAACGTACGTCAAATTTAGCACCTAATTAATATTCGTAATAGGTAACTTTTTTTTCTAATTAAAAAGTGCATTTGAACAACTACAGAGATACAGTTAGAAATAAATAAGTACAAAAGTAAATAAAAGTAAATAATATATTATATTGCGCATTCTAAACAATAATAAATTTGCTGTCGAATACTTTTTTTGACCGCTGTATCTCATGGTCATTTGAAACAGCTTAAACAATTCCACTGATAGTCAGTGAATGAGTGTAGGAAACAATGCTTGTTACTCTTTTAATGCAACAGAAATTAACAACGCTATTAACAATAATAAAAAAAATTATAGCGCTTGTTTAAGCCCCATGGCCAATTGGCCGAACGCGCTCATCATCAGCAAATCTTCACAGGCAACAATAACACTTGAATTAAACAACAACAAAAAAAAAAACTAAGCAGGTGCAATTCCAAAAACAGTACAGTCACATGTAGTAGGCAAATATAAATATTTTCTGTCGCCTCCTTACGAAGAGGCAGAATTCAAGAGATAAAGGTCCAAGCACATCGCGAGTCGCCTTGACGCAGAACATAAGAACTACTACACCTACCAACTAAAAAGCCATTGAGAGTTCCGGTTACATTGAGGAAATAAAAAGTCCAATAGAGGTTAAAGGCTATGTCATTCGCGCACATGATATCTTACTGTAGGTTGCCATCAGTATGTGGCGACGCCCGCCGAACATTGGAATGCACTATTTCCAAAACAGATTCCAAGGTCAAAAAATGCAGCAACTGCGGTGGAAACCACACTGAAAATCATAGCGGCTGTAAAGTCTTCCAACATGTAAAAAAATAGTACTGAAATCCTAATTTACTCATAATTTGGCTTCCCAATTTACCACCCTTTACTGGTTCTATTGCTAGTATGCAGCCACATAACAAACTAAACTGCTCTTATGCTTAATCAATGAGAAGTGGTGCGTTTACCTAGTGCTTATCGTGAAGCGAAATGTTCTAATTTGCAAAAATATTCTCATGTCTAAAAAGAGGGTTCGAGCTCAATCGAAAATCTCATAAAAAGGATGAACAATTCTACGACAACTATTCAGCGTATGATGCGCACCTGAAACATGATTCTGCAAGTTTTGCTGAGCAAAAAATTAACCAGGTGAAAATGTGCCTCTCTCAACATTATTATGAAGTAGAACATTTTCTTCTAACACTCCTAGTGGAAGCGCATGTGGTGCCACCGCCATCATAGTGCCCTAAAACGTAATTCACTTTGCAATGGCAGAATTTTGCGAAGTCTTTTTACAAGCTACATGTACAACTCTTACTTATTTTAAAATTTTAGCCTCATCAGTGTATTGCCTGCCTGGGCATAACAAAAGTTCATTGCAGCTGGCAATTAGACCGCAAAGCACACCTTTTGGGGCCTTATCACTAGAGGCAGACAGCTGTATGACGTAATTCAAGCAAATGTGCTAGACGTCATATCTGGAGGTAAATCGACTTATTGGCCAACAGACTTTTATATTCTGCCAGACCTTATTGATTTTCCCATTGAAAAGAATATCAAACGTGATCCACTGTTAGTGCACTTACAGTAATAACGCTAGACGTAGATTATTTCACTCTACATGAAAACCCCTATTTTCTATCAAAATACAAATACGAAACGGCTGAAATATAAAATGCATGTGAACGCTCACCTTATCCAGAACATCCCTCTGAGAAGCATTGGTAATATTCAAGTAGCTGTGTCGTAGCCAGAATTTCAACACTTAACAAACGATCAGTTAAAAGAAATTAATGCCAATCAGCGACTCAGACGGCAAGGGCAACACACTCGTTCTCCTGACTGTGACTGATTCATCCCCTACCTCATCTCGAGCTTAATGTTGGCACTTAAAATTTACTTTCCATCTGTCCGGAATCCCCTTCTTCCCGGCTTTTCTCTTTTTACAAATCATGTCCGCTAAACTAACCTACTGATTTTAAATAGTTTCCTTCTCTTATTTGTCAATTACACAATTAAGATGAACATGTAGCCCAGACTTTCTTTTAGTTGCTTAAATATGCGCTCGTTAACAAAAGTCCTTGTTTTGTTTTCCAAGTTCTCTTATTATCCTTTTGCTTTAGTTGCAACGTAAAGATTGCAATTAGAATTGTCTACAAAACCACAGATGTGTGAGATTTCTTTTTCTTGGCCGGTTGTCTTTTGGCCACTATGCGTTGTTCGTGTGTGTGTAATTTTGTGGCAACGTTTGTTGTTGATGGGATAAGATATTTTTTCAAGTAAAATTCGTGTAGCTGTCTAATGTGTTTAATATTAGAGAGTCCAATATTAAAATCGTGATTTTTGAGGATGTGAATTCGAAGATTGGTAAATTGTTTTAATGAACAAAAAAAAAAAAAAAAATATTATTTTTGAATCTTTTATTTAGGGGAAAAATTAAGAAGCAAAAAGAGGTGATTTGTAAAAAGACCTACCGTTTGGAATTTGAATCGGCTACAAATAGTGAAATATTTTGTTAAAAGCAAGTTTTTATTATAAAGATTTTTCTTCTGTGCATCATGGGCCGTCCAAACGTCATAATTGAGAAGCTGATTGAATCATTTAGCCATTTTCTTTAAAAATCAGTCGAATTTTTATGTCGATGTTATTTGAGCCCACAATATTCATCCAGAGATGATTGAGGCCTCGAAATAAGAAAACGAAGCTGCCATTCATGAAGTTCAAAACCAAACAACCGAAAATAATGGGATGACATACTGTAGGGCCGGGCGCGGCAGTCAAAACTAAGTAATTTAATTGTTAAGCTAAAGTTCGGGGTTTATTACTTCTTCTGTTAAGAAAGGAAATTTGTTTGATATGATGACTTTGAATACAGTAAAAGTTAACATTTTGTTAGACAACTTGCAGTATGGAATGTATTTTCTATGCAGCTACGCACGTTATCAACATTCTTTGGGTCTTACTACTAATTTTGTGTCCACTGCAAATATAATATCATCTGAAACCCACAGCATTATGATGAAATGGTGAGATCTGCCATACACAAGCGGGAGGGTCAATGCCAGGAACAACTTCAGACTGAAGGTGATATGGTGCATCAGAGGAACAGTCAGGCTGGATCCGGACGTGTATTTTATTTTTTTTTTATAAAGAAAAGGCCGGTGAGGAAAAGCTGAAGCAACCGTGAGCATGCCAGCGCTGTCAACAGTCGTGCCACAACTTAATCCTTTGCTCTGCATTTCAGTTCACTACAAAAGAGGGCAAATGCAATATGAAAATGATAGTTATGTTCTTTAAATAAGTAGCAGTCTTTAAAATAAAGCCTTCCTTTGAATGAATATTCATTAACTTCATTCTTATGGCTGATTCAAATTTTAAACATACACCTGCACAGAAGAATACGTTTGTTTGGTTTCAGCTTGGAATTTGATAAAATTTTTGGTAGGTTTAATTAATGTTTTAATCAAGTTTTGTTTGTATACTTTTGCATTAAATAAATAACTCTAAACCTGTATTTAGAAACTTTATTTAAAATAGAAAAACTTTTTCAAACACTAAATTTTTGTGTCTGAAGAAGGAAAATAAATCAATGCCATAAAATATGAAGCGTTGATATCGTTGTACTCAAGTTTTGGATTTATCTCTGCATCAAAGTAGCCAGCTTTTATGGACAAAACTGCGGAAGATTCTCTGACAGTATCCTGTGGCACTTATACTAAACCAAGCCCAATCAGGCGTTTATTGGGGAAGCTGGTTAAATAAGTAAGGCATTAATAAAAACTTTTCCGAATTTTGGTGTAATCATCTGCTTCTCATCCCACATCGAAAGGTGCAGGGAAAAGAAGAGTTTGGTGGATAATAAGGGGACTCTGGATACCTGTCAACTAACCTATGTAATGTGAACAGCGTTGTGAAAATCATTTCTTTTATTTCTAATGCGGTGGTGTAAACTGATTTCTATTTTGTTATCAAAAGATTAAATAGTTTTACTTGCTAATTGGCAAATCCCGTCAATTTTGTTTAGTAGTATAAAGTGGCGAGCTATTTTAAAGAAAAACAAATCTGTGTGTGGAAAAACGTTAATTGATAATAGTTTGGTGGGATATTCTTTGGGTACGCACCTGGTAACTATAACGCAGGAAAGTTCGCTTTGATATTGGAGGGGTACTCTCGATAGCACAACTGCTAAATTGCTGGAACTATGCAGACTGATTATTGAGAAAGAAGGCCAGTAATCACTAAAGCACGATACTTAGTGATGAGTAACGATCTCGACAAAAACCACTCACCTTCTGCAGTATCCCTCTACCCCCCGAGTCATTGTATGTATTAAGTTAAAGTTATTGCAGAATCATTCCTGCGAATAGCCGTATTTGGTGGCCTAATAGAAAACTATAAAGAATTGTGACTTCTGATCATGAATTTTTTGTATAACTTCTGATAGTGGTGGCGAAGTATTTCTATTTAATATTTCCATATAAATTCAATGTTACTCTTCATACTTTCTGTATAAATTCTTTTTTATTGCACAAACTATTTTTAAACAAACTTTTAAACGAAACTTGTTATTAAATGACACAATGTTTAGTGCAGCCATCAAGAATTTTTTCCGTTTTTTTACATAAAATAAACGAAATTTCCCCCAAGTGATGCGCCAACGAAAATGTACGTATTTCATAAAACACAAACAATTTCGTTTTGTATTTCAATAAAGTTTTAATCAATATTCTAAATTGAATCAGTTTTCAACTGATGCTGCATGCAAATTTTAATAAAAAAAATCGAAAATTTGAAAAAAAAACAAAACTAAATAAATTAAATTAGAAAAAATGAAAACCACGATGCCACCAACTATCCAAAAAACAATATTAAACACATTTGTATAAATTTTCAAACTCTAGTTATCATACAAAATCACACAAACGAATATCCTGCAGCCTTACACTTGATTAGTTATAAGGAAATGTGTTGCAAAAAGCCAGAAACTAAACATAATTTTCCAATTTATTTAAACTCGCTTTGGAACATCAAAAACAAACTGGAACGGATTTTCTAAAAAGAAAAATATTATTAAAATAAATGAAAATCAAGGAAATTTTCATTTATAGATTTCAGTAGTGATTTTGTATTTGGGGAAAGAGAATAGGCGTGTTTGGCTACAGGTGACACATGGAAAATATTAGAGTTTAGATTGAAAATTATAGTTTCTTTACTGTGAAGTACGTATGTAAATGAAATGATGAGGTTGCAGTGGCACAAAACAAGCTGTGTTTGAGGTATAAACGAAGTGCGTTTTTAGTATGAAAGATACACGTGATTGACATCATTTGTCCACTGCGACTTCTCACAGTGGTCGATTCTGGCTTATTTGCATAAACCTCTCTTTCTTAATAGGATCCAACAAAACGCTTTTTAGCTTTACGAGAGGCCCAAATGAAACTGACTATTATTGATCTCTTGTGCTCACCAAAGTTAGTGATGACCTGACTAACATTGTTTTCGAAGAAGTATGGGCTCATAATATTGCCGACCCATAATCTGCAACAAATAGTAAATTCTTGGAGATCTTTTGCCAGCCAGTCAATCTCGAGCGGGTTGCTTGTAAACATGTCCAATTAGCAAACTCGGCGTCCCATACCACACGATATGAGGAGCACTCAAAGAATCGTGTAATTTGTCATGGCCACATGACATCAGAGATTGAATAATAAATAAGCCACAAATTGGAAAGATGCCGATATAACAAAATGTCCGCCAGAGACTATCAATACCGATTTATTGAATAACTGCCTTCTGCAAGCTTGAGTGGTATTAAATGTAGTAGAACTGAAATAACACTTCGTGTCTGAGAGAAAAGGACAAGGAAAATATTATCACCTAGTTCTAGCTTTTGTCTTTGTATTGATCAAATATGGGCAGGCTTTTAATGGAGACCTCTCGAACTCAAAAACATTCAGGTGAGAAAACCTAAAGGTTTTTTTTGAAGATTTCGCTACGCTAAACAAACTGATGTGTACTCCATCTCGCATTAGTGTCATATTGTAAAATGTAATCAAAGTAAATTGCCAACATTTGACGAAACAGAAAGTTTTATTGTTCAATTGCAATTATTTTCCTAATCACCCTATTCACCACTTTCTCGTTAAAAATAGTTTGGCGGCATCAATTTTACAATTATAAATGGTGTTTCTTTTAGAGGCAGAGAACTTTAAGTGCTTGATATGTGCTTGTTTTGCATTAGGTTGGTTTGCTATTTCATATTTTGTGCAAATTTATTTCGTAAATCGTGGTTCAGTGCAGGAATATTACTGTGCAATTGATAAAGCTCTTTTTGAGACATATGGATACTTCAATAAACAAAGCTGCGGCATTTCGATTGAAAAGAATCTACAAGTCATTACCACAAATCATTACATCGAAACAAAGTCACTGTTGGATGTGCATTATGGGCCGGTGGAATCGTTGGTCCGTATTTATTCAAAAAATATGCCGTCTAGAATGTTATAATTAATGGTGATTTCTACACACCATAACCATGACCACTTACTTTTTTGCCCTATTATTTATTGCCCTCAATGACGATGAGCTGTGTTTTCAACAAGACGGCGCAGCAGGCAACACTGCACGTACCGCAATTGATTTATTGAAAGAAACGTTGGGAAAACGAATAATAAGACATGACGGGTCTATGCCGATAGCCATTGGAAGGACCATCTTAAAAAGACAACATTCAACACGTTATCCCGGACATACGGCCTCCACTGCTTCAAAAAGTGATTGAATATTAGAATTCTCGATTAGAATTGTTCTTAACCAACCGAGGGGACTATATGCCGAAATCATATTCAAATAAAGCCGAATTCTTGCTCATTAACAACAATGAAAATTCTATACATCTAAAATCCCATTATTAGTTGATGGCCTTTTTAATTAGTTTTACGTTTCTTAACACCATAAGGATTTTAATGCTGTTAATATTATTAATCAAAAGGCAATGACCTCAAAAGAGTCTGTCACTCTTCGCAATTTCTTATAGGGCCGCCCTCGCAATTATGAAGACAACTGGAAATCTTCACATCACATGGCTTCACTTTTCTCTGACTTCTTTGTTGTTACGTTTTATATTTTAAACTTCTGTTTGCTCATTTGCAGTAAATTATGAGGCACATCCTCCATTATAGTTTCTTATCAGTTTGAAATCGAAAATGCAACTAATACAAGTCTTATAAATTTTATTTAGCAAAATATAAAATAGACTAAGTTACCGTAATAAACTACACTGTTTTTTTTTTCTTTTGATAATTGCCACAAAAGCATATTTGAAAGAAAACGAGCCGAGAACAAAGAATTTAAGAAAGCCTTAAGGGAAATTCATACGTTATGAACAAGAAATCCTTGTTAACAGGGGCGTATTTGCAAAAAAAAAAAATTATCATATGGGGCCTTTATGGGAAATTAAACAAAATTTGTTGGGGTTTAAAACATTGGAAATAAATATTCATGAATTAATATTCCTGAAGTTAAAAAATACAAAACTTTAATTCTGCTGAAAATATTTTTACCTATTTTTCTCCAGTGGCAATTTAGAAAATATTTTTGTTGGGTCGGACATAACATGCATAAGAAGTCTGGAAGTATTTGGAAGAAGCAGTGAACAATTTTCTAGGAAACCATAAGGGAGAAAATGTTTTTCGAAAAAATTTGATATTCGATGAGCATTATTTAAATCTTAATATTCATAATAATTTAAAGTAATTTTACTTGTTTTGTTTAACCATTTTTTTGTAGATATTTATATCCCAACGCATTTTATTACTAACATTCAATTAAATCTTTACCGAACTTTTCAGAAAGACTTCAACGTCTTATGCCCGAAAATTTTGAAACAAAATGAGAAATATTAAATAATCTTTAAAGTTTTGTTTTTAAGATTCTTTAAGCTTTCTTATTTGGTCTAGAGGAATTAGAGTATTAAAATAAAAAATCCCAAAAATTATTTTCATATGTCGGTTTTATAATTTTAATATATTTGTTATTTAATTTAAATTGGCTTTAAATGCGCATTCATAATCAGAGCACCAAAATACTCTTAGACCCGTTATAACATCCAAAGGGGGAATATAAAAGCTAAAATTGTCTATGTAACTCAGACAAGGCATCGTAATACGCTAAACAACTGAGAAGGCAATATTCGCAGTAATATTGCTGATACTCGGTGCAAATCCTATAAGAAGTTCAACTAGATATCCTTAAGCTGGAGATGACAGAAAATATTTTTCAGAAAATTGTCTTTCAACTAAGGCCAGCCAGCTTAACCGCCGCTAAAAAATTCAACTGTGTTTTATTTTGTTTTAAAATTCATTAGCTGGATTTTTTTAATTTAGTCATCATTAAAGGCCCCATTTGATATTTTCCGGCCCTTATTTTTCGTCACTCTGGCACAAGATTTACTAATACAGTCGTATTAGTTAGACCGTTTGCTCTATATTTTACCAACCCTTTTTCAGAAGCTTCTCCTTAATTTTCTGCGAATTATTGTCTGAAAATTTTCCATTAACAAACCAAAATGGAGTCATAAACACTAAAAAGCCCTCGAAGTGCACAAAAAAAAAACTTTTTAGTGTTTGAAGTAAAACAAACGGAGATTGTTTTTCTATTGCCACTACAATGTTGTAAACGAACATAAAATTAATAAAAAGAACCTTCGTATTTACTACACCATGAATGTTTGGTTGTCCTGTGCCCTCCATTAAATTCGTTTACCCCTTGCTCTTCTAAGGCCTCTTCCAAAACAGTTGCCGACACCCCCTACCCTTTTCTCATTCGTAACTAAGTTTTTTTTTATTACCTTCAAATAAAGTACTATTAAAATTGCACCACTACTATCCTTTTTTTATGAATGTCCCGTACCTTCTTTGCAACTTCCGTTTGTGTTTCTGTAGTTGTTGTAAGATTAAATTTTTGTTTGTTATCATTTCGTTTCATATCGCATTTTAACCCGTTTTTATTATTTTCTTGTGTTTCATGCGAAATTTATGTTTCAAAATTATTCGATTTGAAGATTTTCCAGGCGATAGCTGCAGCACAAAAATACGAGCGAGTTTTAAAGAATCCTTTTAGCTCGAATGTCTGTCTGTGCGGTACGTTTTCTTATTAACAATAAATAGGAGTTAATTTGGCAGTTATCTTTGTTATTAAATGCTTGAAGGCAATTCAAATAAGTTATTGACAGGGCTTTATGTTCTTTGGCAAGAAAAAGGGTGGGGAAGTGTTTTGAATAGAAAGTACAAAAAATGTTGTACCAAATCAGTAAAGAATTTTGTTGGCATCTATTTTTTTGTTCTCTTCAACCCAGAAGTTTGTAATTTCGTAAGAGAAGTAATTGTAAAAATTATGCGAGGAACGTTTGTTTTGTGAGACCGATAAGGACTACTGTACTCAAAATACTGTCCATCACTAGCTGTACTCTCTTTGTTTCTGGCTGTAATTTATTGATGCTACGTGACCAATCATACATTTTCTCATTTTCGATATTATAAGCCGCGTCACCATCTATGCAAATAAGTAGAAATGGGGCCAAGCGAAGCACCGTTTCACAAAGCCGTAGCAGCTTAGAATAGACCCCACCTTTTCATTCACAGCAAACACAAAACGTTACTGATGGCTCGGCTAACGTTGCCCATTCTCAATTAAGTATCCTAAAGTATATACAATTGTTGTCATCAGGAACAATTCGATACTAAACTGACATTATTTTGTACCTGGCGAGTAGCATTTGGCTATGATCCAAATCAGTCGGCAGGTTAAAAAAATCCCTCCGAAAACAAATCTAGAGGAAGAAGGAAAATAAACTACAAATCCAATAACAAAATAATATCTTTTATGTTTCTGTTAATTTCCTTAATAAATCCCTTGAAGTAGAGACCAGTAAACACTCGTTGGAACATGTGTTAATTCCAGAATGGCAACAAAAAGTTACAAGGTGGCAAATAATTTCTTATCACTCACAGCATATCAAATCGTATATCGATTACGAAAGAAAATTACCGTAAACTAACCTTTAGATAGATTGAGAGTTCCTTAACATGCAACCCTTTGCGCCAAACTAAACTAAACTTCGTATAAAAGGGAACAAAAATCATAAACAAGCCAAAAGTTAATGAAACAAATATTCCCTTATCATCCCACACTGATATTTATGTTGGTTTCATTTGTAAACATATGCGTGTGTGTGTAAGCTTGTGCTTTAATATTTGTATTTCAGTTGACCCTCTTCAAGAAGAAATCATACATTAATGTAGTCCTAGTTTTATTCGGTTCGATCAAAAATTATGTGTTCATCTTAGATTGAACATTAAATGGGCACAATAAAAATATTTCTCTTATGCAACTCGAAAAAATAAAGTTTTGTGAGATTTCAACAGATGAGAGAAAAGTAGGAGCAAGAGTTTTATAAGGAATATCTAACGCTGTTAATGGATCATTTTTAAACTTGTTTCCTTCTGTTTTTTCTTAATTTAAATCCAACATCCTTGCGATAATAAAAGAAAAAAAATTTTAATTGAGTAGAGAATTATGTTACTCTTCTCATTAATGTATACAAAAGGGATGGAGCTGCTCGTTTATACTTTTCACGCGAATAAAGTAACGTTCGTTTTGAAAATTCCTTTTGTTGTTTTTGCACAACGATATTTTTCTGGAAAATTAAGCATTTTGATAACATATTGTGATTGTGTGGAATCACAGGATTTTATTACAGTGATATTTCTTTTTCAAACTTTGCCACTTAAATTTTTTTGGAATAAAATTTTGATTTCTTGTGAAATTTCTACAGTTTTTCTGCCAACTCTTGGAAAAATCTATTTTAGCACCCTATTGACGGACATCATTAAACTGACTCTCCTCTCCACGATACGCCTTTACTCTTCTATATACCAAGTGTCTGAAATGCTCCTTCTTGTAAATGGAGAGTTATTTTGCCACAACATGTCTAGCTAGTACAATCGAACACTGTCAGTAAATCAATAATTCCTTTGATCGTTCAAATAAACAATGATCTATGTAGAAGATGTTTAGTTGTAAACAAGTAAACAACTTGTTGCTCTCTTACACACAACTGAAAAAAACCTTCAAGTTGCTGCTATCAAATTGCTCACAACTGTTTTATTCCTAATGATTATTGTTGGCCTCTCAACATTTCTACTCATCTATTTCAGACGCTTTTATTGGGGAACCTTTTTTTCAATGCATTTTCTATAAGACACAAAAGAAATGTAATACACTCGCATAGTGATACATCGATGGTAGAAAAAAATTTATAAAAATCCCAAAATAAAAACAGCAAACAAAAATTACCAAAAGCATGTAAAAAATTCTTAACAAAAAGTAAAGGCTGAAGATGTCGATGTTGTTGGTTTTATTGTCAGCATTGTTGTAATTGAAGTGGTATCAGTAGCAAGATGAAATAAAATAAATGTCATGAAAGAACTCATTGACAGGCACATAAGCACACTGGTTTTATGACCAACAGATATGACCAAAATATATGATTACCATGTGTCGTCCGTTTTATGTCCTATAATATGAGAAGGAACAAACAACAACAAACGCAGCAGCAACAGCAATAATATACAGCAGTACTTACACATGTACAATAAGCAGAACGTGTACGAATGAATGTGTATTGGAGTTTGTAAATCCTTGAGTTCATCTTAATATTATCTCTCACAACTTTGTAACTCGTAAATAGGCATTTACTTATTTTGTATGTTGCATTCCTTTGGTTCGTTTTCCTTGACCACCATCATCTATTTTAGGTCGTTGCTTTGTATTGAGTTTCTTATTACTCGTATGAGCATCCCAATAGCCATTGATCCAGGTGGGACGACATGTGTCTTTCTTTACAACTTCGGTCATAAAAATCAAAATTAAATGTATGTTATGCGTGTTTATGTTATTCTCACTGCTCTTGCTGTTGCTTGCGATAAGAAACCCTCTCCCACCCGCACGTTTACAACAGAAATCTTCCTTCGTATCATTTACTTAGTTCATTGAAGTTCTAATAACTTTTGATGTCATTACATGTGATAAAGCAACTTTTCTTATTTCACATTTCGACCACATTTGCTTCTGTGTAATTTTTACGCATCCATTGTAAGGACGTTAGCATGAAGAGATCCTTTGCGTTCATGTTTAATAAATATTGTTCGCATTTCATTACAGATGAACTGTATTTTTACGTGCGCAATAAATGTGGTCATTCGATGGATTTTAATTTTGCTGACTTGACTGTGTCCTGCGATGGTACTGAAATAATACTGTGTCCAATTTAGTTCGTTCTTCGGAGGAACTTTATGGTTTTATGTTTGTGGAATTATAACATGATGAGTCATAAAAATATACGTGGAAGTTTCAAATTATAAGGTTGATTGAATGTTTGTAACCCATTAAATATTTATAGCAGAAATGGGGTTCAAATGAAAATCCTCGTAAAATATGAAAGATTCTTCTACTTGAAACACAAACGTGTTCTTCAATCATGACTTTGAAAACTGTAACCCTTTTCATATTAAGGAGAAAATAGAGTTTTTATTTATATTAAGGACACTCATTTACGTTCAAAATTGCCATCTGTGCAATTGCACAAGTTTACGAGACTTGTTGCATGAATAATTAAGGTAAATTTTTTTAGAAAAGTCAAATTAAAAATTAAATTAATTAAATACTAAAATTAGAAATTTACATGTAAAACTTTGCAAGAAAAAGGAAAATTAATAAATATTTAACTTGTTTGAAGAAATCGTTATTGGTAGGATAGGTTTGGTCGAGATGAGGCGCCTGTAGACATACACTTAATCCAGTGGCTCGCATTGGTGTGCGCTCTTAACTATGAAATAAAATAAATAAGATCCACTAAATATAAAAGGCCCACGCACATTTAAGTCACTCGGTGCTTCGTGCAAAGTTCCATAGAATTCACCTCTTAGTTGAGTTATGTCTGGTAAGATTTGCAACCTTAAAATGATGCGTTCTTAAGCTATAAAATGTTCCATTATTTCTATATAAGCTTGATTGCTTTGTTAGAATAATTGCATTCTTTCTAATGTCGGCCTTTTTTGATTTCTGCATGCTCGTCGGTTTATCTAGATTCGGGTCACCCCACCTGATTCTAGTCACTTCTCCCACCGTTTCATTGATCCACAGTGCGATAGGGGTCATCTTTGCCCAATTTTCTAATTCAGTCCTAGTAGTCTCAAGAAGCTTGGCATAATCCAAGTTTATTTTTAGTAATCATTTCGCGTTGATTGCCACAGTGTTTTTTTGTTGTTTACCAAATATTACCTGGTGACTTGGCACTCATATGATAAGCAGCCTCCCACTTATCGGCTGGTGTTGATCGCTCCGTCCTTCTTCTTACTCTTTCGACCTCAATTGCCTTGATAGTCCTTTGGCTATCAGAGAAGGTGTTGACTTCTGTTGGCTTTCGTCTCACTGGTATTTCTACTTTGTGTTCAGGAGTACATTTCGGTCCGTTTTTGTCCCTAGTGTAGAGTTTTTCGTATATCAACTGATCTCCAAAGGTATTTGCGCTAGGGTTTGAACAGGAGTCTCTGTTTGTTATCAGTGTTTTATAGCTAGATGGTACCTGGCTTTTGGTAAAAACAATAAAAAATAAATAAGCCAAGAAGTATCCTGCTTTCATAGAGAAAGAAATGTTTTTTAAAATTTTTTCTGCTCTACCAAGATTGAAGATAGTAACTATTGAAAAGTTTTAAATTTATTTAAAATAACTTGTTCAATAATTATAATTAATTAAATAATATTTGAAAGCGCACCACCTTATCTACGAACGTCCGGAGCAAACTATTTTCACAGTATTATTCCGGTCTATATAAGCTACGATTTCATTGAAAAAGTCCTTCAATTTTGAGCAGCTTGGCTGTGTATTCTTGTTCTTGACAGTTCATTTCCGAGACTAAAAAAATTCACCGTTTGCGCCTTCATTTATTGTCTTATTCCGTGAATTCAGGAATATGTGAATTGAGATCTAAAAAGGGTGCAGCTTAAGTGGTTGGTGTGTGTTGACTAGTAAACTCCAGAGCTTTAGATGTAGATGTGCGTTTGTTCAATAATTTGTGTAGAATTTTTTGCTGAGTTAAATTGCTATGAAGATAAACATAAAATCGCGAGGTGCTCTGGTGCTCAATTATTAATTCTTTTTATTTTCTCTTTTTACGATAATATAATTTCTTTTATAATTTAGACTGCCACTACAAATTGAGCAAGGGAAATACAATTTTTATAAACAAAAAACAGAAACGTACTACAAAAAATCCAACATACGCACTTAAACCTCTAATACACTTCCGAAGATTCGCATACGTGCACAACAAATATATATGTATATGAAATTGTGCACATTCGCCTATTTTCAGTATTTGAAACCAGCAATAATTTATATAAAATATGCATTATTTTGTAAGTCAATAACAATAAATAAACAATAGATGGTGCCGTAAACGGGTAAAGGGGTGTGCAAAGCCACAGAGTATGGATAGCGGGCTTCGGTCCCCCAAAAGCGATCCTTTCAATTTGAAAAAAAGTGAAGCGCTAAATACCAAAAATGATTCAGCAAGACGGGGGACTTGCCATAATTCAAAGTTATCAGTTTCTGTGACACTTGATTTATTCCGGGACGATGAGATTTCACACAGAGGCAGCATTAACTGGCCTTTAAGAATGCCCGATCTTAAACCTATTTTATATTTTCTATGGCAATATCTGGTAGGTAAGATATACGAGATAGTACTGACGAATATATCGATATTGAAGAGCAATATCACGTCAGAATCAATGAGTCAATGCCTTGTTACGAATTTCTGTTTGAGGTTAGATGAGCGCCAGTAGCGTGACAATAGGCATTTAGACAATATTGTATTTTCAAAATAAGTTTACTCTTCAGTGTCTTTAAATGAAACATCAATAAAGTAATTGATTAATTTTATGTTATATTTTTTCTACTATTAAAAACAGAATACCCTTAAATAAAATTTTAAGGTTAAACATCTCTGAAAAGGATCTCTGAAGTGTTGCATATCGTTGGATATAACTTTCTTAATGAAGTTTTAAAACTTTTCTTTTACATTAAATTTTAAACCTAAAGATTGATTTAAACCTCCACGTCCATACTTATGAAGAAAAAAGTAATTATTAGCAATACGACACGACAATACAGCTGCCTGGCTAATGTTTTATAAAACCAAAACAAAGAGTCACGCAGCTTAAAATACAATGAGTTCGCCCCAATATCAATGTGACTGTATCATAGGCCTGCCAAATAAAACTTCCAAATACGAAATACTAAAGAAAAACAAAACATGTATTGAAAATGAAAATAAAAAAAAAACAAACCATATGAAACCATGAAGTTAAACCCCACAAACAACAGGGGAAAAATTGCATAACAACCACAATTCGGATTTTGATTGGATTAAAACAAGTATTTGGCGTCAACAATAAAATGGGTGACGAGTGACCAACAAAACAGCCAAAAAAAGTGATTCAAACAACTAAAATTTCTAAATGGTTTTAGATCAACACACTCATGTGTGCCACGAATATGTTGTCCGAGTCGAGTTGTGGTGGGGTCTCAATGTTCTCTCACACAATAATTTTTTTTTAATCACTTCATATCAATAGTGATCAAGTAGAGTTGGACTACAAAATTGTTAGTGTGAGTATATTAGAGGCAGCGGGCTAGTGTTACACTTAGAAGTTTATGTGGCATAATAATTAAAAATGGAGCTGATTCTTGATTTGATATTCCGACAGGGTGTTTTGATGTAGAATTTTGGAACGAATTTCCGTCATCCCTTGTCAAGTTTGGTTTGGACAAGGGATGACGGAAATTCGTTCCAAAATTCTACATAAAAATGGAGCATTAATTGTTGGAACAAATGAAAGTCATACTGATGCGATCACACATTTGGCCTGGATTTAAAATAATAGTTTGTGAGCCCATTTCTGGAAATTTGAGGGAACTTCATTTTTTTTTTCTTAAGTATTAAGAAAATTGTAGCGGAGACTTTTACACTTACATGGTTGAGCCGCTTTTACCATGAGAACATGTTGAGCTTTGGTTTCAACTACCTACACAGTGGTATTTTCATATCGGACATCTTTATAGCCGCGAAAAAGAGAATCATAAATTTTGTTATCGCAAAGTTGAAGGTATCATTTGTAAAAGCCCTTTCTAAGCACAAGCAAAATTGCAAGAATACAGAGGTGTATGAAAGGAAATTGGATGGGGTTGTCGGAATATATCTACGATATTAACATGCAAGATTGCATGTAAATAAATTTAGTTTAATTATGTTCGAGAACTCAATCCCTTTTAGCTATCTGCAATAGAAAGAACAGTAAAGAAGGGTTGGATTTAAACAACCACGAAATACTTTGTTTTTTAGTTAAATAGCACAAGTGTGCCAATTTATATGGAGTATGCCATCGTTCAAATTTCCACAGCTCCTGCGAGGTCCAATTTTAAGTGACTCTGCCACATAATCTGGCTGAATAAAAGGAATGTTGACTTTGAACATACAGCTCGATCGCGTCATACACTTGCGACTTCAGAAACCCTTTTCAGGGGAAGCCAATTCCTGTCACCATTCGGAAATTCCCGTACTTTCAAGTTTACTGTGGCGTTTGCTGTGTGTAATGTAGTCACGTTTTGCTGAAACCAAATATAATCCATGTCTATATTGTTCAATTTGGACCAACAAAATTTATTATCAGTGATCTTTGTGTGGGTGCTTGAACCTTGCGTGTGATAGCGGGATCCCGCATACATCAATCTTGCTTATTTTTAGATAATTTTTCTGTCAAAATTAGTAATAATAGCTTTATTATTTGGACATGCCGATCAATCGTGTAACTTGCCTTAGTAAGTTCTTATCAGCAGATTTGCGAGACATGGTCGTCACAGAGCATTAACTTTTATTCATAGTAGAGTTGTGTCACACAAAAGCGGGTAGACCAGATCATTCCTGTGAAAGTAAATATCCCATCGTAAAGGATTTGTAATGCATAAGTTGGCCATTACTTGTGGTTGCAAATAGTTGGTTACTTATTTGCATTTTTAGCATCCTCATGGCGAAGTAAATCCAGTCATTAGTCCGTTAAACCTGAACTAACTGGCAGACTATACTGTCGATATCTGCATATTTCCAATACGGTTGCGAAGAAGTGTGCTTCTCAAACATTGCACCATTTTATTTAAGTGTTTACGGAGTTCTGGTACTAGATTTTATTGACAAATTAAGGATCGCTATAAATTGGAATATCCACTTTCGATTATCTGAGGCACCGACGTCACAAATAGCAGATATTTCTAACTGCCGAATGCTGCAGTAATCCTTCAACGCTGAATCCGAGCACGTTTTAATTTCTCTACTCTGAGGCCTTTTGGATAAATTCATAAACACAAAGTGTGAAGAGTACTATGGCTATAAGTATGTTGGCATACCTCCACTAACTAAAGCATTCTAGTCCGCCGAATACAATAAACGTATCTGCTTTTCGTGGGAAAATTTTGCAACGAATATAGTGCTCTGCAAAAAATATTCTCTAAATAAGAAAGAGAGTTCATAGTTTTTAGGCAATAAAGGCTTCGAGACTTTTAGAAAATATTTGCTTAAAGTCAGCATAAGTGACTTTCGACAGCGACGGGTTTATGGGATTGTCAATCATGTAGGAAAGGGTAGATATTAAGGGCCTACTAATTATTTTATTTACTTATCAATTTGTTGCAATTTACGAGGCTTTCTACTAAATACGAACTATAGCACGCGATATGTAAAATTAGAAATATAAAATTAATGAAATTTTGAAAAGTGTATTTGCGGCTTTCCATGGACACCAAACAAATAGAGAAAACACGAATGTGTTGACAACTCACGACTGCCAGGAGGTGTGTATGGCTGAAGTTATATGTCTCCTCATTTTGTTTGGTTTAATATTGAGCACAGGAAGGATGTGTTTTCCAGTAGTTGTTTACGAATGTATTGTACACACGAATACATATAAATGGCCAGGAATACGACACAGATGAAAATGATATTGATGGGGTTCGAGTAAATGAATAAATATGTGTGCATGCAGTGATATGGCAGCAGTGATTGTGTTGTTCCACAATTTTTAGGCAATTAAGAACGAAAATATACACAATATCAATTCTAATTTTTATGATTGTTCTGTGATTTGGTTTTTCATTTCACCAGCAATGCCACCGTTTTATATCATCAGGATATATTTTCACACACATTTACACATACTCCAGTATTGTTTTTGGATATTGTTCGAATGTCCTCTGACAGACGGCCTTATGTTGTCGTCGTACTCGTACATATTTTATTGTAGAATTTGAATTTCACATTTCAAAATCGTGCACTGTTTTCGTGCTCACGTCCACACTCCACAAGAGTAGTGATTATGTGCCTGCTGTACACTTGATTAGATCTTAAATTTTAGTGATTTCAATTGCAATTTTGGTAGTCAATTGCTTTTCCTCAAATGGAAAAAGGAGAGAATAGCTTTATGTGGACGACAATTATCATTCATGTTTTATTTCCTTATTTGCTTAATTTGCCCAATTGGATATTTTTGGTTTTGATTACGTTTTGTTTATTACGCCAGGAACAGAACAGAATAGAATTTAGACTATTTAAATGTATGAGTACGTATGGTAGTCACACTTGAGAATGAAGGTTGTATTAAACTGATAAGGATTATATTTTTATTTATTGAAGCAGATGTATGTCTACTTTATTGGAAAAATCTTACACATCCCAGTATTAATATCGCGGTATGAAATTGGGGAAATATTCAAGTATTTTAATACCAAAATGCAATTCGAATATTACTTAGATAAAACTGAACTAACTGTAGGGTATTATCATTCATGTTTAAAGTATAAATCAAAACGAAAAATGATACTGAAGATGATATGGAATGAAGAAAATTCGTTCCAAATATTTACATCATTTCTCGTGTTTAGGTTATAAAATTATTTCGTAGAAAAAGAATTGTTTTACATTCTTGAATTGATATATCGGCAGGGTGTTTTGATGTAGGTTTTTTAAATGAAATTCCGTCATCCCTTGCAAAGTTTGGTTTGAAGGCAAACAGGTTTCGGCTAAATGACATCTTCAGTGTCATTTTTCGTTCTGCACTGCTGCTCAGTTGAATTCGTCACTTACTCCGTTTGACTGTGAGAGTTGCCATAATCATTTATATAATTTAAAATGTAGATTATTACTTTATTTTCTCTTCTAAAATACTTGAGTACATATGCAAAAATAAAATCAGCCGTGTTCGACCAGAAAGACGGCTACAGAGGCTTTAAGGTAAGACCACAACTGGTCAATAAAAACCACTTTAGGTATGATACTAAATTTTAAATTCTAATTAAAAGCGTTAGTAATGAAAATATATAATTTACTACATTATGATTTCTACAACAATGTGTGATATAATTTAACAAATTTTAAACATTACTTTAGTTAATATTTAACCATTATATACTCCGTAAAAATTGCAACATGTTTGGGTATAACCATAAAATATGCACCAGTATTATATTTACAAACATTGTATAATAACTATACAAAAATATTATAATAACTCTAACCATAAAATGTTCTTAATAGACGTAATATGTAAAATTCTGTTGGAGTTTAATCAAAGTATTATGGTGATGTGCCTTAAGTGGTTAGCGGGTTGACTATTAAGCATTCGATAGCTGTAAAGGCCTGCATTCGGACCTCAGCCGCTGCTATAGAAATATGATTTGTTCAAAACCATTTAATTATCTTAGATTATGATCGCCACATACAAATTTTGTGTCTTTAATTTGTCGAGATTTGGTTTAACTAAAGGAGTCAGCGGAAAAAATAATTTTTTTTAATAATGATTTTTCAAGTTTTATTTTTCGCTTAAAAATTATTATTTTTTCTTAAGTTTTGCCTTTCGATATGATTGTTTTGGTTGACGCTTGAAGCACAGTTGTATTGAGCAAATCCATAGAATTGCTAGGGTTATTAAATCGGCATTTAAAAGCAAGTAATGATGTTAAACTTTACTTAAAAGGGCTGCATCCAAACAACTACAGTCTCACATTCTTGAGCTACAAAAAAGTGGAAGATAAAGGTAAATCCATCGAAATATGCTCATGTAACGTACCACCTCAGAAGAAAAAATTGTCCAAAAATAACAATAGCAAATAAAACTGTTCCAGAGAAAACCCACGTTATATGTTTGGGTATGTACCCAAATCGACACCTAACTTGTTCTCACCATATTGAGGCAAAAATTAAAATAAAGCTCAGAACAAATCGACTACACTGGCTAATAAGTTCTAACTCAACCCCGGCTTGGGAATACAAAGTGCTCTTTTACACATCCGTTAAAAAGCCAATATGTGTATCAAACATCCAGAAATTTGTTCACTAACGACCACTGGATAATTGCAAGAGCGTTTGCATATTTTTAGATTTAGTTCCCTTTAATTATGGAGACATAATGTGCAGATCTCCTACATATCATTCTGAAGTTGTTTCAAAATCCAAAGTGTTTTAACGTCGTCGACATACATTAAAATCTTACAATATTTGGATACATAAAAACATTTTTGAAGAGAAGTGTCAGCAGGCCTGCTTCAGTAGGTCCTGTATGATTCATATTAATGCGTTTTTTCGTTTAATCTGCACAAAACTTCATTAATATAGAATAAAATCAAAGGTATTTTAAAGTGATGCTCACTTGTTTTATTCCATTAATATCATATAAAAATTAGTTTATTAGGGTACATTTATTTGCGATTTTGATGGTCATTTATTTTCATTGAATTTTAACGAAGGTAAACGTTGTTAAAATTATATTTGTGAATCATCAAACGAACATTACTTCTTTAGATTTTAAATAGCATCTTAAAGACAATCTGGTATAAAAAGCCAATGTGGTCACATAGCTGCGGGGTACTGCTTGCGTATCCAGAACTTACAAAGAAAACAGTCTAGAATTTTCCGACTTACCGTCTGCGCTCCTTGGTATGTAGGAAGTTCCCAAGAAGTAAAAACTGACTTGTACGTAAACCAACACGTGCTTCATCCCAAATCACTTGTATCGAATTTACTGCAGAAGCTGAACAAATCTGACGCAATGAGCCTGACGAGACGATTCTGCCTACACAATATTTTAACGCAATAAATTTAGTTACTATATTGGTGATAATTAATAAATAATATTTTAGAGATATGATTTGAATACTTAATGTGAGTTTCTTTTGTAAAGCATTTATTGAATAAAATAAAAATTTATATATTTTTATTAAATTGCAATCTATCAGTATATCCTGATAATAAGCAAATTTGTTGAAACGTAAATATGACAATTGAAGTTGAACTTTTACATATAAGTTCAACTATAAAAAAAAAATCTTATGGTTAACTAAATTAACAAAAATATATTAATAAATTGTATGAATATTACTTGCAAATGATTAATTTATAACAAAATTTTATATATATCGTATAATATTAAATGTTAACAACAATTAAACTAAAAAGAAAAACTAAAAGTTAATAAAAAAATAAATAACAAAAAATTATACAAAAAGGGAAATATGTATTAACACTTTTTTTTATTATTTTTTTTTTTGTTAGTTCCTGATTGGAAGATCTAAGATATGATATCTCTTAAGTCTATTTATTTCATCAGTTTCATCTAGCAGAGTAATTGCCAAGGGGTTTACATGATTACTAAGTCTTAATAAATATTTTTCACTAAAGGAATTAATTGTATCTTTTATCGTTTTAATCTTGAGGTCATTGTGAATTGCTTCGTCAGTAATATACCAAGGTGATTGAGCTATAAGTCTTAGTATCTTTGTATTATTTCACTATTTGAATGACTTGCAGTTTCCCATAACTGAATTTCGTAGGTACACACAGGTTTTAAAATAGCTTTATAAAGTTTTAATTTGTTTTCAATATTAAGTTGAGATTTATGACCAATTAACCAGTAGAGTTTTTTATTTGTTAAATTTAAGTGCTGACGCTTAGTTTTTATATGTTGTTTCCATGTAAGTCGACGATCCATGTACAAGCCAAGATATTTAGGAATCTGAACATTATTAATAGAAAGATTAGGACAATCTCCCTTTCTAAGTGTAAAAGTGACATGTACAGATTTTTCTGCATTTACTTTTATTTTCCATTTCTTTAGTCACAATTCAATTAGATTTAACTCATTCTGTACAACATTAGATGCAATTAAAGCGGAGTTATCTGCTGCTAAAATTGCTGTGTCATCTGCATATGTGCAAACATTAAAATTTTCTAAGATTGGCAGGTCGGCTGTGAAAATCGTATATAACACCGGACTTAGTACGCTGCCTTGAGGGACCCCTGCTCAAATACCAAAAATATCCGATCTCTCATCTGCGATTTTTACATAAAAGGTTCTGTTTTGTATATAAGATTTTATGATAGAAAAATATGTAGCTGGAAGAAACTTTTTTAATTTAAATAAAAGACCATTATGCCAGACTCTGTCGAATGCCTGTTGAATGCCTAAGAATACTCCAGAGCAGTATTTATTTTCCTCAAATGATTTACGAATGATGTTGATTACTCTATGGCACTGTTCAGGAGTCCCATGCTTTTATCTAAATCCAAATTGATGATCGGGAACAATATACAAATCTTCAAGAATTCGTGACAAACGGCTCAAGAAAATTCTTTCAAAAATTTTTGGAATCGGTCTGTACGATGTTATTTCATTTTCCGGTTTGCTTGTCTTCTTAAGCATTATAATCTCAGCACATTTCCACTGAGATGGAAAGTGACTTAAGCGCAGAATAGAATTAAAAATTATTGTCAAAAATAAAATGGCCTTTTTTGGTAGATTTTTAACAACTCTGGCATCAATATTATCATATCCAGGAGACTTTTTTGAATTTAGGTTTTTAATTTGAAACTTGATTTCAGAAGGAGGAATATGCTTTATTGGTAAACACATTTGATAAGGTGCATCTAAGAATTCTAATATTTCTTCATCTTCTGTAGGATTGCCGATTTGATGAGTTTTAAAAATATCATAAAGGTATTGCGCAAATGCCTGTGCCTTTTTTGCGTCTGACTTACACCACGTACCATTACTTTCTTTAAAAGGAGGATTTCCATAAATTGTGATTGTTGTTAATTGATGCAATATTAATGTTGTCGAAGCTATCTGTTGTTTAAGCTATCTAAATGACGTTTAAGATTTTTTGTTGCTTGGTTTAGGCGTCTTTTGTCCAAGGGATTTCTACGAATCTGACAAGCTTTTCTGAGTCTTCTTTTAACTCGAATAAGTTCACGAATCTGTGAAGAGATTTGAATTCTATTTTCAATAACAGGTAAAGTGCTTGATGGATTCGACAAGAAAGCAGCTTCATGGATTAATTTTGTAAAGTACTCAACTGCATTATCTAGCTCAAAATCATATGTTATATGCAGGCTTAAATTTAAATTTCGATCAATCCAATAAGAAAAAGATTCTGTATCAGTTCTATTTGTTACAAACTTTTGAGTTATACTACTAAGTTGCGGAGAAGAATTATACGTTAATAATACTGGTGAGTGGTCTGAGCTAAGATCGTAATTATCTAAGATACTAAATTGACTTGCAGGTATTCCAGCATAAACAAAGAAATCAATTAAGTCCGGAATTTTAGAAGGGTCGGAGGGCCAATAAGTTGGTTTACAAGTTCAAAGTACAGAATAGTTCTTTGAAGTCAGACTCGCATAAAGTTCTCTGCCTTTTGGATTTATTAGACGCGAGCCCCACCAAGGATGCTTTGCATTGAAATCTCCTCCAACAACAAACCGTGGACCAAGTATTTGACAAAAATTGTTAAAGTCGTCACAACTAATGTTATGACGAGGTGGAAAATAAATTGCACATATAGATACTGAAAGCATGTTGCATTTAATTTTAATGATAGTAGCTTGCATACTTTCCTGGATGAAATGTTCTTCTTGATCATATTTGATACAAGATTTAATTAAAATTGCTGAGCCACCATGAGCTCTTTCATTGGGATGGTTAGCATTTATCAAATCGTATCCTTTAATCTTAAAAAATGACTTGCTAGTAAAATGCGTTTCTGAAATTAAAAATATATCAATACTGTTTGACAGCAAAAATGCTTCAACCTCTCGTAAATGATTAGAGAGACCGTTAGCGTTCCCTGTTGCTAATCGAAGATCTATTGGCATAATTGGGTACATAGAACTGACATCATATTAAGAAGGGAGTTAGACGTTCCTTTTACGGCATCAGAATAGGAAAAATTTGGTGCTGATTGGGGGTTGATATTTTGAGGGGGGTATTCGGAAAATAACGTTGTTTTGTTTTTGGCATGATCCTTTTATATTCCTGATGTATAGTACATCCTCTGTAACTTGCAGGGTGTGATTCTTGACAGTTTGCACATTTGGCTGGCAATGTCTTGCTTTTTGTACATTCAGCTGATAAATGATTTTCTCCGCATTTTACACATTTATATGGTTTGTTGCAGTATGAGCGGGTATGTCCATATTGTTGACATCGGTGACATTGAGGAATATCTCTAGATTTCCGAGGAGGTTCAATTGTGATAATAGCATTATTGATAACGGTCAAGTTATAAATTTCTTTATTATTGTCACTTGGTTCAAGATCCAGAAAAAACATGGAAAGTAGTTGTTTGGTAATATTACTTCTAATATTAGAAATATTTCTTACTTTATGGCCATGATTTTCATTGAAGTCTTTAATATCATTTACGTTGGTTGAGTAGTGTAAATTTTTTATTATTACTCTGTACGCTCTCTCCTGTTTTGTTTGAAATGTATGAAAACTTATTTTTTTAAGCTTAACACTTGAGACAAATGTTCGATACGCACTAATAATTTAATTTAACCATAACTCTAACTTGGCCGTCTTTAAGAGCCTTATAGGAATATTGGTCTGCAGGAATAA
Source organism: Phania funesta (assembly GCA_963932375.1). Classification (NCBI taxonomy): domain Eukaryota; kingdom Metazoa; phylum Arthropoda; class Insecta; order Diptera; family Tachinidae; genus Phania; species Phania funesta. The sequence goes on along the minus strand of OZ010653.1, from coordinate 91,398,233 downwards.
CATCAGAAAAATATTTGGTCATATCTTTAATATTTGTTACATTTGGAATATATAATGGTGGTGGTTCTGGTTCGGTGGGTTTTGAAGTGTTTATATTTTCGGAATCTTCAACGGAATGGTCGATAAACCTATTGCTGCTCGATTTTGAGGATACAACATTGTTGATAATTTGTCTTCGTTTATTTACGTACAACATTGGCGAGTTAGGACGTTTTCTAGAGTTTGAAATAGTTTGCCATTCTATTTCGTTATCCTTTTGGTCGTCATCAATTTTATGTGCCCTATCACCAGAGCCAACGGCACTAGTACTAGCCATAGGGACTGCTTTATTTTTTGTAATTTGTATTACACTTATGCACTTTTATAAAGATAAATTTTTTAAGACTAAATACAATGCAAATATAAGAGAGGATTAATGTTTGTAATGAGAAAATGAATCGCAAATTTAAATTTTTATATTTTGTTAATATTAAATTAAATTTTTATTTTTATTTTTCAAAGCAAACGAAGCCTTTAGACGTAAAAATCAAAACTCAAAATAAGAATTAAGCATAAAAAATATTTATTTTTATGTCCAGAGAAAAAAATAAACGGAACCTCTGGAAAATACTTTTATAAAGGAGACATTCTTATATCAAGTTTAGTTTATTAAAGGAAATATTTAGGAGGACATATTTTCGCATTAAGAACCTGCAAATGGTTCTCCAAAATTATCTGATTTTACTCTGTTTAATAATTTTTTATGAGGTACGTAGAAATGAAGGACTTCGCTGATAAGGCAATAATAATTTTAACTACTATTAAAAAAATGATTCTCAAATAAAGGAAAACAATTTTGTAAATATAGAAAATTTTTATTACAATTAACCAATTTTTCTTACAATTTATATATTTAAAAAAATATATTCAATTAAGCAGTCCCTGTTATCATTCTATAGGGTTTATTGTTGGGAGTTTGTTAAAAAAAAGTTTGTAAAAAAAATATACGATTTCATTTCGTATGTTTCGGAAATTTAATTTCGAGACCATACCTGAATATATAATGAAAATCTGCATAATAATGTAGGTATCGGTATCTTTATTTGCCTGTATCTACAATGGTTCATAATTGTAGTGCCTTTCTACCGGTAATTTACCAAATTAAAATTAAAATTACAAACTGTGTAAATATTTTTTACATACTATGTTTGTAATTACATGATTTCATTTAATGTTTGTATATTTTGTCAGCTAACAAAAGGACGCTACAGATATGCAATATACTACAGCCGTTTCGCAAGATAATAAATTAAAATTTTATATCAATAAATTTTATAGCAATAAGCGGGAGTTAATAAAACCTGTATTTGTACAAATTTAAAAAGTTTGTCAAAACCTCGTTTATGTTAAAAAAAATTTTGAATTTCAACTGAAAATAATAAGAAATTCGTTTTTCTTGGTCACTAATGCGGGTTTCGTTTTTTACTAAAATATTTTAAAAATATTTGCTTTCTTCTTTGCTTGCAACTGAAACGATGCAGTACGAAACGAATGAGCACAACTAAAAATTATGAGAAACATGTTGGAAATCGAAATCGTTCGTTTTTGCAAAACAAAACCAACCTGTCAATAAATTTTCAACAACTTTTAAAATGTAAGTAAATACGAATACACTATTTGAAATTAATTTGTCACTATTTATCGCATGCTGAAATAATAAGATCTAACCCATGTTGAGTATAAATATTTTACAATTTAATATTACGCATACGTCCCGGCCGTGCAAATATATGCAGGTAATTGAATGTTAACTATACGACGCGTAGTATTTTTGGAGAAGATTCTGGAAACGAAGTTGTATTTTCATCGGTTTTTAAGCATTTATTAAGTAGACTGCAGTCGAAATGAAACACAAATTTGATTCTGCTATTTAATTCTTTTGAAACTGTTATTTAAATCGGAATCCATCATAAACCAATCATGAAACGTTTATTTAATTATAAACCCATGATGGCTAATGATGATTTCAACCTCAACTCAACCAGTTCGTTAGCAGAGAAACCCATGCATGCATGTCTTTCTTTGCTGGGATATCATGAAAAGCACGCCAGTATATAAATTTCATAAATTGGTTAAAAATATAAAAAAGTTATAACAATTCAACGAATTTTATTTACAAGTTATTTACAACAACAATTATTTTAAAACATAAATATTTGCATAAATGCAAAGCTACATAGGTTTATATAGGGCGTTATTGAAATCCCTGCTTTTAGAAATTATCAATAAAAAGATGTGAATATTTGTATTTAATCTAAGAATAGAAAAAAATTATGTTTGAGTAATTTCCACAGGGTAACGGCAAGAATGGCCTGGTAAGTTGTGAAGTTCGGTCTAGCGGGTACTGGGTCGCTGACAAAAGATGACAGGAGTTCGTTCGCGACATGGTTGGGAGGGCTACACAGATACCAACACCTGTCTCTAAGATTTGCTCGTGGTTAAATGTATAGTAGAGTTTTTTTTTGTTTGTTGTTGATGGAAATTATTAATGAAATTTTTGTGTTACTTTTTCATACCCGACAATAGGGTTGAGAACCTCCCGAGATCAAAGTGAGCTAGTCGAGTACGTCGTCGGGTCCAGCAAACCGTAACATAAATTGTTAAAAATAACACAAAAAATTAAATTTTATTCAAAAATTGTTTTCCTTCGGGAGGTTAATACACGCATTAACATTTGAAATAATAATTTCGGGCATATGACCATCGCGGCTGTTCTTGACGAAGAGAAGTTTAGACGTCCAATGTTCTTCATATAAACCGCGCCAAATGGTGGATTTTTCTTCCATATGCGGCGGTTTCGTAATTAATAAATAATCAGCCTCATCGCTGAATTTAATTTTGCGTTGAAGCGTCAGACCAGTTTAGAAGTGATTTTCAAAGTAAATCTGGATAATTTGGTAACGCTGATCAAGCGCCAATCTATTCCTGATCGAATGCTGATCATTAATATCAAATAGTGAACGCAGTATGACAGTAAGTTCGCCCTATGTATTACACATATTAATGCAGGGGGGATTTCGAAGCAAACCACCTTGGTTACGGGTCGCTTTCGATCCCCTTCGTTCCTCGAATTGACTTCAGGCATTCCATTTGTAATTCTCGACTGCCTAACCTTCATCGTCTCGTGCTAACACTAGCCTTTAATCTAATCTGTAGTGATTTTCTTTTTCCTCATAACAGGGTCTCTTATAATTGCTAGCATTTGTCTATAGCTTAGTGAGCCCATGGCATTCACATCTAAAATTGTGCACTACTGTCTCAGTCTCTTCCAGGCACAGTTTTCAGGCATCATATTCTTCGATTTTCATCTGGAGCAGATGATACCTGTAGTTCCCATGACCTGCCACTAATGCAATAATCCAGCTTAAGGTACTTCAATTATATCTAAGCTCATGAATACATATCAGCAATGCATAGGAACTTAGTTTGGATAGTGTTTCTGAATCATTTATTTGCTTAGTTCAAAATTGTCTTCTCCATTGTGTTCTACACTCTGCTTTGCAAAAAATAACGCAATTGTACCAAATGACAAATTCATTCTTTATGTCGGTTTTATTTTCTAAAAATTCTTTCAGCTAAACAGTTAATTAAATTTCGTTACAAATAATGATCCGGAATATATATACTTTGTTGGTGGGAGATTAAAATTTTAGAAAATTACAAACAGCTGAAGGTTTTTTAAATTATCTCTTGTTTTTTCCTGGTTTTATAACTTTAAAATGGTTGGTCTTACATACAAAATAGTTAATATAATTTTAGAGCGAAATGTTGTCACCCTTAATTTTCATATAAAGCAATTTTCGCTAAAAGTTGCAGATACAACATGACACCTTAAAAGGGCCCCCTTCCCTCTAGCTCGCCCTCTTACCAGCAGGACTCTTTTTTATTTTATATAAATACATATACCAATGACCAACTGAGCCAATTTTTTATAACTCCCGAAATTATTTCTCTCCATTCGTCTAATTTGATTGAGCTATTAGTGAATATAATTAATAGACTTATGACTACTACTCTACCAGTTGCACTTGATGAGCTGTATTACAATAATCAAATGTATCTTATGACGAACTTCATGAATAGGTATCTTTTAGTTGAATTATTTAGTTTTATATTTTAAAATTTATTAATCGTTACCTCTTTCTCATGCATAAAAAATTAGTCACGACCATTTTCTCAAGTGATTTTTCTATTCGGAATATGACTTTAAGTTAATTTTCATGACGAAGAAATTATGTTCCTTCTTTGTCGTTTTCTTTATATTTGTATAAATTTTCTTGTAAATAATAAAATACGAAAAATAAAAACGAAAAAATTATTGCTCATGCGTTTTAAGTACAAGACAGGACGTATGTACAATTTCTTTTATTTTCATGTTTTCAACACAGACTTTCATGTTGGAAATGATGAAAAGTTATTTACTGCCAAAGCAAAGAAAACCTTGGGTTACAGTGGATGTATTTTACCAGCCAATAACATTTGTTACTAAAACCATTTGTGGGGAGGTTTATATGAAGTTACATAGCAAAAGGCCCACTACTCCTGATTTGCTCTAAACAATCCTCGTAGAACAGATAAAACTAATTTTTTAATCGCCGATATAAATTTAAAATAATGTTGCTCTCAAAACACTTGCCGACAATTTACCATTCATTCGAAACAAATTTATTTTGAAATTTAATTCTCAAATAAAATAAAACGTTTAACTGCCAGGCTACAAAAGGATATAAACCTCAATACTTATCAAATAATGCCAATAATAATATTTTTCAAATTTAAACAATTTACTAAACTAATGACCGAAGAGCAAGAGAAAAAAAGGAATGAACAAATAAATAAACACAATAAAAATAGCAAAATAAAAATTGTACAGAGTGGCTGAAATCCTATTTTGATTAGACCATAAACTAATTTACATATAAAACCTGGTTAAAATGATTGCACATCTGTTATCGCTTTTAATCTGTTTGCAAAGTGTGTTGTTATTAATGATGATCTCTCTTTTTAGCTGCACTCAAAGGCACACACACGTATATATACACAGTCGCACACACATTGAAGCATTGGGTTATGGGCAGAAAATAGCATTGGACGAAAAAGAAAAATAGTGCACAGCGACAACAACAAACAACCAGCCTGTGTATCAATTGGAAAATGCCAATAATTTCATTTTGTGTTGAACAGTTGTACAACAACAATCAAAGACAGACACAAACCAAACAATAATTCAACCTACACATTGGCACGCATACGAAGGCGGTCTGAGAAGTAAAGGAATTAGCAAAAGATTCTTTAATTGTTCAATCTAGTCTAGAGATATTTTAGCAATATTCAGCCCCACTTTTTAGTTGAGAAATCTTTTATCAAACAAAAACAATTTTTTATTTTCTTCCCGACTTAATACCACGGTATCCCACATCAGTATTTGCAACTTTTCATGAACATGGCTGCAGCTGAAGAAGTCAGCATCGGTTTCAAAATTTTCATCGAGTGCAGAGTTTCTTTACGCTTTCACATTTATGGTAATAATGTCTTCAAAGTCGTACGGCCTGATGCAACCAAAAACTTTATTTTTTGATCAAAAAGTCGTTTTAAGACCGCCTTCGATCTCAATCAGGTTAATACACAATTCGTGCTTACATATTGGTTTATTTTTCGTTAACTATAGGGTGTCTCAATGAGAGTGCACTATTTAAATTTTGTGCTATTTATTTTCCGTGAAAAAGGCGATCCTCTTATTTACAACTGGACTCTATGATTCTTCCAATTATTCAATTATTCAAAATGGAGTGCTACACAATAGAAGATCGCATTACAATAGTGAAAACCCAAATATAGTGAAAGTCGCGCTGGGAATACTAGCAAAATTCTTGTGGCCTCAACTGATTTCAACGACAAGTGCTTCCATCAGGACGGCGCCAACTGCCACACCGCGGATAAGAGAATCGATTATACGCAGTAACAATTTTTATAGCGCACTCTTATTTAGACACCCTACATTTGCATGTAGACGTGTGACTTCATAAGCAGTTGAGTATTTTAGAATTGATTTTTCTGTGTGCATGTGTGTTCTTTTTTTTTCTATCAATTGTGTTGTTTAGTCTCTCGTTGTATTGGTAACCCCCAATAGAGTAAACAGCAACTCGGACAATAAGCGCTTTTGGCACAATATAATCAAAGCCACAGAGTCCAACAAAAAACCTCAGCATTTCCCCCCTTTTTACACCTCCTTCTGTCGACCACATAACACAAAATTCTTTAACAATCGATATGGAAAATCTATTGCAACATAAACACGCACATGCACACACACTCACGCACACATTGTGACACAGATCGCATTGAAATGGTTTGTTTCATTGGCGAACATGGTTTTTTTCGTCATGTTTGGTTGAAAAATCATCAATTTTATTTAAAATCACATTTTGATCAAATTTTATGACTATTTCACAATTGGAGACCGAATTTTATTAGATTGTCGAGTTTTTATTACAACACAACAGCAACATACAAACAGACAAAAAAATCCAGCAAACTATTCCTATAGTTTTATTTCGAGGCAGTGATAATAGAATTATTTATCTTTTTTTTTTGGAATTAATAGAAGTTCTAAATTATTTAAAACAGGTGCAATAAAAATCGACTATAACTAGGCAAGCGCGACTTTGCAAAAGGTAGAAGTGGAGGGTTTTGACGCCAACTGACTGATCTATTGTGCCATTCAACAAAGTTGGAAAAGTGGAGCTTAGAGTCCTTCAACTTAGTCAAGTTTTTATTACAACTTGCAAATATGTTTAGTTGTCATTGTTTTGGAGAATGAATTGTCCTATTTTTCATCGCATGTCTCCACGCTTGGACATGATAGATGACTTCTGATTTTCGGTGATAAAGAACGGACTAAATTTGAGCGATGACAGACGTTTGTTTCCAACTGGAGTAACGATTGCTTATAATTGAGATAGTATCCCTTTTTAGCCACTTTTGCTTGATTATTTTTTAATCATTTCAAATGGTTTATTTAATATTTTTACCACTCTTGTCATGCAATAAAATCCGAAATAGAACCCGCGACAATTAAACATCTTAGTGGTCTATTGTGACAACATGAGATACGCTTAAAAACTCGTGAAGAACAAGGAGTGCTGAAGCATTCTTGTATCCCTACGGTAACAAGAACATGTCATCCACGTAACACGAACTAACAACTTAATTGACAAGTAGTCATGAGATCTAATACAGGTACCGGTAGATACCGTTAGATCATATCTAAGCTCTTGTTCTCTCGATATAGGCGACCGATAGCTAGGAATTTATTAGATTAAAATGTACATTTTTAAGATGTTCAGGGGCCCAATTATTGCATTTAATAATTTTCCATTTAAATTCCCCTAAAATTTCGTTCTCTATCGAATGCTATAATTTGCCCATGGAACTATTTTCGTCTGCAATTCTTTGTTCGCCAGATGCTTTAAACGTGGTCATTTAAATATGGTAAATTTATAATTGTTTTCTAATTACAAGAAAGTTAACATTATTAGGGAGTCGAGACGATTTGTATTAAAATATATTGTATAGAGATGACGATGCAAATGATAAAAATGATCAAAATATTAATCTCTCTTAGTGTGTAAAAACTTTTCAACTTAATTCTTGTTTTCATGGCCTTGCAGCATAGTACTAAGTGTTGAATAAAAAGCATTAAGCAAGAATTTATTTGATTAAATTTTCGCAATTTGGAGGCGTTTTTTGCCTCTAAACGATTCATGATGACTTGCCAAATCTTACTGAAGAGAAATATTAATACAGTTTGACATTCTCAGCTGTCAAACCAGAGTTATCGACATCGATATCGATAGTTCTCATGCAGCAAAAAAATCTAATATAACAATTAGATTTAGGCATAATAAATGAAACGTAAACAATAAAGAAAAGGAGTGTTTAACTTGCAAGCATTTACTTTCTTCTTAAAAACCAAATATATATTTCTTGTAACCGGAAAGAAATTTATATAAATTTTTGATTTGATTTCAAGCTCCAGCCCCGAAAAATTAAGTAGACTTAGCATACTATAATTTATTAGAAATGATATTTTATAAGCGAAGATTTTTATGTTTCTATTTGAAATTAACAACCCCGATCACGTTCAATTTTTTTTTTTAATTTTTACCCCACGTTGCCAGATTAGTTGCGGAACTAAATATTTAATCGTTTTGAAAATTTACTTATAAACCAACAAATGTAACATAAATCTGAATTCTTACAAAAACGGATATATCAGGGAAAAATTACCATAAATAATATGCGACTTCGCCAAAAATTTCATAAATGCGAAAATTTACATGAAAAGGAAAAATTTGAATTCAAAACACGATTTTAGCCAAAAATCGAAATCAACCACATTCTGAAAATATACCACAAAATTAAATTTCACCTAAAAGTCTAAATTTTCGCACAACCAAGTTTTATAGCAATCCACGGAATTTTACTAGAATATAAATAACCCAAAAACAGAATTTCGCTAAGATTTCATAAAAAATGGTAAAAACCCCAAATTTCAGCGACAACCTGAAATTCATAAAAAACCGGAAATCCTTAAACATTGAAAATTCATTTAAAAACCAGATAGCAAAAAAAATAATCGAAACTTGACAAAACCCAAAAACCTAATCTTACCAGACGTCAATACATCGCTGAATCCAGATACTGTGCGTTCAACCACATCATCTATTCTTAGAGTCAACGGAAGCTGCTTGTTCGAAGTTCTATGTACTTCTTTTTATAGTAGAGTATTACATAGATACTAACATGCATATATGTATATGTGCACTTGCTTGAAACCCAATACACGTATCCTCGTAAATAGACATTTGTTAATGAGTTTTAATATGTATTTCTGCTGATTGAAAATCTTACATAAGTAGTTGTAAATAAAGAGTCCAAAAATTCGCGTCCCTCTCCGACTAACGATGCAATTCCCCACCTGACAACGCCCCTGGGCCAGAGCACTCATGGTCAACTTTAACATGAAAATTGTCTTTAAAATTTTATTTCACATATAAAACTTGTTCTGTTTTTAATTTAAAAATTGAAAATTAAACTCTTTACTACTAGTTTTTGCCGAGCTTAGATCGGTTAAGATTAAATTTATTCTTGCGCTGAAAGGATACAGTTGCCAAATGCTTGACCTTACCCCTAACAAACTCAGACAACATGAATGTTGCCACCCACCCTTTAGGAAGGGTAAGGGGAATTTGAAATTTTTTTAATATGACAGGGACTTATCACACCGCTGTAGGTGTAGTTGTCTGTATATCTTTAGGTAATTATAAAACTAACCATGACTCAGCGACCTGTTAAAGTTATGCCTGACAATTAAACCTCCAAAAACCCATTTAAAGTCTGCACAACCTTTAACCTTTTTACCAAATACTTTAGACCTTATCGGTTTGAACGTTAATTTTGAAATTACTTTAAAACGTTTTACATGCACATGAGCTTAAATTATTTTGGGTTTATATTTCTAAAGACGTTTCCCAGGGTTTGACAAAAGTGTGTCTTTGAGGTTATATTGAAGCAATAATGCACACGTTTGTTAAATTTGTTGAATGCTGGCTGTTCCACCGTTATTGTGGCAAACATGCTATACTCGTAATGATGGTTTATCTATGTTGCAAAGTGTTGGTTTTCGTTATCTGACTGAAAGAAGCCATTAAAAGAAATTATGTTTGCGAAAGTGTAAGAAAAACTAAAATTGGAAACCAACAGAAGTACACACACACACACACACACACACATGCACTCACACAAGCAGCCTTTTGCAAAGAGCTTATAATGCAGACAGTTGTAGAAAGTGGCATTTTAAATGTGGCGTTTGTAATGGGTTTTTGACGCTTGGTGTCGTTTGTGCGAAACAACAAACTTGCATTGAAATGAGAAACGATTATGTTGCGTACGGTAGCGTTAAAACTAAAATAAAGCAACAAAATAACTTTTCTACTTTTTTCACTAGTTCGTTTGTTGTATCTTCAAGTTATTTGTTTTGGTATTTAGCAGTCCTTTGGGATAATGACTGTTTATGGAAGGAGAGTAGCAGCAAAAAATGCACGAAGCTCACAACAAGACTTTTAACTTCTTCAAGGCGTCATATTTTTTTATATATGTGTAGAACTGTCTGTTCCAGAGGTCGCTACTGTTTTTTCTTCACATTTCATTATGGTATCGTTGTTTTCCGCATTGCTGTTATTTGCGTAAATTTTAAATAATTTTCTTTTTTTGCTTTTCATTTTGGTGACTTAATCTAGTTTGTTTGTATAGCTGAGTCTCGGTGTTTTTTTTTGCTCGTCTCTAATAATTTGTTGTTATTGATATTTATTTATCTCGTTATGCTTTGGGTGAGGTGAGTTTAAGTTGACAATTATTTGTTTTCTACATCGTTGGCATCTCAAGCAATATTCTATTTTGTTTGTAAATGTTTTACAAAATGCCAACATTTAGTTCTTCAATTGCGAAGAATAATAGGTTATTTTAATTTAGCTAAAAAACAGATTCCGAAGCTAGAGAAAAATATTATTTTAAACATCAAGGTGATCTAAAATGTAACTATTTTTTTATTGGCTCGATTATCGATTGCAACTGAACTTAAGTGGAGTTGCCAGTTGCCAAAATTACATTATGGATGGCAACTTACAACTGACAGCTGATTATTTCAGTTGTCATACTGGCAACCATATTTTTTTGGTTGCTTTGAATATTTTGTTAATTTAAAAGGCAAAAAATATAAAAAGTTTTCAAGTTTTCGACAAATTTTTAGTTTTTTAATATCTAAATATTCTTTTTTAATCCAACATAGTTTAATTGGCAACAAAAATACAATTCGAGGAACTGGTGAGGCATATAGAAGCAAATCCAAATATTGCCCTCGGAGTACGAGCTTTTGGACAGACAAAAGCTAGTGTTGAACTAGTATGGGCTGCACATACTTTCAAGATAGGAAGTATTGCTGTAACTCGATGGCTTTGTCTGAAGTCGTCCTTTAATTCTTCCACTAAATAAATGACTGCTTCTTTGGGAAGCCGAAAATATGCCTTAAAACTTAAAAAATACATTACCCTTTAAATCTATTTTAATATGCAAATTAACTTACAGGGTAGATGGTAGTTCTAAAGGATTAGAATTATCCCTTAATTGTTTTCTAATGGATGCCACATTTTCTACTTCCTCGTCATCAAAAAATAGTTCCCCTGAACTTATCATATTTAATTTGGTCGCCAGGAACAGTTTTCTGTGCTTGCCTTAACATCCAACGAACCATGCTGGAGAACTTTAACTCACGAAGTTGTTATACAATTAATTATTTGTTTTTGTTGTTTTTTTTTTATTTTTTGAAAATTTCTTTAAAGTTTTATTATTAATAAAATCACTTCTTTACAAATTTATTAAATTTTCTTTTCAACAAAATTGTTTGTTTACGTTTTTGAATTAGAGATGTGTAAAAAAAGAGACCTTTAGGCAACTGAACAAGGTTGCCTTACATAATAATATGTTTGTTGTCAGTTGCGTTGCTTGCTGACAACGCAACTGAAGTTGAGTTGCATTCGATAATCGCGTTGACTGAACTTAATTACTCTCAGTTCCTTTATCTTCAAATAAAATACAGAATTTAAAATTCAACTCAAGCAACTTAACTGATTCTATGTAAGATTTGTTCCATTATGTTAATTTGAAATCTATACTTTGAACGCAAATACTGCCAAATATTAAAAGGGTGTGAGGAGGGAGTGTTTCTAAACGCAAAAGTTAACGTTAGAAATTATTGACTTGGGTTCTCTAAATTCCAACAAAGTGAAAGCCTTTTCATTCAGGACAAGCCGTTTCTATCAATTGACGCGGTCATGTTGTTTTATTTGTTGATCGATCTACCAATTGATATTACTCCATTAACAAAGACTGTTTCTTGTTATAAATGTTGCAAATTTACGGCCCTTTAAATTGAACTCTCCAACGAGACGCAAATTTCTATTGTAACATTTAAAACGATGCCAATTTAAGAGGTTCTGATAATAGCCAAACAGTTGGCGCGGATTTTGGTCCGGCATTATCTGATGGGTCGTGCTTGCTGTAAAAAATTGGTGAGCCTACTACCATCAGCGGCGAGCGCTGCAAATCAATGACTAGCAATTTCTTTTGGTCCGTACATTCCGCATGAACAATTCAGCGTGATCGGATTCAAAGCATGAAATTTTTTTCGTTTTAGATTGTGCCTTACCCGAGGCCCTATAACGCCGATAAACTTAAGATTCCAAACTTCAATCTCAAGGCTTAAAGTTAGATAAATTCTAAAAGTACGTGTGGTTTTATTAAAATATAAAACATATTATAGAAGAAAAAAATTAATTAGCATTTATATTCACATTAGGCCATATTTCGTTACGCCTTTGTATAGCATCATCAGGAAATAAATGAATATATAATTAATGTAAATTTTTGGAACGAATTTCCGTCATCACTTGTCAAGTTTGGTTTGGAGTCAAACCGGTTTCGGCTATGTGCCATTTTCAGTGTCATTTTTCGTTTTTTAAATAAATAATTTAATATATATAACTTATTTCCTGATGATGCTACATAAAGGCGTAGCGAAATATGGACAATAAATAATTAAATTTTGTTGCAAACATTTTATTAAAATTCTCATTGTAAATAAATTAATTTAATTAAATTAAATCAAAAGGTCAAAAAACTATAACAATTTTCACTTATAGAAGAAATAATTTATTTCTAAAACCTTGTTAGGCCTTTAATATTACAAAACTATCATAGCTAAATATCACAACTCCGACAAAAGTTCTCAGATTTTGAAAGAAAGTTTTCGTTTTGCTTATAGCACTTTTACATTTCCGCACATCTTCGAAGAATGAATGGAAGATATTGAGAAGATGAAATACCCATGTACGTTTGCAACATCTTTCAAAGTTAATGAAATTGGATTAATGATAGCAAAAGCAATAATGTACCACTACAGTATGTTGAATAAGTTAAAGTTATGCTGGAGAATGAAGATGGTAAAGAATTCAGGAACCCTTCCGATATTTCTGAATACATACGATATTTTTGTTTGATTCGGTACGGAACTTCTTGCGCGTAGGATATTGAAAATAGAATCGTTCACAGAGAACTTTTTGCATAGCAGACACAACAGCTTTATACATGAAAGTTAAAATTCGACCAGAGTGGGCCCCATCCGCAAGCAGACGACATTAATACATCTGCTGAATTTTGTTTTATAAATTAAATAAAATACAAAATTAAACTTAAAACAGGAGTTGCTGTCCGCTGGATATAACATGTGAGTTATCTTCGCCTTTTAATGCCTCGATTTTTTTCGTCAAAAGACTAGCAGCATGTTCTCTCTCAGCAACATGCTTCGTTACATTTTTTTGGCATTCAGTTTATTTTTATTTTAATGCAATTTATTTAGTGATGACACTAAATTTATTGAAAGATATTAAGTGGAACAAAATGGAATGGAAACGTCTTACAAAGATGTTGAACACTTAACCCTGTACAATTCTTATGGGAAGAGTTACTGAGAGATACGAGATGTGAGCAAATGTTAGTTTTATTTTGTAAGTCAAGAAAGAAAAATTTATATTTATTAATACGATAATTTTATGGAATATTCAAAAAGTTAAGTTAGTAGAACACTGAATGAACAATATTAAGTTTCTCAGCACTTTACTTGCCCAAAGAAAAAAAAACATACGATTCGGGTCAACTAAATTTATGTTGCACGTAAGAGGATTATTATGCAATGCTTGATTTTTTTTTTCTTTTCCTTGATGTGAGAATTTTTTCTTCCGAATATCTAAATATTTCGCTTAAAACGGTATAACCGCGTCAGATAATTGGGTGGCCATGTGATTGTCAAATAAATTAAAGGGCTTGCTATTCAATGGTCAACAAATATTGTATTGGTTCATTACTTGAGGAGCACTTTACACATGTATAAGGTTGTGATTGTTCGCCATGTGGCCCCAACTCTGGCAATGGTTTCGGTTCTTCCCGTGTCACTATTTGATTGAAACTTAAAATAATCGTTTACCATGCTCAAGAGTTATTAAAAATGACCTGTTCCTAAATTATTTTTTAAGGTGTTTTACATTTAGCAACAGAATGTAATGTATCAAGTACCAGCTAATTTAAACCAGCTTCTCAGAAATATTTGAATCGTAATCGGTCTCGCAACAATAATGATTGTTGCCCCAACTCCGAAGTGAACGAAATGGATATAATATTTTTTTACTCAGACAGAATCTGCATTATTTCACTGTGTGCTGAAACATCATCATTAAGTTTGCTCTTACAGTTGCTCTTATTTACAAGTTTAAAATCAAGCCTCTTAATCTTCCCCTTAATGGATTTACTAAGAAGTCAATGTTGACATCATATAAATAAATATGTTGACAAAACTATTTGATGTGTTTTGGCTTTTTCAATATCGGATTAGTTTTTACATTCTTTGCTATATTTGGACAAACAATCAAATCCTCCAATATTGCAAATCTATTCTGACTACAACTAAGTCTAGTGTCACTGTTAACAGAGCTTTAATTATAAGAATCTACTTTTAAGTCTCCCTTGGCATTTCTTTTTTATTTTTATCAACTTGGACATCAAAATCACATTATCGTCCTGCGTATCATCATTAGATAATATCAAATCAGCTTTCGAGTTTTGAGCTAAGCGCCGTCAAAGCCATTGAAAGAATGTTGGGTCACAGTAAACATATTACTTGAATTCTTTGAAAAAGCTGACCCAGAGCTGAGCGATGAAAACATGCGATTTGATACCAAAATTGATGTGGCAAATTTTCAGGTTAATCGAATGGTGCCCACCCGTGCCATAATGCGGCCAAAAGTCAAAATTTTTAAAAATCACTAAAATCCTCTATTTTGTGTTATATCATTTATATTTGACAAGAAATACTGTAATATAATATTTTTTCCTTCATTTTGATTAAATTGGCTTATTGTTTTTATGTTAAATCAATGAACATTTTGTATAGGTTGGGAAGTCCTTTCGGTAATCCTCTACAATGTGTAACAAATACTGTCTATTGTATTCGTTGTGTGTTAAGCATCTATTAAAGTCAGTTAGTAGTTTAACCCTTCTTTCGGTGGCATCATTCGCAACAGCAATGCATTTGAAGATCTGCTCCCCTTTACAAAATGCTTCGCTCTTAGGTCAATTTGACGGATCAAAGCGTAAGAAATCTATAGAAATTTCCAAACGAGACAAAACGTTTTGTTTTGGTAGTCACAAAAGAGCTTAAGTCCTTGGATGTGAATAATTGTAATTCATCAACGCATGCACATGGGAAAAAATTAGATGGGAAAATATCAACACCATCACCGATATTGTCTTTATCGGACTCTATCTGCAATACCAAAACCATCTTTTTCTTTACTTCTGAGTCAAGTGCAACTGCTTCTTCTGATAAATACCACATACGGTTCCGAAATTTTTCTAACAGCACTGCAGATATATTTTTATCAAAATAGCCAATAATCCTCTTTATCAGTTGGATATCTCTATTAGGTGCTTCAACTGCATTTGCGGTACTCAACCAGTATGGAATATAGAGGCCTATTAGGAAAATGCTCATATTACGAATTCCATTCAACTGACTCGCAAAAGTTTTAAAGTGTACTTGAAAAATATACATTTTTAGACAGTAGGTGTCCTTGGAAATTAATCTTGCATGAGACGTCGCTCCGGTGTACGAAATGTAAAGTTGGGAATGCTATCACCAAGAAAAATAAATGCAAGTTGTAGGAGTTCTCTATAATTATGCCGAATGTGGACTTTCGCTAAATATTCAATATAAAAGTGCTTGATTGTTTCGCGTTCCTCCACAAATAGGACACTCAAAACTTGTCCATCCAGCATACATGTGCTGTATTCCTTTGAACTAAATGTGCTCCATTCCCGTGCAAAACGTTCAAGAATCGCCACCTCTGGGCCACTTGATTTTCCGAAATTAAACTCAAATATAGAATTTCTGCAATATGATGGCGACATGGTAACCACAATAAGCTGCGATCCAGTTTGCGTTCCAATAAAGTTCCAGCACCACTTTGAGAGCCAGTATTTGCAGAAGTTGTATCGAAACATATTATTTCTAATGAATTCAGCATATTTAGTATTATCAAATAGTCGTAGACTGATTGCGCGATTGCAGCACCACTTCCACCTTTAATGATGGGGATAGCTATCAATTTTTCAATGTTCTCCGACGTGAGCACAATAGCCAAGCGATCAACTTTATCCAGCAATTGCGGGAAGTAGCTTTTCGTCCCAATGCAAACAAAATGTGTTAGAGATCTAAAAACTTAAGCTCGAAGAAAAACTTGTAACTTAGCGAAAACAAAAAAATTACCTTGAAATTTTCAATAATTTCTTTGCCATGATGGCAACAATATTTTTTACGTTGTTCACGCAAACTTGTGCAGTTCAGATCAAGATCCTCAATATTGTGACCCAACGCTTTGGCAGTTGCACTCATGCCAGCATCCATACAAGCTATCATTCTGTCGTCTATAAAATGCTTTTTTCCATGTTTTCGAATCGGCTTATTGGATCAACTTGGAATGTTATCAGTGTGTTTTACATCCATCGCATCTACATCATCTCCAGTCTGTACATGCAATTAAGCGTACAAAGAAATATCAACTATGCGTTCAAATACTATATGATAATTTTCCTTTCCAGTCTTTGTGCCTTTCTTTTTTCTTTATTTGTGAAATTTTGATCGACACAATTCATGCAACCAACACTCCCATTTTCTCGCTGCTTCCTTAAAAAGTCTCTATCTTCTGGAACACTAATAAGCTTGAGAGCGTCGACGTGGGCAATGTCAAATAAATTGTTTAAATTGTCCTTTAAGTCAGTTTCTTTTTGGCGATTGCTCAGGAACGTAGATTTACATCCTTTTTGGACTGTTTTCCAATCTTCTAAAAGTTTAACGACTTTTGCAGCACATGTTCTTTGATCTGGCGTTGGGATTCTAGCTTTTTCCCAAAAAGGCAATAATTCATCCAACACCAATCTTGGACTTTCTTTAACTGTCTTATTTTCACAACGTACATAATAATAATAAAAAAACACTGAAGCACTTGCTGTTTTGATGGCAATTTCATACTACATTTACCAAGTTCACATTTACCAACCAGGTACACATTTGTGTCAGCAAATCGAAGCCGTTTCAACGATGAATTTGTCTTCAGAGCCATTTGATTAAGAAAATTAGCAAAGTATTTTATTTTTTATAAACTTAACCTTTCTCAAGAATATTAAAATTTGCAATAGCAAAATTATGTTCTCAGTAACTCAATGGGAAAAACGGTACTTTTAGACAAATATACAGTTGTCAACAGCTCAAAGCGTAAGAATTTTGAGGCAGTTTAAAAACAGCGACCAACAAAAATGTTTACCGTTTTTTCCATAATACTTGTTGGTATAAATATTGCTGGCAGTTTTTAATTTCTATAATTACTTTTGCCTTACTTCAATAACAAAAACACCATACATTTTTGCATCTAAGGGCTCAATTAAACATTTTAATACTTGTATAAATGCAATTGATTCTGTTGGCTTGTATATTTAAACTAACTAACAAATTATAAGCGATCTTCTAATTTATATGTAGTTGTTTTATTTAGAGTATTTATAATTATATATATATAATATATATAAAAAATTGATCAAATGCAAAACAAAGAGCATTTTAGTGATTTTTTAAAATATTGATTTTTGACCCCATTATGGCACGGGTTGGCACCATCCGATCGGCCTGAAAATTAGCTACATTCGTTTTGGCATAAAACCGCACATTTTCATCGCTACCCGTATTAAAAATTCAGTATTCCTCTACATGTGCGTTTTGTCCTCTCACAAATTCTTACAACGTAATGGTTGATATTTGTACCTACTTTAGACTTAGAAAAAAATCTATCTTCCCCCTTAGTGCAAAGCACGCATGCTGCAAAATTTCACAATGCTGTCAGTATGATTCCTGTCTTATTTGTGCTGGTGCTGTTTTCATGGGTGTCGTACGAGAATAGCAATAGCATAAAAAAATTATGAAAACGAAGTGCTATTTTGTGACAGCAAAAGTTTTTGATTTTTGCTATTGCTGGACTGTATTCAGTTTTTTAGTAACTGTAAAAATCATTGTAAATAAAACTTGTAGAAAATATAGCAAAATAATATATTTTTGCTGTGCTATTACATTAGGGATACCTCAACCGTGTTATACTTTACTCATTGCTATGTAAAAAACATGTATAAATTTTGATTTTTAGGTTAGGACCTTCTAATTAGCCGATGGTTACTATGCTTCTTGGTCTAAGTTAATACATAATTTGTAAAAGCTCTAATTTTGTATTAAAATTTTTCAACATTTTGTTCAAGCGATTTTACAATTTTGTTCTCTAGGTCCTGGGAACTCTGCTCTGACTTGAAAATTTAAGATAGAAGATAAGACGGAGACAATTGGCAACTTGGAGCACAACACTTTTTTTTATGGTAGGACCAGCACTCAGGGGATGACCCCTATTCGTGCAATGCATTGTGCTAGAACTAGGAAAAGAGGTTATGGGAAGGAGGACAGAGGGAGTAGTGCTTATTAACATTTGATTTGAACTTTTCCACAGAGAAAGTGGGTGGAAAGACCTCTGCTGGAAGCTTATTCTACATACGAATGGTCCGGCTAAAGAACGAATTCTGTCTGTAGTGCGTTGTGCGATCCACCGGCCATTCGACCGCTCTTGATGAAGTACGTGTAGTACTGTGTTAGTGGGTCAATGTGTCAGAAAATAATAGGTGTCTAAAAAGAGTATCTCTAATACTAAAAATTATGCTCCTACTTAATGTGTCGACCATGAAAATGGAAACCATCCGCCCCTTGAAGTAAAGCAGGCCAGAGCATAAATAAATAACTAAACCTAAAATTCCCCAAATCAACAGAATTATGGTGAAGAGTTAAAATGACATCAGAAACACAGATGATAGTTGGTGGTTCTCCTTGTTGATTCATAAATATTCAAACTGAACTGAAAAAAATGGTTTAAAAATCCAAAACAACAAGTTGTTGCTTGTTAACATATTCCAGAGCAAAAAAGGACATCAGTGATGAAACCGAACAAAAATTGAAGTGACAAGAGACTGAGACGCTGACTTAATCCATCATCATTTTCTGGGTGCACTCAACTACAGTTAAAATATTTCTTCCACTTAATGAAACTCAAAACTTGAAAGACACCAAGGCCATGATACAAGTTTATTTTAAAGAGAAAACTTCAAGAAGGGTTGATTTATTTATGTTGTCGGCTTGTCAGCAATTAGAAAAGTTAAATACACAATGTAAACTGACATTTACACAGATACTATGTAACACACACATTCTCGCGCATATACATACACACCAACACCGGCACTGTTAGACACGAGTGAATAAGACAATGTGTATGAAAGCAGTAGTCGTAGTCGTGTTAGAATTCGCACCTTGAAAACATCCTGTTTAGTCAATTGTGCCTGCTTCGCTTTTGTATGAATATCATTTTAATGTGTGTGCGTGTATGTGCTGCGTTCTCTTAGCGCTGCTTGTGGTAAATGTATCGTGAAATGCTTTAATTTGACGAAAGAGTGATGACATCTCATTAATATTCATTGTGGTTTACTTGTGAATTTTGTTTTTGGTTCTGTTTATTATTCTCACTGTTGTTGGTGCCGCTACTGCTATTTCTATTGTTGCTGCCGGATTTGCCACCCATTAATCTTGTTGTTATCCTTATTCCTAACAACGACTCAACGGAAATAGTTTTTGGTTTTGTTGGTATTTGATTGCTATTGTTGCTGTTGCTACTGCTGTTGTTACTGTTATAAATCTCAGGATATGTAGGTGTTAATGAACCATATAATGCGTGCACATTTATCAAGGAAACACTAAAGAGTTAAGAAAGTTTATCATTTTGCATAGAAAAACAAATGACATCTTATTCATATTCATTAAGTCTTTAATATGTCAGATTACGTCTAAAAGAGAAGATTGATAAGAAAATGAAGTATGAGAAAGGAAGGAACTCTTTTTCGAAGGGATAAAAGCTGTAATGTAAATGTCTACTTGAATTCTATTATTGGCTGAGAACTATTTTTCGGCTGATTGACAGACAATCGAAACGTATAAACATGTTTCCAATAAAAGGTGGTTTAGACGGTACGACTTTTCGTACGTAAAACTCAATAGAAAATAATGTAAAAATTCATCCGTGTTTTAAAAATAGGTGTAACAATTTTTTGACTGAATTTTTTTGTATTTACACACACCATTGGCAAAACCTAGCAAAATGGAAATAGATGTCACAAAACTATCAAATAATTATAAAAATACACACATCCTTAGATACAAATCAATTTGTAATCTGAAATATTTCCAAACATAATAAAAAAAAATTAATGAAGAGTAACATTCGGTATATTAACAGCTGTTTTTATGTCATTTTTTATTTGTTTATAGCAAAATACATCCCTGATCTGAAAAATTTAAAAAAAACAAAAACAGTCATACCCCTGTCATATCTTCATCTGTATTTTCTCTCAATGTCGACCGTTCATTAGATATTATGATAAGACGATACAATTCGTGCTCTTCTACATAAAAATATTACATGTGTTAAGACTTGTGGGAAAATGTAAACCACCCTAAAGCTGTGTTTACATTTCGTGTAGAAGTCAAATGGAATCTCAAAATTTCTATCTATTTGAATTTCAAGTGTATGCCAAAATCAGTATTTTACATACTGTTTACAATACGTACGTTACACGTACATACATATGACGTAACCTCTTCTTGTTGAAAACGGAATTGATATTCCTAAAACAGGTGATTTTCAAAGTGTATTTCGGAGTAACACATAAAAAGAACTCTACAAAAATTTATAATTTTAAATAAATGTATTCCAAAACAATTGATGTTGTTTTATGCAGCATAATTAAAATAGCAACTGCAAAAACTAACAGTCAGTAATTATTGTACGATCAATTAGGGGCCGGTACGATAGTACAGAAAATGATATACGAGGTTTGTTCAAAAGAAAATGTGAATTTTGAATTTTCGCGGGTTGTGTACATTCGATTATCCAAATTATCTTTGTTATGTTGGTACACATGTGTTAGTCATATGTTGGCATTATCAGCCGATTTGGATTAGTAGTTTGTTGCTGACAACTGAAAGTTGCAATCATGTCAACAAGTGAAAAAACATTGAAACAGTGAAAAGTTGCAGAGGTTGGCATATCAATCGGCTCATGCCATGCAATTTTCTCGAATGTTTTGGGCAGGAATACTACAATGAAATTATGCAATGTTTGCGTAAAGCAATACGGCTCAAACGATCGGAATTGTTGAAAAAAAAAATCATGGATCCTGCATCAAGATAATGCACCAGCTCACACACTAATGCTTGTTCGTGATTTTTTGGCCAAAAACTACACCCTAATCATACCTCGACCACCTTATTCACCAGATTTGGCTTCCTGCGCCTTTTTCCTATTGCCAAAATCGAATAGACCAATGAAAGAAAAGCGTTTTGCCGCAAATGATGAGATCAAGTCAGAATCGAAAAGCGCATTTCAGAAGTGCTGTGAGGATTGGAAAAAGCGCTTGGGGAATTACTTTGAAGGGAACAAAATAGATATTGATGAATAAATAAATAATTTTCAAAACAATTCAAACTTCACCTTTTCTTTTGAACAAACCTCGTATATTAAATTATATTACAAAGAAATTAATCAGGAGAATTAATTATAGAAATTGATATTGAAAGGGAAATGACTTAAAACCGTAAATTCTGATATTTTTTCTCCCCCATATTTTTTTATATTATTTGAATCTTTAGCGTTAAAATTATTTGATATTGGTTAAGAAATTATTCCCAAAATTAGTTGAAACATACAAAAATTTTAAATCGTTCAATCTTTTATATTAATTCTAGTACTATGTTCCAACAAATAAAATATGTAGAGAAATATTTATTATATCGGTTGCACAATTTGAACGACAACATCTAATGTCCAAAGCTCATAGAAAAATATACTCTTGAACAAAATTTTGCTGTAAGAATAAAATTATTTTTTTGTTAATAATTTCTATTACAATAGAGAAAAAGTCAATTCGTGGACTAGCTTTTTTTGTGTCCAACGGCAGATAGTTACATCTTGTTATTATCTTCTTATTTACTTGTATTTGTAATAAAAAAAATTTATTTATAATAATTAATATTAATTATTAATACTATTTCTATAAACTAAAAGCAAATATAGATATAAATTAGTGTAATTAGATTATGAACAGGAATTAGAAAAAATATATTGGCTATTTTCAATCTTATTTTAAAAAAGCTCACTACAGAAATTTGAAAACAAAAATTAACATTACTGAAAACAGCTGTTGTCACATAGTTTGCCACATGAAAATAGGATATGCTCTAAATATTTAAAAAAAAACTCACACATTATGTTTGATAGGGATCGCACTATGTGTGGACGTTTTACATATTTCATTTTGATATTCCATATGACTTGCACACGGAATGTAAACACAGCTTTAAGAGAGATTCAATGTTAAAATTAAACAAAACAGGCTGTGTGTTGGTTATCAACGAAATCTTTTTTTCTGCAAAACAATCTCCACTTTTAAAACTTTCTTGTAGCCGGATAATAATCGCAAAGAAAGAAGAAGTAAAGGTATATATTGTGTAAGACGATGACTCCCGTTTAAAATTTGTGTGTGCATCAAAAACCCGCTTTTTAAGAATGAGAACCTGGGGTTGATATTCCGTTAAAAACACCGAGTTTAATAAGGTTAATTTTAAAGAAATAATAAACTAAAAATTCTAGTATTACAGAATATCTAAGGAAGGATTTAAACAAATTGTTCGCTTAGAAGTTTTTGCTACAGCATCGTTCACGTTCGGAATAAATCCTCTGCAGAAGTTTTTGCTATCACCTTCAGATCCGCCTTTAACAAATATGTCTGCCGTTATTCACCGTCCCAGAACCTGTTTTCTTAATACCAACACGTTGCACTGCACGAGTAGCAGTTGATACGTTCCATGTTCGTTATTCATTTATTGATCGGTTTTTGTTTAATCCGTTTTACAGTGGCAACAAATTATTAATAAATTTATTACTGTTTGGTTTGTTGGTTGAAAGTGTGAAACAGCCAACTGCATAACAATGTCTAATGTCTTTTTTAAGCCAATTCTAATTATAGGCGCCATTATTATTATTTTTTTTCTTTTCTATTTTGGTTACACCAGTAGCAGTTAGCATAATTTATTCCTTATTAATTCCATAAATATAAACAACAATATAAATACTGATTTTACCATTTTCAGAAAATTTTGCGTCAAAATGAATTTTTAAAATTAATTTTCAAAACTGCAATATGAAAAATTTTCTGCATTAATGCGCATTGTTGAGTAATAATTTTTCATGTACAGCTAATGTAGATTTGTGCCTGAGTGAGGGCCTGCAGTCGTATGTGTGTGTATATATGCTAGTTGCAAGAAGGGGTACGTACAATCGCAACAGTGATTATGAATGAATGTGATGCTCGGTGCTTCTATTATTTTTGTTGTATTTACTCTTGTCCTTTTTTTGTTTTGTTTTCTTTTTTGCAATTAAGTAAAATATATTAGTCTCGCAGCTGATTTAATTATTTAACATAGAAATGGGCATCCTAGAATATCTCTACGCTACAATATGAAATGCACAATGGTAGTAGTTGTAGTTTAGTGCAAACTAAATATCCTTGCTAAAGAAATAAATGGTCATGCGAGTAGTAGTAGCAGTAGTGGTGGTGGTGGATGGTAGTTGAAGTATTGCACTCACATACATACATACAATATTTATAGGAAGCAACAAAAGGTTTTGTTCTTTTTCAACAAACACACATACATACTCACACACATACTATCAAATGTAAAATATGAATGAATATAAACACAGTCATAAACAAAACATATTTATTTATCCCAAGCAGATGCCAGTGTACTATGAAGCACAACGAGCTAATGTTGAACGTTTCTCAATGCTAGATGGGTAGCTATCGTTGCTCCATCAACTAATGCGTGCCGTACTCGTATGCAGAATGGGCACTAAAGCTTGAAAAAGAATTGAAGTCTGATAAGAGTTGCCATTAAGTTTGTACTCAGGTTGGGACTACATTTACATTAATGAAATTTTTAACGAAAATAGTGTAAAGGTGCTCATGTCCACGAATGTAGTCTAAGTGGGAACTAGTTTACAATTATCTTTGCTTAAAGGCGACAAAAGGATCTTTAAAGCTTTCTTTACAAATGCATCTGGCAATCTCTATCCTTTTGCCTGCATCCATCCATTATAACAGTTCGGAGTAGCATCATGTAATTGCAGAAAAATGCGCGCATAATTCATATCAAATGACCATTTTTGAAATCCTTTTATTTTCTATTATACCTCCACCATAATGCCAGGGCACTAAAATATACCCAAACACCTTTGTTGCAAGACTCATAAATATGTTGGGTTGGTGCAGAAATAACTTTCTGTTTTCAAACACAGGCAAACGTTGCAAAACCCAGTGGAAGTGTTGGGGTGTTGTAATAAAAGACTTCATTTTTTGTACGCAAATAAAGTTTATTTTAGCAAAGTTTAAAAAAGGAAGTATAATTAGGAAAATGCATGTAACACAAAAAGTACAATTGAGTTGCACCAAAATACACTACGGCACAACGAAGGGTGATGCCAGATTTTCTTATTCCAACAGGAAGTATATTTTTTGCACGATCTACATACATATATAAACGAGCTTTAATTAAATTTCCAGTTTGGTAGAAAAAAAAAATGTTGTAAATAATCGTGGCGTTTTCTTTTCTGGCAAAAATTATTCACATATTTTACACTTTGTATAGTGGCTCATATCTAGAAACAATGCTAGCGTGAAGGTTCTTTTCAAAATATGTCGCATCATGAATATGTAACATCTTTTACGCTCAATTATATTTAAGAATAATACCGGGTTTCACGTCCAATGTCTGTGGTTAATCACTAGAAAGTATTAACCGATCAGAACACACATTTCTATCTTACAGAAAAGAAACCACTATAAATGTTCCAAAGTTAATTTGCAGCGCTCTGCAGATCAAGCAACATTCTGATACAGTTTTCAGATAGTTACCGCGGTATGGGCCCCTAGGGGTAATAAACTTTGGGAGCGGAGGATTGATCTTATATATCGATTCTCTAAGAGACATTGCGGGGCTTTTCGTAATGAAAATCTAGCTTAAACCAGGCGCATGAAGCAACCGTGACATCCAAAGCGTAACAGATTAGAAAATATAATTATTCTACTTTTCGCAATACAAATTTGACACCTCTGTTGATATGCGTGCTCTTATGCTGAGTATGGAAGCTTTTATAAATGTACTCGTATGCCACAGTTTTGCTTTTAATCAGTTTTTAATAATCTAGGTTGTACAAAAATATTATTTAATATTTTTTTTTAGTGGAAGCTATCACTCAGACAATTAATGCCTGCTACTTATTTCTTAATCATTGTGCTTGCTTCTCTGGAAAGGGCATAGTTTCACTACTTAACAGATCTGAATTTGTTTACTTTGAGAACAGTATTGCAACGCCTCTGGCGTCATGTGAGCGCATTACTTGAGGTAGTATAATAATTTTATTAGTTGTTCTACTACGCCGATGATTTAGTACTACAGTGGTAATACATATAAAAAAATTATAATTATAATTGTCAGCGGCTGAGGCTAGAGCCCAGGCGGTTTAAGCTATCAACACGCTGACTGCTTAAGCCACAGCACGTGTACGTGTCAGGATCAGGCAAGGATGTAGCGTAGCACTTTGGGTGCGGGGCAGTTTTAACAAAAACAAACAGTTTTTAAAATTTTCTATACTCTTCATATGGAAAAATGTTAATTTTGGCTTGATTGAGGGAGGGTGAATATTTCTTATTTCACACCCAATCTCCCCTTCCTCTGTATCCGCAGCTGATTAAAACTGAATACAACTTTGCATATTGTTTGAACCGAGCTTTCGTTTCCATATACCCAGCGATGGAAATTGAAGTTCAACCCCAAAGTTTTGGGTGTTGCTTCAAGCTCTTTATTCGCCCTGTATGGAAAAGGATAAGTTTCCCCCATGCCATCACGAGATCTTCGGAAGGAACTATAACAAGTGGATTGTGGGGCAGAAAAAAGTAGTTTCTATTTTGATTGCAAAATTTTCATGTGGGTTTAAGGCTGTGCGGATATAATCCCTACAGTTCAGTCTTTATACTCTTGACATCAGGGGTCATATGCTTGATCTCATATTTCGTTATGTGGTCAGTGCCAACTGAAGTCGATAGGGCAATTTAAATGAAACTTGATTGAATTTAGTTATCGATTATCCACTGATTTTTTACCATTTGTGTGATTGAAGTTCTAAGCTCAATGGAAATTATATCCGATTATCCATCATAAATCGGGTCATTGCAAGGGAGAACTATTTTTGGATTGCATTATACTCCTCATTATGCATTTATATTTATCTTTGTGGAGCTATAGTAGTTCAGAAACAATGTTGCATGCTTTGGGCGGTGCTAGGGCTAAAGCCTTTTTTCATAAAAAAGCACCAATTAAATTTTCACCGAGGTAAGTTCCTAAGAGTCTTCGTCGCGTCCCATTTCTGAATAAGGAGCAAAATTTCAGAAGCGACTTTCTTCCTTAACGAATAATTCGTATCTAGATATAAAACCTTGCTGTACGAACACTAATACATATAAAAATGGTTGTGTGACGCAACCTGCACTGAGAACATTTTACATTTTTAGCCTTGTTTTATTTTTGTAACTCGACATTACATTAACCCTGACGTTTTACTGCGCCCCGTAAATAGTGGCGTCCGAAAATTGTTTGAAATAATAATTCTTCGAGATAAATTGCCCCAAAACAGGTGTATGTGTGCTCAGCTAAATTGCCCTTTCTTTCCGATAGCAAAAAATACCAACAACTGTAACATTAAAGGACATTAAAAAAATACAAAACGCGTCGCATAATATTTCTACACTAATGTGGCATTCTACTGATACTTTCAGTCGGTCATTCATTTAGTTTATGCAGCTGTTGTACGGAGAGAGTGAATGTGTAGCTGCTCACTTGAGGTAGTTGTTAGATTTTAGTGTTTGTCGTTAATATGTGTTTAATCCAAACTGGGCAAATGTTGTCCTCATTTATTTCTTATTTACTTTTGCTTTGTGTCTTTTATTCATACACGAACGTATATTTCTGCTCTACTGTTTCAAGTGATTTTTCTGAGTTGGCATATAGCATCAGGAAATGATGCTGACTATGCCATCTTACAAAGGTATCCTTTAGCATTAACATTCATTCTCTCTCGAGCACATTAAAACACACACACGTTTTCATGTCCAGATACATGTCACGAGACCTGTATAAATACATGTGCTTGCAATTATGTATAAATATTTGCTTCAGGTACTTCATCCAATCAGTGTTTGTCGTACGTTTATTGTTGCTACTTTAACTATTTGTATCCTTTGTTCCTGGTCGTTTTTTTCTCATATGTTTTATTTCTTGCTTCCTTAGTGGCACCTCATGCAATTTCATTCCTTTTTGCCATTCAGTATTTTATTTAGACTCTAATGAGTTGCAGATTTTCAGTATGTCTGCCATATTTATGCTGCTGTTCTAATTTATTTCTACGTGTTTGAAGCCGTTAGATCTAAGTGGCAGATAAAATAGCTAAATGATTTAAATCACATGTGTTTAAGCGAATCCAAGCAAAAATTAAGCTAAAAATAGTTTTGTTTGTACTCGTTAAAAGTACACGTGAGATGCTGGATAAAATAGGTAGAAGTTTGAGCTGTATTGATAAATTGGGAAATCCTGCCTTATTTGCTTGATAAAAAATAATGTAACATGAATAAGATATTTAGTTTTATGCGCAAGTACGAGTACAAGAGATTAAATTAAAATCCTTCAATAGTTCCATAGTTAGCATTTCAGAATGCAGAATGTCTTTTGGGGTATTAGCACCGTTTTCGACGAATCTCTCTCTTTTTTTATTAAAAAATTTTACCATTTGGACCTGCTTGCAGACCACGCCAAAACAATCCGACTGCCACACAGAATATCAACATCGGCAGAGTCCATTTGACAGACAACGTGAAGCGTTGGCCAGCATAGAACCACGGGCAGAAACTTGTCAGATGTGAATACCATGGGGGACTTAAGCGTTAGACAAATACTAGCAACTACAAGGGACTCTGCGATGAGGAAGAAGGTCGACAGTTACCAGTCGACAGTCTGAAATCACTACAGTCTACATTAAAGGCTAGTGTTAGAACGAGACTCAACATAAGTGAGGTAGTCGGGAATTGCAAATCGATTGCCTGAAATCAATTGGAATACCGAAGGGGGTCGAAAAGGGGCCCTCTACAATAATATATATAGTATATATAGTATATTTGGCTCAAAACATAATATTCTCGACAAGATTTTTGAGACAAAGAAATGAAGATTAAAGTTACTAGAATTTTGTGGTATGAGATAAACGGAGATGAAAAGGCATCTGCAGAATATGCAATGAGGTCATGAAAACGGCAGTGCATTTTCTGTGCCACTTCCAAGCTTTCCCACTAGTCAGTTCCCAGTATTTCGCTGTTGACAGCCTATCATGTAAGTATACCTAAGAGCACCGTATGCCTATGGGCTCGAGGAAAATAATTGGATCCTCTTATCAATCTAATAAGGCAATAATTCCTGTAGTTTTGATAATTGGCACTAAGGAGTCCTTGTGGTAGATGGGGATCGAGAGGGACAGGTTCGGCTAAAAGTATATTTTTAGCTGACAATGCTGATTACGTAAGACCAACTATTTTGGAGTTATGAAGCCAAGAGATAAAACAAGAAAATTAAATAACTTCTTTAATTTCATTTTTCTGGCAGATATTTACGAGGTGTCCCGAAGTACCGGCGCACAGTGGCACATTTGGCGAGAAGGCGAGCAAAAATCCGTAACTTTTGATTAGATTGGAATTTTGATATGCGTTTTTTTCTGTTTGGTAGGTGGCATTTTAAACTTTAATTTTTGATAAAAAGCATAAAAGTCGACCGACAAAAAAAGTTACGAATGGTTTAATATTCGTCACCATTATTAATTGACTTTGAGTATAAAAGATTTAAAAAAAATTCTCTTTCATATGTCCTATTCTTATTGTTACAAATTATAATTATTAATAGTTTTGTAAACTAAATCTTATCAGGAAACGCCAAATTTTGGCCACCGGAATATTTTCAAGCTTAAAAGCAACAAAGGCCAAAGGTTGGTTTTTTTAAACAGCCTTTTGAAATAAAAAATTTTTAAAAAGTTAAAATTTTCTTAATAACGAAAAGTTTTAATAAAAAACTCCTATTCTAGTTGAAGTTTTATTTTATTGTTAAATATTTCTATAACAATTTATAAAATAAATATTGATTAATTTACATACATACGTATACTTTTAAATCCAAGAGCCACTATACATTAAACAATGTTAGTAAAAATTTCTTCTCAATAGCATTGATTTTCATCTTCTAATAGTTGTTTAGCCTCCTCTGCTAATTCGACTGGAGTTGTTTTCCATTTTTGTCGAATGATCTGAAGTACACAACAAAATGGTGATAGGGTCTTCATTAGTACAACATCTAGACATATTTCTTGTGCTATGTTTGCGAAAGAATCTGTAGTCTTTGTTCCTTTTTTCTTGCGCTTCAGCAGACAGATCTCCTATTGGTAGCATATTATGTTGAATGATTTGTTCCCCATGATACAAAATTTTATGAACCGTTGAAGACATATATCTCCAAGAATATTTTTCATTGTAAAGTGCAGCTCTTTTATTGGCGTAATCTCCAAATTTTCTTGCATTTATCTTTCTGCTGCAGGCAAAGACTTGTAATATGATAATCTACACCTGTGATAGATGCTGCAGTTTCTGGATCGGAAAATATTCTTCTTGCAGTATTTCCATCATTCGAATTTCCTTCTCCTTGATTAGGTTGGTCGATTATAAGACCTTTCTTGAATTTGTTCTTTTTTTTCTTTCGTTTTTCTGCATTTTCTTTACTGTTTCTTAAGGTTTCGCCATAAGGACCAAATTCCAAATCATAACCCAATTTAAGAATATGCTCCATAAAACGAATCCTAGAATGAAGAGGCGACAATCCAAATTCGTAAACTTCCTTAAAGCTCGTATAGTCTTGTGCTGGAGGTTGATTTAATTGGTTTGATGTCTTTTGGCATATAATGCAGCTTGACGACGACTTTGTTTCCGCTAAAACTTGCGCAATTTTTCCATCAATCATTGTTAGACACATTTTAAAATTTACTTCGATGACTTTTTTTGTTAAATAGATATTCTCTGCCCTAATTTGTGTGTTCGTATATTTTTGTACAATTAGTATGCGTATCTCGATTTGCGAACACTTTAAGACTAATACGGACACGATTTTTTGTAATATTTATATAATCATTTTACCCACATGCAGTTACACATTATAACCTTTGTGGCAAAAATAAACAGGTACTAAGAATAATCAGGAACAGATCATCCCATGCAGTGTGTGCGCACATCTTTTGGGTACAAAATTGTGTTATTCAATTAAGCAATGAATTAGCTTAGATTTCCTTACCTATGTGGTAATAAAACTTAAATTTGAAAGAATGCCATAGGAAACATGTTCATTCACATATTTTATATAAGACTTCCTTCTTAATTATTTCATTATTGTGGATTCAAATTTCTTTATGATCTTATTGTTTTATGATATATTTGCCATTACCAACTCTAATGGGTAACCAAAATTTCATTGAATATTTAGATTTTGAAAAAGTCATAGGTACAATATAGTGCATTTGTATATTACTAGATTCCATCGTAAAAATTATAAACGCCATCCTTCAAGGAGATTTGAAAAAACTTTTGCTTTACTTTTGTGTTAAAAAGTTAAAGTAATTCAAAAATAACTGTAAGAAAACTGTTTTTTTTTTGAAAAATTTCGTATGTATTGATAATTTTTGTACAAAATACCTGACCTTTGGTCAGAAAAATTCCACTGGTGCACACGGGCGCAACCTGGCGCACATATAATGGGGTATAGGTGCGTAGGGGTTTTGGGCTATAACACAGAGAAATATCTTTTTGACGTGGTTTGAAGGGAGGGAGTTATGCCCTATTAAGCACGAGATTTTTGACGAATTTTGACCTTATTTAAAACAAAATATATAAAAACTTCTAAAAAACGTAACGACTTTACTAGCACTGATAACTAACAAACTGCATAATTAAAAACAATTTATTTTGATTTGATGTCTTTTAAAACAAAAAAGTTATAGTAATTTGAAAATTAGAATTTCCAAAAAAAAAATTTCATTTTAACAAAATATTCAGAAAGTCTATCTTGGATCACCTTGTTCAGTGTGTTATAGTTGGAACAGAGTTCTAAATTTTTGGCTCTCGAGGTTTACTGGTATTTACTTTCAAATGAATAAGGAAACACTAAGATCGCTAACCACAAAAAAAATGATTTTTGGCCGCCTTCTCAAAATATGTGCCACTGTGCGGCGTACAAAGACTTATTAAATTATCTTTAAAAATATAATTTCTATACGGATACCTAAGAGGAGTTGAAAACGATTTTGAAATAAAAACAAAGATTCTGCACAAAGAAAACTGAAGTATAGTGACACCTCGTCCTTAAACAAAGAGGTCGGAAGTATATTCTAAAGGCACCTTCGAAGAAATTCTCCAATATTTAAAATTAAACTCAAGATATTTGGAAGTAAAGAATGAAATTGAAAATGCTAGATGAAGCTTGGAATAAATAATTGATATGTTACTGTTTAGGAGGCGTGCACTCATGTTGAGCTTTTGGTGGGAAAATATATCTTTTTTTAGCTTTTGATGGATCCGCGCATGTTTACAAGTTTGAGTTACCTTGTTGTCACAACAATATATTGTTCAACAACATTATAATGTTGTAACGAACCTACTCGTACAATGTTTATTTGTTGCATGTTTGTGTAAATCTACTTCTTCAAAAGTTGGAAGTTAATTGTTAGAAAACTCAAATATCCAAAGCAACATTGCCTTAAAGAGTTTAAATATTATATACGAAGTCTTCCAGAGGACTTAGAGAGTAATGAAAAACTACGATACGTATTTGTAAGAATTGGTTACTCTCTATTCTTTTTGGCGCAATAGGTGTATTTCACATATGATGCGAATCAGCAATTTAAGATTTGTTTTTTTTATAGATATGGACAATTTATAGTTTGATGACTTTAAATGGCAGTGCGCAACCCGCACTCTTTCCGAATTTTAGATTAAAAAGTCAGGACCTAATTGGTCTAATCAGGATAAAAGTACTGGAGTTGCTGATTTATTATGAACATCAAATTTGGCTGCAACTTACACTAAAATGTCAAGAGTATGGCTAAACGAAAATCAACTTACATTTAAAAATGTATTACAAATTAAACAGGCCATTGGTGTCAGAGCAAGTTCCGGAACATAATTATTCTGATTTTACCGACCTGCCACCTCGCGTGGTGGTAATTTTTTTTTGCATTACAGCGTTGACATCACCATTTCAGGGATGCACATTCTTTCTCCATTTTTCTCAGAAGAAACTCCGGTTTTATTAGTCAAGTGAGGAATACGGAACAGATAGATAAGAATGCCTCACGAAGGATGGTCGAGTCATTCTTTAAAGGTACTTCTAAGACGTCAGAAGCCTCGCAAGAGATAGAGAGGTTAATTTCTGTATGAAAGAGGAATTCTGAAGAGATGGAGAGGAAAACCTCTCAAGAGATCAATTCGGAGATATGGAAACACATTAGAAAATTATATTTGGTTAATATGAGAACATTAAAACTTGATTTTCCAAATTACAACATTTATACTAGAGAAGTCTCCAAGATCAGGATCTGTATTTGGCAGAGTTAGCTTAAGGTAAAGCAAACGCAGATCTTATTACCGATAGGAACAATACTACAACCATAACAATAAAAAAACGCAAGAGCATTTTGGAGTATGACAACTCTTGTTCATATATTACAAAGTATGTCAAGTTATACATGGATATCAGGCCTAATCCGTTGTGATATCCGTCTGACTATCCATTGTTTTAACGCCTAACGCACCAGCACTGCCCGATGTATGATGATATAAAAAAAATACTTTAAGGCGGGGCTTCTTCGTATGTTGCCTAAATGATGTGAAAAAGTTGTGGCCAGCGCGGAAATCTTAAAGTAAAGTAAAGTACAATTTCAAAGCGAAAATTCGCACTTATTAAAAATAACAAAAAGATGATTCCAAGTGATAAATTTTAATTATTTTCGATTGAATAGCAATAGTTTGAAATCAAAATATTTCTTGAACCATTGTTAGACAAGAAGTGCATTTTTCAATTTTGGAAAAAATCCTGCCAAAAGTAAACAAACAATAGCTTGGGGAAAAATGACACAGATGCATATTTACAGCTTTTTTGATGTCATTGACAAATTTTAAAGGCTCAATAGCAAAATATCCGCTGTTAAGCAAAACATAAAACAAACATGCAACCACTCATACATGCCTCACACACACACATTTATACAAAATAAAGCGAAAAAGGACATCATCTAATACGAGTATAAAAATTCAATACCCCAAATTGACAATGACTGACTGTGGTTACTTTGGCTGTTTGTTGGCTGAACACTTTGAGTTTGTATGGTTTGCCGCGGTTGGTTGCTCGTTTGGTTCGTTGGCATGTGAGTTGAGGCACGTGTGATATTTTGATTTATTGTCACATGCAATTTTATTTTTTTTTTTTTTGGGAAATGACAGAATGCCCACAGATGAAACGACACGAAACTGTAAACGTAAAGGAGATTAATGCATTTATGCCAAAGAAGGGCCAAAAATACACACACGATCAAATTGTTAAGAGAAAAATCATGCCCGAAACACGTATAAATTTCAATGACGTTGCAATGCAGTTGCATGTACCAATACTGTCATATGCTGGTTTATATGAATAAGTTTGAGAATATAAATGTATTTCCATTCATTTACAAATATATTTTTGGCGTCAATAACAAATATTGAAAGGATGAATTATGACTTGAAAAAATGTCGTCGTCGTTGGTGCACATAAAAATTACACTAAACACATATTTATTATTGAAACTGATACATTCATATATAGGCATGTGTGTTTGTGTGTGTATGTGTGTGTGTGTGCTTAACTCGCCATAAATCAATTTCGTGTTAAATTTATTGGTAAATTGTTTTATATTTATTTATTGCAAAATAGATCCTAATAGCGCTTGGATATACAAATGGATTTAATTATAATTAATTTTGCGTATTAACACAAATCTAAAAAGTTTAACTACCGCCGGTCTTCATAACATACCATGCGCTAAAGTTAGTTATGGGATATTTAGACCTTTGAAATAAAAGTCACCACCAGGCTAGCGGCCAGATCACTCAACCCTTATCGTAAAGGTTTTTAGAGTTACCACATTTCTTTCGTTATAAAATCAAATTTGTTAACTAATTTTGAATTAATTACAAATGTGTGATGAAAAGCAGACGACGTTTAATTTGTATAAACAAGCTGGAGGATATTTTTGAAAACTCTCAGCCTCAAAGTAAAGTGTTTTTAATCACTTTTCCACCGGTTTCATAGTCAAGTGCACTATATTCATTATTACGATGAAATTGAATTTATGCTATTTATTTTCTAACTTTTAATAGAAGTTACTTTGTTTTTATTTTATTCTAAAGTTGCCATCTATTTTACGTTAATTTGCTTAGTGCCAATTATTACACAGGGTTTATTGTTTGTGGGTTTTCTGAATTTTGTTATAAAGCTGCTACCTAAATCCGTGCTTAATTGGACTCTTGACAGTGTTATTTGATACTCTCAAGATTTTTTCTCATTAAAGTTTTAATACTCTTTTTCACTTTGTGTTGTATATTATTGTGGCACTCTCGTTCCGTTCTTGGATCATTTTTAGATATGCATAGGTATTAATATTAAATAGTTTCGGTACTCTTTGAGATATTTTGGTACTATTTTGATACCAACCCGGCACGAATTCTCAATCAGCTGTTAAACACACACGCAAATATGAGAGAACAGACAAAAAATACGAGAGAGACTGCTAGTAATATCTAAGATGCTCTCAAAGTTCCAATTTGTTATCGTGATTCGTGATAACAAAGTGTTAATTCTAAACGTGGAGTTTGGTAGTAAGGGCCAAGTGTACTCAACACCATAAAGATTTTTTTCACATCAACTGCTTTATATAAATTGCATATGCAAATAGTTATGTCTATATTTAGGGTTGTCTAATGGTGGCGACAAGATCTTTTCAACTAATTTTGGTTAAGATGTTTTATATTTTCTGTATTTTTGCCTGCCGTGTTTTCAAAGATTTTTGCAACGTTGCTGCCGATCTCACTGTATCGTTCGATAGATTCGATTCTAAATACAAGGATTTTTTTAAATTATTAGCCGTTACAACCGAAAAATACTGCATGAGACGGAATTGCATCCAATTTCTTGATGTTGTATTGTCAACAAGATGTTACAACTGCACACATATCTCAACCGGTTAAGGGCGAAATGCGCAGCAAATTTCCCAGGTCACCTGACCTGACCTACACCTAACTTTTTCTTATGCGGTTATTGTAAGCAAGAATAGTACAAATCGCAAGCAACAAATCAGTCCATTCGGGCGATAATAGCTGCAGTTCCAACCTCAACTTTGCAAGCAATAATAACAACTTTTTGCTAAGATGTTGCACCGGTATCAACGAACAGGGCGGGTGTTTAAATTCTCTTTAAGAATAATTAAACTGTTTTTAATACACTTCAATGGGCTTACAAATCAAAATATATTGAATAAATTCCATGCATTACAAAAAAAGTTATTCCAGTTTCTTAATATCTGTAAGTGCTCAAAATTAAGAACTCAAACCCCAAAAAAATGTAAAATAAGTATTTCTACCACAATGACTTCTTATATATTAAGGAAGAGTTTTGCACGAAATTAGACAAATCCGCCCACAGCCTTGTCATCACTCAAACATTTTTATATATTTTTTTACTGTTAGTTCAATAATTTTCAAAGAAAAGTTATTTTTTTTAACAAAATTATTTCTTTTTATAACACAATTAATGCAAACAAGAACATAAAAGTATCCAATTTAACAGGATTTTTTAAAGAAAAAAAGATTTGGTACAAAATAAAATATTGTGGGAAATCCGCCTGCTAGTAGTCGAATCATTATTATTTTCACTGTCAGCAAAAATAAATTATTGGATACACTAAAAAACTTTGGTCTACTTTTTGAAATTGAAATCTTGTTTTATGTAGGGGGATATCGAAGCAGACCGCTAAATTTATGGATCCCTTTTCGGCAACTTTTTTCCTCGATTTGGTTTCAGACAACCGATTAGTAATTTATGATTACCTTACTGTCAATCAAGTCTCGTGCTACCATTTACTATCGACTATAGTAATTTCAGACTGTCGACTGGTGACTGTCGACCTTCTCCTTCATCACGTAGTCTCTTCAATTTGCTAGAATATGCTTAAGGCTTAACAAGTGTCTGCCCGTGCTTCTAAGTCTTATTTATGCTAGCCAGTGCTGGACATTCACAAACAATATATGCTACCGTCTCAGCTCTTCTTTAGGAGTATCGTTAGAAGTTCTTCCGTTCGCCCTCTGCAAGATTTTTTTCTCGAACTCTTCAGAATTCCTTCACTGACCAATAAACACCGAAGTTCCTACACATACTAACTTCTTCTGTCGGAATCTCAGGGTCTAACCTTAAAAGTAGCTTTAAAAATTGACCCATTCACCCCTCGCTTTGCACTTTTGTTCATCTTTTCCGGGTTCCTCCTTTGGGATTTACCTCTCCCTATCTTACGAGGCTTCCTGCTTTATCCCTCTTATGGAGAAAAATATGTCCACCCTCGTAGAGCTTCATATGCACAGGTAAGTCTGTATTAAAACTGGAGATCGACTGGTATCCAGAGTTCGCATTCTTGAGACCAAGCACCCTCTTGGCCACGCATTCCTGGTGTATGCTGTTCTACCGTGGATTAGGGATTTTTTATACAATAGTGTTAACTTTTCTCTTAGCTCGACTTATTTTGCCAGACTCCTATCAATGCAGGAACCTGTTCATGAACATAAAATAATAAAATATGAAAGTCTTTAAGGTAAATTTTCGACACAGAAATCTAATCGTATATGCTACAGTTTGACCGGGAATAATCTGCGTACCATTTGGAAAACTCCGAAAATGCCTGATGTGACTCCTTATAATTTACTTCTATACCCCAGTCGTGTGTTATCGTTTCAGGAAGGTGTTTTGATAAAAAAGATTTAATAAATTCCAGATTCGGCTAATGAAAAATTAATTAAATTTGCCAAATCACTTAAAAGAAATTCTTGCTCAATACCAAAATGTAGCCTCTTTAACATTCTTGTACCTAAAACTATCAAAAGATGAATGCCCTTCCTAAGTACTTCCGTGTGTCAGCAGCAAACGTACATATGAACTTCAGTCTGTTGTGATAAAAGTAGTTGTGCTTTTGATTTGTATGTCCTTGATGTGCATTTAAAATGAAACTTTTGGCCATAAAAATAAAGAATTAAATTTATAACGTTGTAAACATGAGTTACAAGCATTTCCTTGTTTTCTTCACAGCATTTAAACAATTGTTATAAATTCTTTATTTCTTGTTGCAAACACATACATACACTGATAAATAACGCCTGGCCGTCATGCTCATTTTTAAGTGGAACCGTTGGAGGAACAAGAACTGCGACCTGCCACAAGAAGACGAAATTATTGCGCAACATAAAACTTGATGAAGGGTAGCAATAGAGAGCAATGGAGAATAGAAAAAAACGCAGCAAACTTAGAAATGATTTCATGTGTAATGGCGATTATTTTCTAGTTGCAAATGCATAAGAAAAATATACACAATGGGGTTAGGGGAGGGGTAATAGCTGAAGCTGCAGCCGCACCGAAGACGACAAAGTAAAAGTAGCAACAATATTTATTACCAACGAGCGTGTTCCGTTGTTTAAATGCACATTTATTCTAAATTCTATTTTATTCTACGTTTTTTTATTTTTTTTTTTTCATACTGTTGTTTTTGTTGTTCTTCCTTTCTTGTTATTTGTTGTTAAACAGCTTTGACCACTATTTATTGGTTTGTTTTATGGCATGATTGGCAACTGGTCCTTACCTCCAAAAAAATACACAAATACATACTAACACAAAAGCCAGAGATGTAAAGGTTGTTATCTTAAAATCAGTGTCAGTTTAATGCCTTGTACTCGTAACAATGAGGAGAGTCTAAAATAGTTTCAATTTAAATCTGCCAAGTTTAAAACGAAAAACTCAGTTACGGAAAATTATTGCAAAGTTCCTTTCAAAAGATGGAGCAAACAAGGGTAACAGTTTTTTCGCACAATGTTACCATCGCGAATTTCTTTAAATTTTTATTATTCATTTATTAGTCTTGGTTGGCTGGTTGGTTTACATGGTAGCCCGCTGCACGCAAGCTGTCAAGTAAGGTCTGAATGACCCCGTTTTGACAAGACTCGCCAGGTAAATAGCGTCTTAGAGCCTATGCTCGCACTAAGACTAGGGAGCTAGATCCATCCCGTAGCCGTGAGATATCTTAAAATATCGTTGAAACGGCATGTTCTCCTAACACCCATCAACCTCGATAAGTTCCTCCGATCACGACATATCAGTTTTATAGTGCGCCTAAAATCAAAAGAGGGCCACATCCGCTACCTATTATCAGCCTCCTTAAGAAAGTGTCTGAAGATGCCGCTCTTAAGATTCCCCAAGGGAATTGCGACTGATTCCACATTGGGAGTATTTAGAGCGGATCCTCCTTTGGCTAGTTTGTCTGCTTGTTCATTACCAAAATGGTCCCTATACCCAAACCAAGGTAAAATCCGCCAGGCTCCCTAGCCTTGACAACTCTCTCTTACATTGACTGATTAACAGAGACGCAGTTTTGTACGATTTGAGTGACAGAAGCGCCGCCTGACTGTCGACGAAAATACCGATATTCCCACGTATATTCCTGCCGTATAAAATCCTGCATGCCTTCATAATAGCAAGTATTTCAGCTTGAAATATGCTGCAATTATCCGGAAGACGATAAGAGATGCCTATCTCAAGATTACTATAAAAGATGCCAGAGCCTACACCGCTGTTCATCTTAGAACCGTCCGTGTATATCCTGACTTTATAGTTCTCCACGAGACTACCACCGCACCGCTACCCTGGAGGGGATTAGTACTCTGAACACTCTATCAAAGTCTAACTGCGGCATAGTGTAGTCAGGGAGTTGATTTATATCCGGAGGCAGTACGCCCAAAATATTCGCGTGGCCGTACGTCTTCGCACGCCAACTTCCCGTCGCCTTTAGCCTAACTGCACTACTAGCAGATATGGCCACGGTGTGAAGATCTATAGGAATAAGGTGCAGTATAGTATTCAGTGACTCTGATGGACTAGTACGCAGTGCACCTGTAGTGCCAATACATGCTGATCTATGAATTCTGTACAGTCATTAGTCTTACAATTGAAATTATTAGCTAATATTACTTAAGGGCAATGGCAGCATCGGCCTTCAGCTCGATACGCACATTTGGATATATGACATGCTTTAAGTTAATTTATATACTACCCATATAACTTCTACTTTTTTGGTTACTTGATTTTCTAAGAAACTGGATTAACAATTTCAGGTGGGCGGATAAGGGATTAGACAATGCTTCTAAGGGATTTGAGTTTAATGAAGCTTGTCGTTTGGACACTCCACTAGGAAATGGTACGGTTTAGTGGGGAAATATATGTTGCAATTACAAAACGGTGTAAAATTTGAGTTCGATATTGGTCCATTGTAAGGTCTAGTGTGACCTAGACGAAGTCTTCCGAGTTTAATTGGATCAATTTGTAGCCACTTTTGTGATAAGCTATTGGGAGACTATCAACTGAGTTTCGTGGGGAATTAATTTTCTGCACCAGGACGAACATTGACTAAAAACCTGGGTTTTGATATATTTAAGGTAGAAGAAACTATAAATTTCTCTAAGGTTAAAGTTTTGCGTGAAATAAAGAGGACATTTTGTAGCCTCTTTGGGGACAGAATCGGCCAATTCATTTCCTTGTATTTGACAGTGGCCCGGCACCCATACCAGAATACCGTTAGGAAACTTATTTGCTAGAATGTTTCTAATATTAGACACCTAATATTTATTTTCCGAAATATTAAGAATTGATTGCAATGAAGAAAGGGAGTCTGTGCATATAGCAAATTTCCCATGTCTTCCTTTGATATGATACAAAGCTATATGGATTGCAATTAGCTCAGTTGAATATATAGAGAAAAGTAAGGCTGAAAATTTTATAATACATTTATTCGTGGTAATTCTGAAAGCTGTTAAATGGCCAGTTTTTGAACCATCGGTGTAAACAAACTGGAAGTCTTTTAATTGGTCTTTTATCATAGCAAACATTTTCCTGAATTCCGCTTTACTAGCGTTCGATTTGGAAGTTCTTTAAAAGAGGTGTTAATGGAACTGCTTTGAAGAAACCAGGGTTGGAATTGTTTTGATTTTTGACTGCGATAAGATGTAAGTAAAGGTAAGTGAATTTTTCTGCAGTTTTCTACTGTTCTGTGGATAGTTGAAGTGACTTTCGGTGAAAGCGAGTTTACTTTAACCTTATTGACTATTTGCTTTATAGGAGCGTTTTTGTTATAAAATAGATTTCTATAAAGTTTAGCTGTTAAAATTTGTTTTGTGCGTAGATTGGTGTAATATTGGCCTCGAAGAGCATATTATTAAGGAGGATCTTATTGCTGAGTTTAATATTGTATCGTAGTAGTTTTCTAAGTTGCGATTGGGTGAGTTCCCAAATAATGGTAAGCCATAATTAATTTGGGAAAGAATCAATTTAATAATCAAAAAATACACCTTGTAAAACTTTCTGTGACTTTCTGTTAAACTAAACGTTAAAAAATGTGGCATATAAAAATTCTTTGGAAGTTCATCTCTCTGAAGAACAACATAATATTTAGGGGTCTTCTTTCTTTCTTCTTTCTGAGATTTCTAAATATTTTAAAGAATATTGATATTTTTTTCTAATGAAACAATTAATTTACACACCTGCTTTGGTCATAGAAACTTGGAAAAAAAAGTACATTTGCCTCACTAAAAAACACACACCTACACTCACAGTGGTAAATGTTCTATATTTTACCACATACATAAATAGAAACGATGTCTTTACGTCTATAAATTCATGTCTTTTGTGCGGTGCGGTAGCGTACACACGTCTTTATGTCAAACATTAGATTTATAATATTTCTCTGGTTTGGCAGCACTCTCACTCATACATTCGCTTTCGTATCCTGTGGTTATTTCAATAGTCGTTAAATATTTTATCGTTAGTTTTGGTATTTTAGAGCGCCAAAAAATTCAAGAAATATTGAAGGAATAACATTAAATGAATTAACAGATGATGGTAGTTTTCCAAAAAAAAAAAAATCAAAATATTCTTAGTCGAAAGTGTAGGTTGTATGTCCTGTCGTATCCTTATTTAATTTAGTGTATTTTATTTTTATACAGTTTTCATTTTACTTCGGCATGCCCTGCTATCAATAGGCGATGAATTATGATTTTTGATTGAAGTTGAATTATTGCATTACAATTTATTATAAACGTCTGCTATGAGGTTTATGGGGTTGAAGGCTTCTGTGATTCTTTAAATAATAATTTGGTTCAATTTAACGAAGTTTAGTGAAGTGAAGGAGAACTTTAGAAAGCAGTTTCTTAGTTACCTTTTTAATATTTTTGTGTTAGTCTTTGTAGCCCATTACAGAGGCTGTAGATTGTCTGGGATGTACTACAAGGGCTGGAGTGATTTTACGTCGAACAACGGTTTTAGTTACATACGAAAAGTAAGCCAATGACACCAAACGAAATTTTTTTGTTTCATTTAAAAAATTAAGTTGATTATTTTTAACTATTTTTTTAATCCCACCTCTTTTTATTGTAAAATCATGCAATTAATTGTTGCGGGTGGCTAAGCTCTTCTCTATTGCTTAATCCAGCTCATCAGGGAACCTTTACCCAACTCTTTAGAACCACTTTGACGTCTTATGCCCGAAATTCTTTAGACCAATCGAGAAATTCAAAGAAAATCAACACAAAACATTAAAGCTTTAACAGAAAGCCCCACAAGTGAAAATTTTTATATTATTTTTCTTACTTGGCTTACCATAAAAATTACTAATTTTATTAAAACAAATCTCAATTAAATCTTCACCACAAAAATTTTAATTTGACCAAATTTTGTTATTTCAACAAAAAGCCGGAAATTTTACAAAAATTTTTATTTTGAAAAGGTTTAAGGTACATTTTATTGAGC
Organism: Phania funesta; assembly: GCA_963932375.1. Lineage (NCBI taxonomy): Eukaryota > Metazoa > Arthropoda > Insecta > Diptera > Tachinidae > Phania > Phania funesta. The sequence continues at coordinate 91,355,557 of OZ010653.1, read as the reverse complement.
CTTTGTAAACAACTAAAAAATGTCGACAAACAAGATGACAAATCAAATCGGTAATTAATTTATTTTCACAAACATAAAGTCCTGCAGGTGTAACTGTAGACTCCTTTGAATATAATAATTTGAATAACATCTGAAAAAGGATTCAAAGTGTTTTCCAATACAGTTTCGTAAAATTTTCCTTTCGAAAATTTCTCTTTCCTTTATAATAGTTGGGGAACTATTAAACCAAATAAGAAATGCATATAGAATAATTGGTTTTCAACTTGATTTCTACAGAAAAAGGCTTAGTATTAACCGATAAATTTCTATTACGAAGAATTTTTAAAAACGAACCTAATATCCTGTATGATTTTAACAGAACTTTGCGAGCATGTTTGTTAAATTTTAAAAGATTAGTGAAGGTTTATTCAATATTGTTTAAGCAAAGCCTCAATCGTTTATCCTCTGGAACCACAAATCTCCTAGATTTGCCTGAAGCATTTCTTAAGTATATTGCCTCACACCTATCCTATCGGAACTTCACCACCAGTTATCATAAAACTTAACCATATCCAAATGTTCAGCAACTTGATCTAAATCCTTTAGAGGCGGTTCATTATGAGAGTAAACAAGAGCCCTCAGAATATAATAAACTAATAGAATTTAAGCGAATATGTGGAAAGTCAGGCATGAAAATGTTATAAAGATGTGGAGCCAAAACCGAGCCTCTCTGCTTGTTGGGAGGCTTTATCCCTGTAATGGAGAAAATAGTGTCCGTCTACCCACACAAAGCTCCATGTGCACGGGTAAGTCTGTATTAAAACTAGAGATCGACTAGTATCCAGAGTTCGCATTCTTGAGACCAAGCATCCTCTTGGTCACGCATCCCTTGCGTATGCTGATTGTTAGTGTTAACTTTTCTCCGCTCGACTTATTTAGCCAGACTCCTTGCAGAGATAGGACCCTTAATATTTTAACAATTATGTCGCTAGTAAATTTTATTTGATTTTTGTGAGTCAGAATTTTTTTTCTCAATGATTATAATATAAATATACACTTGCTTACCTATACAGAGATGTAGAACATGGCTTTGCACTGCATTATCCCAACTCTTTAGCAGAAATCTTAATATGGTTCGTTTAAAAATCGCCAACGTAATTGAATTTATGGTCAAACAGACTTTTTAATAAAAAAGGAAACACGAATAAAATTATAACATAAATTTAGATAAAGAAGGGAAAAATTAAAAATATAAATTTGAATAAACACACAACGCACACACGCACTTGCAGCTCATCCAAACGTTTACTCTTACAAACTACCGACAAACATCAAAAAAGGATCACAATAAATATTGTAATACAATTTTTCCAACTCCTTTTATTTATACAAATAATTTTTGTTACTATTGTCGTTGCTGTTGTTGCTTGTGTTCATGTATTGTTTTGGCGGAAGCGAGTTGAGGTACATTTTATGTCTTTCTGTATTTGTGTGTAACTTGGTGCATTTGTATTGTAAAGAAATAAAAAAAATTACAGGTCGTTGTTTGTTTGGTGTAGAACACAGTGCCCCAACAATTGTCTCTGCGTCCCTTTTTTTTTGTTTTGTTTTTTTTCCTCTAGAATATAACAATATTTTTGCTACACTACAATGGCTGTTTATTTATTTGATTTTATTCTATATTTTTTGTTAACAATTCAAAACAAAATGCGAATTTGCAAAGTTATAACATAAAAAAAAAACAAGAAAATGTATCAAGAGGTACTTAATGTGTTACATTGAAAAATATTAACGGATATAAATGCGTTAGTCTACATTTTCTTCTTATTTTTGGAAATGATTATAAAAAATATTTGTGTACTAAAGGAAGGTGGCATGCAAAAGGACAATAAAATATGAAAAAAATGGTTGACCAAATGAACAGACAAATAAACAACAAAATAAATGATCAAGCGAAAGAATAAAGGAAACATTTTTCTTTGATATTTTAAAATTTATCTGCACTTAGAAAAATACTAAGTTGCGCTAAAATTTACTTAAAATTGGTTCTGTATATAAACAGTTTTATCGTAACATCCGGGTTATAAGGTCAAGCTTCTACTGAACTTTTTTGTATTCCTCCCTTGGACAATAAACACTGGAGTTTTTACAGATATTAACTTCTCCACCTCCTGTAAGTCTTCATTGTACATCACTACCGGTCCAATGCCATGGGAGTGCCATTTGCATTCCTCCCTTGGCCAATTCAACCCGGGGCTCCTTCAGAGAATTCCTATAATTCTAATCCTAATGGAGAAAATGATCTCCACACACACACAGAGCGCTATATGCAAAAACTGAAAACCGACTTGTATCACGAGTTATAAGAGCATGTTACCTTCTCTGCGCTTTAGTCGCCACCACGAGGAGGCAATCACAGTTATGGCAACCATACTTTTGTGCCTTCCAGTTGACGACGTCGAGTGGTGGATGCTTTAGGCTACTGCTGAATAGTTCAATTATAGTTTCCACTTTATAAATCCGGTCTTTGCATCTGATCTGTGCATTTATATTAACTATATATAACTTATTACGTATCTAAAAACAAACGCTTTTGAGCCAAGTTCTGAGTGAGGGAGGTTATTCCTATTGCAGGATCGTAAAACAACTCCAGTCGTTGCAATTTTTGGGACACCTGTCATTAATGGAATTTCCTCACGTAAATTGAAACCCATGTTAAACTATGTCTATGGAAACGAAGTAATAAACAAAGAAGTAATTCCATAAACAATTCAAGGACCTCAATTACCTCATTTAAATAAATAATAAAAGGAATAAAAAATATTATTTTTCCCGAATAAAAACGCGATTGAAATGAAGCAATTCAACATCAGGGTTTCAGCTATTTCGTCAATCAATCAATGTAAAATATTACCAAAATCACCAAAACGGGGTTTCGCTACTTTCTGCTTATAATATTTATTGATTTAACTATAAAAATATTTTTTATAAATCACAAAAATGAATATTTATAATAAATATTTTTTAGTGGAAGGATTCAAAACTAAAATTAAAAAAAATTGTATTTAATCAAAATTTCTAAAATAGAACAAACGTCGCCAAGATATATATGGACGTACTTTGTTTAATATTTATTTATTTATTTGAAGCAATAAAAAAATAATTTCTATGGATAATAAGATCCATAACTTGTTTTAAAGACATTTGTCATCATCTTCTTATCCGGACAATATTGTATGTGAATTTAATTTTTTCAACATTTCTTGAGAAGCCAAAAACTTATAAACTGCATAAAGCGTCAAGTATTTCATATTGCATTCTATTTCACAAGTAAGTTTTAATGAAATTCCTAATTAAAAGTACTCGTTCAACACACTCACTCACAATGTTTCAGAAACATCCGTAGATTCGTTGACAATAAGATCGTCGTTTGTACTACCGATTTCTTTTACTAAATTTCCATCAGTACTTGTCTTTCGGCAATTTAAGAGCTTCTCAAATGTACTCTCTGCCAAAATGTTTCATAGAATTGTGCTTAGATGATCTACGGATGCAAAAGAGCTATTTTTTTTTCAGCGAAAGCAGCTAATTGTATGTCAATGATCTTAGATGCCTTACATTGGCACACATTTGTTAAAAATTAAAGATATTAGTATTACGTCCACACATATATAAACGTAGTTAGCGTAGTTGACTGTTAAGCATTTGCTGCCTTCGCCTTTATAACTCTATAGCACTAAGTCTAGATTCAAATAATGTCCCTACCAGAGGCGCTGCAGCACTGTTATAAGAGAAACATAACACGAATTGCAGAGTTGTTAAACATTGAAGTTTTTCTATCCCCCACGTCATCACCTGACTTCTCTAGTGAATTAATTGCTTCTGTTTGCAAAATACGGACATATTGTTTTTATGCTTGCCATGTTTCTGTAGATCAGTTTTATGAGATGTTAAGGCTATGGCTATTTTATATGCAAAGCACCATCCTGTATTCATTAGGCTACTTGAGGCTTGATAACTCCAGGAAGCCCTTGACGTAGCGGGGAGGTGAAAGGAGCGCATTATGCACCGGGCGCCAAGTTTTAGTTTCTTATAAGTAGAATTATCTTTATTTCTTTAATCAGCATAAATACATCTGAAAACACATTAACGTATCGCACACCTACTTCAAAGGTGGCGACACAACTCGAAATATATTTATTTTTAGTTAATTTATAAAAATTGCTTATTATTCTTTTGCCTACAGATACACAAAATTCTACCTTGTTTTTATGAAAGTAAATTCTTTTAAAACACTCTAATTGCTTAGCACTACAATCGGCAAGTTTGTCATTGAACGCGTATTACAAGCACATACTAAATTAATTAATTCCATTAATGTTTTTAGTTTTATTTTAAATTAATAATAATCAGTTATTTTAACTTTATTCCTTGCGTTAACTTACTTTATAATTTTATGTCAGCAAAAGAGTCATACAATTTTATACGCTCAAAAATTGTTTTTGCGTTTTCTGAAAAATTACAATTTTTGAGTTGTGTCACCCACCACCTTTGAAGTGGGCGTGCGATATATGAATGTGCGTTTATAGACATACGTTCACTCAATTAGGTTTCAAGCAAATGCATACATGTATATGAATATAAGTCTCCACGTAACTCTTTATTATAACAATAAGAACATACAACTTCGCTCAATGCACCATTTCTTCAATATTAAAATATATGATGCAGTTGAAATCCCAGTATCCAGATCGGGCTATTTAATATATTGATGTTTAGTTAAATTCGGTTTTTTGAAAAACTTGGTTCTTTGGTTTTTTTTTACTTTCTGGTCTTTTAATGAATTTTCAATCTTTGGGTGGATTTTCAAATTCTGATCATTTTTTTCCTTTTCGGGAAAATTGTGGGCTTTTAGGTTTTTTCGTTTTAATTTTCGGTTCTTGGTAAAATTTATAGTTCCATTGATGAATTTAGATTTTTGCATGAATATTCGATTTGTAATAAACTTTGATTTTTTTTAAAATTATAATTTTTAATTTTCAGTTATTTTGGTGAATAATTCATTTGATACAAATGATCCGATTTTTATTAAAAATATTAATTTTTTATATTTTTTGTTTAATTCTTAATTTGTTTGAAAGTTTTTGGGGTTTTTGTGAATGTGAGGTTTGTTGTGACATTCTGTAGCTCAGAGCTATAAGGCTTGCTCGCCCCTCCGCCTAAAAGATCGAAGCTGTTTTTGCATTTTTCTTATTTTTGATGTTGATGATAACTTTAAAGTGCTTGGAAAAGTTTATTGCAGAGTCGAACTTGCCTCTGACCATAATAATTGAATTGTCCGCAAAGCCTAGAAAGTCGCAGCCGAGATCAACGAGAAATAAAAAAAATATAGTTTAAATTCCAAATCACGTTACTGGAAAGTTGATGTTGACCAGTTTTCCACCGAAAATATCTTTAAATGCGCCAAAAATTAAATAGTCCCTCATTATCTCAGGTGTGTGGAAATTAGGAAATTATCCATCTAATTTTAACCTTTCAACTGTGTTTCATCAGTCTAGTATGTAAAATGTTTAATTTAATTATTTTATACCTCTGAGTGTACTACAACAACATAAACTTGCAAGTAGCCTTTTTTAAATAAAAAAGAAGTTTACAATTGTAATGTATAACCCAAATAACGAACCACAGGAAGTCATTTAGTATTTAAGAATAAAACACCAACAATACAACAGACATTATGAAATATAGAAATATTTGTCATTTATCCTGGTATTCGCCGCAGACGAAAAGGATGCATAAACTTACAATTGAACTTTTCAAAATAAATAAAACACAACATATTACACTTTAAAATACCCCGCAAACACAACTCCCATTGCAAATTGAAAAAAAAAGATTTATTTTCAATTAAAAAATTCAGACCCGTACAATATACTTTAGCAGTCATGTGATTATTTTTTTTATCTTATGAATGACAAGCAATTATTTTTAGAAAAATCCATTAAAGTAAGTTGCTTTATGCCATAATTCTTAATAGCTGTGTGTGTGTGTGTGTGTGTGTGTGTGTGGATTTTTATTACTTTTAATTTGCAATAAATCAAAATTATGTGGCATTTCACTAACAGTTTATCTATCATTCACTTTGGAACAAATCAACCCTTATTTCTTTAATCAAACTAAACTACTGTTATTTACTCACTCGAACCCTTGGATGGACGTATCACTTCAATAACTCGTAGACATGCAATAATCATAATTACAATAACAATGTATCAAATTTAATATTCACGCCAGGGATGTAATTCACAAATCGTACCAAGAGTTTTAAGAGATCGTATTTCATTCTTTTCTGAAAATAGTCCGAAAATAGGGATTTTGCCAAAACAAAATACTACGTTGTATTCAGTGTGGCAATAGCTTCACTCATAAAAGACAGGGTTGCCTAATCTTTGCACTTTAAAACAAAGTTGCATTGTAGCCGGTTGACTACTTGTACTCATTGTACTCATGGCCGACGTAAAAAAGCTGCTTAGGGGACGTCTCTGGAGTACGACTATGCTGGAACATATTCAGCCTTTTGTGGAAATTTTCGATGACCATTTTGCATAAATGTGGCCGAATTTCATTGATACATCGTTTAATGTCCTTCTATATTACGCGGGTGGGCTTGTTCGCAATTTAACTTGAAATAATCACGTAGAAAGAGGTCTAATGGTGATAAATGATGCGATCGTACAGGCCAAGTCTGATCACCAAAACGTGAAAGTACAAGACCAGGTTCCGTCTCATGCATTAACTAAATTGCTTCAAGGGCTGTATGGCATGTAGCACAGTCTTGGTGAAAGCTCATATTGCCCAATTCAATATGATCGAATTTCAGCTGATGAACTGTGTGTTCATATCGCGACACTGAGCGCCTGTAACAAACGTACTGCGGCCGCCAAACTACCCTTATTTTGGATATATTTTTATTATTATTCAATAATTAAAACGTGTTTTTCTATCGTGTACTGCCTCATTTTTAATTAACTTTAAACTAGTAGCTGTCAGATGTTTTTTATTTTATTGGACAATCGGCGGCAAAGTCGAATCTTGCATTAATTTCAGGACATGTCCAAAAATTCTGTAATGCCGGTCACTTCAAAATGATATACCGTGACAACCAGATCTATTATATTTCGAAAAGTTTCATGTTGTTCTCAAATTTAAATAAATATAAAAATCATTGGGCGAAAAACAATTTAATAGGGACGGGAGCAGTTAATTTCTTTATGTTAGACAGAGAAATTACTACAGAAAGTTACAGTGTGAATCTTGCCATTTGAACTAATAATCCACAGATAGCCAGAACCTTCGATATCAACAAACCAATGATTCAAATGTTGCCCAGTTTATGCGATCAGAGTCATCTCAAATTTAAGATCAGGAACGTGTGCAACCCACCGAAGCCTCGACATTTTTTTTAATGGCGATTTCGGGAATGCAATTTAATTTTTAATTAAAACACACAGGTCCATTTTTAATATTTACATATTTTTTTGGAAGACCGTAGAGTACAAAATAGTATTATTACAGATATTATAACGGTGGTCCTAGAATCAGGTATCAATTCAAAATTATAAGAATCTAGTTATGTTTGATATTATATGTTCCCACCATTTGTGTTCTGTCGCTCTTCGAGACATTTCAATGTTTTTTTTTGGAACAACACTTAGCGTGTGCTTCCCCCTTGAAGAACGAGTTACTGCTGAAATGTGTCGGTCTCTCCACAGGCCAATTCGCCACAAATGCACAAAAGTCCCGGTGTCGCGAACTAGTTACATTCTGTTGTTGTAACCACAAAACAGTGAAATGCATTCCCCTTTGCATCGATGTTGCAACGATTAACTGAAATATAGCTTCGCCCTCTCCTAACTCTTGAAAAAGTAGTTTAAAACGAGAGTTTAAAGCACTGGCCCTTAAATGGGAGTGGTATTTCATTTTCCTTCGTAAGAGAGAGGAGGAACCTTAATGCTTCCTAATGCAATTTCAAAATATGTTTAGCTCATCAAATACCTTGCTGAAGAGCTTCCGATTTCTTAGTACTTCTTTGATTTATAACAACTGCTGAAGCAGCATGATAAAGAAGGTTTAGTGCCAACTACACCCTCTTTAGAGATTGCCACCCGATTTCGCTTACTCTTATCATTCTTATTTTGCCTGATATTACGACACAGAACTCAATTTTATATTAGTATACAAAAATTCTTGCAGCAAAGAAGAGTAATTTCTAACAGCGGCGCTAATGAAATCCTGTTTATCGAGCAAAATGTGAATAGTTATTGTTTTTGCTCTTTAAGACTTTTTTAAGGAATAAAATGACGAGGATTTCTGAATTTCTTTTGGTTTTATTTTACAATTTAGTACCTTATTTCGTTTAAGGTTCCGCTACTGGACTCAAAACATTTTTTATTAAAAGAAACGTTTGGGAAGCGTTTCTCATATTGGACAAGTAAATCAACATTCAGGAAAGTAACATTGGATTAATAAAAAAAAGTACTATTTCAAAAAGTACCAACATATTCAATCCCTTCCTAGGGCTCATCTTCTGGCGAGTAATTCGTGTTATAAAAAGGAATGCATGTGTAAATTAAAGGTTTATCTTTCAGTCTCTGCTGCTGTCCAACTACCTATCTCATTGTTGGGCGGGTAATTTATGGCCCATTAAAATGTAACATTGAGCAAGCAAAATGTTGAAAAAAAAACTTTGAGAAATAAGTGGAAATTATTAGTTTGTATGGTTGTATTTCGTTTGAATGATGCACCATTTGTTAGCTACAAGCACGTGTGTGTTTGTGTTTATTTATGTTCAGAACTTTTTATTTTTATTATTTTAATGCTACATTAAATCGGTTGCAGGATCCACGACATGAGTATGTTTTTATGCAAATAAAGCTGCAAGGTCATTGTGATTTTTATATTTCCGTTTTTCAGATCTTTTTAGTGATTTATTTCTGCTCATAATAATTTTTAAACGTAATTTACGATTTTTTCTCAATATTTTAATTAATTCTACTGAGATCTAAAATATTTTTTGTAGCCCTGCTCACGTCCACATGTGCCTCTGAGGCACATTTTTCTTTTTGAGATGAGCCTTCGTTTAGCTTAACCTGTAGTTCCTGCTGCTCATTGAAATTATATTTTCAATTGTTTTTAAAAATTTAAAATTAATATAAAAATTAAATTCTAATAAAAAATATATTAATTCTAAATAAAATAATTCAGGGTTGGAACGCAAGAAGCAGAATAAACAACAACTTAAATTTAAGGAAGTTACAACATCTCAAAAGGAAAATGTGTCTTGGAGGGAGATCTTGACAAGAGTACGATTGAGCTGAGCTTTGGCGTGAATATTATAAAGAAAAGTGTCAGAAATAATTGTTCAATTCTTATCGCGTTATCGAAGTAATATGATGAATTTACAACAGATTGGTTACAAATTGTAGTCTATTTTATTTCAAAGCTATACATATTTACCACGTTCCTAGGTCGAACGAGCGAGCTAACAATAAAGGAAAACAAACTTATACAAGAATTCATTTTTGGCCACCAGAAATATAAATTGCGAATTTTTGTCATTTTTCCTTTCCTTAGCTGCAAAATTATGTGAGTCCAAAATTTACTTAGAACTTTCGATCCTGAAACTGAAAATAATAGAAGAGTTACAGAAAATGCTCTCGTTACATATTACACCTGCGGATTCAATACACAAACTGCTACTTCATCTCTACCACTAATCTTTCTACGAAGGTCTAGACGCACTTGTCCCATGGCTGGGGAAATTGTTAAAAGTAACGTTTCGTGATTGGTGAAACTAGTAAATGTCACGTAACTTATATAATAAAAATAATTAATTTCTTTTACGTACACAAGTATGCATTCAAGTTTTATAACATATGTATGTATATATGTATGTATGTATGTATGTATGTATGTATGTATGTATGTATGTATGTATGTATGTATGTAAGTACACATACATATATTTTATACACAAACTATAATTAAGACCAGTGTTACAGTGATCTCCAGTGCAGTGCCTGCCATCAAAACGGTTTTCAGGCAAATATTCTGACAATACTGGTAAAAGAAAATACAGGCTGAATAGTAAGGCAGCCGCCTCAATAACCGTAATTAATTTCTACTTCAACAGCAGAATCGCCAAGGTGTCCTGCTATCTTCATTACTGAGGGCGAAGACAGTCAATCCTGCATGACGCACACAGATATTCTGCCATTTATATAGAATCCTTTATTCCAACAGCCAAACCGTCACTGTGTTCGCTGTATCTTTCTGACAGAGGACGAAGTCATTCCGTGGCATTTGCTCATCTCTTAGTAGCATTTTTGAGCACTTCAACAAAGGGGTGATTCGGTCTCCATACAAAAAGAGTTGAGGCAATCACACCGTAGGAATAAAGAGTAGTTAAAGATGATAAAGATGATAAAGATGATAAAGTAGATAAAGATTTTTTTGTATTTTTTCCTCGCCACTAGTTTTTCAGTTTTTTTGGTACACTGCGACACCATTTAATTTCATTCTTGGTGGTTTTTCAAAAGGACGTCAAGTTTCGGATACGACCTCTGACATCTCCGATATTTCCCCACCTGGCTTTTAAAATATTCATGAACTCAGAAATCAGAATTTTAACATCCGATATGACCAAGCTACATATTTCCTTATACCAAATCTTGGATTATTCCTTTGCTACGCTATAAAGTATACATTCTGCATCTCTATAGAAATGTGTTACATAAAAAATAGTTCGTTGTGGTTTGGCGGCTGCGGACTATATTTACTGCAAAGCCATCTTAAAATTTTACCAGATATTGTTGTATTATAGTTCAAAGAGTGTCTGCGCCCTCAAACCTATTTAGCCTTACGATATTTTCACACTACCAAGGAAGTTTCATACAAAAATCTTCTTTCAACCCCAACATTTGTTTCATACACAAAACACACATACATTTGCATATGTATTTGTGAAGTAATAATTTATTTGCATTTGTTTCCTTTGTAAGTGAATTTATGACGTTTGTCATATGTTAGTGCAAAGTCGTTCTGAAATGAATTTAACACACATGCATTTATACTTTCACATCCTTTACTTATTATCCTTTGCCATAAATATTGTTCCCCACACATCATAGTAATTTTAATTATTTTTTTTTCTCAATTTCCATAGGCCTGCAAATATTTTTCTAATGTTATACGAACGTGGGTCGAAAGCACATTTTCTTGCTATTTTTATGTGTCTTTTTGTTTTAATTGTTTTATTTTTATGCGTTTGTTTGCTATTTTACATGTGATTGTGCGTTTAAGACAATTGGGATGGAGACATTAGAAAAATCTGTTGGATTTTTGTTTGTTGACTAGTTGTTGTCTTTCTGTTTGGCCATTATTTTAATATATTGGTTTTCTTTGCTAAATACTTGTGTTATAACATTTCATTCATACATACACACGTGTGTGTGAGCTTTTGTCGTTACTTTTTCTCGATCTTTTGTCATCTGTTTTAATAAGCATGAACCCATTTATGCAATATGTGATTAACATATAGAAAATGTTAATATGTATATAAATAATGTTATTACATTTTAATTTGAATACTATAGCCAGCTTTATACTTATGTGTGGTAGTAAGAAAGTTTACTTTATAAAACATTAACACATTATAAACATCCTTGCTTTTGCCATGCGCTCATTTAAATATCACAATTGTACGAATGGTAAATAGATAAAAGTAACACTTGGAGAATGAAATACGTTCTAATTTAATCAGAAAATCACATGATTTACAATCAAGAAGGCGATCAACCACCAGCCTTAGCGTTAGCGAAATCTTTAATGGAAAAAAAAATTCGCTAAAAATTCACTACAAATTCGCTAAACATTTTTGCGGTCCAAAATTAGCCTTTCAATTCTGAGTAATGAGAAAATAGTTCAGTAGTGCGATTCTTTTACCAATTCGACATTCTCAAAATTTTTTGAAAAATTTAGCTGTTTGCAATTACGATTGCGTGATTAACTAACTACTCGTTAACGATAGTAATCGTCGTTAATTTTCTATTTTCTATTGAAATTGATATGAACTGACATCTCTGTCAAGCAAAATACCAAATAAGCGAAACGCTAAAGAAGAACTGAAAAACAAATATAAAATAAACTTCTGCTACGCCAAACACTTCATGATTACAATTGTTCGTTTTGGCTTAGAACAGATTTCTAAACAAACAAACAATCACTGTTCCTAAAAGATGACATAAGTTTTATGTCATTTTCGTTTCTTTACTAAAATCTTGCCCTCTGACAGAGTACATATTTAACAATCCCTTGTTATGACTTTCGGAATTAGTAAGGATAAAATGAAAAAGAAAACACGCCACATAATAAGAAAAAGGCAAAAAATATTACACTTTTTCTGGAAACGAAAACACCATTAGTTTGTCGATTGAGTAAACATTGCAAAGATATTTGTCGTGTAGTTTTCTGGATAATTATTGAGATAACAACAGCTGACTTAGCTCACGATTATTATACAAAAAGTGAATTGCACTTTTTGTTGCTTTAAATATTTTCTTTAATTTTTAGCCAAACACACACGAACACCCACATAGAAAACTGGGATTACAATAGTTATTTGTAAGTAAAATGAGAACCCCTAAGTGTTAAGGCAGGCGCTTTTCAAGTTTTTCAAATTTTTTTTATTGAAAATGGTAATTTTTAATCGTTTGGAAGGAAGAAATAAATTTATTTGAGATGAATAGATAAAAATCATTAAATTACGACATTTTTATTAGATAACTAGCTTATGAATTTAATATATAGAATTGGCACATAAAGTTGTTTATATTTATATTATATTTCATTTTGTATGACACTGTCATGGCATTGGGGATATAGACACAATGATTCTTTGTTATGCTCTCCAAATTATGAACGATTGGATTTTCTCCAGTGATTTCGGGAGTCTTGCGAAATTAGCTCCCCACTCCTAACTGCCCCGAAATCGGTAGCAAAGCTGAAATCCCACATAGCATTTGTTATGTGTTTGCATAGCCCCTTAGTGCTAGAATATAGCTGAACACTTAGTTACGCTCATTGTCTTGCATACGTGTGCTGTTGTGATGTTGTCGCTGTAACTTCTAGACACCGCAAAAATATCATGCCCATCGATTTTTATCCTTGTGATATAACACTTGAGCTGATTAAAACTGTTTTTTCTCACCAACTTTTAGGGAACTATACTTTTCAATGCTTCATATGATCAGCTTATCCTTGGTAGCGTAACATCTTTATAGAATACAACCATTGCAAGACCTTAGCTCCTACTTTACAAATATCCAGTACAAATTTGGGGGAATTTTTTTTTCCGTGGTTGCAGTTAGTTTTCACCTTAAAAACAATTATACATCTTTTCACTTCTGGAATTTCCTGCTCGTTCGTCTCATACTTTTAGTTTGTTTTCGTTGCGGTAACTGACGTAGTCTAATCTAATTAATCAAATCAAGTTCTCCGTTTTATTCACCCTCTATACCACTGCTGAATAAAACATCAATATCTCTGCCTTTTGCGAGCTTTCATTAAGGCGATTTCATTGAGGAGATTTGTCCAATCCAGTAACGAAGAAACAAAAGTACATCTTCGCTTCTCTTTGGTGTTGTAAGACTGCTATCCACCAATGAGTCAGTTTTAAAGAGTTATAAGTGACACTTCTGGTATATTCAAATGATAACACACACTCACCATCTGACAACCTAGAATTGAATTAAGCAGTCAGGTAACACAAAACAATATACTCGTAGTTGAGGTTAAACTGCCGTAGGCTACCTGAGAACTTAAGCCAACCAAAAGTCGCATAGTATTTTTAAGGGAAGGTCTTACTTCACGCCGTTACTATTTTATTAAAAATGCAAGAGCACATAAAAAAATTAATAATTTAAAAAAAACAACATTATTATTAAATCTCTTTAAAGTATTTGGTTGTAATCCTTGATTTTGTAATTTTCATGATACAATATTTTGATATACATGCAAATATTTTGCAAAAAATCAAAATCTTTCGATTTAGGAAAAGATTCAATGAACAAATAAGCAGAATGTAAAACAACACGGAAGACGCCACATAACCGAAACCGGTTTGTCTCCAAAGCAAATTTGACAAGGGAATTTTGGAAATTCGTTCCAAAATCTATATAAAATCAACCTGTCTGAATATCAAATCAATATCAGTGGTTATCTGCCTAAAAGTGCCATAAAGTATGCAAAAAACATTTTTAAAATAAGTACCAAAATATCACCTCTGTAATTTACAACCTCAGATTACTTTCATGCAATTTTCGTACTTTCAATCAATTAACCGAATACAAAGGTCCAAAACAACAAAAAAAAAATATTTTTAATACGAATACAAGTGAAAAAATGCACTATAATTTTACATCTGAACATTGAAGAGCCAACCAAAAAAAATTTCATAATTTATAGAGATTTTTTTCTAGACATTTTGCCAATTTTTACAAAGTGATGCATCCAATTCCGTTTTTTTTTTTCATTTTCTATTTATTTTTTCGTTAAGTTTTATGGTTTTGATAGTGTATGTAAATACTACACCTGCGTTGATTTGAATAGAAACTAAAAATTACTTTGAGAAATCAACCATGTTTATTGTTGTATTTAAATGTATGCACAAAGTCCTGAGTCAGTGGTCGTAACTATTAAAATGTTGATTATAATTTGCGGTCATAGTAATCGCCTCTCGAGAAAGACTGTGCGTAAAGCTAATTACTATTGGCCGTTCCTGCCTATCAGCACAAACGCACAGAGCACTTAACACTGTAACAGACTGCCATACAAGAGTACCAATATGAAGAGGAGTGGAGCATATCTAATACTGCTACCAATCTATGACCCTCGGCACTTAATAGCTTACGTTCCACTCGCGATTTGCGTATAAGCCACAACCACCACAAAGATTCCCGAAGGTCCGCCCAATAGTAAGGCTGACAACCGCCAACTAAGTTCTTAAAACCCATGGTACTAGAATTAAATCTCCACTAAGAATTCATATCTGTAAATATTACTAGTTAAACACCAAAATAGCGCCGGAGTGATGGCCCTCAGGTGCTACACACAAAACTTACAGCAAAATACTTTGAAGAACAGAAAGACAACAATAATCGAACAAAGAATTAACAGTCGCCCTTGCGCACTGATTCGTTGGTCGCATGTGCGACACCAAGAAGTACGGGACCTACAACATAACGACAATGAATGCTTTGTACACAGCCTCCATCATGGAAAGCTGAGTCGTCATTCATGAATGAAGCAGGAATAAAAACGACTACAGCAGAGTTATTCAATAATCGCTATTCAGCAGGAAAAAGGTCCCGCAACGGATTTTCTGCTATCATCGAGTCTGAGAATGACTGCACAGGAGGCTGTTGTTCGTGTATTAATGATAGACGCACTATTCGAAATATCGTCGCAATCATTGCTTTCCGTGTTTCATAGGAATTCGATATCTCCCGAATCGTGGCGAATTTTGGTTAGAGATAAAGGACTGGATAATTTTAAGCATGTGATTTTAATTGAAAAGTCCACTTTAAGAATAAAGCTTATGTTTATTTTAAGTTTTGCTGCACATCTTAATGCATTCTTAGACAGCAATCCACAAATGAAAGCATACAAAATCACTGAGTGATGCGAATTACTAATCAAATTATTTGGTCCCTCTCACGCATCATTCAGCATTTTATAGAAGTATTATTTATTGAATCTGAAGCTTGAGTCCAAAGCTCATGCTTTTGACAAATTGGTTCGAATGTGCATTTTAACATCCTCCGATTGCCTTTTACGGAGTTGTCTTAAGTCGCTGATTTATGCTAAGAAGTATAATTATGTTAGAACTTAGTAATAATATCTACCTTTGTTTTTAGGTCTGTCGTACCGACAGGTTGGATTGAAACATGAAACATAATTTTTACTCCTTCCCTTAGTTTTAGTTTAACCACACCAAAAGCGAACTCGGATTCTCATTGCCTTTGTAAATCTAGCATTCTAAATTTTCATTATAATTCTCGAAATTTATCTAGTGCATTGTTAGGGCTTTATGTCATGCAACGCAACGAAAAACAAAGTTTTGAGGTAAGTTTTGTTTCTCATAAAAATGTTTACGCTGCATTCAGTAAACCTGAATAGACTACGAAATTTGTTGCTGTAACAAATTTTTACAATCTTAACCCGATATACTTATTTATAAAAGAACATATTTTCATTCGTATTGTTGCACTTTTCACCGAAAAGAACACGAAATAGCAAAGTGCAAAAAATACGCCGCATTATTGTTAGAAATGGAAAATTGTAGAACACCGAATGTAATTTCAGCCTGGAAAATTCAATGACTCCAGCAAAATTCAATTAAAATACTTATTAGAAGCCTCTACAGTGTTCTTAGTTATTTTATGCACAAGTATGTGTGAATACATTAATGTAAGTGTTTTCGAATGGATGTATGTATGTGTGTGTGACTGTTTATATGTGCAATGTTAATAAAAATTTATGATTATTGTTTTCACATATTTCATGTTGTCAATATTTAAAACATTATTTTTCACACGATGCAACAGCAACAAGACGAAAAAAAACGACTTTCATTTTGTGACGACAACATAACGCACAGATACAACGGGACAGACAGTCAAATGTCGATGCGTTTTATGGCGCAATGCTGACGACACCAAAAAATAATTTTTTCATCTATAAATGCAAAAACTGCATGAATGTTGCAAGTCTCTCATCGCACTACAACCAAAGGACAAAACAAACAACATGATGGAATGAATTTCAGGCGTCATTTTCAAATAAAAGCGGGAAAATAAAAATAATAATTCTGGTTTTCTTTTCTTGCCCATAGTGAGTGGGGATGGGAAGTTTAATATTTTTTATTTTGGTAGTAGGCTGGCTTGTACGTAAAAAGTGTTAGTTATTGTTATTGCTGGCGCATGTATGACATGTAAAAAAGTGAACAATTGTCAAGCAATAAATCGATCTGTCTCATGTTGTAAATTGTTGCAAATACAAAAATATGCATTTTATGCACTTCCATACGCCATACATGACGTTGTTGTTAAATTTGTTGTTAATATAAAGCTATTTGTATACACACACGTACACTCTTATAGCCACTAACAAACAACAACATCATCATTCACTGTGAATATTTGCTGCAACGGAAACGGATGTTAACGAGAATTGCATGAGGTCGATTGGTTGTCGTTTGAGCAGTTTTCTGTATTTCTTTTTTCAATATTGCCTGCACTTTTTTGCAGGAGTTCTTCACTTTTCCACTACTTTGCATATCAATAAATAAAAAAGTTGCATAAATTGTAAAAAATAAATCTCAAGCAAAAGTTTCGACCCCCCATACCCACGATCACCCAGTCTCATCAAATATCATATCGTTCTTGCATTCCCATGTAATAGTTGAAGTACAAATGCAAATATAAATTTAATTTTTTTCGTTGGCAATAATTACCTTTTGTTGTATTCAATTGTATGCGTAAAGCCTACGCGTCCATCATGCTCATAAATCAGCTAAAGTCATAAGTTGGTTGGTTGTGGAAAAAAGTGCACTGAATACTCGTATAAATACAAGCGGATGTCCATTTTTTGTTCAAGGAAATAAAAGAAGCATTTTACATTGATACTCATGCAGCCAATGTGTAGGTGTATTTGCAGTCTTCTGTTTCAGTTGCAAATGACTCGTTGTAACACCATCGCCAAATAATGTTAAACATCTATGTTGACAAAACATGCAGCCCTAAAAACCGAAAAAATGCAAGAAAAAACGTTTTGCTTTCTTTTTGTCATCATGCATTTGCAAAAATGACTGAGAAAAAAATAAACCCATCAGTGCAGAAGAAAAAAAACTGGCCATAACTCTAAAGTAAATGCTGTAAAAACATCGAAAATCCATAAAAATGCATCATAATTTTTCAACGCATCCCTTCGAAAAAAAAAGAAAATAAAATCAGGCAAAAGGTTGCCACTTCATAAGTAAAAATATTTACTTGCAAATTCTGTAGAAGAGTTTCCTTTTTAGGGTAAATCAGGTAAAGCTATAGTAATGAACGTATATTTTTTAATATACTTATTGATTTAGCACAAAAAGAAATATCAGACATGCCGATTGTGGCCGGATGTATATGTATATATATGTTCGGACTATTATGAGAAATGCTATAACACTTAAACTACGAGACAAATTGCTTGACGGTATGATTTTGTCCTCTTTGTTTAAGTCTATGATTTTTGCTTTTGTTATATTCTCTACTTCTTGAGGTGTTAAAAGACCATCTTCAATGAATTCCTTTTTTGTTTCTCTTATTTTTTCATAAAGTTGAGTAACGTGATCTTTATTTCCTTCATATACACTTTCAATTTCTAACTCTAGCTTATGTGAAGCTCCTTTTTTTAACATTTCATCCATTGCTGCTTTTGTTACTTTTAACCTTTCTTGCAAAATTTTCGTTATTTTTACTGAGTTCGCCTTTCTTCGAATGCTGGTTGATAAATCCCGATCATGCATGATCTGCAAGAATATCACACCAAATAACAGGCGCACACAAAGTGCAGCCAATTTTTGTATAAAGAGTTTTCCAATAAGACCGTGTAAATGATAAATTTTTATAAAACCAGCTGTGTGCGATGTTATAACGAATTTATTTTTTTTAGCATGGAATATGATATCGTTCATAAGCTCACATCAGCTTGGCACGGTGGCATGGCTCTATAGATCTGTCTAAATTTCAAAGATGCCAACTTTGAGGGCGTCGCTCAATTACAGCTTCATGGCATAATCTTGCTAGTTTAGAAAATCCCACCATTCGGTGAGAGTAGTGCCATTCGAGTAGACTAGCTAAAGGTAGTTGAATGGATTATTGAAAGCCATTTTGGCAAGCAACGTCATCCAAAGCGATGAAGCTCAGATTCACATAGGTGGTATAGTTATTTATAGTTTTTGGATGGAGCCATCATTGGAGCATAATGCTTTGAAAATTAATCAGATCTCGCAGTGAGTAATACTGGCGTTATATTATCGCGACAAAATAATCCATCAGTGATAGTGAAGAAGAAAATACCGCTAGTAAACCTTAAGTACTTCTTGAGATATTTTTTGCAAGTGTACTCTTTTTTCAAAGATCACTGTTGGCACCCTAGAGCATGAGACTTTTCTATATATCCTTCTATGAAGACTTAAGAAGTAGAATTCTATATCAGCATGCACACATCCAGCGGTGGATTCAAATAACACATTAAACGTAGCATCACTGAAATTCAGCCACATTTTAGAAAAAATAGTCCTGGGATATTTTAACAAGAGAGTGCTATAATCCATTGTGCTATTTTATACCGTATATTTCAATTAAAAATTACTTTGTGACATCTTTTAAAATAAAACAATTGAAGACCTTCATAATTTCTTTTAGATGACAAATAATTCAATTTTTCTTATTATTTTACATGTAACAGCACATTGGCATCTTACGTTTTCTTGGAAATAAAGTCAAAGAAAAATATTGCTTTAGTAATTTTATGGCTACAATATCAAAATCAATTAAAGTTTAGTGGCGTTGCCAGTTGCCAAAATTAAATTACAGGTTGGCATCTGGCGAATTACAGTTGCAAAATATTAAATTTTGTTGGCAACCGTAAATTATTCATAATTTCACCACAAAACATCAATTTGAAATATTAATTGTCTCGGTTTTTGATGAAACCAAATCCTCTGCGAATGAAGTGTGGCAGGGTCTTGCAGAGATCTTAAACAGCTCCAGATGAATGACAGAAATTAGGGATTCATTTCATAGCAAATTATTCATAATGAAAAAAAAGTAGTACAAAATAAAAGAAACCTTCATATCACAAGTATTGCAAAGTAATTTGACTGTAAAGCCAGTAGGCAAACCATTTGAAGGTGCAGTGATAATGACCCATATATGTTGCAAAAAAATAAAGCATATTTACTTGTGAGTATACTTTAGGTCTTTCATAGACAAGTTTAAAGTCGACTTTAAATTTAAAACTAACTAATGCTGTTTTTAACTCATTAAAAAGAGCGTTTTTGTCTAAAGTCTACTTTAGCAAGAGTCGACTTTAGTATTCAACTATTGAGGTGATACGGCAAAATGATGGTAAACAATTTAAAATAGACAATGTCCAACATAATCAAACAAAAATAGTAAGGCCGTTGGATAGAAAGGTCGGGACTGCTTAAGGAGCAACCGGCAACTTTAAAAAAAGCCGAATATTTCTACAAACATAATTAAATAATTAAAAAAGTTAAAGGCTTAAAAAGAAATAAGTACGAGTTATTTAAAGAAATTGAAAAGAAGTGAAGCTCTTGCAGAGGAACTAAAGCTAAACCAAAATAATACACCAACGCAACTTACAAAAGCAACTGTTTACATAGTTAAAATATTTAATTTTTTTATATATGTTATACATACTCGTACATGTACTTATGTATGTATGTAAATATCGAACTACAAGACTTAAAATGGAGCAAGAGCTACGCATATTAAATAGCTGCATATTAAAATAAAAAACAAGGATATGATTAATTTAATGTTTAACAAACTAGATCAACTTGATTCTTTCGAGCAATGCGTTATTCTGAGGCGATAAGACTATCACTTTCGATTTGGCATACGATTGATACTTCTTCCAATTCTATAGGAATTTCTTCCCAATCATTACATTACATGCTCTAGAATGAATCGTGTTGTCTTTATTCTCAGGCGAATACGGTTCAGCTTAACGGTAGGCAGTCCAGTAGCTGTCGTTCCAAAGGGAATTATGATGCATCCCCTAAAATTCGAGTAGCCAGGTGCTTGGCCCGTAATCAACTGCTTTATTAGGTTATCATTTCATACAAAGGCGTCGTGTGTAGAAATAGGATGTCGAGTGTACACGAGGTAACTTTGTTTTTGATAAACAAACAAAAAAAACTTTGTTATGGGCTTTTCTTCCTCCGTTAATTTGGAAACAATCCTAATTTTACACAGCTTCCGCTCTATAAGGTGGACAATATTGGTCAAAACCAACGACAATGTGGGTTGAGCCACGTCGAGATTAAAGTCTTTGCCATGAGAGTTTTTAAAACTACCGTCCACGAAAAATCTCTAAGCTGCACACTTAAAAAATGGAGGTATTACTTGTAGCTGACCAAAGTAGTTTTATAATGATTCCACTGAATAAACAACGGCATCTTTTGCAAGTCGAAAATGAAGCTGAGATAAAAAACTTAAAGTTATTCTAAACACAAACATCTACTAACAGGACAGATGGTAGTTATTCCTTAAATACACGTCTTGTTCTGCATCTAAAAATAGTTCCACTGAGCATTGTATGATTCTCTAAAATTACTTTAGTTGCTGAAATGTCAAAATAAGGATTATCGATAATTCTATGGCAGCTGACCGTTCTCAATGCAATTGAACTTTGGTTACTTTCCGTAATGGACCCATTAATTCACAGTGTATGTATTTTATCAAATATTTATTAGAGGAAATAACAAACAATTATAAAACACATTTAAAATGTTGCGCCTATTGTTATGGCAACCCTTTGCCAAAAGTCATATCTTACTTACTCTCCTACCACAGCCAAACCCATTGTCAAAAAATGTAACATTTTTGTGGCACAAAAGTCCTAAAAAAAGCATGCAGCGTAGCAGTATTTAAGTTTTACAACCATAAATATGCAACAGCACACGGTGGCTTAACTAGAGCTTCATCTATCACCTCCCCACCGTTTTCTCTATTTGAAAAACAAAAGCTTGATGATACATTCTCCCTGCCGTTTAGTGCCGTGCATTCTCATGCACTTCCTCAAAGAATTGTCAATGTTTATAATCGTCCATGTTGTTGTTTTTTTTATCATTTCGTATTATTTTTTTTTTAACTGTTTGCAAGTTTTTTCTCTTCATTGTTTGTCGTTGATGCTAAAAGGTATTGGCAGTATCCTTAACATGCTGACGCATGTTCTCGTTTGTATTGTTGTTAATTTTTGTTTTTATTTTTTTTTAAGAGACTTAATATGAATATGGGAGTGCTTTGTATTGTGAGTGCATGATAATAGATTTGCAGTGCGACCCCTTCTATCCAGCCACCAAAACCTACAACTGCTACTATTTACAGAGTTGCATTTAATGTTAAGCACGGTTTTTCTCCTTTTTTGTTGTTGTTTACTGTCATAAATTTCACTTCATATATTGTTTCGTTTTTTGCATGATTCGTGTATTCACGTTTATGCACTGGCAATAAAGAAGAAAAACTAGCCCAAATGCGGGTGTAACACAGTATGCACTTTCCGATAGGCTTTGTCATCATGTCAACCTAGTGATTATTTATTGAAATTTAAGCCGTTATGCAGATGAATGTTGAGAGCAAAAAAAGAAAAAAACTTTTTATGGTCGTGGCTCACAATACCTTTAAATAGTGCTCGGCTTATCTCTGTTTTGCTTAAACATTTATAACAATTTTCCCAATAGTAAAGTCATTTACTTTTTTGACATTTTTATTTGTTTAAATTGATGGCTGTCATTCATTTTGTAGCAACCCCAACAAATGCAGTTTGCTTTTTCTTAATGACAATTATTAATTATTTTCCTTGCGGTGACAAATGTAGTTCAGCTTACTACAATTTTCTTCATAGAATGTGACAGTTCACATTTTTATTGCCCAGACTTTGATGATTTTGACATTTGTTGATTTAAGCGTGTTTGTGCATCTTTTGTTCGCCAATTAAAGATTAATGACCAAGAAAATGTGTTGTCAATAAAACAAATTATTATGTCAATTTGTTTCCTTCGATGTACATGTAGGGATGATGATGTTTATGGTTGCTGATTCTGACTTGTGTTACATTTTGCTTTCTTTGTGATTTTTTCTAAACAAAAACAGATGTTTTTCTAAAAGGCACGATCAATTATGTGTTTGTAAAAAAGTATTCAAAGCTGTACATAGCAACCAAAGAAGCGGGCATTAAGAGTTTTAAAGAGCTTTGAATATAAATGTTTAAGCAATAAGAAGAGAAAAAATTTATATGCCATCATCAGATTAACTCTTCCTGGACAGAATGCTCTAAAATTGGCGCATGATATCAATTAAATTGAAAACAGTTTGTATCATATAACGGGAATATGTGTGGAATAGCTCGACGGATAAACGCACTCTTTTTAAATAATTTTTCGCTGACCAGCGGCGAATTCTTTAGTGCTGGAGAGGATGTTGGTTTTATGAAATAATCAAGGGAGAGGGGCATACGCATATTCATTGGCCAGTAGTTCGGCTTGTTGTGCTCTCTGCATAGAGGAAAAGTATCAACCATTCATAGAAACTCTGTTCCTTGACTAAAAGTCAATGCCTCTCAAATGAGACGTATACAGTAGAGTCTCCGCTGCGACAAATCGGATGCTTTGCTGTGCGAAAGCCGGGCCGTGGCATAGGAAATGTTCCAACATCTCAATGCATTCCGTGCATTTCCTGCACTCGCCACTATCCGTACACCCTACACCGTGAAGATGTGTCTGTAAACTCGAGTGGCCTATCAGCCCAACCACCATATTGCTGATTTCACAACCTCTTGGTTTTATCCGCATTTGGCCCTCCCCATAGTAAGTTTTTATTTTCTCAACCGTGTTTTTATTACACAGTCCTAGTATGGACCCTTTTTGCACAAAATTTGAGCTAGGTCCTCCTGGCCTCAAGCTGCTTAGTGTGATATCTGCCCGCATCTTGCAGCTCTCTATCCTTAATAATACGACCGTTGGGCTCATTCGTTTCTGGCCACTCCATAATGACCCGGCACCCGAATTATGCGCAGACTACTATGCGTTGCGTTGTCGTTTATTAAATATCTTGCAGCCCTTAATCGTGCTGAATCTAACCCTACCGGCTTCTTATTTATTTGGCTGTTCGTGAAGATGTTAACCAGTCAGTTCCACTTAGCCCATTCAGGCACTACATGACCACAAGGAGTTCCGTTTAGAGAACCGTATAATAATCCGAAAGTCTAAATCATATTTCCGTCATTAGCGCCGCGAAAGGAATTCGCAATCTCGTCCTAACCCCTAGATTAAAACCGTCTATGAAGTAGCTGATTTCCTTGGGCAACTGTGCCAAGTCTACGTTTGGCCAGAAGAGTCTCTCTATTATCACTGTCCTACAAACTGTTGTAACACATGTTTCAGGTGTCTGATCCGCTAATTCTGCGACATTTTGTTGTCGTGATTTGTCATCTCTATCGATCCACTCACGCATCGCCTGCAGGTGAAAGAGCTGCCTCATATCCAATGATATTAAATTAAATTAAAATATTTCACGAGCTGTCTGGCTTGTTCCAAAGTCGTATTGTGACTACATGCCGTGAGCATAAAATTTATATAAAAAGAACACGTTTATCATGTGACAAGAACGAGCTTCAGTAACAGCCAGTCTCTTTTTCAACGAGCTATTGCATCGAATCATTGTTTACTTTTGGTATCCAATAATCCATTTAGCGAACTCTTTTCACCGTGGATTATCTTAACGCTGCAGTTAATATGTCGGAAGCATGGAGACGCCGATCGTATTATTCCACACTACTTCGAAAATTCTATTTGACCGGTTTGTAATTGAAAGGACAGTGTATAAGCATCTCCCATAGATCCAGTTTCTCTTAATTTTCCCATTTGACACGTTGCAAAGTAAAAATTTGCCAACTATAGCAAACAAACTTAAATTGTTTTCGTTTGTATTTTATACTTGGTATTGCCGAAAGTACTAAGAAACCAAGGAAATCGTGGAAAAAAGAAAAGAAAAAAAAGAAGAAAATACACGAAGACAGAAGCGCAGAAATGCAAAGGAAAGGGAAAGAGAAGAAAGTAATGCATAGAACGAAACCATAAGGAAAGAAAACAGGAGTAAAAAAGAAAAGAGAGGATTAGAGTCGGAAAGAAATAATAAAAGAAATAATAAAAGAAAAGAAAAAACGCAGGGAAGAGAAAAGCGGAGGAGAGAACTGAAGAAAACAGAAGGGAAGAGAACAGACGAGAAGAGGATAGAAGAATAGAGGATAGGGTAGAGGAAGATAGGGTGGAGAAGAGGAGTGGGGAAAGAAAAGAAGAGACAGAAAAGAAGATAAGAATACATAAGGAAAGAAACAGAAGAGGAAAACTAGTTGAAAGGGTAGTAAAGGAGCATCAGATTTATATCAGGAGTTGATTCTGTGACGCACGACAGTTTCCTCAACAGTCATTTCAATCTATGGCATAATTTAAATGATCGTTCTTAAGGAAATATATTTTTTCACGAACTTCGAGTCAGAAAAATCAGAAAAAACTTTGTTTAACTGACGTTCGATTTTATTTAACCAACAACACACGCCTAAGTTTTATCAAATCGCAACATTTAATTTTCAATTCCAACAAAAACAAAATAATTTGCAAGTATGTATGTGAATCAAAGTCATAAATTATTCCCAGAGATTCTCAAAATCTTTAAACAATCTTTCTCACACTCAATCTTGAGGATAGATTAACATAAATTTCTGTTATTGCTGTTCTTGTAGTGGATTTTTTTTGCCATTCTTGTTTGTTAGACAACCATGAAAGAATATTTAAAATATTTCATACGATTTGCAATTCCTTTAAGCGAAATCTACTAAAAGATGAACAACAACAAAACAGCAAAGAAAACGGCAAAACGAAAATTGATTTGTGTTCCGCAATGACCACCGACACATCATCTACGACGACATACAGGCCGCAACGAAACAACAATCTCACAAAGAGAAGAAACATTTATAATTACACACAGTCAGGTATTGGAACAGGAAAATAAATACTCCAACAATAAACAATAATGCAGAAGAAAAAAATCATGTACGAAGAAGACGAGAGCAGCAGCATATTGATCGAAATCGATTTCATTCAAGATGATATTTCAACAACGATTTATGGCAGCCAATCCCAATGTGCCGTACTCGTGTTGACCATAAAAGAATATGTTCCACCAATGATAGTAACAGATGAGGCTCAAAAATACATGGAATCTGTGCATGTCATTGAGGCAGTTTGACATATGGACTGTCTGTTTTCTCTTTGTGTTATTTCACTGCTGACTATGTATGTCTGTCTGTCTGTTATTCCATTCGTGTGTTAAGTTTGTCTTAATGGAATTTTTTCGAGATTTTTATTTGCTTATTTGCGTTTCTCTTAAAGATGCGAATGAAAAGATGATATTTAAGAAACAAGTATCGCAACTTTTCAAATTTATTGAATCTTCATCTTTTTTTGTATTTTTAAAGAAAATTGAAGGAGGTTTTTGATCTTGTCATACAATAAATTAAAATTATATGCATTTTTTTGCTGTTTCGCCGCAGTAAATAACTGAAAAGTTTTAATTTATGCGTTTTATTGAAAGAGGAGATCTTTCATCTTAAATTGTTTTTCTAAAATAAACATGAGGGTTAATACGGATCTGAGTATAAGAGGATAATAATATGGAAATTCCAAACGTGGCGCTGGTTGCAAGGGCTGGTGTTCCAAAATAGTTCGAAAGCAAACCCCGACATTTATTGAAGCTGAGTAAAAGGCCTGTTCGCTACTTGATGTGGAATTCACCAGGTGTGTGAACTCTTTAAGTGATATTTACTTTCCGTCTTAATTTATTGTCATTTAGCATTGCCTTACTGGTGGGTATGTTATTTTGACGACGTTTTTTAAACCAGTTATTTTTTATTCAGTCGCTGATAAGTCACCAGCCAAAACTCATAGGTGAAACTAATCACAAATCGCTTGCGAACAGCGCCGATATTCTCTGTAGTAGTCAGAATATCCTATGTCAGTCAATTCCTCGACGTACACAAGAACTTGGCTTTTCGCGGACTTCACATTTGCGTTGGGTCTGTCTAGGAACTCAAAGTTAATCATCTTAAACATGAGGCTTATTCGCTTAGTGGGCTTCAGGCATGTGAAAGAGGGCTTATATTTTAAGTCAAAAAAATCAATGATGTCCGATTCATCATTTCCCAAACCTTTGGTGATCAAACTCCTAATACTCTGAGAGTCAAGGAGCTTTTTCGACAAAAGGTTTGTGGACCTATGAAAGGAGTGTCTGCGCCCTTTTTAGCCAGATACTCTGCCATTTTATTGCCTATATGCCTCCCATGCTCCATGCCCCGGTACCCACGTTAGATTAACTGCATTCCTACAACTTTGTACCGAGTAGTATGCTTAAGATTTTTAAGCTGCCTCGCAATCCAAAAGAATACATATTTTAGTATCTCGCGTGCCCTCATTCTTTAGAGATCTAAGGAGCGGAATTCCCACCTCAGCACTTCCATCTCGGACTCAACAGAGTACCATAGCTATTAGTCACGTTTAAGTACGATCTCATTGTTTCTCCCAGATGACCGTTCAATGATGATCACTTTAAAGTGCTTGAAAAAGTTTAGTGTTCTGCTCATTTGAGGAGAGACAACGAGACGTGTAGAGTTCTAGACGTCGTGTAGAATCTTTGTATGAGCAGGCAAATTTCCTTCCTAACGAAGAGCTAGATTGGGTAGTCTTAAGGCCGCACTAGCTGTTGTACTCTTACCTGCGCGGGCAGGGAAGTAAGTAATCATTAATAACGCTGGTGTGTTGCACGGTCCCACTGCTCCCGTCACATTCAAGCAGGCTATCCGGAGTACCTTGTTAAGGTCCCCATAAGCCTATATTTTGTTCTAATTTTAGCCACAATGCTTGAGAGGCGTTGGTGATCATGGGTGGACCACGTCATCTTTATCACTTATTGACGCCCTTTATAGCGTACAGCCCATGACACATATAAGTTGCTCTTGAGGCTTTATTTAGTATGTAAGCTAAGTGTTTTTGGCAAGTAAAAGTTGTATCTAGAACTACTCCCAGATACTTTCATGGTCCTCAGACTTAACTTTCTTCTTCTGGTGCATTCGATCATTTATTGCAGAGTCGAACTTGCCTCTGACCATAAAAGCCAAATCAACCGACAATCCCTAAACTTCGCATTCAAGATCTTCGCAATTTTTTAAAGGTCGACGATAACCAGTAACTAAGTAAGTAATTGGGCATATTACTTCTGCTTCAAAGGTTAATGTCCTATTTTTGAGTATGCTGAAACGAACGCGCATGCAGTCAGTGTATTCCTTTCATGATCATCCCATCCTCTATAGATTTGAAAGTAGCATTATGAATAGCTCCGTAATGCATAAGGAGATTTTTTTAACGTCTTAACCCTGTTAAACATTTCCTTGCGTAATATTTCACTTCCCTTGATGTGCTTGGGTAACAAGATAAACTCCATAAGAATATTTTTATATGCAAATAAATTTCAAAGTAGAGTAAAGCTTTAACCCCAACATTTTTTCTTTTCTAATACGAGAAAGGATTATGGGAAAAATGTTACCAAGCTAGCAAGTTGCTTAGAAATGGGATGGTATTGTACATGTGAAGAACTTGGTCCTCATTATGATCTCAATATTTTTAAGGGCGAAATTTTTGGATAGGAACTTTGGTCCTTTATCTCACATTTATGTTTTTGTGCAGATATTTTTTACAATACACAAAGTCGTATAATTGTTGTTGGTTACCAAAGCAATCAAATACTATTTAAGAACAAATATTAATTAGACATTTTCTTGCGAAAAGCCTAACTTCACGACTTTAACTCTTTTCTTAGTTATTTTTTTATTCGCAAATTCAAAGATCGTATCCTGGTTACAAATTACTGCGTGAGCTACTGCACGTTGGCAACCCATCATAGATTACAAGCCATCACAGCAGAGAAGCATGTTAGTTGTAATTGCAATTGGTTGGCATTGGAAATGGTCGTACGTACATTTCAACCCGAAGAAACCTACAAAGCAAACGAAACCGAAGCCAAGTAAAATTAGATTGAAACTGATCATAGAAAAGTTGACCCTTAGAAAAATCGCATACAAAAAGTACTAAAACAAAAATTACGATCCTATTGACTTAAAGCAAAAAACAATTACACAACAAACGTACAAACCTAGACCTGACTTAAACCGAAAAAGTTAATTTTTGTTGACTACGGTTTTTGTCGTTTAGCCTGCCACAAAGCATGTTGACTTACGAAATCGTAAGATGAGATCATTTGAAAATTTTGCTTTCCATTTTCTTTTGCCAGTTTTATTAAAGCAATTGGAAAATGTCTTCGCTAAGAGAAAAAAAGAGAGATATTTTGTTGGTGATACACAAATTAAATGTTATTTGTTGTGCACGATCATCATTAAGAATTCAGTATGTTGGGTTACACTGACATCTAGTTGTGCGAGTACTTGTAGTTTTTGACTTTAAGAAAATACTAGATCTATGTACATTATTGCAACAAGTCGTCGCATGTAGTCAGAAATGGTAGAGGATGAAGTCAGTTTCATTTGCTTCCAGTCTTTAGAATACGAATTAAAAAATAGAGAAAACGAGAAATCTAGATATTTTGTTAAAATAAAATTTATAAGATTACGCGTATTTCGTAAATGCCACTATATACTCCAACTCGAACTATGACTGGGAGATGTTCAAAGGGAGTGTACAGCAAAATTTGAACGATATGATGAAGAAGAATGGTGAGTATAAGTTAATGATCCTTTTTTTAGGATCGAGCAAATTTGATTGAATGTTGCATCCATATTATTTTGGCGACATCTATAAAATCTGTTGTTTATTTCTCAGTCACTTACGCCAAATGTCCATGGTAAGTTACACAAATTAATAGCTTGTCTGAATGAGCTTTTTGAGCCAAACTACTCAAGGCGCACCAGGTGATAATCATCCATTAAAGGTTACTCTTTTGTAGAGATTTCTATGAAAACAAGCGCTATAGATCTGTGGAATTCAAGTTGGTTGGCCTGAATAAAACGATACCGACGTAGACAATATATAGATCCAGCAGAGTGGTGCTTCGCACAGTGGAATTGAGAAAATCGAATCGGAGATGAGAAATCAACACGTATGACCAATATCGTAGTGTGGGATAACGGAACGGGGAAAAATGTAAATATATCTTATAGGGCGATAATCTTAGTAAGATGGCAAGTATTCTCAAGGGACAAGCAAGGCTACAAGCATATCTGCTGCAAGTAAGTGTAAACACACCACGACAAAACGATTGTGAATCTCCTTAAACCTACGAAGCGCGGAAATAAACTCTTAAAAAAAGTTCTCCAAAGTGAGACAACGCGAATAAATATCATGTCATACGTAACCAGGTTTATGTGCAATGCCAACCCGATATTCACTTGCAAAGCTACTGATGGCGAAACATTAGTTTTTGCTGACTAACTTTTGCGTTGCTACCCTTCAACAAGTTGACACAACATGCAGCATTTGAAACCTGTTAACTAGTCTCCATCGTCTTGCTAGAAAATAAGTTGGAAGGAAATTTTAAATAAGTTGAAATTTGATTATTAAGAATTTAATTCTTAAACTCCTTCTCCAGTAAATTTTTAAAACTCCGCTATTTATTCTGTCTTTATTTGCAAACGTTTATTGCATACACCCTTTAGTTGTGTCATTTTCGGGGCGTGTTTTATGTCTGTTTGTTTTGTTTACCATTTTGTTGTTGTACAACCACTACTACTGTCATCGTTTTTGGTCCTTTTCGGACGGTCGGTCGTTAACCTTTTTGTCATCTTGTTTAAACATTTTGTTTTGTAACTATTTTTTTAACTTATTTATTTGTTGTATTTTACGATTTTGTATTGTTGTAAATTTTCTTACTTGTTTGTTTTTTTATAGAAGAAACATGCTGCTGCATGAGATTTATTGCCATCGATAATCATTAAGCGTGAACTAACAAATCAAATGGTGTTTTAATTTTAAGTACTTTATTTCTTTAGTTTTAACAATTTAAATACGATGTAAGTGCACAAAATTTATGTTGAGTCAGAAATTGTTGCTCTTTTTTTCCAGGTGTATTGAGATAAAACAAAAGGAAAGTGGTGATACTCGTAGTTTATGAAACTTAAACTGAAGCCATATAAATGAGTTCAATGGAGAAATTATTTTAATGCGAAAATTTTTATTGTTAAAAAGGAATGAAGTTCGCAAGGCTATTTTGTTGTCTAAGGCTACCCAGCCACTAACTTTTCGAAAGCTCTGGGTTTGAACACAGCTATAATTGGCCGTTTTTCGAAAGCAAAAGGTTTTTCAATTAGGACCCGTAGATCGATCATCATGGTAAGCTAAAGAGTTCAGCAACACGTGCAAATGATAAAATTTTATTATCCGTTAGTACCTTTTTTGCCACCTAGTCACGGTTTGCTGGCCAAATTCAAATTCCAGTGGAATGGAATCATCATTATCACCGCTGGTCGCAATAATGTGTAGGAAATTTCAATGCAACTAATGCCGACGGTTTGACCAATAGCGTTACTGCGAAAGCAGTGAGGGAGAATTATATTCTCACACACAATCTTCTATGGCTATCGTTAGTACCACTCCGGACTGAAACCGACTTACGAAGTGTGAATGCGGTAGCGGCTCTGGCAGAAACCGGGAGAAGTCTGATTTCTTGTTAAAACCATCACTCTCTCTGAGATATGACACTCATGAGAGAAACCGACACACGACGTGTAATTTCAGTCGCTCTGGTTAGTACTACCACTCTCTCTCTCTCTCTCTTTCTCTTTCTCTGCAGAGATTAACATGTCACCGTTAGCTGTGGCTTCTTTCCACCCTTCTGTAATAATTTACTGCTGATTTTTAAGGCCACAAATGAATTAACACAATTTTTAATGCCTTCGTTCGAAGTGAAGCGTTTTCAGCAAGGTCGGACCGAAACAAGGCGGGTGAGTAAACTTTTCCTATCCGCTGTTTTTCAAATTGTTTTTTACTGCTACAACAACATGATGGTAGAATATTATAATTTCGTGTTTGATAGCATATTCGGGAGATTTTCGTCAAAGGCTATCGTCAAATGGATTAGTTGTTGTCGGCAGAGTTATTCTGTGATAGTACGACCAGGCTTCAATAGCTCATAATACTAATAACCCTTCAGATCCCTTCTAAAACATAGCATCTCCTGTGCGCAATTGATATTCTGTCTAATGTTGCTTGAATTATAGCAGTAGATTCATTTTTATCCCCAGTCAAAAACCGACACAAAAACCCCCTTGTTGTTGTAGTGCTGAAGCAGCATATCTGACATGAACAATTTCCCAGCTATTTAATGAATCCTTACTACAATTTCATGGGCACCAGAGACTGAAAAATACTGACACTGACACATTGGCGAGACGGCTCTCGCAATAGTGGATAGTCTTTTATGATGAAGATTTTGAATACAATAAAGTATTTATTACATTGGTAAAACCTAATAAAAAATAATTTAGAGATAAGATTTGAAAACATGTTTTAAATTTTTTTAAATTGAAAGATTCAATAAAACATGAAGAAAGTTAAAAAAAAAAGTTAAATGAATCCTAATGCTTTCAAAGGAAGAAAATGGCCTGATCTACACGGTGTTTACCGGAGATCGTATAATTTTGTATTGAGTTGCACACGCCAAGTAGTGGGGCCGGAGTTGAAAGTTTCAATTACTCTCAAGATGTAGGACCTTAAGCGCCGCGCTATCCTTTTCATCCAATATTGCCATATTTCGCTGATAAAATTGTAAACGATGTCTGGAACCACCAGGATTCAGTTGTTGACATACCGCAAGCTTATACGGATGGAACTTGAGGACTTTAAGCGAAATGCTTTTAGCCGTAGAGGCAGAAATACTGGGGTTTGAGACTCTCTACTTCCTTTCTCAATCATTCGAATGGCATTCGCTAATCCTGGAGGTTTTTCTATTAATGATCCTGTTGTGTTTACATTTTGCATCTCAAAATTTTGCGACGATCCGGAACCGGCACACGCGGCGGAACATTGAATTACCGGCGAAAGTCTCGCTGGGCTTGGGTCAAGGACTCACCTCTTGCATCAACCCGTATCATAACAAAAATGCGATGCTCTAGGTCCCATATCTTGAGTATAGCTATAATCTCCGACTCTCCTCTAAAAAATATGATCTTTCAAAGAGCGATCACCGCACTACTCGTCATGTACTACGCATTACAAAAGCATACGATTCCCGTCAAACATCATAAGAGTAACCAAATAATTGAGCAAGTTCCTCTTGTGTTTGATATTGATCTTACTTAAGTAATGCCACAAATGTTTCAGTTTCAAAGTTGTATGATGTTTCCGAACATTAAAATTACTATCTTTGTAGCGTTGAGACCCATACTAACAAGTGGTTTCAAACAGAACATCACTGCCCTTTTTTCTTCATAAAAGAAGAATACTGACAAACCCACTTTTTTTGGTTCAAAGTTTTCTTTTTTCAATACAATAATATACTATGTGGTTATTTACGTATGAAAATCTTTAACAGATGTGTAAACTTTACAGAGAGATCTTTTTTTATAATGCCGTAACTAAAATCCACAGAATATTTAAAAATTAGCCACTAAATTTGTCACTCATAATTTATAACGTATGTCGAAACCACCTACTTCAGGAACTGCAGAACCAAATATTTTGGGGTTCTCTGAACTGATATCAAGCTGGATCCCCGACCGTATACAGTCCACAATTTCAGTTTATTCTTATAATCATTCTATATGACGGTGCTATTAAACATTCAACTCCTCCGTGCTATTTAATGCTTCACTTATCAACTTAATCCTTTGGGAATATTCATTTTCTTTCAATACCAAAAGTCAATAAACAATGGTTAATTTAAAGTCATCAGTTGCAGCGATTGTCTGAGAAACTTTGCGTAAAAATCAATTTAATTAAATGATTCCTATCGCTCATAAAGACTTAAAACGGAGAACAGACTTGAATACAAAATCCAAGATCCATCCACAAGACATCCTCTTACTCTGCCACATACAGATATTTATTATTCGGAATACGAATACGTATTGAACGTATTGTGAACATTTGACGCAATTAATTGTTGCATCGACACTTGTTTTGTGCTGTTCATGTGCGCGCGAAACTTAAATGTTGCGTAGACATTTAAAAATGCAATTTTGTTGTTTATTTTGTTGTACTTGAAGGGATAACATTCTTTAATCTTATGGCCGTGGCTTAATGTTGACATGGGGTTTGTTGTTGTTGCAGTTGTTGTCGGTGCATTGCGTCTCCGGTTGGTAAGTTTAAAGGGTCATTTTTCTTAGGATTTCATTCGTTAAGTTTTTTTTTTCTTTAGCTCTTTTAAGTTTTTCATTATTGTCTACTTTTTTTAGATTTTTTTTTTTTTTGAAGGGATCTGGGGCATTTATCAATGTTTTATATCGTAAAATCACAATACTTTTGTCTTCGTTTCTTACTTTTGTTCATGTTGCCTGAATTTATTGTTGTTTGTCTTGTTATTCGTAACTGAGGACCGACCGTAATGGCAGCCAACAATTTTACTTCACTTTATTTTATTCGATTTATTTATAAATTTCATTCTGTTCGTTTTGTCGTTATCATCATTGTTGAGTTCATAAATCAGAAGCTTTATTTATTGAGATATTTATCAGTGATCATTTGGTTGTGAAATTTAATGTTGCCTTCTAAATGACGTTGCAGTGCATGTGCACTTGCATGTTCACAGTGAATTATTGTTAAAAGTTCTTTGCTTTTTTAGTTCTGGTCCCACATTTGAGCATAATGAATTGTTATAAAAATCTTTACTAAAACTTTGAACAGACTTTTCTCTTGGCATTTCTTAATGAAAAAGGAAAGGGGCTTCTTATTCTTCCTTCTACAGATGTTTCAAAAGTGTTAGGTTGAAGCTGATAGAAAGTATCATAAAAATGAGTACTCAAGTAGCTAAGGAACCAGTGAATGTAAAGAGGGAAGACAGTACGACATGGTTTTCCGGAATTAGCGTGGCCGAAAACGTAGTTGCACAGGTCTATCCGAATTTTATACACTTCTGCATGAGTGCGGGTTGTGCCCTGTATGCTTTGAGGAGGATGAAATAATGACACACAATATTTGTGAATGTATTTTATAAATTTATAATAAAAGACGTGTTTTTAACTCTGAACTCTTCTGTTCGGATGTCGTCAGGCGGACTTCTCCGACCTCAGTACTGATTTTCATTAGAAGCGTTATACAGAGATTGCTTAAGTAATTGATCTGAGGCTCAAAATATTGTAGTGTTGGTCGGTGAACCTGATCGAACCCTGTTTTTTTATTATTACACCAAGTTGTTGGCTTACTGCTGATCTACTCTTAAGCTTTTCGTCAGATTAAATGATTTCGAGCTGCGTAAATCAGATGGTTTACAGAGAGCATATGTTCCCTACTCTCAGCAGGATTTGCGCGAAACCAGTAACTTATTTGGGAACATGTACAGACGATACAGAGAATAAAACTATAAAACAGCTCTGACTTTCTAATATTCAACAGTCTATTTTTAATTTTCAATTAATGAAAAACTTTTTCTTATCCTTCAAATGCAGATGATGGCGGTTATTTTTAAACTAATAGTTTTTCTAGAATACAGGAAATAATGGAATAATAGAACGTGTGGAACATAAATAGGCTATAAAAAGGATGGTTTTACAGTAAAGATTGAAACTTAACATTATTTAAATGAATGCAATGACTAGCCCTACAGTACATACTTAGAGGAAGCCCATTCCCACATCGTGGGCTATAAGCAAAATTGTCTTCGCTGGCATTTTTTTCGAAAATCAGGCGAAATTCTGATGTTAATAGGTCTTCTCGGAGCTGTGATTTAACACCGTTTGAATAGTCATTGTGAAGAGCCGTAAAGGACCAATGATTCGCGGGCCTTGAAACTTGACAGTTGTGTTGATGGGATGGCGTACTCTGGAGCGAGGCGTGGCAATGATTTTAGTAATGTTGTGTTCCAGTCTTAACGTTAAAGGTTCAACCTTTATAACCCCCACCCTTTACAATTAACTTCTCCGAGATTGTATTGCGCTGTAAGAAAGAAGTGAAATACCAGAAATACCGCACATCACTAGAAAATCAGATTAAAGCACAAGCCTACTTGCCATAAGTAATAAAATCGAATCCGTTCCCTTGCCATGCTGTTTGGAACGCAAAAGTACTAAATTCTATATTATACACTCGTTGATAACTTTCATCGTCTTTGCATTTAGGACTCAAGAACTTATTAATTAGCCTTCGTATAGGGTTATCTATTTTATGGCTTCTGAAGTAAAGTTAAATAAAACATCCATAAAGCTTAGATTTCGATGGAACTTGTATTGCATTACAAGGCTTGGACCATGCCATTACGCATGAAATACAATATCATTTAACTTAACGCCTCTAGATTGGTTGCAGCAGTCGATCCTCTTAAGGTAGTTTTCGATTACTTTTTCGCTCATTTCGGGCGGTATCTCGGCGAAAACTTGACGAATGTTTCAGCGTTAGGAAATTATCCGCGTAGATATGGTCGGGAAACGTCCCATGATCGGTCTTGTTGTGTGGCTTTACGCTTAAGACATTGTGAAATGTCAGCCGGCTTTACTTGTTGCGGGAGTCACATAATAAGCTATAACATAGGTCCAATTGCTGAGATCGCCGTGGTATCGACAAATTCGGATATTCAATCTTTTCAGCAGTGTGCACATTGCGATAATGCAAAGGCCTGGTCACATCTGTAACACTTCCAGTATTTTGAAATTTTTTTATAATCTTGGCAATTCCTTGCACGCTAGGTCGCAAATGACGAACATAATCACTCCGTAATACTCGAAAAGTGGCCAGGTTTGAACCACCACATTTGTAGTAAGTATATTAACTATTTTTACGCATTCTTCGTTTGGGAAACGGCCCATATTCGTAAATCGCCTTGCCAGACTGGCGGTTTTAAAACGGCTAATCCGTTATTAAAAACTCTATAACGCCTATCAACATTATAATAAGGAGATATTTAAATTGTAAATAATAAAACTACTCCCTTATTTTTGGCAGTGTTTCTTTCGTATGAAACATCAGTAAAGTTTTTGAGATCAGTAACTCTCAAATAAGATTAATCATACGAAGTTGGCGTGGCAGTTCTATAAACACCTCCATTTTTAGTGCTATTTATTTTATTAGCAATTAAGACTTGTCTATCAAGTTTGAAGCAAATTACTCTAAAATATGATTTTCCATCGTGTGGTAAATAGTTGACAAATTTGACTCCAGGATAGGGCCCCAAAGTGGATCAGCTACGTTATACAATTTTATTTCAAAGTAATAAAAAATTCACTTATTTTCGGAATGTTAAAGTTGTTTATATTTCTATGTAGTCCTTGAAGAATAATCAATTATTGGCCCACCTTATTGTGATTTTTTAATGTGGTATACTGACTCTCTTCATGTCGGATTTTTTCGGAAATATAGAAGTTATTTGTGGTGAAACTTTCAATAAAATGCGTGTAGTTCTATATAGATACGAGTATTTGGATATTCAATTTTTGAAGTAGAAAATTATAATATGGAACATGACAAATAACTGACTGCACTAATTTTGATTACATAAATCAAGAAATCTCTGTAAAACATTTTGTATTAAACCTTTCTAAATTTCTTAAAACATTTATTAAGGCATTTTAAAAACTACATTATTGAAGTTTGTGCAAAAAAAGTCTTCAGTTAATTGTTAAAAATAGTAAAAGATTTCAAAGCCTAAAAATATGAATGCAAATTTATTCCATCTAGCTTTAAAAGTTTTTGGGCTTAATGCCTCAAAGTGCGTGTTACAGGGCCAGTATGAAAAGTAAACTTTAACAAAATTGTATTTTTTACTTAATTACAAATACACTGAACTTACAGAAACGTTCAAGTTATTTTTGCAGTAATTTAAATTTCAGTGATTTTATTATTGCTTGATGTTGTCAAAGCGTGATTAGCCCCAACGGTTCTTTAACATTAATTTGACTCATGCTGTTATTTGTCGAAAAATATAAGTTTCATTATAATTTAAGACAACAATTGGTTTTGTATTTTTATCAATGACCACTAAGCACAGTGCTCTGGCAGGGAAAATTCAGTGCTCTTGAACTTGTTGTGGCAGCCTTTATTTCTACTAAGATACCTTCACTCAGTTGTTCATTTAATCAAAGTTGTGCATGCATTTCAAGCAGACATGCCTCGTTTTATTTGTTAAATATCTACCTTTATTATTGCGGAACAACAACGGGATTCTTACGAAATGAATTTTTAAAAATTATCATGAAGAACCGCCTGTTTTGCAATAACTTCCCGAACATCTCCAAAGCTATGGAGTAGATTAGAAAATAGTGTTACAACAATTTGTATGGAATTTCAACACTGATTTTTATTTTTTCTATCAACTAACTACTTTTCGAGCTATGCCAACCAAGGACCGTATTATAGCGGTAATAAGTTTTCTTAAAAAAAAATACTTTCTAATAAGTACACAAGGGTAGTTACACGGCAATTGTTATCATGAGTATAACTGTAGAAGCGTTTGAACTATTGGACTACAAAAATCTACAACAAAAGTATTTTTCAGCTACTCTAACATTGTTCTTAAATCTGGCCAGTAGTTTTACAAATATCGTGGAAGTTGTGGCATCAAAAATTAGTGTTGATTTTATTCACAATTAAGTGGCTGTATTTAACATAAAAATTCTTAAAACTAATTTTTACAATAGTACTTTTTAAAAAGTACCATTTTTAAAAATTAGATAGCGTTACATAATTTCTAATATATTTTTGTTTATTATGCATTAAAAAAAGCAAAGAATTTAAAATTAAAAACAAAATTTTGCCACAAATTCAGGATATCTCTGAAACTACTAATAAGACCCAAGACGATAAATCCCTCACCGGTTATGGTAACATATGTGATCCATATTATTTAAGATATAACGATATGTCTCAAAAACTAGAGCTGATAGATAAAAATCTGCATTTAGTGCCTCCGATAATTAAGGAAACATTAAAAAGTTGTCCAGAATATAGGATTCTTTCTTCTTTCAGTTAAAGAGTTTTGCTAATTAAAACTCCAATAATCATGGTTTCTCATTTAAACAGTTTATTATAATATATTGCTGAGTCTAGGGGTTTTATTATTTTGAATAATAGTTAAATTTAAAGCTAATTCGTTTGGCAACTTCATTTTAATAATTTTACATGTTTGTTGTAAATAAACTTTTCCACACTTTATAACTTTATTTCTTGGCTGCTGTTGGACAACTGATTTTATAGTCGAACCATCTCACGCATAACTTCTACTCGTAGGTTCCGGACTCTAGAATATTCTACCGCCAGTATGTTGGTCTATGTTCTTCTCAATAAAGTGTGTATTATACAATGTCCGTTAATTCTTATCCTAGGCCTACTGTTTTATGTCTCTGTGAATTGTCCGTTAATTTAAATGAGATTTACCCCTTTAAAACTGTCTGCCAGACCTAGTGGTACAGTCAGGCTCCAATCCCACAAGAATTTGTTCACTGGTGTTATTTTTCAGGATATATTTTTTGTTTGGCCCCAAATCAGTTTTATAGCAGAAAATTATCTTTTTACAATGACTTGTGCAGCAATTAAAATGAGTCAAAAGTACTTTATTTTCCAAGCAAAATAAAGAACTCGTAAAATAGTTATGAAAGTAAATTTTTAAATAAAACTCAAACAAGTAAAAATTAATACACTGCGTAACAAGAATTACTTTGGTGTACTTGTTAATCTTTTAGCATTTTTCTTTCATTATGATTTTTTTTTTTTTTTGTTTAAAATTTAAAAAATAATGATTATTTTCGTTCGCTGATGATAAAACACGTTTGGCGACCTCCTTCCTTTAAGACATAACAGTTTATCGCGAAAATTAAAGAAAATTTACTTAATTAAGAAATACCGGACCGTAGACTTAGTGTTGTCCTGTATAACTGGAATGAACATCAAATATTCCCTTTTCGTTGTGTTAAGAATTACGGGTACTTTTCGATCAACAGGTAGAATAAGTGTCATTTTGGTTGGTACGAAATTGTATTAGAAAAAAATACATATTTGCGTCATACCTATTTAGCACTATTCTTAAGCCGCCTATTGCTTTAATTTAATCATGTGAATATGATAGCCACACTTATATTATATTATGTTACTTAATAATATAAAGTATTTAATTTGTGTTAATTTATGGAGAATTAAAAATGAAAATAAATAAAATATTTAATTTAGGAAATAATTGGCTTTTACGTTCGCTTACTGACTTTCGTTTGAAGCAGTTAAGAGCGCACGTCATTACGGTCTTTTTCGTAACACATACAGATAATTGCATTTAGTTTATCGTTTCTTTATTTCAATCTAAACTTACTAATATTTAATGAAAGTAAAATTCATTTTAATGCCGGAAACTGTAAACACCTTGTAAGTAATGTCGTCGCACTATACAAGTAATGGGTGTTTTCTTACATGCAAAGGAAATTTAAAACTCAAATAAATTTGTACAAAAATGTAATTAAATTAAAGGACTATCCACAATTACATGTACATGAAATTATAATTGAAAATTTTCCATTACAATTACTTGTAATATGTAATTGTTATATTCTCAACTACAATCACTCTTAATTACATGTAATTGACTTGTATTTCGGTTTATTTGAAAAATTCTAATTGAGGCTGTGCGTAATTGAATGTGTAATTATCAATAAATGTTCTTCAGGTCACTCAGGTCTCGAGCTTATTCGTTTGGTAGCGACTTTACATAACTCTTATAGGAAATATACGCGAGGAAAGTACCCCCACCACGCCGTTAAATCGTACGATCTTGTGCTTACGAAAGGTTTTGTTCAATAAAAAAAATATATAATTCTATCCGCGTGGACCCTTGGCTAGAAATGAAAGGATTTTCTAATAAAGGCTGCTCACCGATTCGTGACGTGGGTCGATTGTGGTTTAATTATATTGACTTCGCACAAGAGGGGTTAAAAAGCACCATTGCCGAAAAATGGTTCATACAGAACGCCTACTGCGACATTCGCTGTGCGCTACGTAGTGTCGTTCTGGTGGAATCATATGCTCTCCATTTTACCAATGTCCAAATCAAGCCAAAGGAAATTGGTTACCACTGCTGTGCTTCGTCAATTAAGGATCTTTTGCAGCCAAAATTAAGGTCCTTTTTCATATGCTCCGAAGCTTCATTTGGATCTGCTGCTCAATCCTGCTGATTTAGCATCAATGACTGAATAATTTAAATCCTATTTGACGAACGCTTGGAAAAGAAACATGAACTCCCCCGGCTGTCAAAGTCCTTGGTATTTGAATAATGTTGGCATAAAATTTTCTTTACATTAAAGTCAACTTCACTGCGATTAGTCTTAGCTTTTTATAATTTTAAAGCGTGAACGTGTAAAAGCAACACCCTTTTTAAACGACAGCAAATACTCGATTTCGAAAATAGTCCATAAATATGTAAACAGTCGTTTAGGAAACAGTTAAATAGAAACAAACAGAAACACATGTATTAAAGGAAAGTATTTACTATAAAACACATTGACTAAATTACCATATTTACAACTTTGCTAGCAACATGGTCAATAAGATACGAATTGCGTATGAAGCCAACGTCCTGCCATTCACACTCCCATACATTTCCAACACTACTGTATCAAATTTCATAGTGCGAGTACATGTAAATGTTGTTCTTGCATGTTGTTGTGTTGGTGTCTGTGCTAATATCCTTGTTAATATTATTAAATATTATTTATGGATTTGTTTAATTTGTATTTAGTGGTTGGTGTTCTATGGAGACAGTCTGAATATGTAAAGGAAAGAAAATCTAACACACATTTACATTCACAAATGTAAACATTTGCAATAGTCAAGTGAAAGGAGCGACTGCAAAATAGTTGAAGACAAGTTTCTCGATTTTTTTTACCAGAACACGCAGTATAAAAATGAAAAATCTTTACAAACATTTTAGAAACTCTTTACAACATTTGTGTTTGCAAATTTAAATTAATTGTATTTTAGAACTTCCTGTTTAAAGTAGAAGTGGTTGAAATTTTCGAGAAACCGTTTTTAGTAGCAAAAAAAAAAATATTTAAGATTTGTGGTACTTGTTCCATAATCAACTACGTCAAATCGAGAACTAATCGAGAACAATTATGCGATTCATTGTAAATTAAATAGCATGGAAATCGAGTGTGATCAAGTAACCAAACACATTTGTTAAAACGGTACAAGATATACTTCACTTCATCTGATCTCTTTGCTAGTTATACCACCTATATCCCATTGAAAACCTCATATATAGGCCGGTGCTCAAAGCCTCCTTTTTCAGCTTCTCCACCACGTACAACAAAAGGTAAAGCTTTTCGGCGACAGTAGGGTATCCAAATCTCACTGAAATATCGATGCAATATGGGCTTAATTTCACTGTTATATCGCTACTACAACGGAAAGTGCGTCAACGAAATTAGGAAACTAGTTGTTGATACCCGGGCTTATCTATTCGTAACAGATTGGCCAGTGGACCCTACGGCCAAAGTAGAGAAAACGTATTCTTTAGACGTACTCTTCACTGAATATTTAAATCGAATGCCCACAAGCGCTACTGTTACTTTCTTCCTTCCCATGAGTGCTGGTCCAAAGAAAAAAAAAACTTATGTGAAGTTGATTGTCAATTTAGTCAATTATATAATATGGTTAAGGTAAACATAATACAACCATATATGATAGAAATATATGGTTGTATTCAAGCAATATCTATATCCAATGTTAACCTAATATGGTATCTCGTAATGATTATGTGATTAAAATTCATCACATTATGTCTACAGATGATTATAATATAATTTAAAACGATCATATAACGATCGCACTTACATTTGCATTTGTTAAGTTTTTCCAACCTCTTGGTCAAGCTTTGGCGAAGCACGAACAACATTATATGGTTGTAAATAATTATTTATGGTTAGAAATATTTAAATAATCATGGTTGTAATTTGAGTAATAAATAATGTGTTCAACGAAATTATGTTTCAAATGATCATATGTAAATACGAAATTGTTTTGAATAATAATAAAATTTTTTTATATAAAAAAATATAGTTTTATTAAACAGAATCAATTTTTGAACACATAAATCTTTAACACTTTGAAATGAGTTTGGCCGTTTTTCTAAAAGTTTCTCACCGCTCAGATTCAAATTGTAGGCATACATTGCTGGCATTTTTAATCATATATTTTCCAGATAGATCCTGCCCCTTTATCCGTCCGTCCGTCCTTCAGGAACAATTAGATGGTTTTTGCTTAATAAATTTATCTGGTCATCAGTTCCAACCAAATACAGACTCAAACTTCTTAAATTAATGATACAAACAAGCGAGTATATCTGGACTAACAAGCACAAACACGTACGCATTCCAATGCATACATATCCATACCATACACCTACCCGTCCTCAATCTTCGCACACACATACAAGCACAATTGCAAATACATTTAAGTTTGTTACGTGAATGCATTGCACATAAAAGCTTTAACCATTTGAGGGGGAAGAGTCGCAGTAAATTTTATGTAGATTTGCTAATACGAATTATGTTCATTTGTGCCATGGAGTTTTGTTACATCTGCTACTGTTTTGGCTGCCACAAAACATAACCTAACAAACTTGCATACACAATTACACTACATGTTATAACATAATGAACCAACATGCGAGCACAACGTTTATGTTGTTTTATGTGCAAATATCTAATGGTTGGATGTTCTACACCAGAGTCTCGTTTAACTGATTCTTAACTGAACTACTTACCGAGAAGTAAGTGGTTGGTTACTCTTCAGCTTGC
The DNA here is from genome assembly GCA_963932375.1 of Phania funesta. NCBI lineage: Eukaryota > Metazoa > Arthropoda > Insecta > Diptera > Tachinidae > Phania > Phania funesta. Next base: position 91,311,682 of record OZ010653.1, on the reverse strand, counting down.
ACAGGATCTTCAAGTATTTATTGTTCAAGTTTTAAAAATTCTTTAGGGGAAATTGTTCTAAGTCTGCGCCCGAGGCTATGCTTTACTTTTTGCAGTTACGCTACGAAGCCCGTTGGCTCCTTAGATTGCGTTTCGATCATCTTTCGCTTAATATGTTAATACGAAATTGTCACTTTAATAATTAAATACAGTTTTAATTGAAAAAGATCCGGGGAGGTTATTATGTAATTTGATTCGAAAGGAAAAACTTTAGAATTCGTAAATATTATAGTACGGTTTTCGAAAGTTTATTTACAAACATTCGAAAATATTTCGCAATTACGAAAAACAATAAGTAGTATTTCGTTTGTACAATTCATAGTTGAAGTAGCTGGTTGCCATGAAAAAAATGAAACAGGGGACAAAGGCAATGTAAGTTATTGGTGGGTTTTATGTTACAGCATCCGGATTAAGCAAAAGAACACCTCAAAAGAGTTATGGACAAAACCGAATGCAGATTTGAATGATGCATGCTCTCAAACTCAAGATTATACTTAACGAACGTAGGGTTTCAATAAAATTAAAAAAAGAAGTTATACTGAAGCTGTCCTTTTAATTTATGGGCTAATTATACAAATTATACAATTATATTTATTATAAAGGTCATATGCCGGCAAAATTAAAAAAAGTATTTCAGGGAAAGGAGTTGTCCAAGTAAATTTTGCTCCCTAACAGATCTTGGGCAAACAGTCGTAGACAAAACGGAAAGAAGTTCTCATCATTCTGAAGACGACATGTAGGTAGAAATGTTAGATATTACTTGTAATGAATTGACTACAGAAGAACAAAAAATTTAATTTGCATTACAGGGTGTCTCGTGGCAAATGTATATTTTTAAGTACGATTATTTCAAAGAGTATTAAACGCTGCGGAAGGAGCGTGGTGCCGTTGGTATTATCGATTGTGCGGATTTGTCAGTCACGATGTCAGTGGTCCAGTAAGTATCGAGCGTTAGCTGTGGAGACATTTTTTAAGAGTAATGATACTTACGTAACTGCTCGTCGACAATTTTGTTCAAAGTTCGGTATTCGGGGAATACGTGATGGACCGAGTATAAATTTAATTTGTTCGTGGGTACAGAGATTCCGCGCAACTTCTTCGGCTATAAATTTCCGACGATCAGGGCCCAGTCGATCTGCAAGTATTCCCGAAAACATTGAACTGGTTGCAAGCAGTTTACGTGTAAATCCGCTATTTTCAATACGGAAAAGAGCAGCCTCACTGGGACTTTTTAGTCATGAAATTTTAAAAAAGGATCTAAACTTTCATCCTTTTTAAATTCAAATATTTTTGTGAAACGATGTTGAAGCGTTTTTGCATTGTAAATCCCATTTTTTGGAGCGACGAGGTTCATTTACACTTAAACGGCCACGTCAAAAAGCAAAACTGCCGTTACTGGTCTCCCAGAATTTGCAACCCTCGATAGAAACTTTAAAACCCATTGCGTTGCCTTAGGGTAACTGTTTGGTGTGCCTTATCCACGCATGAGATAATTGGACCATTTTCTTTGAAAATTCTCGAGGACAGGCGACGGAAATTTTTTTTTGCCAAAACTTTGAGCTCATCCATCGTACTCTTCACTCACGTGATTTCAACAGGATGGGGCGACTGCACACATAGCCAGAGCTTTGATAAATTTGCTTCGGTAAAATTTCCCCCAAAAAACTGATCAGTCGCTTTCGGGAGATCCCATCGCCACCGAGGTCGCCTGATCTAATTCTTATCGATTTGTTTTATGGGGCTACCTCAAGAAAGGACAATCCCCAATCTCTTGTGGCTTTAAAGGAAAATATTTGTCGAGAAGTCAGCTCAAATGAACCAAGTTTACTGCAACGTGTGGAGCAGAACACAAGGCTCCGTTTTCAACAGTGTGTTCAACTCGACGGAAGACATCTGGCTGATATACTCTTTAAAAAATAAAACCCGCATTTCTATTCTATCGATCAATGCTCTTAATAAAACTTTGTGTCAGTTATGACTTTTTTATTTAAGTTTGAAAATAAAAGTCTGCTACCAAACTCCTTGTACTACATGTAGACAAAAACAAATTGAACTTGTTCAGAATACAGAAAGTCTTCTTTAAAAACATGTTGACAATCAGATAATTTTTAAACAAAAATCTATTAAAGTTATATCCGAAAAGGACCAGAACCTAGCAAGTTCTTTGAATATTGCCAACCGAAACCTATCTGAAATTAAAAATTATTTAATAAGAAACGGCAATACAAATTTGATCAGCAAAAGAATGGAATTCTAAGTTAAATGTAATAACTCCGTAAAGCCTATAAAAAATCAATTGAACTGAAATCACAACAAATGGTATTGGCGAATAGTTGTTTATAGTTTGTATTTATTTTAATTGTTTTAATTTCATAACTTTAATATGAATTAACTTTGGAATCGGAAATTTGTTTCGAAACACATAATAGTAACCTCCCAGATTCTAATTTAACCAAACTTTTTTATTCTAAATAAAACGAAAGAAATTATTAGGAAGTGAAATACAGAACAGCTGAAATATTCGGAAAATTTTTACTATCGAATAAAATCCGCATAAATACAGATCAGATACATAAATACAACAGTTGTTTTCTAGTCATTGCTGTAACTCCATTTTTGTCCTTCGCTTTTGCTGCTGTTTTGTGCTTTTATTTGTTTTTATTTCTTGCAAAGAATACCGACTCCTTTTTTGCCTTGCAAGTTTTTGTTAAAGTAGGAATAGTTTTTGTATTTCTAAAATAAAAAAAGGAACCAACTAAAAACTATTTTGATTGGGAGTTAAGAAAGCGAAGACTGGGAAAGAAAAACATATTTATTAATATTTTAATTTTAAATAATAGTGATTTGTTACAGTTGTGTGTTTGTTTCTTTATGTAAACAACCATAAATTTTTATATTACGTTCTCTCTTTCATTATATAGGGTGGTCCAACCATAATGCACGATGTTAATTGTGAGTCAGCCTTTTACGAAATTGGGCATTCGAATCAAAATGTGTTTTGTACACTTACACTCAGCTTAATCGATCAAATGTATCCACAACCGGGAGGATTGTGCGCAAATTTCAGCAACTAGGATCTGTAAGAAATGTGAAAACACCTGTGTATGCTCGCCGGCCTACATTTTGTTTCACACATCATTATCATACATCCTTCTATCATAATAAAAAATATTAGGATAATGCTCTGCAAACTTTTTGTTTTATTTTCAGTCAACATCATGCGATTTGTTTGGACCACCCTTTATATATGTGCATTTCACTAATAACCTGATGTTTTTCTAATGCAAGTTGTGTTTGATTTGGCCGAAGCCACCGGTCGTACTACGGATATGTGTGAATTGGTATCATTAAAAGGCTTCTCACACTATTAGATTGAGCAAAACGGGTTAAGGCCTCGTTATGCGAACGTGGATGTAAGAAAAACTTAACGTAATTTAACGTACGGTCGTATGTGTAGTTATAGAAACTTTACAAACGTAACAGACGTCAATAAAATAAACAAAAACAAAACATTGTGCAGCATAACACCTCTTTTCTGCCAACTTAAATCCAATGCAATTTTATTATTCAGGTACTCATTTGCCTGCACAAGCGAAATTAGTTTTTCGTTATCCATTTCTTTTTATTTAATAAATAAACTTTAATTTAAATTAGATAAAAAAAATAACAAGAAATTAAGCAATTGTAAATATTGTCAGCTGTTCAGAACAGTGTTGAGCTTTTCGGCATAGTGATGGGCAATGTTAAATTATTTTCGTACATGTGAAATTGTAATTACTATTTTTATTATTAAAATTATTGCTATCGTTGTTGTTATTATTTTTATTATCATTATTATTGTTTGTTTTTGTCGTTATTATTTATTTCTACCATTAAAGTTATTATTATTTTTTTATAATTATTACTATTATTAAATTTATTATTATCATTTTTATTATTATTATTGCTATTATTATAATCAATATTTTTATTATTAAAACTATTATTATCATTATTATTATTTGTTTTTGTTGCTGTTATTGTAACTATTTTTTTCTATTATTAAAATTATTATTGTTGTTATTATTATTTTCCTTATTATTAAAATTATTATTATTATTAATCAATTATTATTATTTAATTTATTAAAATTCGTACTATTATGAACCAAAATGGTATAAATTTCAATGTACCGAAAATAGGTAAATGTGCCGCAATGGTATTTTATTCATATGAGCGTCATTACTGGCTTACGAATGTCACTTAACGGCGCCGTCAAAATCTATTTTATACAGATTGGTACGTTCCGGCAGTGACAGTTAATTTCAGTAAGCGTTTGCATTGTTTTGGTATACTCAAAAACGAACGTACGTACGATAGCTTAAGTTTACGTTCGCATAATTGTACATTATGGATAGAAATTTGACTCTCTCTATTTTATCAGCGTTGTATTTTTACAGAATAAACGAAGAAAATACCAAAAGCAGCTACTGAACAAATATACGTCGACTGGTTTATATTTTTTGACAGAAATAAATATTTCGTGGCTTCAAATTTTGTATGCCAGAATCAGTTATTATTTCTTGATTTCTATTTTGTTAACTCAGAAATAATTATGTTTCTTGGGTTTTATTTTTTGCCGAGAATAATTATTACTTTTAAAGATTTATTTTGTTTTTTTTTTTGAAAAATAAAAATTAATTATTATTTTAATTAAATGTATTTGATCATTTCAAAGCTTTGAATTTTAAGAAAATAACAATTATTTCTGCCCAAAAGATATAAATCCGAATTTAATAATAAAAATTATTCCTGCCTAAAAAAAGAATTAAAATAAAAAATTAAAAAGGCATATGACATGGTCCTCAGATAATTTTTGTCTATTTTTCGGTTCGGAAATTCAAAAATAATTATAATTTCCCTTCAGTTTTCTCATTCCAGTGCTAATCATTTTTGTACTTCTTTTACTACTTCATTTGGCTATATTTTTATAAAATTAATATATCAGAAACTTGACCATCTGAAATTCCCAAGCACCAACGCCACCGCTAACTACTCAAACTTGGTCGGCCTATACCGCCCAAAGTATCGTTTCGGCTTCTTTTTCTGCTACTTGCTCGAAGTAAACAACTACTTCAATAGGAATATTTTATTTTAGATCATTTTGATAGTCAAAACGATTTTCATTATTTTTCTCTCTGCAAAATTCACGAAAATCTAAATACTTATAGAATAGTGTGAAACGGCCTTATCCGATGGTGACTAGTACTGATACTGAACTCACATGGCACTGATATGTGTTTATTTGGCTTAATATACCACTAAATAAAAGAGTATATTTTTGATGAGCGATCCACTTCTACAAGAAATGCTAATTTACGGACTTAATTGTACGTTGAATTACGACATGTTTTCAACGTACGTTTGGTAGATATAAATAGCCAACACTCGTGAAGAAATACTCGGCCGTAGGAAAGATTTGTCCGTCGCAGGTTTAATAACAACCTTTTACTCCAAACTTATTATTCCCAATCAAAGAAAACGTCATTAAATCTGCAGCTCAAATTTCAATTTAATATTAAAGCACATGTTAATCATAAACGCCACACTTGGTCGGCAAAACATTATTCGTATTAAACGATTTTGATAATATCTCATATAAAAGTAACAAAAAACAAACCACCCTCAAATAATATGGCATCCATTTTATCATCATAAACCTCATCAGTGCAGTACTGTTGTCGAAAAAACAAGTCAAATTCATAACATGGAATATGTGTCTTATCAAGTTGGCATTTGCTAGCCACCAGTAAACGACTATCAAAAATAATCTTAAGAGGAACATCTACAAAAAAAGACAACATCAACAGCAGCGACATCAAAACTATGTAGCAGCTATAATATGAAGAAAAAGTGAAACTCCGCTGCCTTTTCACGCTCTTGGACATGCCCCCTAACGGTGGTGGAGTCGACACTAAGCAAAAAAAAAAAAAAAAACAGTAGCAACAACATGAAGGAAACCTCTTTAACTTTATTAGTGAAAAGCAAAATTCTTTACAAACATTTTTCTTCTTGCCTTGCAAAAAAAAATCAGTAACGAAAACAAACACAATAGGGCAAAAATTAACAAAATCCAGTAAGTAGCAAGATTGAATGGTCATGTAGAATACAGTTTCAACCGAACAGTTGCTGTGTAAAACAAACGTAAAACGTATTAGGAAATAAAGGAATATTGATTTATCATGCAAAGCAAAAATATGTTTAAGATAACCATAATCTAAGGGCAACGTATTATAATAGAACTATACATTTGTAATCGAATAATATTTTTCTTTTAGGGCACTCCTGTTTCTGAACTTGTTTATAGTAACTAAAGTCATGTTTGATATAACAAAAACCTGCTTGCCACAGCCATATAATGCTGCTGAAAACTTTATAAGCAAATTCAATAATTTTTTTAAATTGCTAAATTTTATTTGAATACTTATTGTAAATTCCTTTTACAAAGATTCAATAATATAAAATTAAAGTTCAACACAGAAATACGCTCAAATTTTGATTCGAATAGAATCAAATCTCTCTTGGCGTCTTCTCCCTGAAAGCCGTCTTTTATACCCTGAAGTTTTTCATTTTAAATTTTTGTTTTAAATAACATATATTTACTTCGAGCTGGAATAATGGATAAGCCATACAAAAGATTCACTCCTCAAGAAGGATTTGAGGAATTTTGATATTCTCATAACAATTTACCATAAGCCCCCTCCAAGAAACCATAAATTGTTAACTACATGATGTTCGATAATCTATCCAACGTATATAAAAATAGTCGCGGATACATGTTTTGTTTTTTGTCGATTTGTTCTTTTCGTTCTCCATTATCTGCATATCGTTTTTGATTAATTCTCTGGCGATTTATTATCCCAATTCATAGTGCGTAAACTGCGAGCCATTCTTCTACGATGCCAAATGTAATCCAAAGTACCTAACGAACATATTTTCAGATCTAATTGTTGGTAAGGCTCCTTCGTAAGTGTACGTGGGCGAAGGGAGCTCTTGAGGCAGAATCAGTGTAGCATTGCATTGCTTTTTTAGTGAGGTTTCTTTGCGCGTGCACGTGCTGGCTCTGCCTTATATTGGAATTGCGGGAAGATCTTAGTACAGGATCAGGGTGGAATAACATTCAAACATGACATGATCTGAAGTATCTAGCAATACGATTGCATATAGTGGCGTTGGATGTCACATTTCTACAAATTTTGAAGTAACCTTAAGACTGTGGATAAATATAATAAGGCCAAAAAGCATACAATCGTTTGTGAAAGTCTCGAAATGTTTCGGAAATTTAAAGCCGGGAGTTGGTTCCAAACCATTCACAGATTGCGTAAATTCGGTGACGTAGTTTAGCATTAAATGCAGTAGTTGTATCAGGAATACTTACGGATCACTTTGGATAGCAGCAATATTCGATTGATGCTTTAAAAGAGGCATATGTACGTTTTGTAAATTTTTTCTCTTGGTACAATTAAAATGTATGTAAATTTGAATGCAACGAAGTTTAGTTCTTTAAGTACAACCCTGAACAACGGTCGCTTACTGGCAGCAAACAGGAGAAAGCATTAGAATTGATGGTGTAAACTTATTTGACCAAAGAGAAAATGAAGCTGCTATTCTACTGAAAGTTGTGTACGCGATGCCTCTTAAATGATATAATGAAATTTATTTGCAGGTACTTTTTGCATCAAGCTAACATTTCAGTACTCTATAGAGAAAAATTGAGATTGAAGACAATCACGCAGGCACATATTTTCCGAGGTCAAGGGCTTGTAGTTTCTAGCAGTTTTCAAAATTTAAAGTAAATAATAATTAACAGAAACGAAAGTTCATCGGCAAAAATCAGAGAAATGATAATATTTCGAACAAGTATTTAGAAGTTAAGTAAGCGAAAATAAAATATATTATGTTTCAATCGGGTCAAACAAATAAATCCAGGGGTGTCCATGTAAGTAATAGTAGATCGATTAGAATTGTCAATGCGGCTCAAAATTTTTTTTAGAACCAAAAACAATTTGCCGCTCATATTTGACAATATTTTCACTTCAGCATTTGACTCGATGTTTTTTGCCAAGACCATCTTGGTATTACCAGCATTTGTCACAAGCAAGGCCAAATAACACAAGCTTCCAAATACTGACAATATACAAATTTTCTAAAAAAAAAGGAAGATAAAAAAGAAACCAAACGAAACCAGCAACAACCAACGAGGATGCAATACAATTTCAGTTAATGCGTTGTTTTGCTCTTCAACATTCCATTACAGTTTTCATGCTCTTGTTAGGATCTGTTCGTTTTCTTCTTTTGTTTGTTTTTGTAGCTACCGAAGTTGTTGCATTTTATTTCTTCCAATGGTCAAACAGAGATGCTACAAAAAACCCTTGAAATATTTTCCTCGTAGTCAGCACATAATCAACTCTATTCGAAATGTTGTTATGTGTTTGTGTGTGAATGTGTGTGTGTGTGTGTGTGTGTTTGTGTGTGTGTGTGTGTGTGTGTGTGTGTGTGTGTGTGTGTGTGTGTGTGTGTGTGTGACTGTGTGTGTGTGTGTATGAGAATATATTCGTCAGAATTGTAGATGTCAAGCACTTTCATGATGCGCATCAACAACAGATTGTGATATAAACGTTGAAGTTGCACATACAGCTGTATTGCAGTAGTAGTTTGGATAAATGTACGTACATACCAACACATATATAGATGTACTTATGTATGAATGTGTGTACGTACTCGTATATAGAGGTAGTATATAAAATCAAAACATTTTTTTTGAGAAATTTTCCATCAGTTTCCTACACTCAGAATGAAATGAACGAATGGGAAAACTGAAAACTTGATGACTTTGTATGACTTGAGTTGATAGGAATAATCATGGAGTTGTTGTATAAAGACAACAACAACTACAACAGTATGAAAATTAATGTGTTCCAAATTCTGCTCGTAATATGCGTCCCCCTGGTGTAAACACACGTATGGGCGAAAAAGTATGGTGTTCGTCATTGAATGTACGAGGGTTGTGGACAAACTGAGATTTAGTAGGGAGAAGGAACACGGGCATTCGCTTATTGGTTGAGCCTTTAAATGCAAAACCCGGCAAAACGGAAAAAAGTTTTTATTTGAATTATCCTTTAAAAAAGACGTACAGCTACGTCGTTTGAGATTTGTGCTAATATTGAAGCCATTCTTTCGCTCATTTCGGGTGGTATGTGGTTAAAAAGTCTTCTTATACTGTTTTTCAAAGGTACAGTTAAAGTTTCGGCATAGAGGACTGATATTATATGTCGTGATCTAGGTTATCAAGTACGTTATTGTAATCTAAAACTTTGATTTAAAAGGAATACTACGAGTCTATTCCACATAACTGGTACTGGTACTTTATTTAATAAAATTTTAAATTGCAAGAGCCCCTAAAGTCAAACTCCATCCTGGTCAGTATCTTCCCTCTAAAGACAGGCATAATAATCAAAACAAATTTGCTAACCTTATTCACCAGCCCGAATAAAGCACCACTCGTGCATACAACTCCCTGCAACCCTATGGACTGCATTTGATGGTCTACTAATAAATTTTCTTTTTGTTTAATCCATTTTACAATGAGTATGAAATCTTAGTCATGTGTGTATTTTCTCCTATTGCCAGGCTCTGCTTGAATTTTCTTCTTTCGCAATTTGTTGCTTTTATCATGTGTTTTTTGTTTTTCTGTTTTTGTAAAAAGGATTGTCTTCTTTTTTGAATAGGAAAAATCATTTTAGATGAGTTGATTTTGAGTTTTCTTGTCAATTCAATATGTGAAGTGGCGTGTGTTTTTAAAAGTATCCATGACCATGTGTGTATCTTATGTTGCCAATTGCAATTTACTATTATTGGATTTGTTCGAAAAATATGTACGGGTGTGTGTGTGTTTTTATAATAAAGAGATGTCGAAGAATTTAAATTATTTGCAGCATTTTCGAATTAAGTTTTCAAGCAAAATAAAATTTAATTCTGGAGAAGGCTTTAAATTAGGAGCAAACTCCTAGCAGGAGTCGAGCGGAGAATATAAGCTCCAACTAGAAGTCTAGATAGGGGTACCGGATACAAGCTATCGCACAGTCTTAATAACTAATTAACTTCGTCAGAAGGACCCCTGCTCATTAGCACATTTTTCCGCATATCTGAACTTGAGAGAACCGTGTAATATGGGAATAAAATATATTATTTTTATGTTATCTACATACTATAGGTAACTGTAAGCGGGCGGTTTACACTCGACGAGAGCACGCAACTAAGGGATCGGAAATTATATTTTCATAATTGAAGAGCGGACTAATTTTGCGAAAGTGAAATAAGTTGAATGTATTGCCGATATACTTTCAGAGCGAATTCGGTTAACTGTTCTCACATTAAGGTCTGCCCACTATTACTTTTAGGTTGTATAGCGTTTTTCCATCAGCAACTTTTGGCGGTTTCCTTTCTGGCGAAAGTGCTTCTGTTACGAAAAACGTTAAGTTTCTTTTTAAATATGTTGCACAAGAAACAGGCGAATATGTAAAATTGTTTGCACCTAACTTAGAATTTAGGGTGAAATAGTACTTTTACAACCGCGTTAATGACATTATTAATGAAAACAAAAGCTTTATTTCTTGTGCTGAAATTTGATTTAATTATTTTTGTTTCCTTGAAGTTGTAAATGTTTGGGAAATCTGAAAAAAGAGCAACATTTTCTTTAGAAGGGAAAGCATGAAAATAATTTTCATTCTACTAAACTTTTAACTTTTTCTTTGTGTCTAAATCAAATCTTTTAGTACCGAATGTGACAGCATCTAAGTCAATAGCGGCACAAGTTCTATAGGAGATTTTATTAATAAAAAAATTAAACTTATCAAACAAATACAAGAAAGAAAGAAAATATTTATTTAACTGCCTTATTTGCATAAAAAGCAACACGTTAATAATATTTTGATTCTCTTATATTTAAGTAAACTAAGCGATAAACAAATTAAACCTTTCATACACGGTAGGTAGATGTTCAAAAGAAAGAAGCGAAAGTACGAAGCGACACATGTTGATGTTGCCGCCCTCATATAAAAGTGTTTTGTTGCTGGCACATACACGAACTCGTGGTCGCACAAAAACATAAGAAAATCAAACAAACATTGCCCCTACAAAATCAAATTACCATACAGTGTTAAAGAAAATAAGAAGAAAAATTAACAAACCGTAAGCTTTAAATAGTTACGCCGACAAAATCAACAGGTTTCGCAGTGAAGAACATTTAAAAAAGACCGAAAACCACAAGATATTTTTCTCAAACAAAATTAACAAGTAAACAAAATTGTTTGCACACCAAAAATGGAGCAGCATTAATGACAATAATACTACACAGTATATTTTCTTCTTCTTCGCTTTTGGGAGCGTGCGGAAAAGCAAGATTTAAGCCCAACATTTCATACCACCCAATAATTACAAACCATGACAAAGGTACAACATAAACTTCAGCAAACAACGCACTGTAGATTTTTAACATACTCGCACTCGTAACTACTGAGTACATTGAACATTTGAACATTTTTAAAAGCAGTAAGCCAGTGTATGATTACCAACTGGAGGTTATTTGGGTAATTGGAACTTATGTATATTCTAAACAAGAAACAGGGTTTATTTAAAAACCTTGACCTTAGACCAAGAAGGCCTTTAAAGAGAGCTTTACGAAGTACAACATTTAGCACAAATATTTTTCTTATGAAATTAGCGAAATCAAACCGGCTTTCTGAAAACAATTTAAAATTTAGCACTCTTGCAGAGGTTATGAAACAATATTTTCAAAAATAAGCAAGCGAATAATTACTGTCTTTCGAATGCTGGTGACAAGTTCAAATATCACTTGCTGAAGATCGGCTTGCTGAATGGGAAATCGTATTCAAATATTCAGCTTGCTACTTCTATTATTCTAAACAAATCAGCTACTTATGTTATGCCTGTGGAACTGTAACCAAGTGATCAATAATATTTTAAATGCTGTTTTATATTGAAATTAATACTCTTGAAAACTTATGAAAAAAGGTAGAATATTATTTTTGTCTCAAAGAGAAACTTTGAAGATTACCATTGTTGATGACATGCATGATGCTGAAATTCGTGTAATCAAATCAGTTAGAAAGAAGAAAATATTTAAACAGAATAACGGAAATCTGAACTGGTTCAGGGTATAGAAATTTAACGAATTTGGCACAATTAAGCGCCGAAGCACTGTAAGAATTGGACACAAGTCTTATGCAGGGATTATCCACCCTTTGATATGAACGGCAATATTAAATTTTCCGATCTAACAAAATTCTTTTTCAGCTTTTCTCAAATGGGCTACCAGATAATATAAAACAGGAATATTCGAATTTGAATTGACAGCAAAGTAAAAGTGCCGGAAATCCTTTAATAAAATGGTATAAAAATGAGATCATGTCTGGCAGTGCTGAATCTACTATCAAGTTTGTCCTTGGCATTTTTGCCGATTTTAAGGTTGCATTAGGCTACCACTAATATGATGTCCTGCTTATGTTTGCATCAGAATATTCTTAAAAGTGTATATATGGGACATTTATAGTATGCTTCGACATGTTCCTTAATTGCGCAATTATGAGATTCATGCCATTAAGATCTGAATTGAGCTCAAATTACCATACAAGAATTTAACTAAAAAATTAGCAACATTGACATTGCAACTTTAAGGTAGCTGAGTAAGCAGAAAATTCTGTACAATTAACGTTGAAATTTAGTAGGCCTAGATTCGACAATTGACAATAACGTCTAACAAATCTTATTGTTACCAATTTACCTATCTCTTTTATATTACGATAGTAATTAAAAATTTTCTACGTAAAACGCATAAAAAATAATTACATGCTTTTTCAAACTTCATTGTCGGGTCATGAAAACACTTTCAGCTATAAAATGTTAATTGAGCATGCGTGTGAATTTAATTGACTCAATTCAGGTGCATGTCTGAACGTACTATTACCGCGATTATGTAATCATGTCTGGTAACACTAAGGCAAATAAATAAGGCTTAAAAATGACATTCTATAAAGCTCTCCTCTACTGTTGAGTAAAATCAAGTTCGCTAAGCTAAGGCAACGGATAATTTGAGTGTGCGGAAATCCCTGTCGATCGGCTCAAAATAATACAAATTTTAAAGGTACCAAGAATCTAACGATTACTATAGGGCTACCCATAGCATAAGTTTTATGAATATTTAAAACTAAACGTTTTACTGAAACTGTTGCCTACAATAATCAACTGGCAACCCTGTTGAAAAGACAAACAAAATATTTGCATCTGAATCTTAATTAATTAACTCAACGCAATTTCGTGTAAAAATGCACAAAAAAGAAAATGGAATGCAACCAACAAACATACGCTTCCATATTTAGCAGACAAGTCGAATGAGTTGATGGAGAAGTAAGTATGCGTGTAAATGAAGGAATATACATACGTACAAGTATGTTTGCCTGATTGTATTCAATATTTTGTTGTTATGGTTGATGTGCAGCGATTTCGCAATGCACTCTTGTGATCACTTATTACTTGACAAGGTAATACCTACCATAAGAAGCTCAATACAGAATTGAATACATTCATATTACCAGGTACCAAAATGAAATGAAGTTGCAATGCACTTAAAGAAAACTAAAAACAATTCTTTAAAATACTTGGAAAAGTTTTACTAACGCGTACATCATATAAAATTATACACAAAATATAATCCTCGATCTTTTTTTTTCTTCACTGTTTCTAGTAATATATGTAAATATAAAAATCAAGCATGTATCAACGTGAAATCAGCCAACTAAATGCCACGCAAATTCAGGAGTGATCCTGGTTAATTCCTACATGACATTCGAATACTATTATAGCCAATAGGCAGCGCAGTTGGCCCCCATTAGAATTATTTATATTGATTCCAAAAAAGTTCTTATAGTCATCTTTAATACAAATTCATTATCCAAATGCGATGACTATTGCGGGGCACTCCTGATTGCTACTATATATATTTTTAGAAAAATATACTCTCATCATAAAAATTGCTCTTCTTAATGATTTTTGTTTTGTAAATTAAATAAGGAAGATACACGGGCTTCCTTCCATTTTTAATAAAGCTAGTAAGCTATTCCTCATATATTTTACTTAAAATTGTATGGCAAACCAAAAACAAATACTAAAAAATTTAATACACCTGAAGAACTAAATACCTTTTAAAATGAATACAACGTACTTGTGAATCTCATGTCATATATCCTTTTGTATGAGTCACAAAGACAGAAATTGAAAAACCATCAGCGCAAGACTTCGTTGCCTTTTAATGAGAATTTCACTTTTAAACGAAATTTGACTTTTCTGACCCGAACGGTTCGCTTTACGTAAAATATTACATTGGCGGAGTAGGACTGTATTCGGGTTGAAATTGTTGTAATAAAAAACCTATTGAAATAAAAACTAGTCTCTACTGTTTTTTCATATTAACTGTGCCCCCGTACCAACGTTGTCAGAAACTTTTAATTTGACTAAAATCTAATTCTGGAGAACAAAACTTTTCCAACTTATTAAATGGATGTTTTTAATACATAAAATAATGCATACTAATCTAGTGTAGTGCTTTTAATATTCTAGTGTGTGCGTAACTTTAGTACGCGAAAAGAAGTTACTTAAAAAGTCATATCAAAGAATTATTCATATCTACCCAAAATTATTTGGTATTGCTTCTCGGCTACCAATTTTATTAAACTCATCCAGCTATTCTATATTTTCTTGCTAAAAATAGTAGGTTTTTTTTAGAAAATTGTTGAAATATGCCTGATATAAATGCTCATCGTGGTGCACTTGATTAATATAATACACAAAACAAAAACCCAATAGTTTTTTTAGTCCGAAAGTAAGAATAGGGAGACCAGAGAATAATGAAAGTTCTTCCTGTCAAAGTTTACAACGCCATCCAGCTGTCAAAATATTCAGTAAGGTTTGACATTTCGTCATGCCTGTCTAAGTTGTGGAAATTATTAAATAAAATCACAACTTGGATTTCGTCTTAATGTCGGCTTCAGTACGCAGGCACTTTGTTCACCATGAAAAAGTTTGCGCGTGAGTATTCTTTTTTGAACCAGACAGATATTGGTGCGAAGCGAAGACAACGTAGCCGCCGCACAGTGGGATACCTTCATAAATTTTTGACTACATTAAGAAAAAGTGGATTTTCATCAAAATCCAGGCATAAGTCTTTAAATTTGGTAAATACACTTTCTAGAGTAAAGACGCATGTCGATTTCCCCGTACAGAATATAGTTAAGAATTTTTTATAATATTTAGTTTAACATTCGACAAAAACTTTATTTATTCTTTAGCTATCATATCTTTGACTACATTCTCATATTCCACATCCTGTGTGGGTGGCTCATTATTGAAGGTCGTCAAGGAAGCGCCTTTAAATAACTTTTTTAATATCTCCAACTTGATCTTAAATAAGTTTAGATTTTTTTTAGTTTTATGAAGGTGTTTAATAATTTAATTTCTCCATTGCAATTTATTATTTCTTTACACAGTTCTTGTAATATGTCAATATAAATTTACAAACACAAACACGTACGATATGGAAATCAACACACAAAAATTAGTAATAGGCAGCTAGCATATTGCAACTTCACGCACATTATTAGTACGTCGCAGCCAGCATATTAAGAAACCCAAATATACACGTTGTTTACACATCACAATTCCACTTAGCTTATACTAAATACAGTTATCGCTACTGTAAGACCTATAGTTAGAACCAGGTTACTTGAACTGTAGTCCGAGAGTTTTACCGATTCTTTTTCCGACCGTAGCAGAACCGTAAATTTGTCAAATACAAGGTCTCTCGAAATTATTTTCTATTTGCCGTAGATTAGTCGCATGGTAGATGATAACTTTTTTTAATTTATGACGAAATGCAATATTTTTCAAGTATATTAAAGTCAAATGGTCCCGTCACATTGAGGCAAAAATAACGTGCATAATAAAGCTTCGAAAAAATCAACTACATCGGCTAATAAGTCCTTACTCGACCTTGGCTTTTATACAAATCCGCTATAAAGCCAATAGGGTCATATGGCATTCAGCTGTAGGGTACTGCTTGCGCATCAAATTTCCAGAAAATTCGAAGAAGACAGTCTATGATTTTACGACTTATCGTTTGCGCCCTTGGTACGAAATGAGAATATCCATAGAGATCTAGAAGTTCCTACTATCCAGCAGGAAGTAAAAATATACTTGTGCAAATACGTAAACAAATAAGTGATCCATTCCAACATTCTTGCACGCTACTTATTGCAATTTGAGGGGCACCAGAGACTAAAAAAACTGACACATTGAGCCTGACGAGTCGGCTCTCTCTACACAGTAGAAGATAGTTATTATAGAGAAAGTCATACAAATAGGGACCAGTGAATTGTACTTTACTTAAATTTTTCGAACATGATATTTCTAAAAACCATAAATGAACATTTTATATATTTCTCTACAACATTTTTGAAATTAACTAGTCGAAAAATAGGAGTTTAAGCAACAAATTCCCACAGCGTGCCGTAGCGGCCAATATAGCCAAATTGGGTGGAAACCCGGCTTTTTCCGAAGAAATTATCTTCAAACAACAACCAATGTTTTTGTAGCAATTGAACAGAAAAGCCTTTTTATGTTAAAAAATCTCAAAAAATAAGATAAAGTCTTAATTCTGGCAATCCTATCCCAATATTACATTGGGAGTCTGCAACAACCTAATTTTAAAATTTGAAAATTGTGTAAATGAAAGTGGTTTATGAATAGATATCTTGTATTATTTGCAAATTTTTAATTGTTTGTGATAAGAATTTCAATAAAAATTGTATCGTATTCACTTGCGATTTTCCTCTAAGATGTGTTCCCAGTTTTTTCTGCCCCACTGTGCATCAGTACTTTAGAGCAAAGTTTAAATTTGATAACATTTATTCAATTATTCTGACAAATAAAATATATTTTGATTTGACTAATCCAAATATGATTCCTCTTCTAGCCCACAAATTAGATAGAGCGGGCTATCTTCAACGATTATGAAGATGATATTTTCTAAATTTAAAGAACTTTAGTATTAACTGAATTTTCGAGCAAGAGTTTGTGCAGAATAAAATGTAAAATTCAGTTGAAAACTTTAAGTCGTTCGATGGTCATCATTTTTTATTTCTCTCAGTGCATGTGCAAAGAAACAGTATGTGTTTGAAAAAGTCAAATACAAATATTCGTTACATGTGATGTCGTTTTAATACACCTACATACGTTATTAGTGCAACACAAAACAAAAAAATCACACCGAATCTACATTGCACTCTACCACAAGATCCTTTTTCCTGAAAAAGAATGAACACAAATGTTTGTGTAATGCCGCATACTCGTATTTGATGTAGCCACTTCACGAGTATACGGTACGCTAATGTTTGATGTTGACAGCGCTTGTCAGCGTAAGATAAAACAGTGTAAACGTACTGTTTGTCTCTGCATGTGTATACTTACGTTCATTGCATGGCTCTAGAGCGTAAAATGCATTTCTGCGCTGTTTGGTTTTTTCATATGCATTTTTTTTTTTTACATTTTGTAACGCGTTTAAAGTGTTTGTTCATGTACAATTTCAGTTCAGGTGTTGGTTAATTGTAACAGCATCTCCCGCCCCCGCATTAAACAGTCGCACTAACAGCGACACAAACAAAAAGGCAAACAAAGTAACAAACAGACACACGAATGTGTAAATAGATTTACAGAGTTACAAAACAGCAAAAGATGAAAGAAGAAAAAAGAGCAAAAGACAAGTCAAATTAAATTTACTTGGGCGGCAGGTGTCTTTTACTGGGTTGTGTCAACAAAATGTTCAAATTACCAGTAATTAGTAGCTGCTGTATACCGCCCTTCACTTGTACACATCAGCCACGAAACGTGTATGTAAATATTTGTAATTGAAATCGTCGGTTTTTTTCATGTTCCTTTCGTCAATCTTTTGCGTGTGTGTTTGTGTTAAAAGAAAAAGAGTTTCATGAGAAATTTTAATTTGTCAAGAATTTTTAGTCAAAATTAATAAGAAATTATTAAAAGTGTTCAAGAAAGTTTATCATGCAGGATGTTTACGGTTGGGCAAAGTCTCAATCAGTCAGTCCGGAATTCGAAAGCACCTAAAGGAACTCTAAACTTCTTGGAATTAAGAAGATATTACACTAGAGAGAAGTCAACGGCAAATTCATACGTAATTCAACAAAAACTCAAGCACATATAACTGCATTGAACTACGCCGGTTTCCTGTTAAGGGATAATGATTCCCTTAGCATCTTATCACGGTGTGTTTGTGTTACTTGGAAAGAAGATATTAAAGATAGAAGGAAGATATTACATATACTTTTCAGTGCTAAACCATCCCGAAGCCCTTATGATTAAGTTTCTTCTTCAAAATCTGCTTACTCTTTCAGTACCGAGAAAAAGGAAAAAGTGGATGATAATTTAATAGAATAGGAGTTACTTTACAGCCGCTTCCTCCCCCTCATTCTGATTAATATGAAGGATAAGTTCTCCTTATGACGTTGATTCTTTATTATTGCCATTCTTTCGCAATCACAATAAGACTAGAACTAGTGGGGATTCTACGTAGGTCGATTCGAAAAGAAAATCAATTAAATTTGTATGTCTAATACAATCCGTTCCGCAAATATTTTCATTCGAATCGAAATACGCAGTAACACGATATTTATAAAGTCACCTCTGAGGGTCACAAGATTGGCTTACATAATAGAGAGAGCCTTTTATACCACTGTGGATCCTACCGATCATAGTGCATTTTAGTTTTGTGTCCTTTTCATTGGGATTTCCTTCAAATATTTTAGAGTTATTGATTTATTGTGCCATCCTGCGGTTTAAGGGCCACTTTACAAGATGGCAACGACTTAGCCTGTATGTTGTATTTGTGTGGTAGTAAAAGTTTGCTATGGAATTAATCCAAACCGTTAAAGTTCTAATTCCTTATTGCATCAAATTACTTCAGTAACCGAGTACCCAACATCACCCTCTTGCAAAACTGTTGCGTAAACGGCAGCCGTTGTAAATATTATTTTTAATGTCGTGAGGCAAACAGCTACAAAATATATGTCGGCAAACCCTGGCACGTGAGTACTCATACTATTGTTTCCGCCCCGGACGCATGTCTTCTTGGTGATCCCGCCATCTTGATGTATTGTTACCGGGGCAGATGGGATACCAGTTCCAGGGGCATCCTGGGGCCTGAAACTGGACCTGTAACGATGTAGACACTGGTACCATGGGAACGAGCAGCCCCTGGGATAAAAGTTCCAGACTGGTTGTTGGTGAGGCTTCTTCTTGAGGAGAATGGGTAGCTCCGAAACTTAATGATCTTCAATTTCTACCTATACACGCCCTGTGTATAGGGGCGTTGGTGGTTTGCTAAGACTACCATGAGGCAATATTGGCGGGTACTCACGTAAATCTTGTAATATAATTTTTTTATTAATTCGTCTATGATTTTAGCAAAGTGTCATTTTCAGTTCAGGCTAGCGTACTCTTATATACGAATCGGTCAAATACTTACGCATTTAGCCACGCACATCGAAGAGAATGAAACAACATATTATTGAAGAGGTATCGTATTGCCACACAACTTTTGTTTGAAGTAGATTATAGCTACTGTGGTTGAACATGTTGCGTTTGCTCTTATACTTTACTATGTTCCACTTAACTCGCGATTACACGTTGGGCACTGCAGCCGCTTAAAAATGAATTCAGCCCGCTTTTAACAGTGTGGTTCAACTTAGAAAATGCAAATTCAGAAGAGAATATTTCTAGGTCGGCTAGTAACTGATTTTGACATTTTGAACTAAGAGACCAAACAACAGCTCTTTGAAAAAAAAAATAACAAAAAGAAAGCGCAAATTTTTCATACGTGGAAGTAATTCTAGATGAAACTCTTACTAGAAATAAATTTAGAGCCAAGAATATCTAATGCGTATTAATAGCAGTATGGTGTCTGCAATCGAAAACAATGACGTGGTCCTTCAAAACCATAACAGAACCTATGATAACATAGGTCTCTCTAGCGTTATGGTCCAAGGTAGAACAATCACAGGCTCAGATTATTCTCAGCAAGGTACATCGCATATGTTTCTTACGCCCCTCCATTTTGCAGTTACCATGACAACAGCCAGCGAGGCCTCAAGACTACCCAATCTAGCTCCTCCTAAGCAAGGCAATCTTCCTGGACTTGCAAATATACTGACCACCCTCTGGAATTCTCCATTAATAGAATACTAAACTTTTTCAAGCACTTTAAAGTGATCACCAGTGAACGCTCTACTCTGAAACATTGATATAGTTTTAAGACAGAACGCACAGTTATGGTATACTGATAGAACAGTGCTGGGGCCACATTTTCGAAAAACAATTGTATTGGGAAATCCAGCTTCTATTTTTTAGGCGGAGGCCCATGCCTTGGACCTTAGTGCCAGCAAACATTTACGTTGGTGCACTCAGCGGTACCAAAATAAGGATTCCTTCAGATACCCAGCCAACTTTAAAATGATTAGCAAACTACCCGTTCCAATCAAAGATGGTTTGGGATTGCTTTAAACTTCTCGATAGCATAGCAGCGATGAATCTAATGTGGGTACCTTGACATAAGGTGTACGAAGGCAAGGAAATGGCAGACTATTTCGTCAAGGAGGCGCATATATTCCTTTTATAAGTTCAAAACCCTTCGGTGGGATAAAGAAATAGCTTCACAAATAACCTACGAGATTGTTAAAAAGGTAAGGCACGACAATAGACCTTTCAGGTCGCGGTACTACTATCGCTTATAACGAATAATAAAAGCAAATGGTGTAAGGACTGTTTTGGAGCGCGTAGAGCACCGTACCTCTGGTACTGCTAGAAGTCAAAAGTTACCAAAGTAAGAGAATGTAGGCCTTGTTAAACGCAATACACATTTTTTCTCTGAAGCGGATATATTCATCGTCTATTGCCTGCTGGATCGACAGAGAAAATTTGTTCTTGAGCTGTAGTTTGCACATAGTTTTGCAATTTTGCAGGCAAATTTGAATCATATTTTCTCAAATTCTATTCCATTATGTGCCATAACTTTTTTCCTAGCTTGAGTACAATGTATTTCATACGTCTATATTATTGACGTCTTGACAAACTAGCTATCCATTATTAGGTCTCTAAGTCCACGTTACTTAAGATTTACATCAGAATTTAAATCGAAAAAATGTAGGTAAAAACGACTTTCTTTATAATTTAAGGCTATAAAGCGTTGCAAAGTTATTGCAATTTCCTAAAGAGCATACCACATTTGAGATCATGGAATTAATATGTTTTTAATTATAATTAAAGGAAATCATAAAGAAAGTAAAAGAAAACACCTAAAACTATTGTTTTCATAGCAAACTATAGAATTCTTAAGTTCTTAACACCATGATTTTTTTTTTTTTTTTTTGTCTTAACAAAGTCTTTCGTAACCGCACAAACTATTGCTGCGACATCATCTTCTGTATCTAGTGCTACAAGAGCTGCCGTTATTTCAACTACTAATACTACAGCTACTTCTATAACTATTAGAGCTTATGAATGGTTTATGGCTAAATACATGCGAGTAAAGTACAAATAAAGAGTACCAAAAACACACATACACACATAAGTAAAAAGAAGCAGTAGTGTATGTAGCTGCAAACGAAAACCGTAAACTCCCATTTATCCTCGACAGCGGTGTCCTTGTGTCATCTTAAATCTTTGTCTATGTCTACTGTCGAAAAATCTGCTTTTGTATTACTTACGACTTATGAGCGTATGAACTGCATATAAAAAAAAATTAAAATAAATAAAAAAGAAACCCCGAGCAGATACTACGAAGAGAATACGTAGAACGTAAAATTAAACCACATTTTTAGCATCATACTCGGCAATAAAGTACAAAAGTTTGTTAAATAAATCAAACCCTTTTTGGACATTTATGATCGTAAAGTTGAAATAAAATAATAAAATAAAATACACACACACGTATACAGACAAATAATTGCACATATATTTATACAATTTATATGTATTTACATACGAGTACTTCAAACAACACAAAATAAAGAAAGGATAATATATGGACATATAGTAAATACTTATATTACAATTACATTTACAATGTTACTGTGGAACCAGATAGATACCTACACTCCTGTACTTCAGTAATAACTGTTCGTGTTTAGTATGAGCAAGCTAAGTGAGATTTATGATTAGGTTCATGTTGTTGTTGGTTTGTACAAACGCATACATATGAAGAGTAAAGCACATAAAGACACTGTCAAAGAAATTCAGTTTTTTCCAAAAGAAATATCCCTGTAGGAAGCCTGGGTTCAAGTGTAGACAAGTCAACACTTTGTCCACCATTTATAATGGCAATGTCAACAAAAAGTCTACACTTTCTGCTGACGCCGTCAATATAAAGTCATCGGCTCCTTTCAGTGCCTGTAACATTTGTTTTATATATATATATATATATATATATATATATATATATATAGAGAGAGAGAGAGAGGAGTTCGGTATATACATATATATATATATATATATATATATATATATATATATATATTATTTAAATAAAATATTAAATACTAGTGAATATCTGCTCCCAATACATATATCGCCAAGTGGAGTACTGAGTCCGTAGTTCTTTTAGTACTAGTTCAATCTCAATGACACGCACGTGTTAAATGTCTATAGCACAGCACAATGTAAAGGGTATAGTATGTCAGTAGTACTGGTGATAATGTCAGTAGTGAGTCAGTACTGATTCACTATTGACAATTCCTACAGGGATATTTCATATTTTCAAAGATGGAAGGGATGTTAAATTTAAGTCTGCAGTTTTGAAAATTAATATTAATTCGGACAATGACGGACCTTTAGGGTGATTCAGAATAACGCATATCAAAGCGTACGACGCAAATCAAAATGCCAACGACGCAAATCAAATTAGAATTAAAAAGTCAAATTGAAACACCCACATCAAGAGACGCAAATCGAGGCCTTAATGTATTTAAGACATTATAAAACTGTTTAATTTTTCACAATTTCTCTTAAATATTTTCTCCTTCTTCCACTGGGATTTTTCTTTTGTATTTAAAACCATGTAAATTATTATTTTATAGACAAAAGCTTACATTGTAGTCGTAAATCATGCGATTAATTACTCTCTGTCTCTTTCTCTTTTTATTGCTAGAAGCGTTTTTTCCAAGTCATGTTTAATATGTGCATTTGTGGGTGTGTTTCAGTCGCAGTTGGCCATGCCTTCAAGATATCTGAAGTCGTCTTTGTTGAGGCATAAATTATTCTGCAACGATTGCTGTTCATAGTGTTCCACGACACTGTCGTTTACACCTACGTAAAAGAGACTTAGTATCAATAATGGATCTAGTTTTCATTTTTTTTACCATTCTTCGAATTGCTGACACATTAGGTGGTCCAATTTTTCGACCGAAAATTCCAAGAGTGTGTTCAATATAATGGGGCTTCTACAATTTTTTACATATTTGGAAAAAAATTTCCATTGCCAATTAACCGGCATTTCGGAGTGGGATTCCCAAAAACAATTAAGAGGGTAGCTTAATAAAAGGGAAAAATATCATTTAACTTTTGTTGCTTCAATGCAGCGGGTAAAATAATAAGGCGGGATTCAATTAAGCGAAAACTACTTTATATGTATATGCATACCACCTACGATTGCTTCAAATGCTTATTTAGTTTCTTGTTTTGCCTTTAGAAGAATTTTGTTGCAGTCGAGGCACCCCATTCCCGACGATAATTCCGTTTGGTAAGTTTCCGAAATTACATCCTTGTAGTTAAGTCAAGCTGACTTATTTTGGTGTAAGATTAGTTGAACTATTTTAGTTGAAGTATTGTTGATAAATTTTGGTAGAGCGGTTCCGACTGACTGTTTTGACACAGTGGTTTCGTCTGCCTCTTTTGGGTAGTTAATTATTTATTTTAACATTAAATATCATTTTGATACATTTTTTCTAGAATTGTTAAAAATGTTTTTTACAAAAAACAAACAAAGCCACAAAATATGGTAACGCTGCCTACAAGACAGGATTACTCCTACACGACACGTTCAGGTCAATTATTGGCAATACCGTGCAAACGAAAATCGAGCAAATGATGTACGCCTGCTGTGAAGGACGCAAGTCTTAAGGCTAGACTTTACGCGCATTCAGTGATGAGAAAAGAGATTACCAAATAACGCTTTTCTCTTCTGCAGTCATTGAGCACAGAATGGAGCTTTTACGACACCCACAACTGTTGAAGTCTGCTTCAGTAGAAATAAATTAATTAAAATTTCATTAGAACTGATTGAAAACTAAATGCCTAAAATTTTGTGAGTAACTTAAGACGAAGTATATATGCTCAAAGAGCCCCTCGGCAGGAAGGCCAGCAAGGTACTCGGGTATAATAGGGCTACTTTAAGCTGGATCACTGCGTTAGTGACAGGACATGGAAACTTCAAGTACCATCTGGCTAAGATGAAAGTCGTAGAAGATGATACTTGCAGACTATGCCTGGAAGAGGCTGAGACGGTAGCGCACATTGTGTGTGAATGTCCAGCACTGGCTAGCATAAGGCTTAAGACCACGGGCAGACACTTGTTAGATGTGAATGCCATGGGGGAACTAAGCCTTAGACAAATGCTAGCAATTACAAAAGACTCCGTGATGAGGAAGAGTGTCGACAGTTACCAGTCGACAGTCTGAAATCACTTTAGTCAAGAGTAAAGGCTAGGGCTAGCAGGAGACTCAATTGAAAGTAAGGTGGCTGTGATTACGGATCGGTTCCCTGAAATCAATTTGAGGAGCGAAATGGGGGTCGAAAAGGGACCCAGAAAGTAAGTGGTCTGCTTCGATATCCCCCCATACATTAATAATAATAAATAAGACGAAGTATTGATTGCCGCTCTACAACTTGAGGCACATCGCTAGTGCCATAAACATTTATGGCGTGTCCTTTGACCTAACAACCATTTATCGAACGCCTTCTACTACACAATATATTTACATAAATAATTTTCTCTAGACTCAACTATAAAAGACACTTTTTCAGGGGCTTTCAGCATTTTTTCGCTGTTGTGTATTTTACAATTTATATGAGGGTTTTTGTCGTTGATGTTGTTGTTTTTCTGTATGATATTGTCCTTTGCGCAAATGTCTCTGAAAAACTGAAAAAAAGGATACATTTATATAAATTGTATTTTTCTTTTTATGCGAGTCAACGAAATATTTGTAAATGTTAGTGTTGCAACAACTTGTATAAAATTACAAAAGAATTGGACGTTTAGGAGAAAGAACGTGGGGCTAGTGGTGATGGTGGGTCCTGGAGATGGTTCAGCTACTGTCCTGTTTGGACATAATCGCGCCTGCATTATTGGTTGATGTTTGTTGGCACAACTTGATGTTAAACTGTAGCCATACATACCTTTGCCATGATGGCTTTTCTTTTGTTTTGTGTGTCCTTTTTAGCTTTGGTAAATGATGGTCTGTCCTCTTGTTGTAGTTACCGCTGTTGGTGTTGTTGTTCTTGCTATTACTACATAGTACAATGTGGATGGAAATTTATTTTGTTTGTTATTTTTGAAGATTATGTGTATTTTGTATCCTGACAGGGATCAGCATAAAATGTTGCAAGCTGAGCTTGTTCTTTTTTTATTTTTTTTTTTTGCTGTTATTTTGTTTGCATCTCTAGTGTTATTCCTCTTTTATTCATCTTTTCATGCTCATATTTTTTGTTGCTGATACTTTTCAAAAATTCTGAGGTTTTTCCTTAATTTTTCGTTGTTTTGTTACTGATGTTGCTGTTGTTTGTGCATCTTCTATATATTTCACTCTGTTTGATGTTGCTGTTGGCCATTGTTGTTGCTGTTGATTTAAATGCTACAGCTAAATGTTGTTGCCATCATGATGATGTTGGTTGTTGTTACTATTTTTTCTAGTACAGCCAGTCCTTTATCTACACAAGTAAAAAAACACAAATAAATATATAAAGAGTGTGAGTGCAAGTGTGTGGATGTGTTTGTGTTTGAAAACCTTAACTTGTTATTTAAAGTAGCTTTTGCCACTTGCCATTTATTTGCAGAGTTAGTTGGGTTTACTTAAGGTGTGGAAATTGTTGTTACGTCCGTCTGTGTGTGCAAACATGACTAAAAGTTGTGGTGAATTTGTAATTAGACATGTTGCTCAAACTGGCAGAATAGTAAAATTGTTTAAACTTTGTTAATCTGGGTGCAATAAAATTATTAAGAATATTTTAAAAAATTCGCTTAGTATTCCTTTAACAAAAGACAATTTGTTGAACTTGGACATAAATTATAATTAAAGCAATATTTCGTTGACGAGATTCAGTTCTTCATAACACAAATCCGATTCTTATGCACGGCTTGAGAAATCAACTCTTGAGGCAAATTGGCGTTTGGTATTATTTCAGTGGAGCCTTTCTGAAAAAACCAAAAATTATGAAAATTACATAGAAATATTTAGTCTGAGCCATCAGTTAGCATTTATAGAGCCATGACTGCTACTGAAAAAAATTGTTTCACTTGTGTGAATCTGTTACAAGGAAGTGATGGAATTGCCAACCATTAAAGTAAAGGATACCAAGGTTACACATTCGGAGGGACTAAAATTAATGGTGGTTCATGTTGTATGTCAACGATAAAATAATGAAAATGTAATCGCTACATCATTGCGAAGCGGAAGATATGTCAGGACTGCTCAATAGCAGATTTTATAGTTAAACGAAAACAGACGCATTTGTGCAAGCGTGTACGTAAATTATCGCTGAAAGCAGTTGCTAGAGCGATTGTTTAGAATCACGAACATTTTTATGATTTGGTCGCACCCGATGCACAGTATCACAATTTATTACAAATCGCCACCGACGGAAAAAATAAAAAAAAGGTCTGTACGCAAACGAGATCGATACTATTGTGGAGAATATTTTTGCTTACAGCGACTAGAAATCCAATGAGTGTCGAATTTCTCTGGAGGAAGTAATGCACAAAATTAAAGGTGATTATCGTCGTCAGCTAAAAACATTGGAAGCACAACCCCTCAAAAAATAAGGTGATGATATTTTAATTGCTATAAAGCGCCCTGCTTACTCTATCTCAGGCGTAAATTATTCAATATAGTGGCGCGACCGGCAAAGATATGAGATGGCAACGTTGAAGTTTGGAAAGAGTACTTCGTTAATAAAATTACCTATTTTCAAAACTTTCCAAACGAATGCACTAGAAACGTTAATCGCTTTTTAACCTGGAATATAACAAATCTTATTCTTCAGTTTTCATTCCTTAACAAACGTTATCTAATTCTTAATGTTGCTTGCGAGGTTGATGCCTAATACTACTTCTTAAACGGTCAGATGAAGCAACACTTTAGTATTCGAGGAGGTTCTACTTCATTTTCTTGAGAACTTCACTCTCTACTTCCTGTAGTATTTTTTATTGCGCGCTTCTTTTGCTTTCTCGGAAAGCATACTTAATCTGCGCATCAGTATTTATTGTACAGTAGCTAACATTAAATATATTTTGCAACGAAAAGTTCAGGAATATTTTTTAAATTTATTATTCTCTGTTTGGAAATGATATATAAGTTATTCGTCAACACGTGTTATATCAGCAATGCGTGCGGGGTTTGAAAAGAAACATCTTAAGATTTTGCCACCGTTCAATGCCCCAGTTCCTGGTTATACAGTTCATACGTTCTTTGAAAGCTATCTGAAGTCGATGCTTACTTTCTTGCTTTAAAATTTTGTTTTTTGCTTCGATGGCAGACCATTTTTCAAAAGTCTTAATATAAGCCGTGTAATGGTCGGTGTATTTATGTTTTAGTATGTTGTTTATGTGTTTTCGTTGTTGCCAGATCGTTGGCCGTGCTGGCATGCTGGCATGCTAGCGTTTAGCACCGGCTAGGGCTCGCCGTCTTGGGGTGGTTCTTCGCCAACCAACCTGGGTATTTCCACACCGACTTACAAAAAATTCATGCCAGACTTGAAAAAAAATCTATACAAAAATATTGAAAATAATCGAGGCCCGAAAGTGGATTGTAGAAAAGAAGAAACCTGTTTACCCACATACTTACTCCCTTTCACACTTCAATTCCGGTTAGCAGGTGTCCGCTAACTTCGGCCTCAAACCCTCTGGAATCCTTAGGGACTTCTCCATTGTAACCACGGCCATTCCTTTCTCTTGGTTATCCCAAACGTTTTCCCCACTTACCTCCTCATCACCTTCCTATACTTTGAGCTTACTCACTCATTATAAAAACTGAATTTTCATTATACAATTTTATAAAAATTTATTACATTATAATTCAACTTAAGTTTCATCTCCAAACAATCAACTGAGGTTGCAAATATATATGTATGAAAATAAATGAATTTAAGATAAATAAAATAATTTCCTTTTTTTCTTTGTTTTAAATTAATATTTACAAGACAAATAACAAAAATAAACATATTGGGTAAAAGCAAAAATTTAATATTAGCAAAAAAAAAAGGTTAATAGGCAAACTGCCGCTTCTCGTTTCTTCTTCTATAATAGAGCTTCCTGATCGGCCTATCTGATTCGTCGTGACTGCCGTCCGTTCGCTTCGTGTCCCCGTTACTTATGGTACGTCTTAACGAAATCTTAGTGGCTTATTTACATATACATCTTTCTTCTTTTTTGAACCTTTTTTAAGGCAAAGAAAAAAAACGCGGGGCAAAACTCCCTACTGGCGAATGGTCAATGACGCGGTATGTTAATTTTTTTCTTATACCTGATTATAATTCTAAATATATATATATATATATATATATATATATATATATATATATATATATTACAGCGTACGTGGATCTGTCAGCGTCGTCCGATGGTCTTAAGGCAGTATACCCCGCGCCGCCTGATGGCCGGTGCACAATAAGGCTGCTGATCCCTCGTTAGTTGTAGATGGCGGTGTTTTTCTTATCGCTTGTTGGGGGCTTTTTAATTTAGTTTTATTTTAGCTTGATTTTATTTATATTTTTTTTTTAGCTTTATTTTTAATAAAAAAAAATACAAAACTTTGTTTTTCGTTTAAAATTTTATAGCTTATTCTCTGGCCTCAATATTATCTAGACACAATGAGTTTTCTTTATAGCACTTCTGCTGCCCCTTGCCACAACTTGCCTTGTTCACTCTTAGCCAATCCAAGAGAAAAAAGACCGCTTTTCCTCATTCTCGTCCACTTGAAGGCTCGGTAACGCTCTATCATGGATCCCTCCTCCATCTTTTCTTATTTTCAGCAATGTTTTTCTTATTGCTCCTTGCAAAATTATTGTTGTCGTCCGCTTCTTCCTAATCTCATTCACCTGCATTAATAACGTTCTCCTGCATTATCATTTTTACCAGGGACGTACACACGACAGCCGCGTGCAATATGCATTTGATAAATTTAATTCCGCGTGTAATGATGAGGCCCACTATAAACTATATTGAGCCGTTTTGCCATGTAACATTGTTTAACACCTAATTGTCAACAGCATATTGTCTCATTCATATTTCTCAAAGCTGTATGTCGGCATTTGTTTCTCAGCAGATGTGTTTAGATTCACGTGAGTACCTGCCAGCGATGGCTCAACCTTACGGTGGTCTAACCACGGGTGTGACATTAAGCGGCCAGACCAGCCCCCCTATGCAATCCGCATAAGCACCACCAGAATAGCACTCATGCACATCCTCTTCTTTCAGTTTCAGGCTCCTGAGAGCCTCACGAACTGGTACCCCTGTTTACCCCAGTGGCAATCCATCAAGCTGTTGAAATCTCCAAGATGATATGCCCCCGGGGGAAATGTTTTCTCTGCAACTGCTTGAACGTTTTCTTTGTTTTCCTTTGCAAATTCGAATAAAATTTAATGTTTAATTCGCCATTATTTGATTTATAACCTACTTTATAGTTCTACGAATTGATTTCAAGCAACCGATTTTTAATTTACGACTACCTTATTTCGTACCAGTAGTCTTTACTCTTTACTGTACTGATTTCAGACTTTAGACTGATAACTGTCGACGTTCTTCCTCATTTCGGAGTCTCCAGTAATTGCTAGCATTTGTCTAAGGTTTTTACATTTAACGAGTGTCATAAGCCTAATGGTAGCCAGAGATGGATAATCACACACACTCTGCGCTACCGTCGCAGTCTTTTTCTCAGGATTATCTTCAGAGACTAACCCGTCTACCTCTTGCGAGTCTTCATAGTCAATCCCAATCGGAATTTCACGGTCCAATGGCATAGAAGTACCTTTAGAGATTGACCCGTCCACCCCTCGCGAGACATTCTTGTCCATCTCCTCAGGATTCCAAAATTGCCCAATTAAAACCGGAGTTCCTTCCAAGAATTCATATCATTCCCACGAGTATTGGAGGAAAATATGTCCATCTGCACAGAGATTCATATGCGTGGATAAGTCTGTATTACAACTGGATATCAGCTTGTATCTATAGTTCTCATATTAGGGTTCAATCACCCTCTTGTCCAAGCATCCCTGGCGTATGCTGTTCTACCGGGGATTTCTTATAAGAAAGTGTTAGTTTCTCTTCGCTTGACTTATTTAACTAGACTCCTAGCAGAGACGAGAACCAGTTACCGACCACCACGAGATCGGTTAAGTCAGGACTTCTGACAATGCACTCAGTTACGCAAGCCATATCTTTTTGCTTGCCAGCTGACGAGTGTAATTGTATTCAACAGGACCAGAAGAGCCATCACATCCCCACTTAGATGTAAGTGTATAACTGTAACGTTGGTTTTTCTTTATTTATTGTTTTGACATATTTTTAATAAGTTCTTGTTGTATTTTACAATTTTCAATTTATTTATATTATGAAACAACATATTTTGATTGTAAGCATGAGTTGCAATTCAATGGTCACTGTTACAAAATTTACAAGTTTGTTCAATCGGTAAATTTCGGAAAGTTTTCTTGTTCAAAATGAAAAAATAGACTCTCACCTTCAACTATTTGGTGCACCGCGATAATTCTTTATTTTTCCAACAAAAATTTGAACCCTGAACTCAATGAACCACTTTGATTTGGTCATATCTATTGAACCACAGACGTTACCCAGATATATTTTTTTAATGAAAAATATGAAACTATATTTCTTATCTTAGTAACAAAAGTGTGTTACATATTGAATTAAGTTAGCAAGTTGGATGAATATTTTCAGAATTTTTTGTTGCAAAAGCTTTTACTTACTTCACGAAACTTTTGCCACCACAATATATTACATTTTAGATTACAAATTGCAAGTTTTACTTACTTTAGAAAATTGGTTCTCATTGGTGAAAAATTATATATAATCAAAATTGACATATACGTCATAACGTCATTCTACACAAATCAATTCTGATTTATAGCCCTGATTAATTTGGCGTCAATATATTATGGACGATTTTTGCGGTATAACTTTCGGATCACAACTAAAACCAACTACTAGAACAAAAGGCAAATTGTATACATCCAAACGATTTTCTTAAAAGTTGTAGATGATTTTCGAAATCATCCCTGTAGAATATCCAATTGCGTGGCTTCAGTGGCATTATTTTTGTAACATAATTTTATTCCAAAGAAAACATTTCTTTAGTAAAATTTTAGTGCTGTATCTGGATCAAATGGTGCACTGCAACAACATGCTCTCAACTCTACTTCGTCATTTATAAGCAACTAGTCCTTATTTGATCCATCCCACAAACGTTTTGAAGAATTCTAAATAAAAACATTTTCTGCTTTCAACTCAGGTCAATGGTAATTTAACCAACTCGCTGCAAATGAACTGAATCACTATTTAAACTCTTACACACACAGGTTGGCCAATAAATTACCAATGAAAGAGCGAAAAATATTTAAATAAACAAAGAAAATCATAAAAATATAGAAAATATTTCATATAAAATCCTCGAACTTTTGAAAAAATATTAACCATAAACAACAATAAGCTGAAACATTCAAACGATATAAATAGGAAAATCTCATAAGCATACCCAAAACACTGCACTAAAAAAAAGAGCGACACTGCATATAAAGCGGTAAATCATAGCAAAGGTACTGGAAGTTGTAGCTACTCCACTTTTAAAGATTTTCTATGTGTTCTTTTTTTTCCTCTTTTGTAGCAATGGCCATTTTTCTCTTGTTGGACTTTAGGTTTTAAGTAAACATTAAAATAAATAAATGACTTGACAGCGACAGTGCTAAAAATTCTTTGCGTTTTATACGATATTTAAAAATGAAGAGGAAAAGTAGCAACAATATAAAAAATACAAAAATACCCAGTTCTAACTGCCCAAAAAATGCAGCAAAACAAACGAGGTTTCATTGAAAATGCTCTTGCAGTGTCTGGCTGTGCAAGTCAGCGTCCGCTTTCATGGGTACGTAGCGGTCAAAATAAGTTAAAGACGTCAAGTTTTGGATAAAAAAAAAAAAATTTAAGATAATGATAACTTACGTCGAAGTTGAGAAGAACTTTTGCAATTATTGGCAGTGACTCGTGAAGTTTCGAAAGGCCACAAAGACATGGAAATGGCAAATGAGAAAGGAACTTAAGATAAATGTGAATTGAAAGCAAAAGATATTGAACAGCATTTTTTATATTGTGACCAGTTACATAAAATCTTAAAGTGAGATAGGTTTAGCTAAGACGTTGTGGGGCTAGCTTAGGTCGAGGGGGCATTTCATCCCTTGTCCGTAGGCACGCAATTAGACCAGTACTTCGACCTGTTTTTCGTTCTACATTATAAAAATGTTTTCAACATTCAGATCAACTCTGTTCCTTGAAGAGACCTCCTCAATAGTTGCCAGTCGATGCCTATCAAATGAGTGGGAAGGCGGGCAGTGACTCAATAGGTGTTTCAGCGACTTGACGTTCTGCCTACATACCCTGCACCCGTCAGTACACGCACATCCTATACGGTGTAGATGAGCCCGAAAGCTCTAGTGTCCTGTCAGTACACATACCATCTTACTAATTTCATATTTTCTCAGTTTCAGCAACCTCCTTGTTGCATCCTCATTTGGGTTCCCCCATAGGATGCCTCTTATTTTGTCCGCCATGCTACGGTCTTTCCCAACTCTTCATCTCAGTTAAGCCCATTCAACTCAGTTAAGCTCATTCAGTTAAGCCCACATCCCGGAGTTTTCTCGGCTTTTTTATTCCAAAATCGTCGTACATCGAACCCCATAAGATTCATTTTCGCTTGGAGTATTCTTTTAATGATCCGGAAGTCGAAAGTATATTTCGGTCACAGGTTTCTCAATAAAAATTTCCGCGTTGTTTATACATAGATTTTTGGAACGGACAGAACTCTATATTCAATACCCTGTCGGAATATTAAATCAAGAATTAATTAATGTTGCGAACCGTGAAACGGTTAAATGCTCCTACGGCGACAACAACATTCACGACACTAAGCTCTTGCACTGTACTCTGTGAGACCAGATCGACATAGTTCATAATCTTCAAAGTCCAGCATTCAAACACAAATGTCAACAATACAAAGAGACGGAGAAATATTGTACATCTGCAATAGCTCACTACCTGGTCTAATGAAGAAGCACAAAATCACTTTTAAAGAAGACAAATTTCTCAGTGATGGGCGATCGACCAAAATATTACCAAAAAATATTTTCAAATCTTCTAGTAAGAAAACTTCAATTGTTGTGAACGGCGTCGGCACATAAACAAATCGCAGTCTTTCCTTGGACTGAAATCCATAAAATAGTTATAACGTAAAACAATCACAAAACAACTTAAACCCATTTCATGGCTGAACATATGACGAAAGTAGAGAAAGAAGTGAATCTTTTTCTTATGCTCCTCAAAATAGTTCCTTTGAATCTGGATAATCCACTATCTTTCTAGACTTGCGAAGCTTTTGCTTTCAGAAGTGGATGTCTACGGTCTAGTAATCACCTTATGTTGGCCTTCTACTAAGATCGATCAATCACTGCCTTACCGGTCTCTTCGCTGGGTAAACACAAGGTAGTTGTTGTTTATTTTGAAATTATGAGTTTATTATACTGATGTAAACGTTGTAAGTTTTTCTTTCAAAACTAATTGCGCATTAAACGGAACTCTTTAATAAAATTAAAACAAACATTACATATCCAAACGCTTTCCTTTTTACACTGTTATCCTAACTAATATTTTTTTACACGTAATTATCAATGCACTCACTTATGTAAATATCCAAGTATAACTCTTGGACATGTTTTGTTATTTGTCTTTTATTTTTTTGTTTCGCTACTGTTACATTTCTGTTTTGAGATGTGCTCTCAGAATGTCGTTATAAATTTTTCTAAGGATGTGCGACTTGATACGATTTTGGACCCAAAAATAACAGCACTTGACGACAAACTATTCAAGAATTGTAGAAAAGCTTGAAGCAAAAACGATGAAATAAAGAAAACAACAGAATAGAACGTAAAGAAGGACAGCAGAAAAAACCGGCCAACAACAAGGATATCATAAAAATTGCGCAGTTGAAAATGTCACAACATAAATTCTGTTTGCGCTTTTGTATCGTTTATATGCACCAATCTCGTTCCTTGCCTTTATCAACAAACCAAAACTCTGCTACTCACATACAACAAATATACAAGAAATTATTGCTGTAGCATGTAACAAGGACATTTTAGAAACAAATCCTTGTGTGTGTGTGCGAGCGCGTTTTATATAAAGTGTCCAATATGAAAAGATCCTTATTTCCAAATTTTAGTACTTGACTGCTTGTAGAATATGAGCAACCAGCATTTATTCTACTGCGCAAAACAAATAGTGTCATTTCGGTAGTAAAGTCCAAGTTGTGTCAAAATAATTCTTAAATAATAATAAATAAACAAAAGAAATGAGGACTCTGAATTGCAATAGAAATGGCAAAAGGAAATGTAATTCTTGGTTCAAATATTCAGGTTTCTTTATTTATTTTCTTACATTTACAATGTAAGTCCAGGCAAGACGTAAAGAGATGTGTTTGTTTGTGCGACACAGCTGTACAAATTATTCAAACATACTTAACACTGAAAAGTGCATAAACTTTCATTAAATCGAGCATTGATTCGAATAATTTATTTCTATCAATTTTAAAATTTATATCTTTATAAACTTTTACTATGTTCAAACAGAAGCAGCACCTGTCGTTTTAGTTGAAAACCAAAAGAAATTGCCGAATTTCGAAAGCAATTTTGGGGATAATGTAGCTTCTCGAGAGGGAGATAAAATCGGAGCTAGCTCTGTATAAATGTTATGCCATAAACACTGCAACACATAACACTATGTATTTCAATGAATTTATATTAATCAGGCTTCATTACTTTAGACAACCCCAACATATTTTACTTAAGTTGTCCGTTTAGGATTTTTTGAAGTTACCGGCTTTTAAGAAAAAAAAAAAACTCTGGAGCTTTTTTAAACTTTAATTTAATTTTTGTTTTTCTAAAAGAAATTTACAATTAGTAAATTACATTAAATCGTACTAGACTGTTGTGATGGACCAGTAGTTTATAAACGTATTTGGAGGATAAAGTTTTAGATTTTTCCTGTATAATGCGAGCTTCTAGATCGCTATGGATATTTTCATTCCTTATATACCAGGGATACGATAAGTCGTAAAGACTGTCTTCTTTGAAGCTTTGAAGCAGGAATGGCATATGACCGTATTGGCTTTATAACAGATTCATATAAAATCAGTTTGGATTCCAAAACCAGGGTTGAGATAGAACCTATTAAATCGTGAAGTTGATTCGTTATACGTTTTATGACCGTTACTTTTGCCTTATTAACACATGATCAAGATCATGACTTCGATCTAGGTGGATACCCAAATATTTAACGTATGTTTCGCATGGAACAGTGGTATTCGTTATTGTTATTGGTGGCCAAATTTGCCTTCTGAGGGAAAGTTTTACAGGAGCACATTTCGATAGATTTACCTTTATCCTCCACTTTTTTGATTACTCCTCTAGCTTATTAATAAGAGACTGAAGTTATTCGAATGCTACCTTCGGATCTTAAATAACACTTATAAATACAGCCTCCTGTGAAAACGTTAACGTATGTGTATTTGGGCTTATTCACATATACGCTGCATAGATATATAATTACGGTTGTAGTATTATATATTGAGGATCTCTTGCAGAGATTTTAACATTTGTAGAAAACTGATCTTTTGACCATGCTTAAACGTTCTATTGAAAGAATAGCTCTTAGGAAGCTAGTGGGTATTTTCAGGAAGAATTAAATTTATTTCAGTGATTAGCCAATAATCCACATGAAATGTCTATAAAGCTGAACAGTATTACTTATTTTCAAACGCTGATTTAATAGCTGTATCTATTCTGGGAACTTGCTTAATAGTACGTACTATGCCTCGCACGAAACTCGAGATATCCTGGCCGGCATCGTTATGAAGAAATACAGAGCAATCATTCCTCTGTCCAATTCATTCCTCTGGCCCATTCATTCCTCTGGCAGAACAAATAGTGACTTTTTCTGGATGTACTAGATTTTCGCTAATGGCTTGCTGATCTTCATCTCAAATGCAGCAGCTTTGCTTATTGGCATATTCAATTCACCAGAAATGAGCTTCATCGCTGAACAAAATGTTCCTGTGCAATTCTCGATGAGTTTCTCGAAGTGTACATGGTTTGCGTAAAACAATGCACAATTTGCAGGCGTTATTCAGGTGTCAGTCTATTAGTCAATGCATGGCAAACCAAACTAAACACAAACCAACTAACAGCTATCCAAAAGGCGCACATATCCAGTCAATTAAAATTCTTTAAAAAACTCACGCGATAGAAAGAAACCAGGTGGAAATGCACTTGCAAAAACTCATTATTTGCGACGATTTTTGAAGAGGATGCTTCCTTAGTTCGCATTTCTTTGAAACCAACACTAGTAAAGGTCATAACATTAGTGACCTATGTTGTTGCACAACTCTGTTTAATCACAATCGGAGTCATCAGTAAAATTATTGTGAGGAAGTAAACTCAAAAGTGAAATTTATTAACCATTTGAGTGTCAAATATCATTGATCATTATTTGATTGACTCCTGATCAAGCTTAAGACTTTGAAAGTGGAAATTTTGAATAAAATATTTTTTTTTTAATTTCCACAAGTGTGGAAAAAATTGATTTACATTCTGTTCTCTGTTCAACTCTCGTTCACTTGGTACGTACCAAAATACTCGTACATGCACTGCCTCACTTCAATTCTTATTATCTAAACTATCTCAAAATGAATGCCGACCAATTAAAATTTTGAATTCAATTCACTTTTATCCATAATTGTTCACCTTGAAAATCTAATTGAACATTGCAAGATACGAAGCAAGTACATAAAATACTACGTTGCTTTAAATAAAAGTTCACTGCTATTTCTTCTCAAAACACGCACACACACTTGCACCAGCATACAAATTGTAACGTTATATTTTATGATGGCGGCGAATGTCAGTGATGGTAACAAACACACTCTTACCTTGCACTACACAGGTGATATATAAAACAGAGAGGAACTCTTGTAGAAACCTGCTTCCTCTGCTCCTTACAAAAACAAAAAAGGTTATCTATCTATGTAGTTGTAGATGAAGTATGTTGCTCCTTAAAGTGCACTGCAATATATTTTGTAAATAATTTCAAATAATGGAATGATTTTCTTTAGAAATGTTACCTGAAAATATTGTGGTGGGCAAAAGATGCTGTGGGATACGGGTCGTTTGATATGGCGGGGCATGAGTTCAATAAAATGTATGATGATGGTTGCTTCCACTGTGTTTAGTACAACCATGCATTTTTTTGATCTATGGACTAAAAGAATGAACATTTTGTTACGTTTCGTTTCATACATATTTTTATTTTTATTTTTATTTTTTGTCGTTGTTTGAATTTATGGCAGTTTCTTTTAGTTTCTTCTTTACACAATACTTCTTGCGTTTCATCTTCTTCTTCATCATCCATTTTAGCCCTGTCGTTTGCACTGCTACATATCGTTAGTGTTTCACTGGTGTATGCGCTTCTGATGGCATTTTGGTGTTGTTTCGTTGCAATATTTATGGATTTCCATTGGAACACAAGAATGGTAGCTGACTTCAAATGGCAACATCAGAGAGAGTGTTCACAATCACTTTGGGTGTCTGTGCTAGTGTTAGAAAGAGAATGTTTATGAAGAAGGACACCAAATAAGGAGGCGGCAGTAGCATTGAAGCGTTGTTTACGTCAAAATGCAAATGATTTATTGAACTGACAGCAGCGAATTTTTGTCGAGTCGACTCGAACTTCGATACACGACTCACAAGACATTTTTTGCTTTTGTTGTTTATTGTCTTTTTCTTTATTCGGGAGAATTCATTTGTTTAGAAGTGGGGCCCTAGTTAATAAGTCACCTTTGTTCTGATAGCAATTTGTTTCGTTTAGGATGTTTCTTACTCACTCAGATTTATTGGGAATTTTGTACTTCCACATATGGCGAAGTTGAACAAATTTTAAACAATTTCATCTTCTTGAAGGATAATTTAGTTTCCATACAAATTGTCTAATACATGACTCATAACTTACGTATATCCCTAAATTCCCATTGGTTTCTTATTATAAAAAGAACTCAAAGAAGATCATTAAAAAAGACTTGGCAGCCTTCATTGACAGGCAATAATTAATTAAAGTGGCTTTGAGCTTAAGAAAAGCACTAAGGACTGCTGCGTCCATGTCAAATAATATTTTATTTATACAAAACATCTATTATTTTAAACATAACATAACATAACATAAAATAAAGAACGAAGCAAGGCTACAAGATCTACTCGCCGATTCTCCCACAAGAGATTTCATATAACGTCTCTCTTTCTACAAATAGTCCTACGACCGAATGGTACAAAGGGAACAATCAACATGCTATTCGTATTACGCCGGTACATCGCGCGGAAGGACTTTTACACTTATGGATCTTGATTTAACGGCTCTGTATGTTATGATGTCTACCCTAGGAATCTTAACCTCTACATTCGAAGAGGCTTTGAGATTACTTAAATATTTTTCAGATGCAAATTTATGCAAGAAAGGAGTGAACGAAAATTCCCAAATCATAATAGTGGACAGCGAATGACACATTGCAGTAATGTCAGAACATTCCTTCTACTCAAATAATTCGATTAAAAATAGAAAAGGAAGCTAAAGTAAAAGCGAATACGCAAGAAATAGGCGGAAAGTTCAATACCTATCTTTTAAACAAAAATCTATGAAAACTCGAAAAGCGGATTTTACGGATCTTTCTTCACTTTTTTTGTAATTTCATATAGGATGATTCAATTATAACACGGATTTTTTATACCAAATATTTACCTTTGGCAGACGTAGTTATGGAGCAATACTCAGCCATCTAAATCAATGATTCCTGTTTGGTGCAGAAACTTAGTCGGTGCAAGACGTGACAACACCCGTGCATCTGCGTTCGGCCTAAAGTATTGCTGCTGTGGAACAAAGTGTAGACCAGGCCGCTGCAACCTCAATTCAAGAATTTAACCTTTCCTGCGGCACCGTTCAGCGGATTTTAAAAAAGACCTATTTTTGCACAGCTACAACATTCAAGTGACACAGAAACTGGAGCCCATTTATATAAGAAGACCATTTGCAGCGCCATATATTTATCAATTGGATGCTTGAAACAAAAAGAGGTGCAGCGGCTTTAAAAAACTCATCATGAGGGATAAGACACGTTTTCGCTAAAAAAAAAAGGATACAATAAAAATCAAAATTGGGGTACTGAAAGTCTGCAAGAAATATGTACGTCCCCGCAACGAGTTACTGTTTCACTTGGCTTTTCAGCTCGCTTCTTTGAAAATGAAGCCAATGACGTTGTTGCGGTGGCCATAACAACTTTTTATGACCTGATTTAGATGACTTGGACAATAAATGGTGGCAAAAGGACGATGCTGCTTATCACACAGCGCATAACACAATGGCCCTAAAGCGAACGAAATTCCTCCGACGCTCTATCTCAGGAAACAACCGGGTAAAATTGGCGCCGAGATCTTGCGATTAGATTCCAGAGCTGAAGGCGTTATAAAAGATTTACAGTCCGAACTATGCCAAAGAGTCATGGAAAATTTTAATGCGCACATTCTGTGGTGCCAGTGTAGTCGCGGTGGTTATTACATCGTGTTTTCAACAAATGACTAAAATACACAATTCGTGTGAGCCGGAAGATAGAGATCGGTTTGCCTTTGGGGCAAGTAGTAAACCAGTAAGCGGCAATTGACGTTTAGTCATTTGTTTTCGCAGCTGAACCATATTTCATTGAATTTTCAAAAACAATTAGAAAACTTCTTTCCACTATCCTTTCCATAGAACTTCAGGCGAACCACTTTCCAATAACTCTGTCTCTGCCTCTTAAATTACTTCGAATCTATCGAGTCAACAGAGGAATTTATTGCAGAGCAGACCAAACACTGAGTCAATCCCAACCATCCATTTTTACAAAACTTATGTAAGGTTGAGTCAGTTGTATAGGAGCAAGAATCCTTTTATAATTCACAGTAGTTTACGAACAGACTCTAGATACATTTCTTATAAATATCGGCGTCGATAAAAAATCAAATTGTAATGACGAGAGCCAGGTAAAGATTAAATATCGCTCGGTTCATTTGGCGAATTAAAAATATTTTTAACTGAAAAGCTGTTTGGAGCTATTGAAAATCACAAATTTGAAATTTTCCTATTTGTAACAATATTTGTGTGATAAGGCCTCTTTAACACTTAAACTCTCTCAATACATCAAACCGATATCCGCTTCTTGCATTTTTTACGCCTGTGTGTGTGTGTTTGCTTCGTGTACATGTTTATGGATCCTTGTATTTCTTTTTTGCTTTCGTTAATTTTTTATTCAACATTTGTTGCAACTGTCTCTCTAGGTTATTTTATATCATATACTTAGTAGTGCCATAGTATATTTGTATTGCTGCTGATGTTTTTG
Organism: Phania funesta; assembly: GCA_963932375.1. NCBI lineage: Eukaryota > Metazoa > Arthropoda > Insecta > Diptera > Tachinidae > Phania > Phania funesta. The sequence continues at coordinate 91,270,508 of OZ010653.1, read as the reverse complement.
TTTTGTAGTTAAACGTAGTTGGCGCAAGAAATGGCACCGATGTGAAATGAAGTTTTGATTTAGTTCAAAAATTTTTATCAAAGAAATGTTGCATTTTTATTTTATTTTTGTTATTGCCCCCACACCACTACTACAGCAGCGTCTTCTGGTTCGTATTCGTTTGCTACCCATACTACCGCATCCACACAACTACGTTTCTCTCTTCAATAAATCACGGCATGGGATGTCTTTGATACGATGAGCAAAATACAAATACCAACACATACATACTTACATGGCAGCAACGTATTTGGTTCGTTGTGTTTTTTCTTCTAGTTTATATTTTTGGGCTTGGTAGGGCTATAACTTTTATTTGTGATGATAGTTTGAGCTGTTGGAATATATTGGGTTGAGGTATACTTGGGTGGGTAACCCTTTACGGAAATCTATTTACCCGACTCTTGCCCCTTTAATGTTTTGTTATGGTTCATCTTTCTTAGTCGCTTGTAATGGAAATTTTGATTTATGTTTCGTATCGTTTCTTCGTTTTTTTTCCTCTTTTGCTTTTGCTTCATCTATTCTTTCATTCTGCTCAATGTTATAATGCAAAAGTTCACACCATACAAAATATATTAAATATATCATAAGAAATGGAATTTATTTGAAGTTTTAATAACGTTACTAGTTATTGAAGGGTGTATAGTAGTAGTGCTCTGAACGCCTGTGTTAGTATGTGTGTGTGTGTAGTGGTGACATTTGTTATTGAACCGGAAGTGATATTGTAGAAATAATTTAAGTTAAATAAAATGATTTCCTTAAAAACGAAAAGAAATTATTTTCGAATAATTTAAATAAAAATATGACCAACTCTAAGCTCCTTATTTAAAGTGCAAGAGCAAAGTTTAGAATAGCTAGACTTACGCAAATTAATGAAAAAGAAACTATCAGTATCTGGTTTAAAAGAGAATAAAATTGTTAACATTTGCCTAGAGTATCAAAGTACCATTCGAGATTATCAAAGATGTCTTGAAGTTGTTAGTTAGTAGGAAAATTCCACTTTTAGGGAGAATATTTTTTTGAAATCTGCATATGATTATGCCGTGCCTGTCAATGTACGCACGCAAAAAAATAATGTTGTTGCAAGGTCACAACAACTACATTATGTTCACTACATTAACATGTGGTCACGGCCAACATATAACGAGTATTAGAAAATTTTTCATTGCTTTAGTTGCGATATTCGTATCTTCACCGACATCCACGTCGCAGATCGTCCTTTGAGAGGCGTGGAATTGGGACCAGTATGGCCAATTGTAAGGCTGATAAGCTTGCAAAGAGAAGAGCAACGTTGCAGGACTCGCATATTTATGAATTCTGTGACATTCCACTCTCGTCAAGTAAGTAAATGCTGTGGCTCAGTTTAGACAGTGCTCGAATCAGAGATCTGATAAGATTTTAGACGACGCAATTAAAGAATATCGTGACAATGATTCTAGATATTGCAATCACCTCAAGAGAAAGTGGTTGCAGTTAAATGACTATTGTTAAAGATATCACAACCTGGAGGAACCGGAGACAACAGTTCATCTCTATTGCTTCTGTCCTGCACTAGACGGCCTACAGTAGATAATTAAAATTCTTAAATTCGGTTCACCAATTTTAGGCGTACATTTCGAATGCAATCGTCCATGGCTTTACGGTTCACGGCTTTTAAAGGAAATCCTGTGAAACTATAGTGCCGATGGAATACTGCTTTGCATATACATATCTTTCTTTCAATCCAAGAAACCCTCAGAAGTAAACTTGCTTTGATTATTAATAATTTTTAAAATTCAACTTCGATAAGACAAATCCTGCCTTGAGGAGTTTACCTGGCGCCTGTATCAAAGAGTGAAGAAAACACATCCTCCCCAACCGATGCGAACCCTGGCAAATTGAATACTTTTTTCTTATAGTCCAATCGAATATAAAGAGTATTTCAATGTAAACTTGAAAATAATAAAAACATCATTTTTAAAAATCTTGTATTAAAAAGTTTCTTTTCAATTTCTTATAATTATGTCTAAAGGATTGTTTCTACCAAATCATCGACCTGACTCATGTGGCATGACGTAGTGAGATTGTCGTAAGGTCCTATTACCTTGTAGATTATCTTGTTCGATTTGGCCTCGTAGCCTCTTTAAAAAGCTTCAAAGGAAGATAATGAGAGAAATTTCATGCACAGTAGCGCAATTGTTGCTGCTGATGTGTGGTAGGTGGAACCAGTGGTTCACGATGCCCACGTCGTCCAATTGATTACGCAAAAGTTTTTTTTCATACGTAATAGCATTTTTCGCATTACGTATCTTAAAGAAAACCATGGACTAGTATCCTCCTTCAGGCCGCAATGTAAACCAAATAATCTTTTTCTTGACCCGAACGGGATAATTTTGCTTGCTTACAGATCCATTCTTGTGGAAGTGTTCGCAAATACACGACGATGTTGATAGGGCTTCAATTCTTGCGTAGATTTAATCTTGTATTCATGTAAATGAAATTTCTTTGTCACAATTCGCCGCGTTGTATAATACGGCAGCCCGAGATGCTGCGATCTTCGACTGCCTGATTCGTCGATCACATTTTAACTTGGCCAATCATACTGAGGTCACATACTGGCCTCTTCTGGAGCATACACCAACATATTCACCGAAAGCACGATGTGTATTAATATGGCTCGAGAGCCCTTTTTCGTAATAGGCCTGGATAATGCGCATACATATCTCCTTTGTGTTGCTGAAAGACTAATTTTGTAAACATTGATGTCTATTTGTTAGTGATGCCTACTTTAATAGTTTAGAAATATTTACCACTATGATGTGAAAACTCAACTTGGTTCTCACCCCTTATTTAGCTTCATGTCTGTGTATCGCCTTCGACTGCCGAAAACGTTCCAAACAAATAATGTTAAACTTTGAGAATGTCCTGAATTTTTTAACACATCTCACATATTAAGCAGTTAGCCATCACTAACACTGCTAATAATGAATTGTTAATATCTTTAAAATAATTTATACATTAGATATTGTAATTGCCATTAAATAATGTACTTATATTTTACACACATATAGAAATATTTGTGTGTATGATTAATTTCGTAGTTATTGTTATTATGGCTAAAATAACATGTCCCATGTAATGCACTCGATAATCATGAGACATAAACGCCGCAATGATCATTAAAATATATAACTGGTAAAACATATTCAACTACACATGCGAGGGCACTTGAAAAATTGATTTCAATTTCAGTATAAATGTTTCTGGCAAACGAACAGATGAAGCAAGAGAATGGCTGATGTTGAGAAAGGACACATTACTCGTGTGAAGATAGAAGGTACTTTTACTCCGGCGCCCTGACTGAAACACACTCTTACTAACAAACACATGTATGCACATGAACACCTTGCAAAGATCTCCATGTACTTATACACAAACACAGATACATATGTATTATGCGTTTACTGGAATATTTATGTAGAAACGTGCCTCCATGTTTTTTGGTTGATTTGCAGTAACATGCCCATCATCTTGTAAACTAATATTTGCCTAATAAACGAGTTAATTAAAGCTGAATTATGACCATGTTTTTAGTGTGTTACGTATTTGTAAGTGTGTGCATTGTAGAATTTATATGTGTATGTGTGCATACCTACATATATGAATGGCTACGCAACGCTATAAATACTATGAGTTACGCTGATTTATGAGCAACAAAGGATTAAGATTCAAAATGTACGACACCTAAAACATAAGCAGGCAAAACATGCAACAAACAACAACTACAGCCATACTAAACAGGTTGTTGTACTAATGAATAGAAACACATTTACAGATAAACGTTACATGGATAAACACACACAGACACACGTAATCGTACTGATTTATTTCAAATACTTGAAAATATTTACCTGAAAATGAATCCCCAAAATTATTTGCACAAAAATAATGACAAAAAAGTGAGAAGTTTTTCCATAAGCTAGATGTGAGAGTTTGAAGCGTTTAGTAACCGAATTGAAATGATACATCAAAGATTGCTTGTGACGTTTTTTTACACAACTCTTCAATTTTTTACCTTGCAAGTTTTATAAGAACAAGGAACAATAATCTTTACTGTTTCAAAATTGAGAGAAAACGCCGTTTAAAATACTTGCGTCATTATCATTGCCAGGAAAATCTAAGACTACCATCTTGAAATCGATCTTCGGTCAGTCTATGAGTTCATGAAGTGTGATAGATTAAGCCATTTTCAGCAGTTCAGACATGTAAACAAGGTGACAGTCGAAATATTATTATGCTCAGACCTATTCGTAAATTATGTTGAGAATAATCTCACACAACTCGTGGCAGACAAGTGGTTCCTTGGTATCGCCAACCTTAGGTAGTAACATATGAAACGTTCGAATAGGTAGTGGCCTTGTCTTAATCGCGATGTCTTTTCTTTAATCTACAACAACTGATGCCAAATCTCTATGCCAAGTTACACGATTGAGCAGCATGCTTTAAGGATGGTTTAGAAGGGGTCGCTAAGTTTGGCGGAAAATCATCTTTAGCATTGAAGCTCTTCGAGTAATCGCTTTGTATATGGGACAACGCCAACACATACAAAATTGCCACAATACATCAACAAAAAGTGACTGTTTGGTGCAGATTTGGGGACGGGGCTGTTATTGCTGCGAGCTTCTTTCACAAGAATTTACAAGCAAATTTTGTTCGTTTGAATTGAAGGACATTTGAACTGGCGATTGACATTTGAACGATGTCAAATCGCATTGATTACAGTATACATGGGTGATTCACAAACCCTATATTTTTAATTAAATTTCAGTATGAATTGAGTATTGCAGTATCTCTTAAAGCCCCCTTTACGTTCTCCTTCTGCTGTAAGTCGTAAATTGTTGCTTGTGACTTCCATATAAACATGCTGCGAAACAAATATTTATACAGATATTACAAACAACAATTTACGATTTTGCAACTCATACACGATTTTGTGAATAGATCAATTATGTCCATCTCTCAATTGCCAAACATAATTCCCAGTACCAGTTTTAAAACGATATTACTAATTCTTTAAAAATAAGGCAATACGTGTATGGCGATCACTCCATACAACAAGATCTGAGCATTCAAGAAAGCACTCCATCTAACTCCGGTCGAATTTTGTACCAAATCTAACTAGCTTATCTGATATACTAATATCCTGCAGGCTCCTAAGCATCGGACCCGGTTTTTTTTATAAAACTCATCAGGAATGTGGTTCGGTTCCCATAAAAAAAAAGTAAGTCAGCAGAAATATGGATTATTTAAGAATGATTCCAGGAAATTTTTTTTTATTTACTTTTTTTTTTTTTGCTAAACGCATCATTTTTTGCCCGCCATTTTAGTTTCTTGCAGACTGCGTTGTCATTTCTATTACGAAAATAACACATCAGACATCAATTTCTAAATACGACTTCTAATATCTCTGATTTGTCCCCTTAATACCAATTTTTTTACACATTAGCCCTCTTAAAATTTATTAATCCTGGCCGTTAAAATTTTTAAAACTTTTTTCGCTCCCTTTCTCTTATCAAATTCTCAACATCACTGCTGGCAACTCAGCTCCTTCTCTTCTAATAGACAATTTTTTAAACGACTGAAGCGATATGCAACATGTTCTGATTGGACAACAAATGGCGACGCGGTGTGCAAAAAACTAATAGAGCAGTATCGAGGTGGCAAAAACTTAAAACTTTTTTTTTTTGGTAGAGTCTTTAACTTACCTTTTCTTCTAGACTCAACTTTTTTGCGGACCGCCCTACGCATCAGTCATCTCTATAAGGAAAGAGGGATGAGAGTTTTAATGCCAAAATGGCAAAGTCAATTCTACAAACGAATTTACTGGCTGAATTTTTGGCTTATAAACGCTGCACTGATATGGCATACTTTTTATTAGGAAATTTAGTCCCTTTTGTCCCTTTGTCCTCCACTAAGAATAGGCGAGCTATCTTTCGGTAATAAGAAGGGTTTCCTGTTACTATTGACCTTTATATGATTTATAAGGAAAGCTTTATATTCCTTTGATTTACTTACCTAAACTCAAATCTAAAATACAAATGGCGACAAAATACATGATTTCACCTTGAAGAAAATCTTGGATCATGTGATGATCACTAAAAAATCTAATTATTGCTTCTTTTTATATGTATATTCTCCTTTACTTTCCATTGGAGCATAGGGCACCATAGCGATTTGGTAGCAATTTTATTACAGATACCGTAGGTGCTAACTTTCATTCCCAAGCTTGGTGATAGGACTACTATTCACTGACACTATATCTCTTCCTTCTTTACGAACTTAAAGCTTGGGACAGAAGTTCATCTGTGTGGAGCTGTGAAGGATATACCGTCTTATTTCGGCCGGCACCGTTTCGTTTGTTGAATAGAAGAAAAAAATCAACTTGCTGATTTATTCTTAATCATTAAGATTTTTTTGCTGAAGCTGTTAGGAAAATTCATTGGACGAGAAGGAGAAAGAATATTTGTGCCTGCCAATATCAAATACAAACAATTGCTATTGTTTTCAAGTGAAACTGGAAGCGCTGTTAATTAAATTACTTGAACCCAGTGTGCAAAGAGGTACAGCCAGTCATTAAGTCATTTATTGAAAATTTCGTTAACATTTTAAAATGCTATGTGGGGGATGTGTGTAAGAAATAAATTTCTTTGCTAATAATTTTGGAAAATATGAACTTTCCGCTGATGCTCTTGACTTTTTATGTATATGTATGTTTAAACATATGCATATATATATATATATATATATTTATATATATATATATATATATATATATATATACTACCATATACCAGTAGTTTGGAAACACTAACTTTTTCCACATTTACTCCCGATGTTATTTAGCTTTTATTGGAGCGTGTGGCATGTTCTTGTTATTGCTACTTCAGCTTCTTCTCTTAATGAGATACAAAACACATAAATTCTTAAATGTGTCATGTATCGCACATTATTTTATTATTTTTTCTGTTTTGTTATTTTTGATAAGCCAAGAACTCTTTTTAAACTTTTGGTAAAACAAATTACAACAACACGTAGGGATGTAATGTGAATGTGTATGATATGTGAGTTTCTCTTGTTTGCATGAGTATGTTGTAAACTTGCTCCAGGCAATGACGTCGTAATCAAATTTATTAACAAAAATAAAATAACAGTTATATTAGTATTTATTAAATGAACCTACCAAGCCACTATCCCACATAAAGACAGCGGCAACGGTTCTTCGGGAATCAGAATGTCTGTAAAATTTTTCTGTGCAGTTTCAAGCGGAGTTTGTCATCCCTGCTATAGCAACAATTCTTAAAATTTATGCTACAAGAGCATTTAAACAAAACGGATTAAAGGTTTTAAAATATGTTAAAAAGTGTTTGATTGAGCACCAAAACAAAAAGTTTAAATAATTTAGAAAAATAACTGTCGCATCTAACTCTTTTGCTTAGAAAAAAATGACATGCAGATAAGGTAACAAACGAATGTTGAATGTTGTTTTTATTAGTTTGTTGGAGTAAGGGTTAGTTTAGATACATTTGCATAATAATAAAAATATTACAGATACAGGGTTCTCAAGTAGAGACGGCAGATATTTAAGAAAATGCTATTTATGTAGAGGTTTTTTCTAAAATCTTTCAAATGATTCTTGTTGGAGTTCTCTATTAACCAGACCGTCTGATGTATGTACCGGTAGCCTCAGAAGTGAAATGCAGTTATTTGCTGCTTTTATAGAAAGGACATTTAATCACCTCCGTAAGTGTTCGAAATTTAACTTTTTCGGTATTCTATTAAAAAAAATTATTGTAGTATTAAAGATAAAAATTGTTCTTTCTCAATCGAAAGAATAATAAGCGAACTTAAGCCTGGCTATATTAAGTAATTAAGTGCGTTTTATAAATTTTCCGACGCTACTTGAGTAGAATATTCTTCCTTATGAGTATTTTGGTATATTTATATCCCAAATTGAGGTTTCAAATTACAGCTGTTCTGAAGGTTTAGTTAATTTTCGACGGGTTAAGTCATTCAACATGATTTGGTTTTCATGACGATTCTTTAATTTGAAATAAGTGAAATAAAAAATGTCCCTTAAGTTCTGAACGTTGCCCTCGAAAGCAACACATTGTTAGGCCATTGCTCAAGTTCAGCTGCATTTACACAATGACTCTGCCATTAAAAATTATTCCTTTTGGATCCATGACACCTTTGCCGATATTTAAACGATGTACTTTTCGAAACAAAATAGAATACATGGACTGGTTTTTTTAATACCTCACATACAGCTCGTTTTATTCCATTTTAAAATCGATTCGACGTTATTGGAAATTCAGTTCTAAAGCGATTTTTTTCAGATATATATATCGGACAGGCTGGTTAGGAGGTTGATGATGATTAGCGCTCTGGATTTGCTAATATATCAATAACCGCTGATTATGTCTAAGAATCAGTAAAAGAGTTTTAAATGAAAGAAAGAAATTAGAAACGCACATAAAACGTCCAGCGCGCAGACGATAAACGCTACATTCGATCGAAGACACAAGAGAGTTAGATGCCGAAATTTAAGTAACGCCACGGAAATCTAAATACTTTGTCTGGCAGATACAATAAATATTATTAAGAAAATAAAAAAAATCATGTTTTCTAGACTACGAGATTAGTGCATGGCATAGTTAGGGCCATAGATTGTTTTGGCCTAATTTGGCATAGACCATACAATTGCATCACCGTGTATATTGCTACACGGGGAATATGGGGAAAACTGGAAGAGGATTAGACGCAACAAATCCGTAGCCCTGGAAGAGGTAATTCCTCGACTCGTTATTTACGTGGCTCCTCTGATTGAAGTTTGGCAAGCTGTCACCTATTATAAAGAGCATGACTAATGTAGTCATTAAATGATACGAAAATGACCTTTCACATGACAGAAGACGTATTTTTAAGGTTTTAAGGTTACTCTGGGACTACAAATGAACTAGTATAGACAACAATCTTTCAATCATAATGATTCAGATATCAGCAATGTTTTGAGTGTCTAGTTCCCAGAAGTGTAAAAATGTATCGACATTATGACTCTACTAGGATATAAAATCCGCCTATGTTGTTTTCAGTGGACTGCATAATAATATTTTATAACACCCACTTGTTGCTAATAATTCCTGCATTATTTAGCAGAAAGGAAAAAGATTTCTTTGATGAGAGTATTTTGTCGTAGGTTGGGCGCTTTTACGAAAATGTCTTTTCTTACATAAATTTTGCCAATGTAGAGACTGCAATCGTACGAAGTATTTGATTTTGGTAATAAGTATCGCATCCAAGCTTGTAATAAAAAGTTGTCAGAACGTGATCTAATTCCATCGCTATTAGTTTTTTTAAAGTCTTTTAACTGCACTAATACACCCACATGCTAAGAAAAAAATATGAGATAGCCTTAATCTAGGAGCAACATGTTATGATTGGAAACAAATCATATTATTATTGTGAATAATAATACCATGATTATCTTAGAACGATAGAAAAGTAAAAAATGGCATTGGCTGAAGTACGAACACAGTCGACTAAAGCTATCGACAGCTTAATAGTAAACGAGCTACCCGTTTAAGCCCCTAGTACACCATTCCACAAGTATTTACATTTTCGTTGAACTATTACAGAGAGAAATCTAATGATAATCGTTCTCACCGTCAACAAAATTTAAAGTAAAATATTCTTTATACATTGTGCATATACACTATCGCACTTGAAATAAAATAAAGCCCGTGATGTGGTTGTTTTCTCCGAGCACGTGGCACAGAAAGAAGCCGGAACGATACTTCCGGTGGCGATGGGTGAGCAATCTCGGGTTAAGTTAATCGTTGCTGTTCTGTGTTCAGAGTGGAAACAATTCGAGTGGAATTGTAATATTACTCGTAATAAAAAAATGGGAAATTTGCTGTTCGCCTTCTTCTTCTACTTCTTTTTTTGATTACGAGTGTTTTTGTTAAAATTTATAGACAAATTTTAATTTCATAATTTTAAAGAATTTTTATTTAAAGAGTTATATTAATAATATGAAAAATAAAACAAAACACATCAAATTATAGTACACAATCGTTGTTTTAATATTTCAGGGGAATTTTATTTTAAAAAAAGTTGATTCGGTTTGATTCCACTAACGTTTTTCTACTCGGAATAAAACGCAAAAAATTATTCGGAAGTGGAATATAGAACAGCTAAAACATGCGGAATTTTCCGATTCCGCATAAAAACTCTCTGATTCGGAATACAGAACAGCAACGAATATGTTATTTTTGTAAAGTTAAAATAATTTGTTTGTCTGTAGAATTTTAGTAAAAATTATATTGTTCAACACAAACATGTCGCTTTTTTTAGGAATGGAAATCATTCAATGATTAAATGTAAACAGTAAATTGTTTATCACAACTATATTAATGTTAAAAAGTTTTCAAATAATTATTTTATATTTGCCACAACAAGGATTATCGTGATAATGACAGAATAAAAAATTCTTATTCATGAATTATGTTGCGATGGCAGAAAAAAATTATTAATCGAGCCGAAAAATTATTAATTGCAATTATGAGGAAGAAAAATCGATTAGTCGATTAATTAGTTTTAAGAATGGTCCTTAGTAACACAGTAAAAAGTTTTGGTTTAATTTTAATACTTAGCATACTTGTTTTTAAACTTCTTTGGAATTAAATTTGAAATTAATTCCGAAATAGTTTAAATTTATAGGTATACTATAATGGAATAGTTTTAATTCTTTTTGGAATTGTTATATATACACACCGGCTTAGCATTAAAATTAAACCAGAACTTTTTATTGTGAATCCAAGAAACTTAAAAAAAATTTTTAAATTTTTTGTTTGTTTCAGTGTTAAAGGGGTTTTTCAAAATTGATTTGTTTAAAGGAGAAACTAAAATTGAGAGTTTAGAATCTGCTCGAAATGGTTATTTTTAACTGACTTGCCACAAAATATGTTAGCCTCTCTTGTTTATTTATTTGTTGTGATTATTTTGGAAATAATCGATTAATTCTAGATTAGTCGCAATTGAAACTTCGATAGAATTAAATCGGTAATCGCAACAAACTATTCGATTATTAATTGTTTTTCCATTAAACTTGCCACCACTAATCTTCTGCCAAATAATATGCGATTTTCCGTTTCCCACAATTTCAGTTTTGGACTTTGGTGGTAACGTATAGTGGTATAAGTGAAGCTAAAGTATTATTAATATTACAAGAAAGGAAATAAATAACTTTCTTTTCTTCAAATACAACACAGTAATCCATTTAAATTTCTTATTTGCAGTAAATAGATTTTCATTAGAAAATCACATAATTTTGCTGGTATAAATCAACTGAACACTTAATGTGTGAGAAAAGAAAAACATATCACATTATGTGCCATCCTTGACATGTTTTGCTAGAAAGTTTTTCAATTTTTTTCTATTTCTTCACTCTCTCAACTAAAACACTAAACAGATCCCTAAGCTACCCATTATTATTAGGAGCATACGAGCACATTGCAAGTATCTGTGAAGGCACAAAACCCAACACATCTTCGTATTGTGCTTTATTTGTGTTTTGTCTCTTTATGGTGCAAGCAGTTGCCTGAGTTTTCAAAACTATCAACTTCTATTTGTTTAAGTTTTGCCAGGTTCTGCTGCTGCGTGTGTGTGTGTTAGTGTTTAGGTGTAATGGCTGCTTGTTGTTGTCGTTATCCTTGAAAATAGAAAGGAATAAAGAAAAAGATTAAAGAAAGCATGAAATAAATTTCATGCATGTGTGGGCGGACAAGAAACAAAGAAAAAAAACCGAGTGCAATGAGTGGCAAGACATGGAACAGCAGTAGCAACAACAAACAAGATGGATGTGATATGTAAACGTACATATGTACTAAACATTGATGATGCATGGCGCGCGCATAAACCTGGGCGGCAAAAACAATACATGTAACACAGACACTTGCTCACAAACATTCAGTCATAAAATGATGAATCCTTTTTATGCTCCTGCAACTGCTGTATTATGATGCAGCAGCACATTTAAATGAATGAACACATATGAACCATTTATGTGTGTGGGTGTGTGTGCATAGCTATGGCTAGGTAATGTAAAGAAAATTTAGCAGCAACAACACTAACAAAATAATAAAACTACAATCTCTCATAACGCAGCACACATCCCCAGCAAAAACAACTGACAAATGTAAAATTTTGTTGTTCTTATTATTATATTTTTGTTAGCACTATATTTTAGTTTGTATACAAACGCTGCTATAATTGCAACACAGACTTTTGAGCATACATCGTCATTAGTATTGCACGGTGGGAGATAAAACTGTTTCAATATTTTATCAATAAGAAAAATGATACGAGTATCAAGTATGCTTCAAAGAAAGGATGATTGCGTCATTGTTTAAGAGTGGGCTCAATTTAAGCGCTGCATTTTAAAGGCCCTCAAGCGGCTTTTCAAAACAAAATTCGAACATGTTCGTACTAACAGCATTAACCAGTTTCTCAGTTTAAAATATAAATAATACAGATTTGAAGAAAATGTTTTAGATAGACCTAATTTACAACTTTCAAATATATAATGAGGAACTTTTCCTCACGATTATGACGATCAAAATTGCTTGCTTGTTTTAATCTATATAGCCCGCATAAACTTGCATTTGAATTTTTTTTTTTCATTGCTGCTTTAAGTTATTTATCATGTTTCTTTTTATTCGTGTAAGAGACTACAAGCCAGAATAAGATTTGGTAGATATACAAGAATTACTACTGAATATTGAGACACAGCTCCATTAGAAGACCTTGCCGATTAGCCAGAGTCACTATAGGAAGTGGAAATTGCCGCTTCGATTGAGTAGGGCTAGAGTAGGACTAGAGCAGGGGTTCTTCGACGATTAGGAACTTCTATTGGCTATTGCGACACCGTTCCACTAGATCATCTTATCGACCAGCTACCAGCAGTGATCGTGTAAAAGATCACCTACCATAGTAGGGTCTCTTCGGAAAGTTAGAATTTGTATTGGATATTTGGACATCTCGAGCAATATTATAACGCAACCTGTATTTTATTGGAAATCTGGAGTCCGCTGAGCGAGTATATTATTTTATACTTATATTTCATTTTATTGAATCCTTCTAATAAAAGAAATTTACAATAAGTATTCAAATCTTATATCTAAATTATTATTAAGCAGTTATTGCTAATGTAATATCTAATTTTTCGTATTCAAATCTTATTAAATTGTGTAAAGAGAGCCGCCTCGCCAGGCTCAATGTGTCAGTTCCTTGTAGTCTCTGGTGGCCGTCAAATTGCAATAAATTGCGTGCTAGAGTGTTGGGATGTGCGACTAGTTTGTTTACGTATTTGGACGTGTACGTTTTAACTTCTTCGTGGATAGTGGGAACTTTGAGATCCCTATGGATGTTTTCATTTCTTATGCACCAGGGGGCGCATACGATAAGACGTAAAATGCTACACTGTCTTCCTGTAACGCATTTGTAGAACAGGACTTTATATTCCAAAGCCAAAGTTGAGTTAAGACTTATTAGCCAATGCAATTAATTTGTTCGAAGCTTTATGGATGTTATTTTTTGCCTCAATGTGACGGGACCAAGTTAGGCGCCGATCTAGGTGGATACCTAAATATTTAACGTGTGTTCCCGCTAGAACCGTGGTATTAGTTATTGTGATTGGTGGACAATTTTGCCTTCTAAGGGAAAGCGTTACATGAGCACATTTCGATGGATTTACCTTTATTCTCCACTGATTTAGCCAGTCTTCTAGCTTATGAATATGGGACTGCAGTTTTTCAGATGCAACCTTTGGATCATTACTGACACTTATAATTGCAGTATGTGTATGTAGCGAGTATGTGTCGCTTAAAAATCCTATTCCCATCGTCATATAGAAAGTGTGATTTAAATACGTTTAATATATCAACATTAGCGGACATGAATGGGCAGATATTAAAACATTAATTTGCGAGAAGTAGCACAGAGAAAGTCTGACTTGAAATAACTCCTGGCAGCAAGCATGGGGCGCTATGGACCACAATAATAAACAAATTAACGAATTGTTATATTTTTGGAGGTTATTCATAACGATTCTATGTTGTAAAGGAATTTCCAAGAGCGACTATTAAATTTTATAAGGGTCATGTAAAATAAAGGCAAATTACAGTGTCGAGCAACAGGAACAAATTTTTCAACTTCTTGCACCGATTTTACGATCTACTATTTAATATTACTTTGAAGTGGTAGTCATATTCGTCTTAAGTAGACAATCAGCCAATAACGATACTTCTTCAAACCGCAGAATAGTTTAAAAAACCTTAAGATAAACCGTAAATTTCCGCAAAAAATGTCACTTCTCGTCTTCCAGACAAAGCTGTATTTCCGCAAACTGGATAAAGATACGTGCTAATTGTATAAAGAGGCCGATATCGCTTCCACCGTTGACAGAGGAATGACGATGATATTAAATGGGTTAAATGTGCTCGAGCAATTTGAGCACCAAGAAGTGTCCATGTCATGCTCTGGGGTTTAACAGAGCGGAGTTACTAGGCAGGCGTATATTGACTCCAATTCCAAAGAAAACAAAGCCTGCACAAAACGCAGCCTGACATCGAAACTAATGTGCAATTGTCAGAATGGATCTCCTGGCTTTTCAGAGAATCCCCAAAATAACATCGAGAGGCTCGGTCTAAAATACAGATATAGTTAACCGTTCTCTTCCTCTTCCGTAGGACGGTCCACTTAAAAATTTTATTACCATTTTCCTAAGGCATGCCACTGTGCTTCACCATCATTATGATCGTTCATTACTCATACGCCCAGCCGGTCGTCATTGCCACATGAAATATGCTGGCTTTTTCTTCGTTGCAGATCTGAACAAGAGTTTAATACAACCATACTTCTTCACAAACATTCAAAGTTATACCAACACCTACACAACAACAATAATAATAATATTATTTATTCGTTGCTGTAAAATAGCAGAAGAGAAGGCGAAAAAAAGACGAACTTCCACTAGTACGAGTACATCCTGCTCGAATCTTGTCTACAATAAATCAAATTTTATTACACTTTTCTTTATTCATGCCATTGGATACGATGTGTATTTATGAGTCTGTATATGACTGTGTATGTTTTATTTGTTTTGTTTTTACGCTCATAATATATGTATCCTTTCTGTATATGAGTAGAGGGATGTGTAATTAGTGCTCTATGTGGAAATGATGGGAAAAAGTAAAACTTCAACAACGAAAAAAGAAGACTGAAAAAAATCAAAAAGAAAAAACTATTTTAAATAAATTTCTTATGATTATGAAAGTTAAGTTTGTGTAGGTGGACATATGGATGGATTTGTAGAAAAAATTGAATGAAATTATGTATGTGTTGCTCTTTATTCTTCCTTTTTTTCGGCTGCAGAGCCAGGATTTATTACAAACTTTTGGGATTTTAAACAAATAAGAGATTGTATATAATTCTTTTCCGTAACACTCTGTTAAAACAAAAAATATACAAAAGTAATTTAAATAATATTTTCTTATCTGTGAGAATTTCTGTTTTGTTTTTTAAAATCGAATTTATGGCCAAGCAAAGGAATCAGTTGTAATAAGGGATTTGTTTTCATTATTTCTACTAAAACAGCCATTACCGAATGTTTCGAAAGTGACAAGGAAGAGCACATATGGGCAGACTGACTAAGGAACAAACTTTCCTAGCCATGTTTGGTGTGACGAATGTATCCCAAATAAATAACATCCTGCTGGACATCTGGCTAGCGTCGAGAAAAAATTCTCTAAATTCATACTTTTTTATGGTTTTTATTTTTATTTTATTGAATCATTTGTAATAAAAGATTTATAATAAATATTTAAATCTTATCTCTAAAATATTATTTATTAATTGTTGGGATGTACGGTTAGTTTGTTTACGTATTTGGACGTGTATGTTTTCGCTTCTTCCTGGATAGAATGAACTTCTAGTACTCTGTGGATATTTTCACTTCTTATATACAAGGGGGCGCATGCGATAAGTCGTATAATCCTAGACTTTATTTTTTATAATTTCTGGATGCTTGATGCGCATGCAGTTACTCAAAGCTGAATGTCATATTGACTATATGACAGATTTATATAAAATCACTTCCAAGGACAGAGTTGAGTTAGGACCTGTTAACCAGTGTAGTTGATTTGTTCTAAGTTTTATGGCCGCAATTTTTCCCTCAATATGGCATGGTATTGTTATGCGTGGACAATTTTGCCTTCTAGGGATTCACCTTTATTGTTCACACTTTTAGCCATTAATATTAGACTGAGTCGATCGGATGCAACCTTCACGTCTTGGTTAACACTTATAAAAGTCGTCTGCAAACGTTTAGGCTTGTTGGCATACCGGCTGTATATATGATATGTAACAGCCGCCCTACAATACTACCTTGAGGGGCTCCTGCAGAGATTTTCAATTCATATGAACAGGAAATATGAGATCAATTGGCTTTGGCATCAATATATGCATAAGTTGGGCTTCTTCTTTACGTGGTTGAACAATTTTAAATTCCACTTTGGTTAAAGATTCTATTTTCAATCGGAAATTGATTGTGCGATTAGTATAGAAATCTATCACTATCACTAAAAATGATGATCCAGAATGATTCATTTCTTTGGGTGTTACAATTAATTTGTATGCCAATACTCTTATTATGAAGAGCTGCCTTAAAAAACTGCATGCCAAATCATTTCAATATAAAATTGCAATTTATTAAAGCTAGTCCCTGTGCGTATTACGCTGATTGCGTAAGCCAGCTCATCGGAAAACCTTTCCTAAAATTTAAAAAATAACTGGTCATGTCTTATACCTGAAAACCGTTCAAATAAATGAAAAAAAAGTTCAAAACAAGCAAATTGAAATTTAGCAAATACCTAACAGACAAATTGTTTTTTTTTAACATTACCACCCGTTTGACACGGGTTTACGACCATTAAAATCGTTCCTGTTCAAGCTTGTTGCATGATCAGGATTCTCACAAATAAGTACAAACGAATATTTGCTTTCGAAATTATTTAATGAGTTCCCGTATGCAATCGCTCGTAATGTGCGGTACTTGAGGGGGCTGTATAATTTATTGATTTGGAACCAATCCAGCCGGGTGTTGTATCTATTCGAAGTATTTAATTTCGGCAAAATGGTGTATGGAAAGATATAAAGGCTGACTTCCTAAGCGTGTGGTTACAATGTATAAATACAGCATTAATACTGTGTTGATACATTGCGTAGTTACTCTTATAATACGTTGTGTATGCTCTGCAACTTAATTTCTTCGAATGCGTAATTTGCGTTTCTCTGCCCATTAAAACACATCGTCAACATTTTAAGTTTTGCATTTACGAATGGGCTACAAAGAAACATGCGTTTAGGAAGGCACATTTTTCTTAAACGGGGGTTAGCATGTCTCTCGTAGTAAACTTTTGACACTTAGAAGTTTTTAAGGTTACCATACCTTTTTCAAAGGAAGTATGGAAGTAAGGAAGTGGTGGAAGAGAGTCAAAACGCAATCAAGACTAGTACTGATATTCCTTATTACGTTAAGATCCAGTAAATGGTATTTTAGATTTGTGGGATATTTTAGCACTAATTGTAAACAAGTACCAAATTAATCCTTAAAAACATTTTAAGTTTTGACTTATTTCTCGTTTTGTTGTTCAGTGTTATTTGAGGTCCAAATTGAATAGCCTGTTTCCTGATGTTTTCAAGGATTCCCAAATTTTGCCAACAACAATGACCATTTTCCTACAGAACGGAAGGCTAATAGATATCATTTCTTAAGCATCTGTCAACATAATTTCATTAAAATCTGTTGGAGAAACCACGAATCGAATAAGAAATTATCGTGAAGATCTTTATCTCTTCAAAACAGTAACTTCAAAGCCAAGAAGGATTCAGAATTAAAGGCATTATTTAATGCAGCCTCGTATTAAAGTGAAACGCACAAAGAAATGAGAAGAAGTAACAAACCTTGCTTTAAGAAATTTTTAATAAGCAAAAAAGCAATCTATTATATCTCAATTTTATTGTTACTGGTAATTATTCCAATAGCAGCAATTTCTTAAAACATTTTTAGTTAATCCACAACAAAACTGAAAATTCGTACGTTTATTATTTGGTGAGCCCGGCGATAGTTGATCGGTATCGTAGCCAGTATGAACTGCAACACAATAAGAGAAAAGATATATTAATTTTAGAGCATAACATTGAGAAACGCCAATATTTCATACACATTTATTTGTCTGACTACAACTGGTTTATTAATGACATCAGACCGGCCGGACATGCACTTCCGATCTTGAAAAACAATAAAAAGTTTATTTGCGATTCTCTTTACAGGGCCTAAAAAAGGTATAATTTTTAACACTTTATTTTACACCAAAGCCTCAACGTTTTTTTTTTTTTTAATAAAACACTTTTTTGTATTTTGTTTATAATTTTTTTAAAACATACAACTTTATTTTGTCTTATATTTTTGAGCCTTGTAGTTGTGTTTTAATAATTTTATTTTATTAATATTTGGAATTTGTTGTTCATTAGTTGGTTTGATTTTGTTTTATTCATTTTTATATAGTAATAATAATTTAAACAAAATAATTTATTTTATTGCAGCTACATGACTAAAATTTATAATTTTATATATTAAAAGATGTGTGTGAGTGTATTTGTTTCAAACATAATAAATAGTGGCTTAGAAATAGTTTAAATTGCTTATTTACATACAGAATAATTATATATTAATTTTTTAATTCATACAGAATTTTAAATAAAACATTAATGTTCTTTTAAAAATAATATCACAAACAAATAAAGGAAAGTATAGCAAAAGGGGGAGGTACAATTGAAATAACTAAAGCATACTTTTACAGCCCACAAAGTATAATAAATTTTGTTTAACCAGCTGTTGGCCATCCATCCCCCTTTCTAAAAGAATGTTAATTAATTGATTTTTATTCTTAATTTCTTTTTATTCTTAAATTTTTAACGTTAAACATGGTTTTTAAGAGCTACAGTTTTACCTTTTTCTATTTTTCATTTAGTAAATAAAAACAGTTAATACTATTAAAAAAATTAGTGTAAGTTACATTTACTTTAGTTTTGTATTAATAATTTAAATATTTGTTTTACTTTTTATGCTAAATGTTTGTGTTTTTAAGTTGCGTATACATGGATTTCATTTTTGTAATATTCTTGAGTTATTATTATATAAATTTTCATTTGGAATCGATTTTAAAATTTATTAAAAATAAAGAAAATACAACAATTGGAAATTGATATGAGAAACGACGAATAGATGAAGTGAAATATTTGAACACCGAAAAAACTGGGCTGGCCGGAAAACTCAACAAAGGCAAGGGCGTGTAGTTGCTATAAACCCAGTTTGAAATCAATTGGACTAAATTTTAATACATTAAATACGTTGTGGAATAAATTCGTATAAAGAAAAATAATAATTATTTTAAATAAAAAAATGTTTGCAGTGAACATCGAAGGAAATGAACACGATTTATTTAATTAAACGCGTTCTCAGAACTTTCCGGCCTAAGAATGTGCTAACATTATTATGCTTAAAGTGCAAGTTTAAATAGTACTTACAGGGTGGCCAGATTATTACAGTTCTTCCAATTAACATATTTCACAGGTTGTCACAGTTACCGATGCCATCCAGCTTTCAAACTATTCAGTAAGGTTTGCTATTTTGTCATGAATATTTTCACGCCTGCCAAACATGCGGAACCTATTTAACAAAAAAATTTTGAAACTACGGCTCAGTTGTAAATAACCTTAAGCCACCAACCAGCAATATTGTGCTGCGAAGGGAAGAAATCATAGCCGCCGTAGCAACCAATATCGATGAGAGCGCAGAAATGTCGACCCGCCACCGATCAGTACAATTTAGCAACGCCAGAAAGTCAGGACTTGAAGCTGCAAGACCATATACTACGCCGTGAGTTCGATAATTAGGTCTTGGAAAGGTTGGCCTCAGATGCTTGTTTTGGCGCCAAAACTGTAACCGAAACAGCCAATTGAAAGATGTATACAATTCCATGCGCAATGACATAAATGTAGCTTCATGCAATTTGATATCTCACACTGTTATTTTATATACATAAATGTTTTTGACAATCATTGTAATCTGGTCACCCTAGTATTCTAGTATTCGGTATAAGTGTGATAAAGCGCGCGAGCTATCACATAACGAAAAGTTCAATTATTAGCTTAATCACTACAACCTCGGCCACGAAAACACATGCTAAAAAGAGGTGCCACCCACATTCAATGAGGGTATTTCATTAGTGTACTGGAAGGTGTTTTACTGCCAGGGTTTTTTATGGTTCGCAACCACCCCTACGCGATTGAGGAATAGAAACTTTTATAGCAATGTTGGGAAGATAAGCAATTTGGTGTAAAGTAGCTGCAACTGCAAACAAGGATATTGTGATCAGTACTCTGCACTGCTGGTGGCATGATTCTTAGAGATTATTTTGCAAAAGAAACGACAATAAACGACGAATATTATGACAACTTACTACAGTGTTTAACTCAAGCGCCTCTGGAACAATGAAAAACAAACGTTATTAACAATTTTTTTGTTTTTTATATAAACAAATAAGGCTGCACTCCTGGAAAACGACCTTCCCGAAATACTCCTCTTAATTGATTTAGTATGCAAATTTTTTTTACAAAGAATTAAAAAATGGCTGGGCGGTAGAAATGTTTTAACATTGAACAGATGGCAACTTTTTTTTCAGATTCTTAGTAATTTCCTCGGTACGTTGGTGAATTTTAGAGCCATTCTCGTATAAAAACTTAGTAGTGCAAACCATTTTTCTACATCAACTTCCAATTGCTTATTTAATTTGTTTTATCAATTTTTACGAATTCCTTTATTATTTCGCCTTTTCATTAATACAATGTTACATTATAGTTTTTACTTCAAGGTATTTAAGTTACTTGGGAAAACTTTTTTATTATTGAAACTTTTTCTCTTTCTAGTCTAGTCTACTTAAGTTTTTACTTGTAATAGTATTTTTTAATTTTAAATCAAAATTTTTAATACAGTATTTTTTAAATATATAGAAGACTTTTTATGTTGTTGTTGTTTTGTTTTGGTATTTTAATAAATTTAGTTTCGACATAAAAATACTTTTTTTTTCTAATTTAGAGTTTACTTAAAATTGAGGTTTAGTTAAAACTAGTTTTACGTATACTTTAATTTCGTACTTTTGTTTAAGTTAAGTTTAATCATTTTAATTTTGGTATACTTGGTAGTTTTCGGAAAAGAAATTTTGGCACATTTTTTTAGACAATGATTAAATAATGAATTTTTATTTAATGATATAGACATTTTATTGCATTTCTCGTAACTGCTTTAATG
The DNA here is from genome assembly GCA_963932375.1 of Phania funesta. Taxonomy (NCBI): domain Eukaryota; kingdom Metazoa; phylum Arthropoda; class Insecta; order Diptera; family Tachinidae; genus Phania; species Phania funesta. The sequence goes on along the minus strand of OZ010653.1, from coordinate 91,249,003 downwards.
TTATAAACAAAGAAACTATTGAAATTTTGAATTTATAATTCTTGTAATGCTGTGATCAGTGTGGAACAGTTAGTGCTCCGAACACTTGTTCGCACAATGCTGTTCTGCTTTCGCACAAACAAAATACACACAAGTAAAATATCTATGAATGCACTCGTCTGTAAACACCCGTATATAAGCTATCCTGAGAACAAACAATCTTCATGACAAACAAAAAAGTAAAAAGTTTGTTTTAATTCATATTAGTCAGTTTTTTTATGTAAAAAAGACAAATGTACATTATCTCGTATTAAATCAAGTTCGAGTATAAATATCGAATTGTATTGCGAATACTGTAGTCCTTTTCCAACATTAAAATTTCTCCATGGCGAAAATAAACTTCACAATATTCTTCTAGTATTGTTATAACCTCATGCCGCTTGAAGTCTGTTTCAATACGACCGAAAACTCTATCAACTGGTAGAAAACTATGTCCTCTTACTGGAATTATAATAGTAATATTTTGAGCCGAATTAATATAGTACTACATGGAAATTCTTCTTTTGACCGCCATATCGAATACAATTTTCATCCTTTACACAAATAACTAGTGTGAATTCTTGACTATTAGTTCTTGATTATTTATATTACTCTTAATTTTACTCAAAACAACAGTTTATAAGAATTTGCATAATAAAAACGTAGTTATAACTTTGACTACTCGTCTCAAGCGAAAAAATGTTGAGCAACATTAGTATAAAAACATGCCCAGTCGACAAAGTCAAAAATATTAATTTGTTAAAAATTTTTATAAATACGAAATTTTGACATACATTAGTAGCTATTTTAGGTTCTAAATAGTTAAAAATATTTTGAGTAATTTGTACGAATAAGAGTTTTTTTATGAACGATAGCCCTTGAAAAATAACCTGCTGGTTATTCACACGCTTACGTTTTTTACATACATACATACATACATATGTACATAAGTATACCACAGTTGTATACCATGTTTTTGTTACAAAGGAAAAATAATTAAATTTTTTAATATTTGAGTTGGTTGCCCCATGGGTTTAAAAGTTAAAGTTAAAGTTGTGTTTCAAATCAGGGTGGCGCTAGGTACATACATACATACATACATACATACATACATACATATGTACCTATCCATTAAATGAAATTTAAAATCGAAATCGAAGGAAATTCATAATACCTTCATCGGGATTCCTATATAATCCAACTATTCTTGAATAGGAACTCACATACGCATACCTACTTATGTATTTATATATACATATATGTATGAGTATGCCCATATGTATGAGTATGTATGTATGAATGTGTGTCATTTGAAATATAAGATTTTTTCATTATATTTATGCAATTAATTTTATTTGTTTTATATTATATACATATTTATCTTTTACCTTGGATAATTAATATATCACTCAACAACGTAACACATGCCGCTTATAAATTATCACACAAAACAATGAAACAGAAAAAAGCAGCAAAGTTAAAACCAACTTTTTTCTTAATAGAAAGAAAGAAACATTTGCCTCCACACATGCATATACATTTATGCAAAAAAAAAAAATAAAAACGAAAGCACCAACAAAATACTCTGAATAAACAGGTTTTTTTTACATTTTCCTTTCTTTTTAGCTTTAACCCACACCCCTTTTTATACTTGTTGTTGCTACTTGAATTGTTGTTTCTTTGCTCTTTGCAAAGTATTCTTTCCATTATGCGACTGGTTGCTGTATTCATTGTGTATATAGTTTGTTGTTGTTTATTATTATAACGGGTTGCAACTGTATAAAACATTAGCAACATGTCAGTGTATTGGTAGCATCGAACAACATGATTTGGCATTTCATCACTCTTCAACACATTTAGTCAAAGCACATGTATTAGTCTCTTTCGTTCATACGTTCTCTTTCTATCGCTAGCGCAAGGTTGAGCACATTGATGGACAGCAGTTCATCAAAAACAATACGGGAAAAAACACAAAAACAAACAATTAAACCATACAGTCACCCTCCTTAAAAATGATGCTTGTTGAAAGAGTATAAAAACTCAGGCGCTTTGTCCAACTTTAATAAATGAGAACATTTGTAGAGCATATTAAATTCTCTTCAATAAAAATTGCACTCTTTTTCTCTTGTTGAAAATGTATGAAAAAGAGATAACTACACTTAAAAGGAAAAGAAAAAACTTTTAATATTAAAAAAACGCTTTTACTAGTTAAAAAGCTTTTATGGAAACGAAATGTTATTGGAGAAAATTGTTTCCTAACCAAGCATTCCTTATTCTTCGGACTTTATAGAAACTTTATAAGATAAACATACGCGTGTAGGAGAATATTTAAAGCTTTTTTTAACAGGAGATATTAATGCCCCTTATTTAAGAGAATAATTCCCCATATAAATATATACTGAGTTTTGGATGGCTATTCTATATAAGTTTATATTACTCTTAAATTCATTTTTTGATGCCAGTTACATATCACCAACACTGGATTTGCAATTAATTTTTATTGCTTTCAACTACCATATGGTTGTTGCATAGTTTAAATTTATTTTCGAGTATGTAGGGCTGTGTGTTTTAAAGTCATTTGAATTGATTAATTGTTTATAAATTGGTTCTGAAGCAAAAGATTTGATTAGAACAAGTGCTTCATTAATTTATTAAAAAATTCCCGTTTTCACTTTAAAAATAACAAACTATTAAAAAATTTTTCTCTTTTAGTATTTTTATATTCTTATTTTTTTTCATTCATACTGCAATCTATTGGGAGTTTAGAGCATGATATTTTTTTAGCATATCGACTGTTAGACAGGGGCCCACGACTTAAAGCACATGTTCTTAGGTATTTTTTGGTTTTTTTATGCCTGCTTAACGCCTGTTACCTAAGCTTTCAATGGTCCAAGCTTTTGATTAAACCAACTACAAGTTAGAGTTGCCAAAGTAAAAAATTTATGAATAAAATTACATGTTTAATGGTGAAAAGAATTTATGCAAATTCGAATTTTAAAATAATGCTTTTAATCGGCGTTTTATCAACCAAACGAAACATTTTACGAAAAAAAATAAGTTAAAAGATCTTCATCACATAAATTTAAATAGAAATAATCTATTGTTTGAAAAATTTTATTTAAAAATATCTTTTTTTCATTCAATATAAAATTATTTTCAAAGAAAGTATTCTAAGTAACTTTAATTCGTTTCGAAAGTCTTCTTAGCAAAGGCATAGTCAAATTTTTTTAAAATATGTATTTGTTTTCTACTTGTCGGATACTATAACATTTTTCCATATTTCGCTTTATAGAAATATTTTTAAAAAAATTATTCAGGAAGTCCTTAATGTTGCAAAAAAGTTGAGTACACAATGACTTAAGTTTTAAAGTCTTAATAACAATGCGAAACCTGAGTCCAATTCATTGTTCAATACTAGATAATAAATCATTAAGGATATTTATGGCAAAGAAATCTTGTGAAAGTTATTCTTAGAATGACAAACAGAAAAGTTTACTAATTTATGTACGTGTTGTTAAAATTTTGTTTTGTTTACACCTCAAACTTATTCCATCAAACTTCATTTCAAAGTTGGTTTGAAAGAGAAAGCACGTTGTTGGTCGAAAAATCATTTTCCACATTTTTTAGATTGTTGAAAGTTTAAAGCCTGGAGTACGCATTAAAAAAAAAGAGGAAGCGTAAGCGATGAAAGAGAAGTTTATAACAGGGACCATATCAATTATGACTTTGTTCGTAAATGTCAAAACTTTTCCTTATTGATTTTTACTTTTTTTGCAGAAATAAAAATTAACTGTTAATTTAATTGAATGTTGACAGCCTTTACCTTTGAATTTGGAGCAATTTCTGCCAAAAATCGAAAAACTTAGATTTTATACAAATCTAGTGTAAGACGTGCCGTGCTTGGTTCTCCAATACTTTTTAGGTCCGCTTTTTTTTAATTCAAAATTATTATTAAATAATAAACTTAAAAAAGGTAAGAAACATTAAATCCAACATAAACTAAAAATGATTATTACTTTCAGTCCCTAGTCTCTGGGTCAAAAAAGGCATGAAAAACTATTCAATGTGCTAAACATTAAACTGGCTTCAAGTTAAAACTGATTGGAAGTTAAGTTCCATATAACAAAATGTTTCGCCATAAGCCGAAAATATATTAAATTGCCCGTGAGTCTACCTGTTATGAATTGCATTGGAAAAAGTGTTTGGATTTTCGTCAAACTCCCATCAACCAATGAGTGTGAGTTTTTGTGAGGCTTTAAAAGAACATTAGCCAAAAATGTTACGTTTCTAACGTCGAAGCACATTTTTTTAATGAATATCTAATATGACAGCAAATCTTACCTGAATTTTCAGGCGAAAGTACGCCCACAAAGATAGTTTTATTATGCAGATTTAGGGCTTTTTCTCCTCCAACATTTATGATGCCATCAAAGCCCCTAGCGGACACTACGCATTAATAATAATTAGTTTATTTTGGCCAGAATCGAACGATATAAACGTTGGTATGTAGTTTTAGCAGGAAGACTCTGCGTGCCAACCAGCGAGCGCCACAGGGATCATTTTTCATGAACAATTTGAGAGTATGATTATCTCTACCGAAGGTGACATGATCATGTGATTTGGACCAGCCAGACGTTTTCTTTCTTCATTTATCCAACACGCCCAAACGCAACACTGTTGTGACCCAATCCATTGCACTAAATCAGCCCGATTTAGCATCCTTGGCACCGTGCGAGTCGCGGCATACATAGGATTTTCCAACAAAACTAATTTCCTTCATACCTCACATGCATCTTATCTAATTCCATTTCAACATCTACCCGTTATAAGATTCTATTCTTCCTATTAACTATTTTGCAAATGCTTTTCGCTTCAAAATGTATTAACATTTTTGAAGAGAATTCATCTTTAGTGTCTCCGCTAAACCACATTTCAAACTGAAATCCAACAGAAATCTAAAATTCAATAGCATGTGGCAACCATGAACCGTGTGCCATGCTTTGCTTGATTTGCAATTCATGCTACTTGTCGGTTTCTCTACACAACTTTGTGTTGAAAATTGAAAATGAATTTCAATTAATTTGTGTTCGTCTCCGATACGTTTGTACGAATAAATCGCTTTACACAATTGTTGCTGTGGCAGGCTGGCTGGTTTAATGGTTAAACCAGACCGAAGCAGGCCAGGCCAACAAACAGCCCGTCAATATAAAAGGCCATATACGCAAAGCATACCGACATACATTCATACATATGAGTTTTTCTTCTTTTAGCCATTAAAAGTTTAGAAGTATGAGTGCGTTTGTGTATAAAACTTAGTAAGGAGGAGCTTGTTGGAGTGAGTACCTGTTTTGCTTTTTGTTTACAATTTTTTTTTTTGCTTTTCATTACAAACCAAACATACAAATGTAACTATGTTCATATGTACATCTAGGCACCACACACACACACACGAACTACTACAAACAATAAGTGATGTTTGTTTGTTTGTTTCGTTTTGTTTGCTTCATCTTCTTAAAGGTGAGCACGTCGTTTAAGTGTGGCAATTAATTGTGGAACGTTTGTAATCATATTTTTGTTGTTTATTTCTATTTCATTTTGTTCTTTCTATTTTTTTTTTTTGTTAACTTTAACTTGACGCGTTTTATTTTTTTATTTTGATCAATGCTTTCGATTCATGTGGGAGTGTTAGAAATATTTTTTTCTGTTTGCCAAAAATTTATTATTTTTAGATTAGATGAAGTGAAATATTGGCGTGCAGATCAATGCGGTAAAGAACCAATCAGTGTTTGTCTTTATTTATAAGATTTTTTCTTAGCAAATACCGCTGCAATTTATCAAGATTAAAATAAATCATTAGATTTTGTTTGATTGGGGTCGCTGATGCCACCATATGAAGGCTAAGCTTTCAATAATAATTCAGCATTGAAATTTAGAACCAGAAAAACATGGGCTTACCGTCAATGTAGACAAATGCCAGTTTTAATTTAAAAAAGCATATGAAATTTAATTGTGTTTTCAAACAAAGTTTAAAGAAAAACCCGCATATGAGCTTCATTTCCAATCGATATCGCAAAGTTTTAGTTGATATCTAATAAAATTTAGATCAATAGAAATTGATTTTGCGTATTCAAAAGAGCATGAGTAACATAATAAAATTCTGGATTATCAGACGAAGGACGGTCCAGCAAAGATCTGTCTCATGGCTGATCAGGTTTTACAAGCAGTGTTGCTGGCACCGGGTGAACTTAATACGTCCACTGATGGTCACAATTTTGTCACTATGGCTGTTTGGATTACGAAATTACTCCTCGTTGGGTAGTGAGCATAATTAGTCTGATATCACAGGACGCGTTATAAATAACGGCTTGTGCTTATTATGTGACCGCACAAAAGAGCTTAAACCGAGTGTAAGCTACAAAGTAGATTGGAAATAGTGTGTAGAGGAGCCTCAACAAAAATTATAGCCCTCGAGGCTAAAGGTTCCCGCAGCAGCAATCACGTTACCAAAGGCCCTTTTCTGTTTGTTTTAGACCCCATATAATATATACCCAGCCATACGCGAATCCATAAGTTTTACCATATCGGAATTTTTTTCAATATTTCTTGTTTGGGAAAATGTTAATTTTTAATCACTTTAGAGGAGGAAATTTCCCATTTTCCTCCCTGCCCTCATCCTAGATCTGTGCTGTTCCAGGCATTTGAACGCAGATAGTCAACGTTTTTTTTTTTCAATAATTAAAACTACTAAATAACAGTCATACAGCTTTTTGTCGCCACATCGTCATTTTTCATATTCGCCAGGTATAATTTCAAAATATTATGATTTCTGTTGGCAAAAAGAATGCAGCGCTTTTTGCCAACAGAAATCATAACATTTGAAATAATAAGAACGAAATATCAACAAGATTCGCAGAATAACAACTAGATTTAAAAGAAAAAATATTCAAACTTTAATTGTTTCTTTGTTTCTTATCAAACAGTTTTCGAAAAATTCTATCGACCTTCATATTTTTCTCTCATTTCTTAAAATATGAATCTCGTTTTCTGTATACAATTTCGTACCTCTTATCACCGCCAAACGTTTTCCTTCTACTTTTGCTTAAGCATTTTTACTCGACAACTGCTTGGCCAGCTCTGTATATTTCAAGAATTTCGATTGTGGACTTTCATCGTAAGGATTGATAGTTGGTGTTGTGGCAACACTGGACGGTGGTGTTGATTCTAACCGTTGGTAAGTTACTGGACTCTTAGCTGAAGTCAAACTTTTGGGTGAAGTAGTCATAGATTTAGGTGATATGGTTGTGAAGCCAGCTGGCGATTTCATGTTGTTGAAATCATGATATTGTTGCTGGTCATCTTTGACAAAGTGTACCTTGGACAAATGATGACGATAGGCACCCTTAGAGCTGAATGGTGTATCACAGAAGGAACATTTAATAATGGAATCTGCTGTAACTACAGCATCATTGCACGCCCAACTAAAGGCTAGCATGCTGGCGTTGCTGCTACTGCCACTCGTACTGCTCGCACCACCAGTATTTGATAGAGTGGCAGAAGCCGAAGTTGAATGTATTGGCAAATTGTTATTGTTGTTAGTAGATGAACCGCGTGTGTTGGCTGCAGGCGTATCAGTAGTATCGCAAAGTTTTTGTAAAGCAGCCAAAGGATTAGTATTGGTTTTCTTAGCCCCTGTAGTGGCAGTATGGTTATTATTTGTTTCTATATTTGCAATACTGGTTGTGGTAATATTCGTGTTGTTTAGATTGTTAAACATAGATGATAAAGCATTTAGACTGCTGCTTTCTGTAAAGCCAAGTTGAGGCTTCTTTTCACTAGAGGAACATGTTGACTTTGGTGTTATGGAACGTTCACTAATACTGGGGCTTATAGCTCGAGAACTGGGTGTTAGTGAGTTGTGTCTCATATCACTTTCTTTAATTTTAGCACATTCCACATCATCCTGCTCTTCGGATACATTAAATTCCTTTTTAACAGAAATTTTCTTTGGTATTTCATTGATTGGAATGCTGTCGGTGTCGTTTTGATGATCGTTACTATCAATTGGCTCGGATTTGATTTTAGTCGCATAAAAGTTGTCTCTAGTCTCCCTCAGATTTTGGTATGTTTTGTCGGGTGTAAGACATGGTGTGTGTTGCCTGGAAAGATCATGCGAACGTTCTGGCGTAAACGATTCCAATCGACTGCTGCAACGTTCTGACACTGAGCTTGATTCACTGGCACTCCGGTCGCGATTTGAGGGATAATTCGAATAGGAACGTAGAAATTGCATTGTTTGAGGATCCATCAAAGGTTTAGTGTAATCTACATTGTCATCTATACCCAATCGTTTGAGTATGCTTGAACCCAGTGGAGTACCACCTGAAGCAGCATCTCCAAAGGCAGAAGAATTACGAGGTCTTGAATCAAAACTTTTTTCAATTAATTGTTCCAAAGCATTTAAAACCGAAGTGCTACCGGAAGTCTTTTCAGAGTCAGAGGGCGGCAAAGGGCATAAAATATCACCTCTAGTGTTGGTGGTAGTCGACAAAGGAGAACTGTTACCATCTGACGTTTTGCGACCATCGCTACGACTATGAAGAGTCTGTGGACTATTTAAACGTTCTTGTGGCGTTGAGGGTCCATACGGTGATTTATGAGTACTTATATTATTATTGTTATTTTGAGATCTAGGTGATAATACTAAGCTTCGGTCAATACATTGTCGTATGTGATCCACAAACATAGCGGTTTCCACTTTGTCCCCGCATGTCTCACAGGCTAATTTTGTAGAAACAGCAAAGTCTCTCAAAGGTTTTAGGGCTTGATCCAAGCCAGCTGCTTTGAAATCATGTTGAGCTCTTTCCATTTCTAATAGCTTACGGACTGGCAAAGATTTTTTACGTTTCTCACGCGCCTGTCTACCTCTGCCCCTAATCATTGTTGGCACATTATCAGCTGCTGCAGCAGTTCTCATCATGTGTTCCTTGTAGTGGTTGTTCTTAACCATGTGGTTGCTCAACTCTTTTAAGGTGGAAAACGCTTGGTCACACACTTTGCATGTCAGTACGGCACTAACAGTAGAGTTCGAATTTACTGCATTGTTAGTCGGAGACAGAGCACTGTTATTGACTGTAAGTGCAGCGGCATTATTGCTGTTGTTGTTGTTGGCAACAGCATTTGAAGAAGTTCTATTGCCACTGTTACTGCTACCGCTGTTATCTCTTGAAGTTTTCTCATCGGTAGACTTCCAAGAAATGATTTGTTCTTGCGATATTATATTTGTATAATGTTGAGTCTCTTGCATGTGACTTGTCATTTCGGCCAGAGAGCGGAAGCTTTGTCCACACCACATACATTTTAATATTTGGCGCGTTTGTTCGGCACCTTTGCCCAACCACACATCTTGTCCACGCACAAGTTTGCGTGGCAATGGCATCGTTTCTTTGATTAGCATGTTTAGATCAGATTTACTGCCACCAGATGTTGTTAAATTGTTAGCAGTACTTGCTGCTTGTTGAGCTGATGTTGTGCCAGTACTTTGCGTGGTTGAATGACGAGAATGATGGGAAGATTGTGGAGTTTGATTGCCGCTAGTATTTGCTGCCGCATTATTTGAGCCAACACTAGAAGGAACATGAACTCCACAATGTTGTGTTTCCTTCATGTGCGTGGTAAGCGAAGCTAAAGTGGCAAAACTTTGCTTGCACCAAACACATTTGAAAACATCTTTAACAGCATCTGCTCCCTTATTAAGCCAATGGGATTGCCAAGCACTGTGACGGCCATTTGAAGTTGTCGTTGTCGTGCATGAAATGCTCGCAGTGCTGGTTGAGTGCCTAGTTGAAGTTTCATTTTGATCAGATTTAGCTGATCCACCTAGTCTGGTCATTTCAGTCATTTTCTCTAAAGCTTTGGTGGCTTCATTTGGTGCAATTTTCGCTTTGGCATTCCAATCTAACGAGAGAGGAGTCTTTGGTGAAACGTTAGCAGCAGCAACAGCAGCCAAATATGGATTTATTGGAGGTACCCATGTGCTTGAAGCTGGTAATGATTTGTAATCATTTGATCTTGCCAACTTCCGATTGGCTATAATAACCGGTTCCTCCTCGTCTGACTGACGTTTACGTACATTATTAACTGATAAATCTAATGGACTATTCAGGTCATCTGTCTCATTATCATTAGCAGCATCAACCTCATTATCATTTCTTTCACCATCCAGATTATCATCGTCCTCTTCACTATTATTTGCATCGTCATCAGAATGCCGTCGGCTGCGTTTTGTGCTAAAATCTAAAGCTGATGTATCCACCAAATCGCTTGTATTTGGTGGAGTTGGTGTCAATGTTTGATGTGAATTTGGAGAATGTGTGACTTGTTGAACGAAGGATGCAGCTGCTGCCAAGGGATTTGTTAGTAGGAGATGATTTTGTTGGACTGCTGCGGCGGCAGCTGCATTAAAATACGCAGCCATTGCAGCTGATTGTGGTGGTAGAAGAGCAGCTGCCGCGGCTGGTGCCAACGTGGCAGTTAGCGGTAGACCAACTGGTGGAGATGTTGGTGTGGGAGCATCTACTGTTGTGTGACCTTCAAGCCCAGAATAATGTGACTCATTTGATGGGCAGCGTACATCATTGTTGGCAGATGCAGACACGTTCGATTCACGTGACTGACAACGTGGGCTGGCAAGTTCGCTGTAAATGAAAAGACAAACGAATGAGAACTTTTGGCACATCATTATCTTAAGGTTTAAAAATCTAAGCTGAAGTTAAATTAAATAAATTTTCTAAACATCTCAAAACTCAGTTTATTTAATTTTTATTTCTGACGAAAGGCAATGGCTGCAGATCAAATTCAAATTATTGCATTTTCTTTTTCAAGGAAAAGGGCAATAATATGAAATTTGAGAGATATTCATTCTCATATTATATTTCTCTTGAGTATTGAGTTGTATAGATGATGTCTAGAGTGGACACAAAATTAGTAGATAGACACAAAGAATGTTGAAAACGTGCGCAGTGGCATAGAAAATGCATTTCATTCTGCTAGTTGTCTATTAACAATTTCTCAAAAGAAAGAGTATATAACAAACTCAAGCCTAACAATTAAATTACTTAATATTCAATTTACTTTTATAATTTTTTTAAAAATTTAAAATTGAATCATTTAAAAGGCAGTATTTTTCGTGAGAAAAGAAAACACCATAAAATTGCAATAATGATAATTAACAGATAATTGAACTTTTGCATGCTTTTTTTTACTATTTGGACATACAGGTGCTTACTAATCAATATAACATTAAATTTATTGATTTTAAAATATTTCACAAATTATACAAATACTGATTCATATTGTTTTACACCAACAGAGCTAAAGAAGAAAAATATTATTTAAGGGAATTTAAATAGCACATATCTAACTGAAATCATGTTGACACAGGGTTATTTTTAATTGCACGTGCTCCCGCAAAATCTGTGATGAGCTTTAAGACATTTGCAACTTCAGGTAGTGATTAGGGAATTTACTGAGGCAGTCATGTGTTCAGTTACCCTTTGAGGCGCTTTCATGCTGGCATACAAATTTTTGCAGTGCTTTTTAGTATGACAGTGATTTTGTCTCCTGGTACTATGTTCTATAGTTTTCATGAAAAACCGCATAAGTCTAAAATGATATTTTTAATGGATAATTTCAAACATACAATATAATTGGACGTTTCTTTAAACTAAGAATTAAGCTAAATAAAACCGATAATGTCAATTTCGTTTAATTGGTCGATATTATTCGAAACATTCTTAGTCCTATGTACAGAGCGTATATGAGGTTATTCATAAAAAGCACAAGAAGTTTTAAGTTTATAAATAAAGCAATTTTCTTAATTTTCTTATTTTATGTAGGAAATTATGTCAGCTTTAACTATGAAGCAGTTCCTGCTAAATTTATTTAAAAAACATTTAAGAGTTATAGAATTTTAATTGTAACGAATTTATTCAGGCTCAAGTTCCTTTTAATATTTTCAGTTAAGAAAGTACAATTTTTATTTGTTAGTAATGCGGTAATTTTTAGAATACTGAAAAAGTTAAGTTTTGCGACACTAGCTGAATTGAATTTAAAGTATAAAAACGACATAAAGCATTTAAAATAAGTTAGTGTTGAAAAATATCCTGCAGGGATGCGAAAAATTTCTTAAATACAAATTGAATGAATATGAATAAATAATATCACGCTCTTAATAAAGCAATGACACTAGTATATTTCACCATAGCGCGAGTACGGATATAGGTATATCAAATAGCAAAACATGAGGAATTAAATTACTTTATACAGCTCCAGAGTTTCAAAGTTATTGGTATTAGTAGCAAAAATGTTATGGAAAACCAACAATTTTCTTTAATAAGCCATATATATATCACGGAAATCGGTGAACATATCTAGATTTTACTCCCAATTCGCGGGATATGGTGTGACCTATTAAGAGGGTCATATTCTTCATGCACATTGAAAAATCTGTACGTAATGCCAAAACACTGAAAACAATGTTTCATTAAGCACGGTAAAGCTTTCATATTCAATCTACTTTTATTTAAAGGAGAAAGCAGACCATTGTCATTATGAAAACAAAGTAAAGATCAGTTTAATTATCTTGTTTAAGACCAAGGCACTACATAACATTCAGCCTGGCTAAATCTTAACGCAGAAGTGTGTAATAAAATAATTTCTTTCTTACAAATTTTCTGGGATCACGACTATGAAGGCGAAATCGATCTACAGTAAATTAAATTATAGCTTTTTCCTGCTATTAGAAAAGTACAAATTATTTCTTATCATAATTACTCAATTTTTTACTTGAAAATTTATGCTTGTAATCGTTACCAATTTTACTCTTCCTTTACATTACTCTCTAAACGCAAACTAAAACTTTTTTAAACTTTTTAATTTTTAACAATTTTTAACCGTTTTAGAACTGCTAAGTTTCATTTGTTATTTCAAGAGTTGGCAATAACTGCTTGGGTTCTTTTCAGTGTTGCCAGAAAAGTTATCTGGAAGAATGCTAAATGCTAAAAACCGAAATAATAATAAAAACCAGAATGCTAAAAATCGGAATGCTAAAACGTTCTACAAATGTGCTAAATAAAAATGTAGCATAACTATATATAAAACATAAGTTTAGTTTCAGTTCGAATTTTGTTTTTTTTTTGTCAATGCAAAAAGCATTAGAGAAGTGTAAAACTAGTACAACACATTTCTGCCAATACAGTTTTAAAAACTTTAATCCATATAGATGTTGTGTTTAATTTTTCGTCCCAATGTTGTTAACAATATACGGTCAATGCAATGATCCTAAATAATATTTATATCAGATGCATTATAACTAAACACTTCTAAAATCTGTGTTAGTGGATACAGAAAATGTTGAATGGCAGATACCGATTTGCCCCCAAACCAAACTCGACAAGTAGTGACGGAAATTATTTCCAAGTGTCTATATTTTTTAATATCTTAGAATTTTTTAGGAAATGAGGTTTCAGCTGCTGAAAATTTAGTGCAAATATTTTTAATTCTTTTTCATCTTCAAAAGATATTTTTAAGGAAATCTTTAGCGGTAATAAACTCTCAAAAGAGTAGGAGATTGTTACTCTGGAAGAAATAAGAAAAAGGTATACAACAGAATTATGCTAAATCAGCAGGTAGCCTTCTTTGTAACAATTTTAATTAATTTTAAGATAAATCTAGCCGAGAATTTGCTAAAATAGTAACGTTGGTTCTTTCCAATGTGAATACTAAATGATCGTCCGCTCACCTGATGAGAACTAAATTGCTGAAGAAGTGTAATGGCTAAAGGGCTTACTATATTAGAAAAAGTGCCGGTTCAAATTATTTATGTATGAGGCGGATTACACTGAAGGTGGAAAATGTGTATAGTATCTTGGGAAATAAGTAATTTAAGAAAAACATAATTCGCATTAGGATTTTTTTTTTAAAGGATTGGTTGAAGAAGACTGCATTGTAATTCCCCTATAAACAAAAATTCTTCAATTATTAAATTTTAATATGACAGCGAGATATTTAAAGAATTTTACTGACATGCTGTGATTGATACTAACTGTTTATAAATCATAAATATTGGGATTTCGAATTCGTAAGTAAAACAACTTGGGTTGAAACCAGCTGAAAATTATGATAAAACGTTAAAAGGTTTGCTTCTAATAGAAACCATTTTAATTACTGGAAGGAGAAAGGAATTTCTCGCAGAGACCCAGAAAACCACAATGTTAAGTTTTTTTTTTTTATTATAAAAACTAACTTCACTCACTGAAATTTTCGTAAAGTCTCGAATTGCGTTAAAAAGTTATCGTGTACGCAATACGGTGTTTTCGATACAACAAAGTTTAGTCAGCTTTTGTTTTCAGCTTTTTTTTTTGTAGCAATCAAAACAACAAGACAAAATGTTCACTAGTTTTTATGTAACGCTGTTTTAAGTGTTCATGAGTTTTAGACTTGTAAGTTAATGTTCTATTATTAAGAAAACTTCAAAATTTTGCAATAAATATTTTTATTTATTTTTCTTTGCCTTAACGCGTAGATTCCATAGTAACTCCATAAAAAAATTATGTTAACAAAAATTTATATTGAACCATTTCATTTACGTGGGTACAATGAAGAAGAACAACTCGAGACACGGCATCTATAAATGTCCCACCCAGGACCGCACCCAGGGAGATAGATGAAAAAATAAATAATATTTGCCATCCGCGTACTGGGAACGCCATACAGATAATTCAAATTTAATTTTATAAGACAGAAAACATTTTTACTGCTTTAAAACTTATCAGATGATTTTGTATTAAAGTTTCCATTTTTATAAGAAAAATATAAAACAATATCAAATTATAGCGATAACCTGCATATAGTTTTCGTTGTTGCAACTAATAAAAAAAATAACTTCGGCTTTAAGCACAGTTTTAATGTAAGGGGATATCGAGCGTATTTAATTTACTTAAATTGGTAAAAGGCGTTTCAAATATTTTTCTTTGGCAACAGAGCAGATTGCAATCAAAATTTTCGCTTAAATTTGTTTAAAATTTAGATCCATACCCGATTTGATTGACCCCCCCAGGTTTGATACTTTGTGCTCTAGCAAAATTATAATATAATTTCTGCTCACATTTCGCAGATTATTTTTTAAAAGACTTCAAAAAATGGTACAACTTTCTTGTCCTACTACACTTCCAGGTGAAAAAAGCTTTATTTTTATTTAAATTTTATTAATTTATTTACTTGAAATTTAATTCATATTCACCTTGCATTTAAAGCCTGTCGATAGATTTCCAGCATCACAGCCTCGTGGAGCATCATATTGTGATTTTATTTGACTAACAAACGTTGCCTAATGTTTACAAGAAATCACACCACAAAAAATTTTGTTTGTATTTTTACAACACCGCACACAAGCTAAGGGCCCACAACGCACCAAATACACACAATAAACACATTGAAAAAACGAATACGCGGGATGCCAGCTCTCCACTTTTTGCTGCAACGCACTACATACAACACAAATCAACAAGCATTTAGCAATGTTACACAAAAAAAAAATCACTTGTTAATTCAACAGGAGGTTGGGTTGGGTGGAATGTAAATAGTGAAAATTCAAAAAGCATTTTTTTTATTCATACTAATTTGTATTTACATGTGTGATTTATTTTATATTTTGTTGTTGTTTGTTGTTTTTTTTTTTTAAATAATTCTTTTGGCCCAAGATTTTATGTCACTTAAATACTTTGTAACAATGTCATTCATAAATTTGTTTTGTTGTTAAAGCTTTCGATCAAAAACACCCATATTTTAAAGATGACGCGACACTCACTCTACAAAACAGTTGAATTTGTTTTCATGCCCAGGCAAATACACACGCTTCAAATAAATCATATGTCACAGTGGTCAATTTAGGCGGAACAAAAATTATATATTTTTTATTTTTTCACATTTCGGTTCTTTAGTTTTTTTTTTTTAGAGAATCTCTGGGTGGGAGATTGCTTGATTATTTTCAGTGTTTCAGGTCTTTTTTAATGATTTATTTATTCGTACTTTTTTTTCAATATTTTTTGATATGTTTTTGCTTCTAATTTTCAATGTTGGGCTCTTGATGTTTATGTAAAATTAAAATAAGAAATAAATCACAGCAGAAACATTTGAAGGGTTCTTTGCTAAGTTCTTAAATTTTGTTTTTTTATTTTATTTATGACTAGTTGTTTTACACTTTACAATATTGGCTTAAAATTTACGTATTATTTTGTAGAAGTAATGACATTTGCAGCTATTTGAATTTTTGATGTCGCCTTAGCCAAGTCGTTTAAGCGACTAAAATCGGTAGTTGATGTTTCTGTTATAAGTCTTAAAAATGAAAAAAGGAAATCCTTAATAGTAAAATCGTCATAAAGCACAACAATTAAGTTCTATTATTCAAACACTGCGCAGTAAATAAGGAGCCCTTAAATCTCACTGCAGAGAGCTACGTAAAAAGCAGAGAGCCCAACGCACGCACACAACTTCACGCTTCCTCACGTAAATAATCTTTATTTAATGTTTAACACACAGCAAATGCAGTTTTATGTAGCAGTCAATCATAAATGACACATGACAGTTGACAACAAATACTAGTAGTAGTTTAAGCTTGAACAATTTATTTGGGGGTTTTTATGTTTTTCACATTCCTATTTATTTAATATTTATTATTAACTTTTTAAAATTTAAGAAATATAAACAACAACAAAGCAATTCACCGACATGACTTCCTTGAAGCGTTATGTTGTCGACTAAAACATCTTTTTGACACTGACAACGTTGAGAGCCTGACAGCAAACCACAAAAAAAACGATAAAAATAATAAAAACAACACATACGATTTTTGGTTTGTTTGGCTGGCTGCTGGCTTCACTGCTGTAGAAACTCAAACAACAACTACATTACTATAATGAGTAACAGAAATAACAACTATAGCAGTAGAATTTTTATAAAACAACTATAAAAGCAATAACAACTATTCACTCACGTATTCTAACATAACAGGCAAGAGAAAGAAATATTATCCAATGCTTGTAGTATTTACAAAAACAAAACACAGGGCCATAACAATCAGGGATTTTTTGCACCCAATTACACACATGCACACACTCATCATTATCAAAAGTAAACTTATAAAATGTTAACTCTCTCTGCAAATAAAAGAGGATAAATGAGATTTATTAAGCCAACATTAAAATGATAAATGACTTTTTGTGAGCGTAATTCTTAGTCCAAGAACCAGGGTAGTTACTACATAAGCAAAAGCATTCTCGCTCAAATTTCAAATACAAAGTTCTCTTTTGTTTTACTACTCTTAATATCAATTATATCAGCATAAAATATACATTTTAAAATTCATTATTAAAAGAAAGAACACAAATAAAGTTTTGCTCTGATAATTATTAAACCAAGCAGACGTCTGCTCTTTAGAAACAAATTTTAACATGCGCCTGGGGTCCTTTAGAACAGCACTATAGTATTAAGCTAATATGAATGTAGTGTATATCGCAGATAAAATTCTCTGTTAAAATTATAGTTTAGATTTTTCAATTTAACAAACATTAATTCAAGCTCTCTCTGTTTACTGCAAAAATATAAGCATTCTCTTTTGATACAAAATCAAACAACATTAATCGTGAATAGAACGTAAAAGAAGAGTTCAATTGAACTCATTTATAATTATTCCACACTCTTTCAATAACTCTCTTAAACAATTATCTTAGTTAAGCAATAAATAAATATTCCACAACTCCCTTTTGAAATATATACATATATTGTTTTACAGACTTCTTCTCTTTCGGACACAACGCTGCTTGCAAAGAGAAATTAATTTAAATCAGTTATATACAAAATCCTTTGCAGTCTTGCTTATTTCTTTTACCAACAACTGTTAAAAGACTTTACATTTCTTTTCACGAAACATTGTTGTTCTGTTATTTAGAAAATAAGCACAATGAATGTTAAGTCTCTCACTTTGCTCTGTTAAGCTTTTAATTCGATAACAGCTGTGTGTGCATGGATTTTATATGATTTCTTTAAATTCTGTTCAAGTTTTATTAAATCTTGTTATTTTTTCTTCTTCGTGGTGGCATATTTTAAATCAAGGTTATTTATGTTGTGTGCAAGAGCATGGTGGGTGTGGGAAGAAAAAAATACAGCAACAATGTGTTTTTTGTTTAAAGGGAAATTTTAAGAAATTGTAAATTTGTTAAGAAAATTTTGTTGGAAGACGCAAGCGGTTTGCGGAAAATTATATTGAAATAAAAGTGGAAGTGTATTTAAAGGACGCTATTTAAATTAAGAGGTTGAATATTTATGTATGTATATTAGGTTAACTTTGTCTTAAATGCCTACATATAATGAAGTTGAAATTGATATTCAAAACGAAGGCTCGTTTAATGCATAAGTGGTTTTAAATAATTGACTAGGAATTCTTTTTTCTGCTGAATAAATTCAATTAAACAATTAAGAATATTTTCGGCTGCATTTAATTCAGACCTGGGAGATCTGTCATGTTCTCCTTGTTATTTTAATACACGTACATATAATTACAAAATTACATGGAATTTTTATTGCTGCAGTACGACAGTATTTTGCACCGAATTCCGAAAGATTTTGAAAATAGGTTGAAAAATATACATACATATGTGTATCGGTGATTTGTTGTGCCAGTCAGAATTTTTTAAGTTAATCTCTTTTAAGATAACCTGGAAACAGTAGCAGACAGCGAGCAGGAAATTTTCACAGGATGTATAACTTTATGGCCGCTACAAAGAAAAGTGTGTAGTACTATTCTCACTACGATAGCAAATACTAAAAAAAACCAAAAAGGTTAAAATTAAAAGGGCGCTCCTTTTATTTGTAACCTAATAATTTTTTAACAGTTTTCTTTATAGCGGGCATAAAATACTGTTCAATCACAGGTAGTTATTTGCCTTGTTCTTGCATTTTTTCAACTACAATTACTTGTAATTTACACTTCGGGGATTCCCAATTACAATTACATATATTTCTTACTGGGTTTAGTCCTCAATTACAATCTAACTTTCTTATAAATAATTGAGAATATCTCAGTTCCCATTACCTGTAATTATAATTGAAATGTAATTGTGACCCCAAGCCTGATGTCATTCATATTGTAAAAATATACGCACTACAGTCGGCCTAACTCACGAATACATTCCGGTAACTTAGAAAGTTGTCAACTCTGCTCAAGTAAAAGTCTTTGCTTGGATCTTGACGGCCAATAATTTATTTTTGAGGGTGAGTATTGTTTGCAAATCAATTTGTTGACAACATTGCTAGTAAACATAAACACTACAATATGTTTAATATTTTCTTTATACATTTTGTAAAATAAAATGTCATTAACGTTTTGTAACACTCGTATTAAATCCATCAAAGGTACGCACTGCAAGTATGATTGTTTGTGAATTTAACTGGAGAATGTTAAAAAAGATATAATAATAAAAAAAATCCCCTTCCACATAAAAAAAATAACAACATTAAAATGTATTTTATTAAGAAACATAACAACAAATTGTTGTTTTCAACCATTAAGATGTCAGACGCGGCTACAGACATACACAAATTGAATACACAACACAATTCTTTCCCCATACAAGTCGATTACAGATTTTTCCGCACACCAACAAACATACTGCACTGACGATATATTTATATGTGTGTGTATAAGTAAGACTGACTATATGCATGGACTGCAATTACCGTTACAAATTATAAGGAAATGTTTGCAAGAATTTAAACGTAATACACCAGGAACAATATTCGTGTAGAGATTGCCAACTCGCCTTGTAAAGTTTGTGTGATTTGTAGGGTAAGGGATTAAAAAGCTCTGTAACGGGGTGATTGTTTAAATTGGACTTGAAGCAGCATTACTATAATGTGGAATCAATCTTGAATTTGCAGCTATGATACCGTCCTTTTTTAATGCAATCATAAGTGTGTCCAAGCAATTCTGTGGCGAGAAGTATAACTTCCAATGGGTATTTGTGATCTACGATGACCAAAATAAATTGGGATGAGAATTTCTACTCAAAAAAATTTTATAACATAGAGTGCAATAACAAAAAGTTAGAATGGTGTAAACTTCGTTCCAACCCAAGAAAAAAGACAAGAACATGAAATTTGAAAAATATTCAGTTTCCTATTCCATTTGTCTTGAGTATTGGGTAAATAGGTGATGTTTACAGTGGTCAAAAAATCTAAGACACAAAGAATGTTGATAACGTGCGTAGAGCCATAGAAAATGTCTTCCAATCTTTATGCTAGTCGTCTAATAAAAATTAATATTCTACAGTATTCAAAGTTCAATATATCAAACAAATTTTCTTTTTTAAAAGATAAAGATAAGTCTATCAATTAAATTATTTAATTTTAATAATTATAGTATGACAAAGATACGTCAAACAATAAAAAGATTTGTTGACAAACTGTGATTCGACAGCCATGTTAAAATAATCAATAAATCGACGCGAAGAATCAAACATCAAAGCAACTCCGTGCTAAAGAGCTAGCTAGTATTGCCACTTACAGTACTATTGGAAAGGTGGCTGCATTATTTTTTACCTTTAAACAAAAATGACTGTGATATGGTTTTAATGAAGGGCTTATCATATTTTCCACGTTTAAAACCACAATGACGATAAGCTTAGGCTATGATCACTATCAGATTTAATCGTTAGATCTGTCAAAAAAACGTATTTGCAAATATTTTAAAGAACGAACACAATGCTTTCTATGCGATCAGAGTGTGATAGTGCGGCAGGGAGAAATAAGTTTCTTCCGCAGTTTTTTGTGTAAAAGAGAATTCTGTCAGGTTTTTTCTGATTGAAAAAAAGGGCTGTTCAGCGTCGCCTCCCTAATATTCAATACATGTAGTTAACAAACGATGTCTGGCAACTCTGACCATCAGCGATTTATGTAAAAAGGTATGTGCAAACCATGCTACCCAGTTATCATTTTGAAAGCTTGGTGGAATTTAATTTTGTGACCTTGAAAGGCCCATCTCATCTTTGGAATATTTCTCAAATATCCGCAGAGGCCTAGTATAATATCACGGATCCTAAATTCGAATTTTTAATAACTCGGCGACTTATATCTGCTAGAGTTGATTCGCTGCCCTAGGTTATGTTAACTTTAAGGTCGACATGTATGTAGAGCTACGACACTAGAAAACCCCTAACAATGTTAAATCGCAATATATTAGATTATTAAAACAAGTCACCTCCGTGACTGATAACCGTATTCTCAAATTGTTCATGTTTGTAACAAATATGACGTTCACTGTGTGGAACGCAAAGCAGCGCTGCTTGAACAAGTTATACACGACCACAGTGCTCAATTCGATCTTTTTTTATCATTGGTTTGTAACACTTACAGATTTTGCAAGGCTGCTGGGAATATTTTTCATTCTGACTAAAATAATTTCCACCAATACCACCGATACTTTATTAATAATTTTGACGTTGGCACTTAAAAATTTTCATTTAAATATCTATTTGTAAAATCGATGAAAGAAAAAAGAAGTTGGCTTCGTAAGACTTTCCTCGTAGCGATTTTTGTTATCTCGGCGCCAGCTCGATAGAATTTTACATCATGAGCGATTTGGTAGAAAACATGCGGGGACAATATTTTCTACCAAAACGCTCATTACATGTATTGGTCAAGAAACAATATTTTTAAGTCATGTGGCCGTATACCAGAAATTATATTCGCACAAAAGCGACAGAAAATTATATTTCAAGTAAAGCAAGTTTTAGTTGAAGTAAAAAATGCACCTTTGTTTTATTCGATTACGAATTTCGTGCCCCTTAAAAATACTCTTTACTATATTTTTTAAAACATTCCAAAGAGACTGTGAATAAAGTAAAACAGAAAAAAGTTATTCAAATTCCAGGGAAAGTTGTTGTTCAGAATGTGATATGCAAAATGTTGACTGGGTAATAATATATTTTAAAAAGTTATTGTATGTTGTATTATGGTTTGTTTAATGTATGAATTTGCGTAGACCATTAAGAATAAAAAAAAAAAATAAGAATAACATTTCACACTGCATTACCAGCACTATATCAACACTCTTGTTATTTGCGAATATAAATGTGTGAATGTGTATCAGTATTTGTGTGCTTTTTATGAAAATGACTCAAGGAAACAAGTAAAACATGGATTATTACTGCGATGGGGTGTTGGTCATACCATAAAGCCAACAGCATATATACGAACATCTACAGCGTTCCGATTGTAGAAACACTAAACTTAAGTCATCACCCACTATTGGATTGCACAGTGGTTTGTAGTTCTAAGATCTCATACCCCAGATATTCTCACAAAGTTTTCCAAAGTTGTACTTAGCGGGAGAAGAAGCAAGCTATTGTTCATATTCGAAGTTTTACGATATTTAAACAATTGAACATAGTAACTTAATCTGGATATTATATAACAAGCCATTATATTAGAAGCTTGGTATTTATGTAAAAGAATGGGGATGTCTCAGCAAAACGAAGGTTAGTTAGTTCGGTAGAGTTTATTGAACGGAGTAATAAAACCTTTGGTTGTTTCTTACAGCCGCATTACATTCAGAGAGACGGAAAATGGAAGATATCATGTTGGTACTAATCTATGCTCATCCGGAATGCAACTTTTTTAAAGGAAATGCCACAAGAATATGGACGATATATCAGAAATAGCTTCTAGACTACGCTGTGAAACCACAATTTCCAATATTTCAAGTATCAGTCTGAAAATTCTGCATTGATGTGATAGGCATAACACCGCATGTGTCTCCCAGAAATATAACATCCTGAATGAAACAATATGAAAACTGAGACAAAATGTCTTTCCTTACAATAGCAATATTCTTGAAACAATATCTCAAAGATCGGTCGAACTTATATAGTACCGGTTTATTACATGCATGTTTGTACGATCTGTAGGATCGTAATTTCTATTAAAGACAACAAAATCCATCCATAAATGGCTAAAGGCATAACTAAAAGCGCCAACATTAAAGAAAGCTACAAAATCGGAAAACAATAATGCCAACTATATGCTGTCTCAATAAGAATGCACTATTTATTTAATATTTTCCCCATTATAAAAAATTATAAAAATGGGGAAAGTTACGTTGAGAAAAAAAATCATCTTCACCGATGAATGCCTTCGTGAATAAGAGAAATTTTCGAATTTAAGAAAATCCGCGCGCTTTCCATAAACACCCATTGCATTCACAGCGAGCAACTGTCTGGTACGGATTGTCGTTATGAATGTTATAACGGATTTTTTGTGGCCTCAAGTGGAAGGCATTGATACGGATGACATGTGTTCTGCTGAAATCACGGCGCCACTTGCCACACTATGCATGAAACAATCGATTTATTGCAGTAACGATTTCGATACGAAATTCTGACGTCAACTGGCTACCTAGTTTACGCGATTTAACTCTGCGTCTATGAGCATAATACAGAAACAATTGTCGAGATCAATACCAATATTTAATGCTTCTTCGGGAAAATAGAGACACATGTTTGTCAAAAAGTTATTAAAAACTTTATGAAAAACGCAATGGCCTGTCATAAGACCTGCGGAGTAACTTGCCGGGTATTTTACTCCTTACTTTAGTGTTACTGTTATTATCTAAGAGATAATTTTAACTGAAACATGTTTAGGATACAAATACAGCCCATTACTTAGTTCAGTGAGACATCGTAAACCTGGCTTGGAGTCCGTGAGAATGTGCTTAACAACTTTATTCTGCGACAATTTAGAGCTGGACAATTGCAGAGCATATGCTCAGATGACTCTACATTTGAAAGTCTTTGAGTTTCCTATATTAAACTGGTGGTATCTTAGACCACAGTGTTCGGTATATCACCTCGTAATTATCTTGAGCTCATTATATACCTGCATAAGAAGCTTTTGTGATATTGCCTTAGATAACGTATTGAACCGCTTGTCTGGCTTGATATCGTCTATTATTTGTTCCAAAGAAAGGCGCCGTTTCCATGAGGATATGATGGGCTATTTGCATAGCGATTCGTTGCTCGAATGGCCAGGTACCGAGTATAATGTAATTTTTGATATAAATTGCATTTCCTTTTGTGTGAAGTTATTTGAATTCGTCCAAAAGCAAGGAATTTCGATTCCACATAAACTAAGGCCGAGTGACGTTGAATGACGATTTTGCATGGACCAGTAAAAAACTATTTGGAAACCAGTAGATGTGTAGTTTTATCTGACCTGTCTTATATTTCATAGCTTGCGCCACCTGACTACCACTTTTTTTAAACGAAAGTAGCACTCAGGTCTCTATTGGCCTGCCTACCAAGAAGATAGAGACGGTGAAGTAGAGAAATAGAAAATATTCAATATTTAACCTAAATTAGAAAGATATTCAACCGTTCTAATGAAACATAGAACCAAAAGCTCCCACTTTGATAGATTAGCCCACTACTAATTTGATTACCTGCGAAGCATATTAATGGCAATTGCCAGTGTTGTTGAGGCGCCACTGGTGTTATTTTATTGATTATTTTGTTCGCCGATGATTAAGTGCTATGTAGTAATACGGATGAAGGACGGTACTATGATATATGTATGCTAGTATGAATAGAAGCTAATACATATCACAGCACCCATAACTACCATTTGGTGCTATCTATATAAGACAGCCCTACTCGCAGACGCTCCATTTCAGTCAGACTTATCTTCAATTGCCTTAATGAGATTGTGGGCTCAGCGAAAACTAAATATCTGCAAACGCTTTCTGTGTCCATAACGTATTTAAAAAATTAAAACATATAATAGGGCTTTCGGTGGTGTCTGACATTATGACAGCAGTCGGAACACATCTACTTTAAAATGCAATAAAAATATCAGAACCCGCTCAAAAAAAATATGATTTATTTTTAAATGAAATACTTCACTTTTATTGAGAGACATCTTTATAAAAATCATGATTTGTCAAAATAAAAAAATGTGTTTAAATTTAAAAAGTTGAAAAGCTGCCCCGAAACCACTGTCCAACTTAAGCAACCGTCAAAACTTTACAGTTTTTTTGCTTGTTCTTCAGCAGTAGTTTAACATTTTATTCATATTTATTGTTATGCGTTTTGCTTTCTGTTTCGGTAAAAGAGTACAGCTCGTCTAAAAGAACACAAACGTTGAAAAGTAAAACACAACAAAGAAATCATAAAATAAATAAAAGGAAATTTTACGTATTTATGTTTCGTTTAACACGAACACATAACACACACACAATCATGCACAGCAATTCATTTACTACAGCACTCACACGTATGCAAACAAGGAAAGCAACGTTTGTGTGGAATAAATTCTTAATCCCACAAGTGCTAAATTTGAAATACACCCAGTGCCACAAACATAATTTTTAATATTTTTGCTCGCATACATTTGTTTTATTTTATTTCCTCTTCGTTGTTGCCAGTTTAGCAAAAATAATAAAAATTGCAAGTACGTGAGTGAGTGTGCGAGCATGTTAAACTCTCATGCGACTAAAATTATCAAACATAAAAAAATCTAAATCAACCCTTATTGTTCCCCTGACAGCACGTATCACTCACATTTGCAACATTGTTTATGTTTTTATTTCTTTAAAGCAACATTTTCTGTAGGTTATGTTGATGTAAAATTATATTTTATAGTCATCGGTTTAAAAGCAGGACAAGTATAAATAAGTGCAAAGTTCTTACATTCTTTTTAATTAATGTAAAGCAAAGCCGTAAAGAGGCCAAAAACAGTTAAAATACAATTTGAATTGTCTTTTTATTCCGTCTTTTATACGATTTCAAATACATATCATTATCGTTATCTGGGATATGTGGTGAAGTAATCACACTACTCCTCGAAAAATCATCCAGTAGTGACAAATCGCGCTTACTAAAGGATTTTTCAATAAATGAACTGTTTCATACGCTTCGTCTCCCACCTCAGCCCACTTTCCCAATATTCCTCAAGTTTTTAGATTTTTGCAAAAATAAATTTAATTGTAATTGTTCCGACTGCCAAAAAAAATCTAAACTAAAATGCTTTCATTACATTGTGTGTCCTATGCCAACGCACTATAAATAACATTAAAATTACGTATTAGGTTGCTTCGAGCAAGTAGCAGAGAATGAAGACGATTACATTACTTTCGTTGGCGATAACTGAGCCATTTCCAGCGGCTCAAATTTTTGATATATTTTCTTTGTGTGTGAAAAAGTAGCAAAGTGATTTATATTATTTGAATGATTCAACAATACCCGTACAGTCTGATTCCATATTGCTTTCACAGTATAACAATTTTTCATTTTACTTGAGTTTTTTACAAGTCGTTTTACTCTATCGTTTACTAGATTATTAGTCAAGAGAATTATTGCAATATTCAGTCTAGTTTTCAAAAACTCATGAACAGGTGTCATGAGTCACATCAATCAGTCACATTTACGTTTTACGTTCCAGGTGCAGTAATTTTAGTTATTATTGTCGTCATTCTTCTTGTGGTAGTTAGCGCGTTGACTATTGAGCACTCGATGGCTTTAGGCGTCTGTGTTTGTATCTCAGCCGCTATCAATCCATAAGATCGACTTTTTTATATGTGTTAGTTTATATTAATACTAGTACATATCACAACGCCACTCTTGGTCGGTGACGTAAAGTAATTACTAAAACGGCTATACTGGCTGCAATTAATGCTACTACATAACGCCAAAGGCGCGCAAGTACGTAGTTGTTTAACACCCTGTTATTAACAATCTGCTATTTTAACATTCTACTTTACTACCTGTCTTCCCCAGTCTATCGCTGCCCAAAGAAAGTATCGCAATTAATAAGTTTGGAAACGGATGTTTTTTTTTTAAATTATAGGATCCCTCTAATACAACGTGTGTCTAATTCTAGCGCTAACTATTTTATTATGCCTACATGCTGCGCAACGATAGCCAGAATGGAGATATTTCAGAAACGACTGAGGGATATGGTGATCCCTCGTAGAACTGACATGAATTGACCACCAAGATCATGCAATTTAACACTGCAAATTTTTTTGTGTGTTGTTTTTCGTGAAGTCACAGGTCTATACAAATATGTCCTCGAAGTCAATATAACCAAAGTGGTTACTTAATTTAGGCAGATTAATGAGTTCTTCTTGCATCCGGGCCAACGTGCCAAACCGATACATGTATAATAATCCATAGATAACGCCTTATGTGGGCCTTTCAAACAAAAACAAAAAAAAAACTTTATTTCATCATCAAGCCGCCTTTATCGATTGGGAAGCCTATTTATTAACTCAGATTGGAGTGAATAAAGTAAAGGTAAATTATAACCTCCCACTATTCACTATAAGCCTCGGATGCCGCCGAAACTGTCTGCTCCCAGGAGCACACAGTTCCAAATTGATAAATTGCATGATTGTTAGTTCCATTATACTTCGACATGTGGATTTTCATAATTAAATTCTTTGTCTCTGAATTCATGCCTCATTTAGGTGCCAAAAATGAAGCAACTTTAATGCAACTCAAGATTTGCTTACAGATTAAAAAGTCTGCAGCAGATTTGGCTGAATTGTCAATGTAATAGTAAGAAAGCTTTACTGACGAATAGAGGATATCTTTCAGATTAGTTAACAATCTAAGATCTGGTGTATAAAATGCTATGAAGTTTGAACTTCATACTTAACTGGACTCCTACATTCTCCAAGAAGCAGAAAATGTCTTTGTGCCCTATTGTAATTAATTCAATACCTTCTCCTTAAAGACTCGAAATTTAAAAATAAACTCAAGCTATCTTAAGATCCGCAGTAGCCGAGTACCTGTCGCATCTGAGCGATATGAATTATAAGGAAGATGATGTTTGTTGGCAGTATCTTATAGAGTAAACGAGCGTATATGTGCAGCATCGATTGTCAGGGGACTCACGGTTGCTGGCATAGACATAGCGAATGGGAACACCATAACAGACATTAGCTTTAATTTGAATATGCGGATAAAGGCGGACACAAATAAATGTGCGAGGCCGACAAGAAATCACGACGAAAATGGAAACTACTGAGGAACGAAAAGAGTTTATAAGGAATCCAAAATAGTGGTGGTCTGCTTCAGTAACTATTAAGATATCTTAAGGATACTACGAGTATATTCGAATAGAAATGAAGAAATGAAAAAATCGAAATACATAAATATCACATAATGAATATTCTGATATTTCGATAATAAAGATGGTGGTTCTTCTTGTGGCGAAGCGGAACATGAAATTGACGCATAGGACTGTTAAAAAAGTTTGTTGTGGAGAAGAGTTTTAACTTCCGATTACAGCAAAAGTCATCATTTCCTGCCTTTATGAACGAAAATTTATGCTAATGAGTATGCACCAACATTATTAAAAAAATCATTTTGTACCAGTGTGCAGAGCAAGAAATCGCCATTAAGACAAATAGAATCAACCCACTCTAAAACTCATTTCAACAATCGCACATGTTTTTGCTTTTTCTATCATCTCTTTGAATTTATGTGGCACTCTGACACATTTTCTCAAATGAAACTTTTGAATGTGATATGTAATCAAAAATATTGTTTCGTATGCAACAAATAGCACTCCAACCGCCGCACACTGATGCAGTGTAAAAAAGGATTCTGAAAACGAACAGAAAGAAAAAAATCATATGCACTGGCTGTCATTCAATGTACCGCAAAAAGGTGTCAAAAATTATTTGAAGTCTTTGCGATAATAACGTCATTTCTAAACGTATGGTATTCCGTACAAAAATGCACATTTTTTGACAGCAGTAGAAGAGAAGGAACAGCAAAAAATTAAAAATAAAACAGCAAATTGCTGTGTTTGTATGTTGCAATTGTGAATGGACATGACAGTTATGGCGCGTTAGGAAACGCATTGCATACACACAAATTAAAAAATAAAAAAGCACAGAAAAATATCATAACAAATAGAAAAAAGAAGGTATAACAAATAACAACAAGAGTAACAACAACAAAAAAAAACAAACAAACAAATGAATGAATGAACGAATAAACGAAAAAAGACATTTTCCGCGTGTAACTTTTGGTCAGACGGTCTACAAATGTCACTTGCATACATGCAGTTTGACAAGTAAGCGTGACAGTTATGTACACATGCATACATACATATATTAACGCAATCACATACACATTCATACACTTACACTTGCTTACCGAAAAAAACAAAAAAAGAAACCCAAAACCAAAAGCTTCCAATTTTTCCCTGTATTTTCCTATAAGCCGCTAAACCCATTCGCAGACCATTGCTAATAATTTTTAGTTCTACTAGCATGCAGAATGTAAAGGAGTTGAATAGTTGAGTAGAAAGGTCTTTTAAAATTATCAGGCAGCATGAGAATTATGCAATCTTTTTGCTTATGTAGCTAAATTTCCTAACGATATGAGTTCGTTTCTTCAATAGTTCAATAGTTTGATGTAAATTACGATTCAGTTGCAATTGTCTTGTGTTGGCAGTTATAATTTTGCTTTGTTTTTTCCTCAACTAATTCAATATTTGATGGAGTTTTTCGCATAAATAATTTCGAGACTATTTCGCCAATGTGATTAGAGTAAATATTGGTTTAAATGTTCAGCTTTATTGAACCAGGAAATTCGAAGAGAATTTGATTTCTGCTAAATAAAACTTTGTTTCTAACTTCGGGTTGCCTCTCTATGGTATCTTTAATCTTAATTGGCCGATTTTCCAAAAATATCATCAGACAGATCACAAGTACACAGCAAGAAAACTGTCATGAAAACTAGTCTAGTGCAATGGTCATGTTCCGACACTCGCAAGTTGCGATTGTGATTTCAACTCGCATGTGAGGTGTTCTGTAACTTGCATTCGCAAGAGTTTTGGCGAGTACAAGTCGCAAGAGTATAATGAAGTGAACTACTGTATTTAAACTTCAGTATCGGATTGAACATGGACGTGGAAAATGAACAGGGGGACATCAACACCACCGTGGCCGAACTTTCAAACACGTTACGGGAATGGTCGGTAAAATAAGCTGATCGCATGTAGTCTGCGATAAACGCTTACAGATTGTCCAATATTTTTTGGCTCTGAATAGATAAGGAAAGGACGAAGGCACGACTGGCCCCCGGGAAAAGTTCGATAACTTTACCAGTTGGCATCATAACGAGGCACTGTATGATTGCATTGGTCTGTCGGAGCGTATGGGGATCTCCCGTTGCTAAAGCTACAGATGCTGCCTGGATGAGGAGGCGGAAGAGTTAGTTCAACACTTTCTCACCGACTAACCGGCTCAGCAAGGACGCAGTCTCAAATAATCAAATATTTTGCCAATTATTCCTCTAGGACCTGGACTGTCATAGGGATGCGACGCTGGCGATACTGATAACTTTTGCAAGAAGCTCCAGCTGGTTCTTGCTAAGTGGAGATCCTGAAGTTCTATAGGGAACAGTGAACATGGACCTAATGGCGAGCTGCTTACTTAACCAACCCCATAGCGCTTCATTCGGGCCGAAAAAATTGCTTACCATTGACAGCTGTTAACGGTGATGGCTCTAGCAATAGTATTATACAGGAAAAATATACAGGCGATGACACCGGCCTATAATCTCCACCAAGTTGTAACTTCTTGTTGTGGTATTTGGTCGTTACCGTTAAACGAAGCCTTTAAAGATGATTGGACAGTGCAGGTATCGGCAAACTTCTAAACTAATTGACGCCCTGACGTCAGGCAGATAAAAGGAAGAACAAATGGACATAAAAAGACATTGTGAGTTAAAATGTGAAATCAATATTTTTAGTCATTTGAAACACCAAATCAAAAGATTATAAATAACACCATATTACCAACGTCCTTTGATTTAATGCTACACGTAAATTCTGTTCTGTATTTACTAGACCCAATTTTTCTAAGAGAGTCAAAAATAGTAAAAGTGTTAGCGGTTTGTGTTCAAATTCCTTTTTTTTTTTGTATTTAATTAATGTATTCCTTCAAAGGTCTTGCTAATATTTCACTACATGCCGCAATAAGTTTGTGTGTGTGTGTAAAGTTTGCTTTTTTAAGCAAGTGGTTCAAAATTTACAATTTTCGCTTTTCTATGAGTGAATTTTTTGTTGTCTGTTGGCCGAAAATTTATGGCGGTTTAGTATTTTTTTTATTGCTCCCATGAATCAATAGCCTGTAGGTTGGCAGGCTTACATATCAAACATGGTGATTTTTTGACAATCGTTTTCATAGCAATTGTCATTTAAACATGTTAAGCAACCATGTGTCAAGTGGATTTAGGTGGGCTTTTTTTGGCACCAAATTCATTCACACTCACATTTATTGTACTACATGCGAGTATTTGTTTATCTTTCTATGGATCTGTCCATATGGTACGGGAATGTGTAAATGCCTTTTCATTTCATATGTCTGCTTGTCTGTCTATTTGTTTGGAACAAGTGTTGGAAAATGCTTTTTGTTTAAGGTGTGAGAAAATTAATAATAAAATTTTAATGAAAAACCTGCATGATTTTTCTTTACATATTTTGTTATTTTTCTATTTTTTCCCTAATATTTCTTTTATTAGCACATATTGTTTAAATTTATCTTGAATTCTTTGGAATTTGATGGAGACCTTAAGTTTTGCTGTTATACAAATAGAGACACAAAAGCCAACACACAACTTAACTTTTTGTTCCGATACAAAGTTTGAGTGAAGAAAAAACAAACAAAATGTTATAAGAATGAACTAAAGATACGCAGCAGAATAAATATATTTTTGCAAAACCCATAAACATGCGTAATGGCAGACTGCGCGTGAGTATCGGAAAATCATTACAGAATATACTCGTATACACACTGCAAAGAAAATTCATAATTTGTTGGGGTATTTTGGGTCGCTTTTTCGTCTCGTATTTGTTTGCAAGTTTAAAGAGGAAACAGTCTTGAGATTTAAGAATTTAAATTGTTGGATAATTTTCATTTGATTTGAGTTTTTATGAGTTTTGTAATTTTCTAAGAAAAATAATTTCTTAACTTACAAAGCAAAAATACTTTTAATAAAATAAATTAAAATTTAAATATTAAAATTTAACGAAATTAAAAAAATGGCGAAAGTTTGTTAAAACTTTATCGTGGTATCATGATTCAGATCATGAATGGGACTTTAAATAGATAAAATATTATTTATAAAGAGGCTTCCAGTTAAGGAAAGTCCATATAGACTGTGCGTTAGAAAGGGGAGAGCAAACTCAATCGGCAAAGCGTATTTTTAAAAGAAAGAAAATTTCTTGATATGCGATAACGCCAAACCACACCAAGTTCGCTAGGTGGCAAGTATTTACAAAAAATGTATGTGTGGTACGGATTTTCGGCCGTCCGATTCATTACACTGTACTTTTCGAAAACAACATTGCGTTACAGCTACATAACAACAGATTTATTTTAGTACGAATTAATAGATATCGCCGTAAACGATTATCGCTTTTAGTAGTACCTACTTTTAGTAGTAGCTACGGACCCCACAACTCACAATATTATGGACGTTTTGCCTTTACGACTTTAGGGTGTGTTTACTTGTCGCCAAAGTCACTGAACTGTCCACAAATATCATACAATTCAACACCGCTATGCTAGTCAACAAAGCCCAGGCAATCGGTAGCATTCAGCCAGGTCTAAGCGGCAGATTCATTTAAAATTTCATCTAATTTCGTTTCCATTTAATTTTAATATAAATTACAGCATAACAAGGGCTTTTATAGGAGCAAATATTGCGTAGGCGAAAATTAGGTAATTCGACAAGTTGACTGAATAGCGTGTTGTCCAATTTGCTATTTATAAGCAATGTATTCAACGAGGTATTTACATTTGTGCATAATAATTTTGTTATGAAGAATCTGATGAATCACTGTCATATGTCTTTTTCCCATTACAAGAAATAGTTTTATCAAATAATAATGCGAATTGCTAGCCACTTATTGTATCCAGCTAATTACCAGATCCACTGCCTGGTAACATAAAAAACGTATTTTAATAAAATAATTATCTGCAATATATGTATATTATCACTATCATTTAGAAAATTGCTTTTTACTTTCTCACTTATAAAAATATGTACGATGAGAGTTTTTTAGAAAGTACTGAAAATAATTCAACACAATACTTCACACGCACTCTGCTCACTTTGAATAAAATAATAATTCTATCTGTTTTCTTATGCCACTATCAAAATAAACAGGTTTGTTATACCGTTAAAGCTCTACACGACCGGATTTCTGTAAAAACGCAACCCTGATAAAATGAAAAGCTTTTAGAAAATGCTCAAAAGATGGTGAGAGCCTGTAAAATTTCCAATCGTATTTTTATCAGATTCCTAACATAGAGTTTTTACACTAATTTGATTTGATTTATTGACAAATTCTTTTACTCAATCTAATAGTGTGTCTGTTCCAGATTCCAGGCCGAGTAAAAACTGATGTTTTCCCCCCAGGATATTGGTAATTTTTGAATGGGTTTACTGCATTCCGCCCAAGTGCTTGGATTTCCGACAGTATTAACCAATAAAAAATAAATTATTTTATTTACTCACTTGTTGAACTTTACATTTCACAAAGTTTTCGTTGTTTTTTAATTCCTTTCGATTTTCTAAAATCCCACTAAACTTAAGCAAAAACAAAAATCAAAAAATAACTAAAATTAATCCCGTTTATTTATTTATAAGCAGCAGCAAAAAAGAGAATATCCTGTGCAATTATAAATTTTAAACTGTCAGTTTCAATTTATATGCCTGTGGCGGTATTTTCTTCCACTGCATTTTAATTCGTTTTGTACAAATGAAACAAGGACGGATCCAAAACATAGAACAAAATAAACAAATAGTTTTGACTTATGACACTTTGACATGTTCACATATTCCCTTAATATTTTAATGTTGTAATTAGCAATTATATTTTTAGGTACAAAAAAAGTTTATCTGGTAATTTGGAACGAATTCGAAGGTTCTTAATATTCGAAATACATATTTGGTTAGTTGAACAATGGAAAGGGTGTAGTAGATGTTTTAAACTATTTAAAGACGTTTTTAAAATAAGAGCACTGCTGAAATGAAATAAAACAATATTTGTGTGAGGTATTCAAGTATATGTATGTGGTGACTCAGCAAGAGTTACGATATTTAAAAATTGAGTAGCATAAATGAAGCTGAGTTTTAGCGATTGCCTGGGTTTATGTGGGCAAAGAGCAGACCGGTCGATTGGGTCTTACTGACATAGAATTACGACATTAGAAACCAGAAAATGGAATCAAACCACGCGCCACGCGTTTGCGTTACTTTCTGAAGAGATAACAATTAAATCGTTCACTGTGTAAGACTTACGGCCGTCCCCCTGAGATCACATCTCGTCCACGCCTATATCTTTCATTTCAAATCAAAAGAAATTCGTTATTATTCATCTACAACGCTCGTCGTTGACGGTAATGGTGCCACCAATGTTTATTACCAAAAGGTAGGGATCAATAAAGTCGACAAAATCTTTTTGTGGATAGATTTCTTCCGCCAGGCTCTTGGTCTAAAATTGGAAGAAAGGGGGACTTTTGACGGTCCACCTGTAGATAAACACTGGTACCACGAATACCTATAGCCCTAGGATTTAAGTTCAGCACTGGTTTTTGGTGGTGCTCCTTCAGGAGTGCAAATCATATTTTAACGCTCCTAAGCTCTCTCAGTGATCAGTTTGTTCTTGTAGAAGTTTGGATACGAATGTAGTCTACATTCGTCCTAGCGCTAAATTTGCCAAAAATCCATGTTCTTATGCACGGTGAATAATGAACTGTTTTGGAGTCACGTGCACACTTTCACTGACAACGCCGATGTCCTCGGACGCTGTGGACTTCCATTGTTTGCTGAACTTTAATTTGGCCATCAAACTTTGCATGGTCGACTATAAAGGGTTATCGTATCTGCCGAAAACGTTGGAAAATAAGATTTAGTATGTGGACTTGCTGCCCAATCATGTAACTCACCACGGTGAATTTACGTCTGTGCCTGACTAATAAAAAGTAGATCATGTACATCGTCCAGCTCTTACTGGAAAAGTGCTCAAATTAATAATTTGGCCGTTAGCTGGCAGGCACAAGTGTACGGATTACCGTAACTGAGTGTACTGTCAAAAGTTTTGACTTATAGCTCCCCGTGGTGGCAGGTCCTACCAGGTTCCTGACCTCGCTCTTATAAAAATGCGTAATCAACGGTAGAACAGCATTTAAGAGGGTTGGTCCCTAGTATGCAAACACTCTAAAGGAACTTCAAGGCAGAAAGCCGGAAGGAATGAACAAGAACGCCACGCGAGGTATGGACGGAAAATCTCTAAAGATATTTCTACGGATAGTGAGATTCTCCACCTCTATTTGCCAATGTTGTCGCGTGTTTATTTGCCAAAGCAGGAGGATAGAAAGGAGAAAGAAGGAAGAGGCTGAGCCGGTAGCGAACATGGGATACCTAAGCCTTAGTCAAATTATAAGAGACTTTGTGATGAGGAAGAAGTCGACGGTCTGAAATCACTGCAGCAAAGAGTAAAGCTAGTTAGCAAGAGACTCAATGAAAGCAAGGCAGTCGTAAATTACAAATCGGTTGCCTTAAATCAATTCGGGGTAAGAAGCGGGTCGAGAAGCGACCTATAAAGTAAGTCTGCAACGATAGCCGCCTACATCAATAATATAATTATAGTAATAACTTTGATGACAACCGGTAGACGGATAAGAACATAATCTGCAGAAAATCATGAAATACTCTTCAAAACAAAACTTTTTAGCGAAATATTAAGTAACAAAAACGTATTATAAATTCACTTAGTTACATGCATAGGATTCCGATGACAAAAACCATCAAATGTGCGAGAAAAACCTTGAAAATATACGAGGGTGCGAAAATCAAAAATCACAAACAATAGACCGTTTGAAAGCAAAACAGGTGGACTTATGACTTTCATTAAAGTCTAAAAAAAAAGGAAGATAGGAAGTGAACAGAGATAGTCTAGTAAAATAAAAATACATAATTCAGACTTCAACTATGTTTGCATAGAACTGTGTAGATTTATTTATCTCCAGTTCCCTGTACGATAAACTAAAGAAGTGAATAAATGAATGATGGTTTTGTGTTGAATGAACACACACACATGAGCGAAGTAAATATTCATACATAAAACTCTATTGTAAATTTTTGCACACTGGAATAATTGTATGAGTGTCAGAGTGTATGTTTGGCAGACTACGTACGTTGTACGTAAATGAATGTCAACACAAAGTGTTAAATACTCGTAGTTAACATACCAAGATTCTTTTTGTTTTTCAATCACTTTCTATGAATGTGATTGTTAAGAGTGATAAATGCACCACAAAATACACAAACCAACAACCAAACAAATATTCATGCACAACAGAATGACATTTTAAAAGGCTAAAACATAATAGTGATGACTGTTAGATGATGATGTTGAATATGATGTATCTTGGATTCAAAAAAAAAAAAATATAAAATTGATCAAAATAAATTGCTGCAATGAACAATCTTCAAAAGGGGTTTATTTTATTATTTCTCGGTAAGAGAACTAACTAAATTAGAAATTCACAAACTTCATATTACAAACAAGAATATAATTGATTCCTGATAGCTGCGAACGGTGATAAAAGACTTCGGAGTTTCCAAGTATCACATCTCTAAACTTATATTTCTGAGTGATTTTTCAACCGGAATTGTCCCCCAGGGTTTGTCTTTTCAGTGATTTTAGCTCCTTAGTGTACTGCTATTTCGGGGACGTGGCAGTACCCGTCTCTAGGGCTTATAAGGGGCGAGAAACTTGAAGGGAAGGTTCGACCAGTAAGTTAAAGACTAACACCGCGTAACAAGTAGCCCGTCAAGCGATAAGTTTCGGACTGGTTTCGATAAGACCTTTTTGGAGGTGGTAGCGACTGTGGTTTAGAAACAAATCGCCGGCTGTGGAGCATGAAGAGCCTTGTGATTTCTTAACCACTATAACGCATCGGCTCACACACCAAATTCTGTTCGCGAATATTTGACGAAAAACAAGGTGTTTACCATACCTGTTCATCTTTCATGGTTTCGCGCGATATTCTTAACCCTAAGACCCAAGCAACCAATGGTTCTAAAGCCACTAAGGCCATGAAGGAGAACTCGCAGTTGGCAATACCAAAACTTGCGCATGGGAATTGTTTTAACGATTCGAGAAATCGTTTAACGAAATTATAGTAGTTTTATGATTTAATGTGCGCGACTACCCAGCCCATGTTAGACTGGGCGCCGTGTCACATGTAACAGTCGCAAATGAGCAAGCCAACGGTCTACCAATTTAGACCAGATGGAGATGGGCTTAAGTAACGCACAGCCGTATAAGACCACGAATATCGAACTGTAAAGCTGGGCACTATTTACTGAAAACATGGAAGCGCATAATTCCAGATCCTATGGGTAGACTAAAATGTGAATAAAGATAAAGGTTGCTGATACTGAACAAATCTGAAATTAGTAAGATGGTGAATGTACTCGTGCTTACGAGTACATCTGTGTATAGCACAGTGTAAGGATAGTGATGAGTGCTGCGCGTGGAAGGAGGATGTCGAAACGATAAAACACTTTCCACACTATTGCCCGGCTTTCATTCAGTTAATGACCAGATATTTCGTGGCCGACACTTTACTGAACATTCGACAGGCATTGACTGGCAACTATTCAGAGGGTTTGTTCGGAGAACCGTGTTCCTATGGGGGTGGAGATTTTCCGAAATGGAGTGCGGACAACGGGCCAAAGTACTGGCCTTGGTGTATGCCTACGGGCAATGGACCCTCAACCTAACTTAATTACAAATATTTTCTTCCTTAACAGAACACATTTTGACAGCTACTTAAAGTGTGAATATGTGGGTATTTGTTTGGAAGAACATAAAGGCACTTTCCAAGTAAAACACTTTGCTGGAGAAATAAAAGTAAATAAGAACGCAATTAATTTTACTTACCACTGGGGCAATGAAGTTGTTGATACTCTCCTGCAACCAGTTGAATCTTGAACATAATTTAATCCGACTCTGTAGTTGGATACAAATGTGCCCAGTTGCTGTACAATGGAATTTTGAATATGACCATGTGATAACTGTGGCTGCTGATGAATTTCACAGTTTTTGATTTTATGATGTTCTTTATATTCAAATGGCAACGACGATACAGATGACGATGAAGAAGAATTATTAGCCGTAGAAGACGAAGAGGAAGAACATAAGGGAAATGAGTCCACATGTTCTTGTTTTATTTTGAGTGGCATGTCTGTTGGTTTTGTTGACTCGTGTTTGACTGTGTTTGTTGTTTGTTGTTATGCTGCAGAAGTTTTATGGAACTTATTGTATTTCACATTGTCAACAACATCATTGTTGTCTTCGTTGTCATCATCATCATTGCTATCAACATCATGGTCTCCATCAGTGTCATTGGTTTTATTGAAAAGTTTATGATGCTTCTTGTTTGTTACTCTTGTTGTGCGCTCCTCTATATGAGTTTTGTTTAGAATTTGTTTGTTACTCTGATTGTTTGCATTTGAGGCCACACTGGTATTGTTGTCATTTAAAACTGTACTCCTTTTATTATTTCCGTTGTTGTTAGAGTGATTATTGGTATCGTCACAACAATCACTGACATTATTTCCAGCATCAACTTTGTCACTGCCATTATCAGTTGGATTTGAGGCATAACAACTACTTGCAACACTTTGTTGTTTATTATCCACATCAGCAAAAACATCATCATCAATATCATCGTTATCATCACATGTTGTTGACATTGTGGCCTCTTTAGAATTCATCACTTTGAAATAATCACAGCCATTATCATACATTTGTAGTTTTTCGCTTTCATTGCACTCATCATTTGTCAGCAGGGTTGTTAGTGATATTTTATTGACCTTGTCAGTGCCACTAGACTCAAACAGTTTTTGTTTAGATTTTTTTATAAATGTTTTAAAACATTTGGATTTTTTTAAGACTACGGGCAATAACTTTCGTTTGGACATTGTTGGGCTAAAGTATTCACTAAGTTTACGCGATTGTTAATTGTTACACAGTGTTGTAGTAGGATCTGTAATAAAAGAAGATGTGATTAAAGTATAAAGAACATAGTACGGGACTCGATAAGGAAAATATTGGGTTTTTATTTATTGATTAGGACTACTTTTTCTTCTTGGCTGTTTTTTTATCTTTGCAGTAAAAAGTTTGTCTCAGCAGGAGAGCTCTATTTCATTTAAAAGTAAAACATTTGTTTTTCAAGCGAGCTGTGCTATTTTTCTTGCATTGTAAAGTATCGTAATGTCGGACAGCCAGGCAGCCCTCAAGCCTTTATTATTGTATGAAGTGTGGTCAGGGGTTGTCATGGTCTACATTAATCCTCTAAATCAACTTGTCACCCGCAATAAAATTACATTATACTGGGTATCTCATCAGGATAGCCATGCGGGGAATGAACTCATTTGACTGCTTAGCAAACAGGGGAGTCCAACGTGTCTTCATAGGACCAAAACCTATTTGTGGAATACATAGTAAATATACTACTGAAAAACCTGGTTTCTGGGATGAGTAGCGATTTGCTTATCACTGGAGCGCTACAGTCGGCCTCAAGCAAGCAAGCCTTGGCGAAAATGACAAAGGATTTTGATGTTAGAAAACAATGAGCTCAGGATAATTACGGTGGGTTTTACTGTGCACTGTACGTTCTTCGACCTGAACAATTAGAAATCTATGCATGTGCTTCCGCAGAATAAAATTACTTCGCATCGACTCCAGAACATGCATATGGTCTCTTACCGAATAAGGTAATTGGCTGTATTCGTAGTCTAAATCAGTTCCACGGAAGAGAAAGTTTGGTCAAAAGATCGTGTGGGTCCTAGTGCATAGGACCTAGATATTAATAATAATAATAGAGTATGAAATAAAATACCCCGCATGTGATCGCTGCGGCTCTTTTTTCGTAAAATATTCGAGGGCTTTTTGACAAAGATGTGGCTCTATGTCACTGGGCTCAGGAACTCATTCTTGTTTATTCGCATGGATCCAAGATTTCACAATATTCCAAAGATTAAATTGCACAGCGTTAAATCGCATGACCAGTTAACAGTTGATCCCCGGTTTAATGGCAGGTGGCACCGTTCTCAATTTAAATGTGGTCCAGATCTATGATTCACATGAGGCCGCGAGACTTCCATTATCATATTCCTATTCACAGTTACTGCAATTCCTGTCTCATTTTCAAAACAAGAATTGGCACCGCTTTACATATTCTGACTTGAGCTTCCAGTAAGCTGAAACTTATACGACTGAAGGCGAGTGGAGGTCTGTTGTCAAAATTTGCAGCATAGTGCTTTGTGAAATATAAAGTTGTTAGTAAGGATGCCGAATTGAAGTTTGCGTTCTATCTCTGTGTTTGAAGATATAATGATTTCAAGAGACCGAGAGATACGTCGAAGCCAAGGAATCTTACTATCCATAATCGACCCAGTTTCTTCAAATTTGTTGACCACTCTTTGCATATTAAAAGCACTTTCTCGACATTCCGCAAAGTTCGCAAGCCGTGGAGATAACGGTACCGAAGACTTGAATGCTACTGAAAGAAGAGTACCTTAACAGTCTGGTCAGTGATAAAAAGACTGGTACGAGAACTCATTTGGGGAGTAATTAAGTCCTAAGAAGAGTAGGTTAAGGTTTGATGTGTTTTTGCACTGCACCACAGGAATTAAACAATACAATGTCAATTATGTGGTGAAAAGCAAATAGCTTCTAAAGTATTAATTAGTCAAATAAAGTTTAACATTTTCAAGGAACTTGACCAAATAACATATTCTAGCAATAACTTGGTTTACAAGGACTTCAATAGGAAGTTTTTTGCTTAATTTCCATTAATAATTTTTAATTTAAACGATTTCAGATTATTTCAAAACTCGATGTCAAAATAAAACAATATCTCGAATACTTTTAATTTGTGCAGCATTTTGAAGGATACTACACATTTCGTATGACTCTTTGTTAAACATGTCACATGCACGAAAATCAATTTTCACTTCAATTGTTTCTCTAAAAATCAAATAGTAGCAATTAATGGTTTTACTAATGTACGACAAGGAGCACTCCTTGCTCCGACAATCAGTGTATTTTTGCCACAATTTTTAAACTGTCGTAGAAGAATTACTAGATTTCGTTTTCGTTTTATTTTTGTTCTGTATTAAGAAAAATGCTTTGTCAAAAATTCCATCTAAAAGCGTTTGGAGTGCAATAAGATGAAATTACTTTTAATTTGTAGTTATTTGGTTGTGTTGCTGATGTTGCATTAGTCGACAAAATAATGTCTTCTTATGATGGGTTTTGTCTTGTGAAAATGTGTTTCGTGGGTCTAGAATTTTATTTGTACAGTCAGTTGAAGCTGGCCAGTAATTGAGAAATAGCGCATAATGTTTAGTTTTGGTGCTAAACCGAAGTGTGGGGGGGAAATGTGTTCAGGCACCAACAAGAAACAAAAAATCGAAAATCCCTCTGAACATTAGTAATTGATTGTTGTAAGGATTCACCTTCAAATAATTTTTTTGGCATATTATTTCAATTTTGAAATACACGTTATATTCATCTCAAAATTTATCAGAGCGCTTAACTAAATTGTGGCTTTTTGTCAGCTTTGAACACCTACAAAATTAACAGGTGTTGCAAAGCGACCAGTGAAGTAGTATATTTATTTGATCCCCTTTACATCATGCCTGATATGTGTTTGGAGTCTCTACCTTTACTTTTTCTTCTACGTTTGTCAGGGTCGATTTTAATGCAAGTAACATCCAATGTTGTGTGCTTCTCATAGCTGCATTACAGAGTACGTTGCTTCATCTGTAGTTACGGATGGTGAAGATATTAAGGAATCTGGATGTTCGTTGGACTAAATACATTTTTCAGTTCGTCAAAGAAGCATTCAAAAGGAGTGAACCTCCTTTATATATATCCCACTGAAAATTGAATACAACTCTTATGTAAGGTTGGTCTTTCAAAGTATATTTTGAAACTTCTCGGCCGCGAGCAGGAGGGTGCAAAATGCTTATCGGTAATAGTAGGTTATCCAACTCTCTTGGCTCCGATTCCGATTGAAGTCGCTAAGCGAACATAGAGTGATATTGTCAATGATTTGAGACGAAGAATCAAATACATAGTTGAATGACGGCTTAAAAGTTGCTCAAAAGATATTGTATATTCTTTTGTTAGTCCCGAATTTGACTGTCTTTACTATATAAGATTGGGTATTTTTTCTTAAAGATTCCTATAGCCCAAATTATGAACTCGCTCCTCGTAGCCTCATAAGGTTTTCATTTTCTAAATTTATAGCTTGTAGTTCTCTACATTTAATTGCCAGAATATTTGCTGATTCAATAATATCCCATTGCCACCAGGCACTCAGACGACGAGCAGTCTACCATGTTTCAAGTAATCGCTTTGTTTGGTGCCAATATCGACCTTGATCTTACTTTTTCAGGCGCTATTAAATTGATAGTCAGTTCACTATCAACAAATGTTGACCTTATAGCTTCACTGAAACATCTTACTTCGTGATTACACGTACATTCGCCTACAGGGTAATTTCGATCTGTGGTTTCCCTACAAAGACTCCATATTCATATTCTATATTATACCCTAAGGCCACAAGAATATTATTGGACCGCAAAACAGCAATTGGCTACCATGCCACCAGAGAGTATTTGGTAAACTACACTACGCTGCAGTTAGACTTTGATAGAGTGTTCAGAGTACTAATCCCCTCCAGGAGGGAGTGGTGCGGTGGTAGTCTCGTGGAGAACTATAACGTCAGGATATACACGGACGGTTCTAAGATGTACAGCGGTGTAGGCTCTGGCGTCTTTTCTAGTGATCTTGAGATAG
The DNA here is from genome assembly GCA_963932375.1 of Phania funesta. NCBI lineage: Eukaryota > Metazoa > Arthropoda > Insecta > Diptera > Tachinidae > Phania > Phania funesta. Next base: position 91,205,968 of record OZ010653.1, on the reverse strand, counting down.
GCATCTCATATCGTCTTCCGGATAATTGCAGCGTATTTCAAGCGGAAATACTTGCTATTATGAAGGCATGCAGGATTTTATACGACAGAAATATACGTGGGAATATCGGTATTTTCGTCGACAGTCAGGCGGCGCTTCTGTCACTCAGATCGTACAAAACTACGTCTCTGTTAGTCAGTCGATGTAGGAAAGAGTTGTCAATGCTAGGGAGCCTGGCAAATGTTACCTTGGTTTGGGTCCCTGCGCATAGGGACCACTTTGGTAATGAACAAGCAGATAAACTAGCCAAAGGAGAATCCGCTCTAAATACTCCCAATGTGGAATCAGTCGCAATTCCCTTGAGAAATATTAAGAGCGGCATCTTCAGACACTTGCTTAAGGAGGTTGATAATAGGTGGCGGAGACTGAGAACATGTAGGGTCTCTAAATTGATGTGGCCCTCTTTTGATTTTAGGCGCACTATAAAACTGATAGGTCGTGATCGGACGCCCCTATAATGACCACTGTCGCAGTTGTAAGGATATAGAGAAAGAGGAGACGGTTTTTCAACTTCTCTGCGAATGCCCTGCGCTGGCTGTTAGGAGACAAAAATTTCTTGGAGACTACATACTGGAGGATCTCAGTGAGATATCTAGGTGCCGTTTCAACGATATTTTAAGATATCTCACGGCTACGGGATGGATCTAGCTCCCTAGTCTTAGTGCGAGCATAGGCTCTAAGACACCATTTACCTGGCGAGTGGTATGGTCTTGTCTTGACAGCCTGCGTGCAGCAGGCTACCATGATAACCAACCAACCAACCATTTGGTAATGAAGGAGCAAACACGGTGGCAATCAAAGCAGAGGATTACAGAAAATTAGTTAAGACAACGCTAAGACTTTTAAGGTTGCTGGGACTGCCCTAACAAATTGAGCATATATGACGCATTGCAGGACAATTAAATGGCGGCAAAAATTACTAAAACCCTGCGGGGTGATTTAGCGCGAAAATTTTGTTAAAAGCTGCTTCGAATACGAAAAGCAGGCATTAACATCTGCAGGGGCATCGAAATCATAGAATAATATCTGTGCCACTGTTTTGCTTGAATTATAAGTCTGAGGGCAAGAGCCTAACAACTGGCTCCTCTTCTAAACCTACCCTAATCTAATTTAAGAGCCATTCATGTATCCGAAGATTCCTGCGCGCCGAGGTTCCTTTGGATTAAGCGTGTCTGCCCGGTATCAGTGTAGCGCGATTAGCTGATACCTCTTTCTCAGCTATTTTGTCAGACATTTCAGCTATTATTGCTACCATCTTTTAAAGGGTTGATTTCTGACTTCATGCTCAAAAGTTGAATTCGTAAAGTTTATTATTTTAATAAGTTATTAAGCGGGCACGGGTACAGCTTCAGTTTTCTAGGTAGGAGGACAGGACGGTGCAATTTTGTCATCCTTAATAAAATAATGTTTGGATGGAAGGTAATATTTTAACCAACCTCATTAGCACCCAACGAATTGTCCACTGCAGCTTTTTGGAATTCATAATCAAGTAATAAAGCAAGCAAATTTAACATCTTTCCATAATCCTTAACGCTACAACAAATTGTTTATTCAAAAATCGTATATAAAATGCCTGTATTTCTCATATTTAATACAAAAACTCTACATGACAAATGGCCTTCTCACTTGTAAGTAATTACTTTCAATTAAGCTTTCCGCCAAACTTATTGCGCAGGCGTCGTTTGCATACGGATGGTAAGAAAAAATCAACCGCCTTTTCTTCATTTGTTTGGCGTTGACATTGACATAGCGAGCTTTCGCACTATACTTTAGAATCTACTAGTCAAACGGGCTGGCAGAGATAGTCAGCTAGCCTGTCAGCTGAACGTGCAAATAACAACTAGCCAATAGCTGTTCTTAACAAGAAGGCAGTTTGATTTTGTTGTATTCTTTGTAACAGCTCCAAATAAAGATACCAGGTTTCTAATGGTTTTATGTAACGACAATGTCTTTGAGATATATTTGACTGTCAGAGCCTAGTGGGTGATATGTAATTTGGTTTAAAGACTGGCTAATTTATTTCAAATTCTTTACCCAACTCTTGTTAGGTACACAAGTTTCGGCTTGGCCGGCGAAAAACTTTCTTACTTTTTCAGTTCAACATGCCTGTGTACGATCCTCCTCTAGTGACCAATGGCCAAAAACATAATGGTCATTATTTTGATGTATATTTGTGCTGTGTAGATCATACGTAGTTTATGTATGTATGATGTTGCATGGCAAAAAAAAAAACATATGTATGCTGCATGCTAACACAGCCATTCGTTGCAAATGATGAACGAATGAATGTACGAATCAAATTGAAGGTATGTCAGTTATTAATGTTGCACATTTTGCAGCTTAAATGTTTAATTCAAAAGGTTGACAGATGTGCGTAATTTATTTGCATCTTCTTGTTTCCTTTTCTTATTTTCGACTCTGCAAGTTTTTCCTCTCTTTTCTTGCAGCCTTTCAATTCAATTTATGCTTTATATTCGCTTCCTTTTAACAAATAAACAAAACAAAACAAAAAAAAAGGAATAAGACATTCATAACTCTAAAGTGATCTTGCTGGCTGTTTTTTTTTTTTTTTTGTAATAAAAGCCAAGTTTTTTTACAGAGTTGAGTCTACAAATGGTGTTTGCTCGATTGTAGTTGTTGAAAAATGGTTTGGAAGAAAATATGATGAGGCTATCACGCATTTCATGATGGCGGCCGCAGATAAGCACCTTAGTGTTACAATAATAATAAATGATATTTATCCGGTATATGAATTAAAGGTTTAGTGTTCTCATAACAACAAAATCAGAGAACGAGAGAGCACATAATGAAGGCAGAGGAAAAGTAGGTATCAAAAGATTTCCTCAGACAATGATATATGACAATATTTTTATGTATTTATACTGGCGAAATATTTATGATCATGTTATGGAAAGTGTGAGAATGCAACAATTTATAACCATTAATGACAAATGTTTTTGACAAAGTTTTAAGTCGGCTTAGAATGCTGGGATTGTGGAGTGATGTTTTGGCATACTTATTTTTATTGACTTCAAGGAAAATGTACTCGAATGACCGCCAGTATGAAGGTGCCAACATATAATTATTTAACTTAAAATAATCATAAGGTAATAATTAATTATTTAATTTTATTTTGAGAACTTTATATTTTACATATTATGGTCTTTAAAAAAGCGATTTTTCGACAAGTGTTAGCAACACTGTTTTCACTGTCAGCCATTTGGATAGCTGTCACCTAAACCACATGTGTTAGGTTCGATTATAATTCAGTTATGCCATAAGAAATGAAAATACCCATAGAGATCTAGAATTTGTTTCAGGAAGAAGTAAAACATACTCGTGCAAATACATACAGAAACTAGTGGTCCATACCAACAGTAATATTTATTAAGTAAATTGTTAGGTAAAAGATTTGAATACTTATCGTAATTTTCTTTAAAGTAAGATTCAATACAATAAAATTAAAGCCTGTGAAAAAATTATGCAAAGACTAGAATTCTTAGCTATAAATAAAGCAGCTCTGGAATCATAAAATTTTTTGCACCACTACTACAACCTGGTTGTGCGAGCCATACACGTTGCAACTGGCTGTGCAACTGGTTGAAAATGAACTGGTTAGCCATTCTTTTCATATGTTAGAATTTTGTAAACCATTTTCTAACTTTATTAAAACTTTTTTTTATTGTAATGCCAAAATGAAATCATTGTTCTTTCTCGGAAAACTTCAATCTTTCTTAATAAAATTATTCACTGTTATTTTTTAACACGATCGTTCATTTTATTAAAACTATAGCTGTTCTGGACCTTTTTTTAATTTAATTTATGAAAATTGTTCAAGCTTGAAGGTCTTTTTTTAAAAAATATATTTTTATTATTCTATATTTCGCTACTCCATTCTGCATCCTCCATTGTGTAGGAGTAGCGAAATATCGAAAAATAAAAATATAATTTTTTAAAAAAGACTTTCAAGCTTGAACAATTTTAATAAATTTGATCATTAATTTTTTTTTTTTTGAAAACAACTTGATCAAAATGACCTGCTGAAACAAATGACCAAATCATGTCTCTTTCTTGCTCTAAACTTCAAAATTTTGGGCTTCTACTTTCCAGAATTTTTACTTCCTTAAAAATTACATATGGAAAGTTTTTGAAGCAGGTTCCTATTTAGAATAGTGAAGTTTTAATAAAAATAAAAGAAAGTCGGAATCTAGTTTTGGCAATCATGATTTATTTGCCGTTAAAGCTCTGCAAGCTTTCTATAATTCGAAGTTGTTTTTGAGAATCCAGGTCTTAAATCCCGAAGGCTCCATACTTTCTCCCTCACTATTTCTTTCCATACTAAACTTCCAGTCCTATTATTTTTTTCATTCAGTAATAGACGATCTCTGATTGGTGTCGTGCAAACAGGGTTAAAATTAATACACATAAGATCCAATGTCGGTTGCTTATTTACAGATGCACGACACATGATGCAAACATCATCATCTTATCGGCAATGTAAGTGTCAAGCAATCAGAAGCTCTTAGTGTTCTCGGAATTAAAATACAGTGCGATGTTGGATGGAACGAAAAATGAAATACAACTCACATGTATGGGTCGGTGAATTAAAGTCTATTTTGGAGCACTTAGATCGCGCACAAGAATCGGTGTCAGTAACAAACGCTATTGACTCACAGAAAAATGGATGCAATGTAGCTACTAAGGTGGAATGTGCTCAAATGAAATGAGGAAACATGCGTATAACACTTTTCTCATTTAGGTTTTAATCGTTCGCACAGGGAAAACTTGTTCCTTAACCGCACTGTTTGAAAGTGGAATAAATCCCCTGCAAATGTGTTTTCTACCTTTTTTACTCGATCTAACACAATGCATAGCATGAGTACGGGTCATACCCTAAGTGCTGCTCAAGCAATGTCGTGAGATTTAAAAGCAAGGACTTAAAAACAATTTGTTTGCCAACTGATACATTAACCTCGTTTTAAAAAGATATTTAGAATTTATATTTTCAAATAAGGCCACATTTAAGCCCATTCAGGGAAGAATGTATATTTTAGCGAAAATATAATAAACGGTGATTCTGAATCGTTTTAGATACGGGAAATAACTAATTTTCCGGCGCCTGAAAAATTGAAGCTCGTATAGGATATTAAGAAGATAATTAGAATTATTCTACTCCATAAAAGAATAATAAAAGGCGTAAATATTATAAGGCCGATTACATTTTTTAAACATTGAGTCCTTTTACACTTGAGATCAGCTGTTGCTGCTTGGACATTTAACACTTCTGTACCTGCATGCATTTGGTGTCCCTTTTATATGCCATCACAGCGAATAAAGGGTGTTTTTTTAACGGAATAAAACGCAGATAAATTGATTGACATCAGAGAAGTGGGCTTTTTGCGAAAAATAATTTTCCTTAATTTTTATTTGAGTATAACTTCTGGTATGGGTCTGAACATAAAGTTCGCGTTTCTGATTTGTGAGTCGGCGGAATTATAAAATCGCTGTTGTATCGATATATGCACCCAGAAGCTCTAATAAGTGATTGAAAATTGTATCAGTCCCATTGAATTTAATCGAAGCTAGTCGCAATAAAAAAATTATTCTGTATTCTATTAAATTATAAAGGAAACAACCTGCCCTACTTCAACTAACCGCGACGAAAAGTAGCTGGAATGAGAAGAAGAGGAACTATAAAAAAATGAATTAATTTCGTATTTAAGCAGAAAAATAACACTTAATATGCACAAATATTTAATTCATTTCACTCAGCCATGAATGACTTTGATGTTGATTCGTAGCAAATGCCAAACGTTGTTGTTATGGCTGTTAATGATGACGAAGTCCTCGTGTTGATTTGACTTTTACTGCTAAGTTAGCGTTCGAGAGATGCTATTCATAATAAAAATGTGGCACATTTTATTTTAATTTCAAAACATTTTTTATACGAAATTTTTTTATTTTATTTATTTAATTTCTTTTTCCATTTTAAGAAACAAGGGAAAAAGTGCAATTTCCACGAAAAATTAAAATACAACATCGTACCCGTTTTTGGCCCATCAGATCCTTTAATCAACATCTAAAGGTAATGATGATAATATTGAGAGTGTGAATGGCAATGTTTGTGTTGTCTACGCTGCAAATGACGAAAGCGATTGAGATGATGATGTGAATGGACGGATGTCTGTTGAAAGGCAGAGGCAAAACTAACACTAACAGAAGTATAAAAAGTAATAAATACATAGTTGAAAAAGAAGCAGAATGAGATGTTGAAATACAAAAAAGAGGTCCTTTTCAAACATCATTTTACTTAAGCATCATATTTTGTACTTGAAAAACGTAATTACTTTAGAAAATAATCGTTAAAAGTAATGGTCTGTATCAAATATATTAAAATTATACTCTCATACGAAAAGCGAATAGACTGCACACTTATACACAAGCAGGACAACGTATTTGAAGAGAGAATATATGAAAATAATGTAAAGTTAAAATATATTATAATAAAAATAAAATAACGTCTATATACTCGCACTGCCAGATATTCAAGGGACTGGCGAAAGAACAAATCAAATGGTATGAGTGCACTGTTGGCCCACTGAAGACAAGAGTCCAAATAAAACAGTTTTTAATAAAGTTTAAATATATAAAAATGAGATGCGCAAACTTGGGTGCTGAGTAGAATAAATTTATGAGAGATGTAATAAAAATTTCGAAACTTAAATTCAGCCTTTTAAAAAAAGATTATGGAAATGTAGTCGTGATATGCCGATGATGACGATTTTGGGTGAGAAAAGCCCTGATCTTATTAATGCTGAAATTTCATTTACATCCAAAGTTAAAAGATTCTACATCAAAATTGCTATTAGTATTGCTATGAAGCTTGTAATAGCTGCAATCATATTTTTTTTAAAAGCACGCTAATAGCAAATTTTAAATTATGAAATTTTACTTCTGAAGATCGGTAGCAAACACAAAATATTTACGATATTGCTTTTGCTGTTTTACTGCTGTTGGAAAAATAGTAGAGAAGCACTAACTGTTTGTTATCATCTCTCTGTCTCTTGCTATTTCTTCACTTGTACATGAGCATTTTATCCTGAATGGAATTTTTTAACGCACTTAAGTACCTGGAAAGAAAACTAAAGTATAAGCAAAAATTGCAATGGAATTCCCGGTACTTATATGTATATAAAAGTACTCTAATAGTGCAAAGTGTAGTTGCTGTATAGTGCTATCAATGTGATTGCTATCGTATTTGATGCTGGCTCTGAAAACAGCTCCATATTATTTTCAAAACTTGCAGTTTTTGAAAGTTTTTAATCAAATAATTAGTTATTTGTACATTTGGACTTTTGATTCTGCTGACTCTTCTTTAGTTCTAAATTTCGAAATTTCGAATACACTTTAATAAATAATAATATTAAGTAATTTAATTTTTAGGCATAAATTCGTCTTCTTTATTCACAAAGGAAATTTATTTGATATGATTACTTTGAATACAGTAAAAGGTAAAATTCGATTAGACAACTAGCGCAATGGAATGCATTTTCCGAATAGAGAATAAAGAAAACGACTTATGGCTAAAAATGTATTTACTTAATATTAATAATTGTAGCTCGAGAAAGTTAAGTCGAACAATAAATTTAAATAATATTATGAGATTTCAGGTTGAATATAGGTCAGTTTTAGCGAAATTCGAAATTTAGTTTGTGCGGTTTTCGCATATTTCACAGTGAATTCGAATTTTCGAACATAACCCGAAGTTTATGATTTGGAAATTTTTTATAAATATTGTGATTATAATAAAATATTGAAGCAGAAATTTTCTTGCTACCAAAATTTTTAAATTAATTTCGAATATTCGAACATAATAAAAATGATAAGTTTTGTAGCTATATTAAAAAAAAAACAATTATTTCTTGAGTTTAAGCTTTCGAATTGTTATTGTGTTTAGCCTTGAAATTTCGAAATTTCGAACATACTTCAAGAATTATATTTATTGTATTTGCTCTTGAAAATATAACTCTTTTTCAACTTACAAATGATTTAAATGCCTGCCTGGGGTAGTTGAATTCTAAAATTTTGTAATTTTAGGAGTTTTAACAATTTTCTAATTCTACGCCCCTACACACTATACAATTTAGACAACACAATCTAATCAATAATATGAATAACTCAGAACTAAAATATTATTAATCACACTCCACTCAAATTTCAATTGCGATATTTCCTTTTTATTGGGACATCACTGCTTCGTCATACTGGTGATGTTTGAGAAGTGTTCATATTGTGTGTTTTCGTTTTTTAACTCTGTTACAAAAAAATAACATTAAAGTTGATGCACAAAAGTTGTGCTGCCAATGCGTCAAAAGCAACTCTTAACAAACACATCAGTGATGAGCCAAGAATATTGTTTTTTGTTTTTTTTTTGCGTACACCTTCTATATCTACAGGACAGTCTATTTTAGCATATTGAGTTGCTTAAGTGTATGTGAGTGTTCTCGTTAAATTGTACCGAAAGCTGGAGAGGAAGAATGACAATGTCGTCGTTGAGGGTTATTTGCCCTTGTACAAATACTCATACGTATACAATAAAATGAAATAATGATGACCGACAGTTAGGAAATTTGTTGTGAAACGTCAGTTAGTAAAACTTTCTGTCAACATGTTGGACGAAATGTCATTATTTTATTTTTAATGTTGATGGTAGGTACCACTACCATTATGCAGTCATAAGCTGCATACAAACACACTTGTAACAAATGAAGGTTGATTTGATAAGAGACTGAGCAATTGTATTTATGGGCCGTAGTGATGTTGGAGAAATGCCAGCCTGATTTTTGCTGCTGTCGGTTTTGTTTTTGCATCTGTCTGCACTTCCGTCCGGCCATCAGTTGAGAAAATTTTATTGCACCTCTGTTTCATTTGTTCTTATTATTTAACTTGTTTCCCTTTTTTATTTTGTTTCTATCTCGGTGTAATTTTTTTCATTTATTGCTGGCTTCAGACATATTTTCGTTCAAATGTACATACATACATGCATTTATTCATTTATTTTTTTATTTCCTCTTCATTTGCTTTTAAACTTCTGATGATGATGACCTTTTCACTGTTTTTTTTAAATGTAATTTGCTTTCTGTTGGTATTTAGCTGGTATTTTTTATTTACATTCTGTTTATGAGCACTTGAAAGGAGTTATCGTATCATGTGTAGTGTAAATGTTATTTTCTGCATGCCAAGCAAGAAGTCAACAAAACAAATTTAAAGAAAAAAAACTGCAAATAAAAATAAATTAATATGAAAATGTCAAAACTACAGCAATTTCTTTATAATTTATAAAGTAAGTTCTTAAAAGAGGGAGTGAGGGGGAGATCGAGAAAGCAGAGAGAGGGAAATTTAAAAGCCACTAAGATATTTTAAAGATTTATTTTCTGTTTTTTTATTACTGTTGGTAACAAATTAAGCTTATCAGAGAAGGATACCGTTCAAAGCAAATGAAAAATTGTATGATAATCGTATTAGAAATGTTATTGCAAAGATTTATAAGTTCCCGATTCTTAATTACAACTTTTTATTCACCGAATTTCATCCTGAATATTTCGCGATTTTAAAAGTATTGTTTGTATATTTTTAAATTTCAACACTTTCGATTTTTTCCCAACGGCAGTAATCTACTTTTATGCATTTCAACAAAGTGAAAGCAACACATATGTTTGTATGGATTAATGTCGGCACATGTCTTTCGACATTATTCGAGAGTGGTCTTAACAGTGAGTCAAAATTATGCGATAACCAACGGGCCTACACATTGTATAGGTAGCAGTTATAGAACTATAACAGCCTAGACCTAATACTAACCTCTTGGTGAGAGATTCGGAGCTATCTAATCTTTTACTGTCAATAGTTTCTTTATTTGAAAGATCCACAATGCAAGAGGCATGCCGGAACTTACGTCCCGGGCGCTACTGTTGGCCGTGTTTAGCTACGGTTCAAATCTCGAATGATCACCTCCTAGTTTAGGTGCATGAAAAGCCTGTGGGACTTTTTCGCCCTTATCCGCCGGATGGAAATACATCCAGATGGCGGGCTCACCAAACATATATCCCCAGAGGATAGTGAAAGCAGCAGTAATAAAACTTCAAAGCCACAAGACTGCTCACGTGAATAAAGTGGATCACTTAGACGGTAGCAGGCTGCACAACTACACGGTTACAAAAGCAGTTGAAAGCAATAGTCGCCGAGCTGTCAGCTACATAATTAATTTAAAAACGGCAGCTGATATTGAATTTCAACGATTGGACACATATTTCTTATATTGTAAAATTAAATGATTAAATGATTAACAACAGGTTATTGTAGGAATACTTATTTCCATGTTGCCATTTTTAATTATTCATTTTTAGATAATTTAAAAATTATAATAAATCAATTCATTTGCTTAAAACCTCTCGATTTAATGCATTTAAAATATTGTTACCTTTGTTACCACATAAACGTTATTTGAAAGGTTCGTTTAATTGTACAAATTAAAATACACAGTTCTTTTATGATTTTATCAGTACACAACTTTATTCGGTACTTAACACTCTTATATACAACTTTTTAGTACTAATTGACACTGTACACTGAGCACTTCTTTTATACACACAGATGTTCACTCTATGAAATCTCAAAGTCAACTACATGGTGGACGGCGCCTTTATATACAGATCACGGCCGCTTTTTGAAATGTCCCGAACATACGCGAAATTGCGCATCAGTTGCTGGCTTAGTAGTCTGGTATATGTGTTTGTGTGTGTGTGTGTATCTTTTGTTTACATTTTCTTGCTGTAGAAATTGTTTTTGTTTCTACGTTGAAACGCGGTTCGCCGAATTTTTTCTAAGCAATTTGTTTTTGCTTTATGTTTATGATATTGCGTATTTGTACAATAGGTCGTTTCACACATCTTTGACTATTACTTTGTAACAATATTTTATTTTTGTGATATTCATTACTGTTAAATAAAATTGTATATTTGTAAGCTCTAATTTATTTAACAATTCGTATTGTATTGGCAGCACTGAGTTTGTTAATTGTCGCGAACAAAAATATAAAGTAGGTTAAGTTGGCGACAAATGTGGTCGTGTAGCCGTAAAGTCGTCAAGATAATCGTATTCCTATGAAAGTATGTATTTTTAGTTTGAGAGATTGTGGTCAGTATCCTGCTGTTTAAGGCTTAAGCTAACAAAACTTGTCGTCCATAATCGCACATGTTTAAATGTGAATTCACTTGAGCGTGAATGGCCATGGTTGAACTTTTACTTACGTTGTCGTCTTTATTTACGGCAATAGTTTTAGCGCGTTGTTTAAATATGCAAAAATGCTGTGGATTAACAAATATTTTTAACGTTTGATTGCCAGCAACCCAAACCCAATAAAAAGGTATACTTCCCCATTAATTATGTACAAAGAAAAAATATATTCATGTGTTTTGGGGATATGTGTTAATAACAGCTACAATACTGTAACAACTTATTAAAAAAAACTCTACCAAAAATTAAAAACTGAACATCTTTTCACAACAAATATAAAGATGAGTGCGTTCGCGAAGTAAATTCGTTCGATACCTACTTTTTCATGTTTTTCTACGAGTTTACGATTCTTTTGTTTTGTAACTGGGATGTCATTTGCAAAATGAAATTATTAAATAAACGTACTCCTACTTAAAAATTTATACCGAAAAAAAAACAATAAGAGAAAAATTATAAAATACACTTGCCACATCTTGCCGTAACTTTTTTCTTCTCTTTTACATTTATAAACCTCAGGGGCATATCTATAATGCGCGCCTTCGTCTTTCCTTTCTTGTTCTTTCGTTTGGGAAATGTGAGAGATGAAATTGTAACGGAATATTAAGGAGTTTATTCACATATTTAACATAATTTTGTAGCCTATAATTTCCGGCTTTAGAAGAAAGACCATTCAAGATCGCGGGGAAATAGTGCCATTATTCAAAACTTCATCGTCTGGAGCTATTTGCGATTGAATCAGTTTTATTTATAAGGCCAAAATATTGCGTGCTATCGATTAAAAAAACGACTATTATATACGACTATTTTCATATATCTAGACAGGACATGATCTTGACTACAAAGTCCGACTTCGCCGTTAGACTGAAGAAGGTTACAAATAAAGAGGTCCAATGGAAGTGTAGTATCATTTCGCTCCAGCTTCGAGATATCCTTACTCTATCTAAATGACTGAAGGCATAACTTAGTTATAGTGCCTGTTTTTATAAGACTTTTTATCGCATAACTATGGGTGGTTGATTAAACTGATTTCTATCGCAGTTGCCAAAATGCCATTAAATAAACAATAATATTATGGCACTTCTCCTCTACCGACAAGGGAACTTATAAATACCGCAGAATCTGCTCTGTTAGATACGAACATGCTGTCTCATGCTACGGTATTAAACTCGAGCACTTCATTAGGCTTACGTCTGTCGAGCAGGACCTGATTCTACGAGTTTCTTTGCTTGTGATAAACTCTTGGTTGGAATAAATACTACACTAAATTTTCTGGCTTATGAAAGAATTCATTCTTTCTTCGTTTCTGATATGTTTTGCTTAGTAAGTTCCACTTCATGATCTTGTCAATTCTTTCTTCCACAATTATGTTGTTTGATGTAAAAATATCTATAAATATTGCAGGAACAAATTCACGACAAGTATCTCCAATAACAGCCTTCTCGGGAAGAGTATTGGAAGGTCGCAGATTTCCCAAAATAAGGAATAATAAATGATCATGTCAATTCATCTTTGGCTGTGGACTATCTTAAGGAACAACGACTGCGTCTTTCAACCCGTTCTTTCCGTCACAGCACTGCTGGTGGCTTGTGAGACGACCCAACAGTAATAGCCACATAGGCAACAGTTTTCCAACACAGATTTCTTCCATATAGCGAGAATTTTGCTTGCAAACTGATATTTTATTTAACTGCTGCTTCCTCTAAAGTCATTTTGATATAAACGGCGGTACACAAGTAGTTAAAGATTAAATTCTTTTAACCCAACCCTGAAAATTTTAACATTTCTTAATCATTTTTGATGCGTTTTTTTTTACCTCCTTAATTTATAATTTTTTTGTTCGTAAATATTTTTTTTCTCTTCTTGGGAAATTTTCCTTTTTCTGAATGTCGTGCGTCTGTATTGCACTTAATAATCTAAAATATTTGGCTGTGTTTGTTTGTTTGTTTCTTTAATATCTTAAACTGGTCCTTGTGGTAACATTTTCTTTTTCAACACAATTCATACTCAATTTAGATCAAGAAAAAATATCCAAACGAAAGAAATTTCACATACAAACAATGAAAAATAAGGAAAATAAAACAACGACATAGTTTGTAATTCACTAGAATCTGCTGAAATTTAAAAGAAAAGAATAATTTTATTCATGTTAAGTAGCTTCGCTTTACACCCTTCACAAAAATGAAAAGGAAATAAACGAGTTTATGATTGCGTTGGTAATTTCACTTCCGACCCAACAAAGTATATATTTTCTTGATCCTTATAGGTAAGGATATCCATCTGTCTGACGGCACTCGACAAGCCAGGATCTTGAAACTTGGATCATTAAGTACATTCAGAGAATTTCCTTGAGATAAGGAGATCTGGTTCACTTGGTATTTTCATTCCAGATAACATTGCAGAAATTTGAGAAAAACACGCACAAAAAATTGCGAAAAATTCGAAATCTTGTCAAAATTTTAAATTCACAACACATGTAAAGATTTAAAAATTAAAAATTAAAAATCAATATTTTATGAAAAACGTCGAAATTGTAACAATTTAAAAAAATTAAATTTCACCATAATTGGCATTCATCAACAAATTAAAAAATCACCAAAATCATAAACATTTTAAATTTTACCAAGGATCCTCATTAATCTGTAGAAATGAAATTTTGCCATAACTTGGGAATGCACCAAAATTTAAAAATTCACCACAAAATCGAACTATAGTCGAAAGGTTTTAAATTAAAAAATATTATTTTTAAAAATATCGTGATTTTAAGAAAAAAATTTGGTAAAATTTAAAATTCACCACAAATTCGGAAATTCACCATAAAATCGAAAAATTAGAATGAAAAAATTTTTTTCCAAAAAATTTTATTAAAAAAACCGAAATTTTTCCACAAATTCACCCAAGCTCTGATGTTTAAAAATTTTTTAATTTTAAAAACCCGAAAATCTACAAAAAACTGTATTTGCCAACATTTTAAGAAAATTGATGTTAAACAAATATTGCTTAAGATATATTAAAAATAACCACAAATGAAGAATTTACAAAGAAAATTATTCACAAAAAGTCAAAGATCAAAAAGATTATACATTTTTCAAAAATCTAAACTAATCTCAAAAAAAGGAAAACGAAATTTCACCTTAATTTCGGAATTTTACCAAAATTCAAAAATTCGCCAAATTATAGTACAAAAACTGTATTTTACAAAAATAAAAAAATTTTCGAAATTTAAATAAAACATAATAGAAAATCAATGGAATATAATCGAAATTTCGATCGATATCGAAATCCGTAATTTGCCCCCAGAATTAAAAAAAAACCGCAATTGCACCGAAAAATACAAATTTTCGCAAAACTGTACACAATTATATAAAAAAATTTATTTCACCACAAATCAGAAATTCACCAAAAAATTTTAAAAATTCACCAAAATTTTAAAATTTACATTTTAAACATTTTAAATCCAACAAAAGTTCGAAAATTCATAAAAACTTGAATAAAACAAAATTATTGCCAAAATACCACAAAAACCAAAATTCACTAAATATTAAAATTTCAAAACTAAATTTTTAATTTCAGCAAAATATTGCAGTTATGCCATTTTATGAAAAACGTCGCAATTTTAACAAATTAAAGTTCATCTTTTGAAATTTAAGGAAAACATTTATCCAAAGGCTTAAATTACACCGAAAGCTTTAAATTTTATTAAATATTCAAAATTCTACTAAAAATCCAATTTCGGTATTATTTACAATTCACAAAAAAAAAACGACAATATATCAAAAATTCATAAATATATAAATAAGAGATTAAACGAAAATGAAATTAAAACTGTGGTAATTAAGACAAATGTGTCACCTATTAACCAATCGAAAATGCTCATATTAAAACGAAAGGAGAGTTTAAATTAAAATAGAACAGTTAAAACTGCAGGCCAATATTAAACATCTCACCAGAAAAAATCTGTAGTAAATTTTTAGTTGTATATGCTTATGTGAAGGGTATATAAGATTCGACACAGCCGAATATAGATTTCTTGTTTTGGTTTGTTTTTCGTAATTAATTCAAAAAGACATAAAATCATAATGACATTCAAAAAGATTCTTAGAATTGCACTCATTTTCTTGTGAATGTTTAGAGAAAGGATAACGACAAACGAAATCAAACAAGAAGCCTTAATAAAAAATAAATATTTTGGAAGGAAAAATATGCTGACATATTTGTGCATGATTTAAATTTTAGAAGAAAATAGCCTGCCCTTGACTTTAGCCTGGCGCGTCTTAAGCTTAAGTGTTTGCAGGGTGGCGCTGTAAATGAAACATAAACTTTTTAAAAAAGCTGTTTGGAAAAACGTCTATTTATAGCTTTTTGCGGGGAATTTCTAAATCTGCGTCACTTTTTCAGAGAATAATATATACTATACTAATATATGTGTTTTCATATTCAAAACTTTTAATTAATTGTAGAAGTTTTTCATTTCTCTCTCTCCCCCCCTCTCTCCTATAGTAATTTTTGCAAAAGTGAATAACTTTTCAGTTTTATATTGTTCACGATTAAAAAAAAGAGAATTTTTGAAACCAATAATAAATAAAAATCAATAATAATTAGTGCACAGTGGGCCGATGTAAAATAAAATTTATTTATATATTTACGGAAGGCTCGGTTGCTCCGAATATTATCTGTGTCAACATACAGCTTGTGTAGAGAAAGTGCTACAGTGGGAACAAATTTACCTGATTATATACCCGGAGCTTGTCTGGGACCAAGACGATAAGACTCAAACTAGTTGGTGGCTGTGTTTTAGACCCAAATTGCAATTTTTTCGATCGGGAAGATTGTGGTGCATGATTCAAGTGGCGTTGTATGGTAACTCAAGACATCAACAGTACAGCAGGAGATCCAGACAGCCATCGTGCTAAAATTTCAGGCTGACTAAAGGAACATAGGGACAGTAGTAGACACATAGTGTTTACTCAGTGGTAAGACCAAAGTCGGACAAGTTGACAGCCCGATGCTTCGGCTTTGTTCAACATTTTTTGTGGTTTTTCGGAACAGTAAATATTTAAGTCCCATTTATTGGACTTACAGCGAGCATGATATTGTAGGGCAACGAATCAAATTAAAAAACGACCTTCATTATCATTGTCCATCATCGAAATGGAGATATGATCATTTCCTTAACACATCCCCTGTTCTATAACGGTACAGCAAACTTAAAAAATTCTGCCATTTAATTTGAAAGGGTTATAACACGACCGCAAGAACAGCATCATACCATAACATTTATTTGTCATCGTTCATCCTTGTAAAGTATGTCAGAGACCACACATAGTAATGACAAAACAAAACAAGCAGACAAACCAAAAATTATGGTGACAATTCTCTAAGGAAGTAATTCATTTATTAGAGAAAAATTCAAAACCATAAATAAATAAAAATACAAACACCCATCTCCAGTTTTTTTGTTGCTGCTTCAAAGCTTTTTTTATCAACACAAATTTTTGAATAATGACTCTTCAAGTTTAAATCTCACACGCATAAATAATCAAACAGTATGTCCTGTTAAAGAATAAACATAATTCACTTTTTTTTTGCGTTTTTTTATCATTGGCTTAAAGTTTGAGGTTACATAAAGGCCATTTCTATTCATTAATTTATTTGTTCTATATCGTAAACTTATGGCCGTCAAGCTTAGCAGAGTGTCAGAGTCATTTTGACCAGTCGGCAATGTAATCACTTCAAATTACCACTAGATTAGTCTCGAGGGGCTTTTCAACAACAACAGCAGCAGCGACAACATGTTTGAAAAAATCTAACAAACCTTTTTTCGTTAGAGAAATTTCCGTATTCTTTTGTTTGTCTTTTGACATTTCATACCATGTCAGAGCAAAGCATGAGTTTAAATAGCAGCATTACCCTTCTCCCGCATTTAATTTTTTAAAGATGATTTTTAGTTTTAAGCCGCAGTATAATGTTTTTGTCCATTTCATTTGTGCAAGTGTTGGCGACTCATTTTGTTGTTATCAGCGACATCTTTTTGTCCATTCAAGGTTTCTATTCATTCTTTATAATTTTTTCTTTCAATTTCTTTGTTTCTTCATTGCAAAATTTCATACTTAAGACATTTTATGTAATTCATTGCTAAAACGCTAATTCCTAGTGTTACTTTGAGTTCTTTTGCTTTTCTTATTTCCAACACGCTTTTTTAATTCTCATCTTCGTCTCTAAAAAAAGGGGTGTTATCTTTCATTGTGTTTATGGATTTGGATTTGTGTGTGTTCATCAGGATATGTCGGACTGCGCTTTCTTATAAAATTCTTGTGTTCAAATAAAAGATTTTTTTTTAAATTTTTATATTTCTTTTGTTTGTTTGTCTGTTACTGTCTTGTCGCATCTTGTCCTATCTTGTCTTTAATTAAAATAGTGACCACAATAATTAGCCTTCTGGCGTTAAAAGAAATTAGAAAAAAAAACGGATGGAGGAAAAACGAAGAGTAAAGGAGCTAAGAAAGATGACACTTTTCCTTATGCTTGTTTTAAGTGGTTACAGTTAAAAAAATGAAGTCAAAATTAAAGTTTCCTAAAAATGTTCTACTACTAAAAGTTTACTACAACCCTCATGTTTCTTGATCAAAATGACAGTTTTCCACTCACTGTACGAACTGATGGTGAATTTAAACATGTGAAAATCGACACGGCCAACTCGTAGACCAGTTTGCTTGGATGCTGAGTGACTAAGTCAATCATATGCTCGGGACTGAATATAAAAAGAGAGAATCACATAACATTAACATCAAAGAGGCGAACTGTTTTCTTGTGTGTTATTGCCATATTTAATCTTGTAAGCACCTTAACCGATGAAGCACCTGTATCCGTGTGCTATTCTCTATTGTGCAAAAAAAAAAAAAATGTAAATAAATCTGCGGTTTCGAAGCGAGTGATTTTGCTGAAGCTCCATAAGTTAAATTTTAAAACTTGTGTTGTTGAAGCCGCCTAACACAAAATTATTTTAAAATTATTTAAAACAATATTTTACTTCACACATAGTTTGATTCCAAGCGTAATAAAAAGATATTCCTGTAAAAAATTTCATACATATTATTTGCAGATAAGGATGACTTTTTTATAAAGGTCGTCTTTAATGAATTTTTTTACAATACCAATAACAAAAAAAAAAAAACGAAAGTAAAGAAAAAATTAATTATAGAACATTGTTTTTGATATAAACTTTTTTCTAAGAGATTATTTTAAATAAAAATTTAATAAAAAACGGCACAAACACACAAGTTTCATTTTTAAAAGAAAGCCAACGTATTGCACTATATTTTCACCAGGCCACAAAACATACAACCTCCTCTTACATTTTTAGTTAGATTCCATAAAATATTAGAAATAATAATACAATAATAATAATATTTTTGCAAAAAAAAAAAATCGAAGTAAAAATTTATTCAACCGTTGCACATAGGGGTATTTTGCTTATATAGTCGGCCAAAATTATTTTTTTTAATTTTTTAACGAATCCCTGGTCGATGACGTATTACTTTAAATAAAGGGACAAGTTTAAGTAATTTATGATTTTAATATTTATTGCGTTTATACTTGTAATTACAGTAATGTAATTTCTCACTATTCTGATCATTTTCTACCTCCATCAAGCTCTTCTCAATCAGAATCTGGGGCATTTTCCGGGTCAGGTATATCAGGAATCATTATAGTAATTGAATCTTTTGTGAATGGCAATATATTTCTTTTATGATTTGGTCTCATGATATTAACAAATGGCGAGATCTCAATAACAACCTATTCATGATATTGGTATTGCACTGAAGTCTGACTAGTTTGTATTACTTTGTTGGTGTTTTGATAGTTAATTAAGTAGCAATCTGTCATGTGTGGGCCGGTAATAGGTGGAATTGGTATTTGACGATAGCTGGTAAATCATACAGGCAGAGTTTGTTATGAGGCTTTTTGTGGTTGTTGTGTGCTGTCAGCTGTAATACAATAATCAGCAACCCCTACAAAATCCACCAGCATACGAGTACCTGCCGCCTGCTCACACATGACAAACAATAAGATTCTACGACTGAGATCCTGAAACCAATTAATTAAAACGTTAACATAATATATTATTTAAATTTGATTCTTGAATTTTTGCTCTTGGTTTATTTTTAAGCGTTTTGTAAGATATCTTCGCACTTAGGAATTACGTCAGATACAGGCAGTTTTAACGATCATCAAACGCGCAGCTGCAGTTTGTGCCTATTAGGCCCTAGTCATTCAACAACAAATAAAGCCAGGTTTTATGTAAATACAAAAACTTTGTAAAAATCGAATTATAACCATCTAGATAAACAAAATAGCCGCAAGAGCGTCTTCTAAATTACCTGACGTTGTTGGTTCCATTATAAAATCAATGCTTTTAATGGTGCGAGGAAAATATATTTGACTTTAATTATAAAACATTGTTGTTTCACTTTTTGCAAGAATATGTAAAATTTAGCAACTTTGAGTGTATTTTACAATAACGAGTGTGTGTGATAGGATGGTTGATTTTATCTACTAGAAGAACTTTGTTCTAAAAAATCAATTTAGCTTCGTTTTGAAGGTTGTCGAACCCATTGCGCTACGCTACTAGGTCCCAAAGTAATTGAAATCAGGCACATACAAGAGGTGAAAAGGCTTTAAATAAAGCTAATGGCTGAGATCACCTGAGAGGGCCTGTATTTTTTTAGTAGGAAAATGCAGATAGCAGCATACGATAAACCTCGGTTTGTTGGTTAGGAGTAATCTTGGATCTTGGAAAGAAAATAGCGACATAGGCGAAAGAGCAATTAGGCTGGTTGCTCTAGAGAAGAGCCATATACTGGCTCTGCAGGAATATTGTTACCCAATTCGAAGTGCAGTACTATGATAAACAATTAATGGACAGGAATTATAAGATCTGAAGCGGCCGTAGGAAACAGCATGGCTCTAAACTAGATGACTCTGTGGAACCACAGGGCCAACAGAAGTAACATCCTCACTGTTGGCCAACCGTATGTTCATGCAATAGGATCCGAAAATTTCGTTCATACACAATATTACACTCTAAGAATTTACTTAACACGGTTGCCATTGGTTACTTGGTAATAAAAAGCAACACTCTAGCAATCAAGGCCAGCGAATAATAAGCATTTTATTTGTAAAATACGAAATCTGTTGAGAGAGAGAACTAGAACTTAGTTAAAATATTAGACTAACATATCACTCTATGATACGAGAAAGTGGTGGAAAAAATAAAAAAAGCTTTACAAGGTGACTAAAACGTAGATAAATCAAGCAGTTTTCTGAAACTTAGCTAGGCAGAAATCAGGAAGATGACAAGTATTCTAACAGAATATCCAAGCTTACATTAAGGTCTTCTTTAAAAAGGAAGAACGGTGCCTGCAGGGCATGTATGAGAAATCGAATGGACATTTATATGCCAATGGCCAGCTTTGACATAAGTTCGAACACTTTACCAGACAAAAACCGTCTCAGAGAAACTGACTGTGAAATCTTCTGGCATGTCTTGGAACATCGAATCACTAAAACCCTCAAAGGCCTCTCATATTTTGCTTTATGAAACCAGTTAAAGTACATTTTATATTTGACTCTGAAAGAACTTTTTAGTTTAAAGCCTGCTTTAGAAAGAGGCGTATTTAGTGCATAAATATGAAACGGACCTAAGACTTTTAGTTTTTTTATTTTAACGCTACGGGAACTTGACGGCTTCCCAATTTAATACGAATTGTTTTGTATAACAGACTTAAAGAGCTTAAAAAGAACAAAGAGACGTTTTTTGCAGTAACTACTTGTAAAACTATAAAAAACATTTGCTGCTACTTTTCTTCTTTCCAAGTCCATTTTAAGCTGAAAAACATTGATGGATGCATTGTCCCTTAAGGACCCTCAGAAAAAAACAAGCACATGATGAAACCAAATAAATTGCACAATGATAAATGATATTTATTTGTTGTACTAGAGAAATTTATAAATTCTAAAAATCATCTTTGAGTCCACACATTGAGTAGACACAAAAATATATTATAAAAGTTAGTTCTGCTTCATGCCAATGCCGTCGAATGGGCAAAAGGGTTGACCAGCTACTGATAAGTTGTTCTCCATAATTTCAGCTTATATTTTAGATTATTCTTTATCATGTGTGTGTATATGTGGCATTCAACAAAACTATCGCAAAAGTTTGCCACAATGTGTTATACAACTATGAGCTAAAAAAGAGAAAAGAGGAGAATTTAAATTATTCACAAAGGTATAATTTTATAAAGGAATAAATAAAAAAAGTTTTGTTGTTGTAATTTGTAAAATAATTTTTGCTGATGTTACTTATTTTCAGGATTTTGTTGTGTGTGCTTTTGACGAATTCTGTAAGGACTTTATCACATCCACAGAGGAGACAGAGCACCTTTAAATTTATAGTTTGTACTTCAAAAGCTTAATTAAATTTAAAAATCGACTAAAATTTTAAAATTGTTTTTATTATTTTCATAATAACGTGCTTAAAGAGTATTTTATGTCGGTACTCCTGGTGTTTGCGATTAAGGCAACTACTGTAGGTTTCAAAATTTACAGAAGATTTTTAATCAAAGTTTGGTCGATGTTGGCCCAATAGCCGAAAATTCGAATCTTAAAAACCGATTTACAGAGTAAAGGCGATGAGATGGTATCCATCAAAGAAGTTGGGATTGCAACAGGATATTATACTGAGTTGCCTAGAAATAGGATGGTATTATACATATGAAGAACTTGGTCCTCATTTTGATCCCAGTACTTTTAATGACCGAAAATTTTGGATAGGAACTTAATCTTGTTTTGGCATTTATATTTTTGCCTTTATATTATATGTTATTTCAATTGTTGGTGAATGCCCTGCCTTTTGATAGATCTCGTAAAAGAAACGGTACTGAATACATTTCTAGAGCTTTCTGGTTCTCAGAATTTTTTTTTTCGAACGGAATTTTAAAATATGTCGAAACAAAAAGTCGAAACACTTCAAACTCTATTTTCATATACACCCTCCCAGTGACATTATTTGCTTCAGTAAATTTAATTTTATTTAATTATGTAAAAATTTTAATTATGTTTTTCCTGCTTCCAATAAAAAGCTCGCGTGTTACCTGCCGTGCTAGTAATCGCGGAATTTAAGACAGATTTGATAAATTTTTATTTCGAATTTCTTCAGGCGGAAGTCCGGGCAATTACAGAGTGTATAAGATGACTCAGTGAGACCACCAGGAGTTAAAATCTTTACTGTTCTTAAGTGAGTTAGAATTAGCAATTCTTCGGACTGCAAAGGAGCGAACAAAGACTTCTCGATAAATGACGGTTAAGCACTCAAATGATCTGTCAATTAAAGCCAGAGGTTTGCAAAAATGTAGGCAATGCCAAGCCATTTGAGGCTATGAGCTCTGAGTTGTATACTTGGACGATCCATATCGCAATGTGGAACTACGAAACGGTGGGGAAATTACAAAAGTGACCCATACTCAGATACAAAGAAGAGAGAACAAAGCGGAAATTAGTAAACAGGGCACTCAAGATCTGTTTCGAATAGGAAGAACAAACTTCCCAGGCATTAATTTTTTGCTTTTTAAAGTGTTCCTAATTTTATGATCTGATGTAGTGGAAACAAACACGAAGTAGTGGAAAATTCCATTCTCGTAGTATCCATTCGCAATCCAATGCAAAAATCGTCTTATTTGTAGCATTCAAGCAGTGCGTGAGGCAACCAATTTCACGTGTCGTGTGACTCCCAATTATTCTGTAAGCTCATCTTATGCTTGACACTGATCATCATTAAGTAATATTTCTAATTCTTCATCTTCACACTTTTGTGGCTTTCCCGTTATCAAAATCACCAACTACGAAGCGTCGATAACACTTTTTTTAAGTAATTTCAGAGAGAGCACGTTCGCTTTATACTCCTTCAAAAATACGGTGACTTTCTGCATAATTTTCTTTATAAAAAAATACTGTAAAATTCCTTGCAACCCTTTTTTCGCTTCCAAATTGTATATTTTATGTGCAAAGCAATATATCACAAGTGGAACCGGGTACTGGCAAACAGCGAGATCTTGATTCTACAATGGTGCAGTATCCCTAATTGCAGTGTCATAATTTCTTACACCAGCGTGGTATTTTTAAAGTTATCATAACGTCCATGTTATGAACATGGCACATAAACATATAATATGCAGACAACTGGAAGGTAATGCCGCATCTTGAATTATGGTGAAACAAGCTAATGTAACGCCCTTTTAATGCTATTAACTTATATAAAATATCTGTATGTTATAGGAAAAGAAATACTATCAGATTTTTATTAAGCACGTTAAAAAATTTGAAGTATGAGAAGCATTTTCTTTGCAGACCAGTGTAATTGCCGGGGCGCTAGAGGTTTTACAATAATAATAGCATGACTCACACATGGACAAAGTAAGCATGTTATTTAAAATATAATGAACCAATAATTGAGGACTCCATTAAAACTCTTGCCTATGAATATTCATCCGCAGAGTATTAGCAAGTCGTTCAATATCAACAACCAATTTAATGTTTTCGCAACCAATTGCCTATTGGCTCAAAATGTAAATAAATAAAATCTTAGCGTTACAAAAGCCCGGAATGCAGAGAACAATGTGATCGTGTATCAATGTCAATGGAAACCTTAAAAGATCCCACCTCTTGCCAAAGAAACAGTGAATACAATTGGCTGAGAGAACAAGAAAACAGCAAGAAGCTTAAGTAGATTGACAGCTGAATAACAACATCAAGACTTTTAAGGAATTGTAAGGTTAAAAAGAAGGACAGACAAGAAATTGCTGATGCACAAAATAATAATAAGATGATGCGAGTATGAGACGAAAAGCAAAACCAGAAGTATGGTGGACACTTGCATGGCTCTTTGGAGGAATGATTTAAAGAACTTAATGCCCAAAATGGATAACGTCTCTTGCTAGGCGTAAGACAATATTCAAGATCTTTTCTTGCAGTTTTTTCCGCATATATTTTAAGAAAATGTTTGTAATTTTTAATTTTTAATACATACGAGGTGTGCTCAGGATGACAATTGTTTATTTCCGGAGTTTTTCAATGATAATTTTTTAAATATTCTCAAGCTGACTGCAGATACTTTGAATATAGAATTGATTTGTGGTAGTGATCGTTCGCTTCTTTAAAAAAAAGTCGCCAGACATTTAGCTGTTTGGCAATAATATGTTTGATTGGTTAAGATCAGCCAGCATAAAAGACGTGTTTTTCACTACACTTATTTAGATTAAAATAAATTCTCCAAAGCTTTATTTTCTGAAGTGCTGTTACAGCTATATTATATCTGAGACCAATTCGTATTTGTGAATAATTGATGATAAAAAAAACCCCGTTATTTTTCGACCACAACTCGTAAAAACTTAAAGAAAATAAATTCTTAAATTTTTAGTTTTAAATTTGTTGTTTATTTGAAATCAAAATAAATCTCAATTGACAAGTTTATGTTGCAATCAATCCACTGTGTATGACAGAAAATTAAATATTTTTGATTTTTAGAGCACAAGACTAAAACTAGCGCCACATGGCTGAAGAGCTAGTAGGCTTTAATAGTTTTGTTGTCTTTTGAGAACAAGCATAAATTAAAAAAAATAAAAATTTAATTGGATTAAACGCATCTTTTACAACAATATGCCACACGTGCTTAAAGTAAAATTTGCCACTAATTGTTAGTGCTTGTGTTGTGTGTGTTTGTGAATATTTTTACTTCAATTATTATCTCATCAGGGAATCATAGTTATCTGTTTGATTTACCTAAATTATAACACCCCAGCGAATTTTTGTTTTTCTGTAGCCTGTCGATCTTCACCAAGTGTTCAAAATAATATTGGTAAATTTGTAACGTTGCTATCAGTCTGCTTGATTTGTTTGAATGGTTTTGTTGTTTTCATATGTTTAGTTTCTTTTACGACTTGTTGCTGTTTCCAACCATGTGTCAGATGCTGCGTCAATCATCCTGCTAAATTCCAGAAAACATGATTTTACATGCTCATGGAGATTTTTTAGTTGTACACTAGTATGCAGGCGATTTCTTGTAAAAGAGTGAATTATTTACTTTTTCTCTTATGGCTTGATTTATTAGACTCCGGTAACAGCACCTGGCATCAACTTGCCCTTAATAAAAACCGCACCTTGTGTTTTACATATTATAAGTTGGTTCAAGGTATTGAAGTCTAGTTACGGTTATTGGGTCATTCATAACTTCCTTGTATCGTTGTAACGATTTATTATTGTATAACTTTACTACCCTTTAAACTTGTTGCTGGTAATTTGCATTACAAATGTGCTACAACTTTAGAATTTGCTTTGAATACTGCTCGAAAAACCATTCAAACAAGGTGACTGTATGGTGCGGTTTGTGGTTATAGGTTCTTTTTTCAAAAAGAAAATGGGAGCACCGTCGCCGTGAATTTATGTGACCACAATTGGCTATCGTTGAGAATTTTGGTTCCAGTAAGTCGGTGCCACAAGTAACATAGTCGGTCGCATCGTTTTTGTTATTCAATTTATATTATTTTCTCTGGAGCCATTTGAAAACCGGGTTTGTGTGAACAAACCACTAGTAACTAATGCTCTCATATACGAAATTCCGCGCTGCATTCCCGAGATAAGCGAAGCGATTTTTTTGAATTTTGTTTGAAAGTGCTTCGAAACCAGTCGTAAAGCAATTAGCGGAGATCCACTGTGAGAATAAAGCAACTAAGCAGCATGCAATAGGCCTACCGAATTACTGGGAAAGTGATAACAATCATAACTAAAAATTATAAAAAAAATGAGTACACATAACTGAGACCTGAGATACTCTTCAATTAACGTTTCCGAAACTAGGTAAATTTTACTTGTATTATGCAAGAAACTTTCTATAACTGACAATAATGTTGAATAATTTAATTTAAATAAGAATCAAATCCTAATTCAATCATTTTATAAGGAATGAGAATGTGATATGCATGATCAAATGTCTAAGAAAACAGCTACTGTACACAATTTATTTAGTAGGTTTCTGACGACACCATTCTAAAACTTAAGCAAAGAATCAGATGTGGAATGCCCTGTTTTGAATCCAAACTAAAGACCTGGAATCCCGTATTCCATTTTGTACGCAATATTTTTCTAATAACTTTCCTAATTTTCAATGTATAGAAATTGGTCTTAAATTATTAATTTCATAATTGTTTGGAAAATTATTCGTCTCTGGTTTCACTCCTTGTCTTACCCCGGATCATCAGTTTGGCGAGGAAGTTCATAGATTTGTCAACGTTGCTATATTTACAATTGAAAAAAGCAATAGTCCCTGAAGGTACTATACTAGGCCCGCTATTATACACCATGCCAACAAGCCCACATACTTATACATAAACGTTTGCAGATAATACTGCATTTATAAGTGTCAGTAATGATTCAAATGTTCCATGTCAAAAACTGTAGTCCCACATTCACGAGCTAGAGGAATGGGTAAATAAGTGCAGAATTAACATAAAATTGTCCTCCAATAACCATAACAAATAGCACTGTTCCAGCGGAATCACACGTTAAAAATTTAGGTATAATTTAGACGCCTAACTTCGTCCCGCCATATTGAGTCGAAAATTGCGGCCCATAAAACTCAACACAATTCAACTACACTGGTTAATAGGTCCTAATTTAAACCTGGATTTTATACAAATTCATTATAAAACCAATATGGTCATATGACATTCACATATGGGGTATTGCTGACGCATCAAACATCCAGAAGTTACAAAGAAGATAGTCTGGTATATAAAATGAAAATATCCATAGAGATCTAGAAGTTCCCACTGTCTAGGAAGTAGCAAAAACATACTCGTCCAATTACGCAAACAAACTAGTGGTTCATCCCAAAACCCTAGCGCGCGATTTACTGCAATTTCATGGGCACCAGAGACTAAATTAGTAATTACATTGGTAATAATTAGAAGTAATATTTTTTCCTTTAAAAGAAAAGATTCAAGAAAGTAAAAATTAAAGTTCTAAAAATAAATAACAATTGTTTCGATTTTTTTAATTGTAATAATTTATGATATTTTCCAGGAATCAGAAAAATAAAAGTTATTAATGCACTTGTCAAATACAATTGTAAGATATGCAAGTGTATTATTTAAGTAATATTTCTAGCAATCTGCTGAAGCTTTTCGAATGCTACGAATCTCAAACATATGTTATTGTTATATGAAGTAAAACTATTGTCGAAATCATACTGAATATCACTTATACTGGAATTAGTTCTGATTAAAATATCAGAAATATCTGTATTTGGCACGTAACCGTTATAAATTTTGGAAAAATATTTCGTTTGAACGAAAAATTACAAGGAATATGGCATGTAGCCGAAACCGGTTTCTCCCAAAACCAAACTTGAGAAGTGATGACGGGAATTCGGTCCGAAAATCTACATCAAATCACCCTGTCGTAATATCAAATATAGAACCGCTATAAATGTTTAATTGATTAAAATTAAATGGTAAATAAATCGATCCCAATAGAACGTGCTTTAATGAATTATTGATAAAGTCTCTAAATCTTAAAACAGACTAGGAAGCTCTATGCCCGGAATCTCAACTTTGAAACATTTAAAGTTATTTCTAACACCTCGAGTACTACACTCTTGTAACAAAACGTAGCCATCTGAATTTAACTTCTGATTTTTTTTCGAATAAGTTTCTTAAGTCCATCAAATCAATTCTATGAAAATCGTAAATGCACATTCCTTTACGCTTCTGATTTTTGCTTATTTTAGTCAGTATGATTTCAATTTTTTTGAATTTATTACATTTTACTTGCTGAATATTATTGTTTGTTAGTTTGTTTATAGTGGAAATGCCAGCAAAGAAATTCATAATCATTTATTGATTTGTGCGTTTGTTTTGATCGTCTGCATCATCTTTGCCAACAAGATCATTCTCATCACATTTTTGTTTGATAATTATCAAACTGAGTGCGAACAAAGATTGTTTGAATTATTAAAGAGATTTATGTTTCATGTGAAAACAGAAGCCAAATGATTTATTAATTGTTTATTTAAATTTCATTGATTTAAACAAACACCAGCAGATGATTGTAATTAATTCGCAAAAAAAGATCAGTGATCAATGGGTAAGTTGAAAGATTTGTAAAATAAAATAAAATAATAATTAAAAATATATAGTTTTGAAACACATGAACAACAAACAGCCTCTTATAATTTTCTAAATTATTGAGAGGCTCTGTAGTGAGGCCTTTAAAAATTAGCGGGTATTTTAATAATTACCACTAATTCTCATGTTGCATTTAAGTGTCTGTTTTTTGACTAGAAAAACTTCTCAAAATAAATTAATATTTGCCACTTTCTTCTCGAAAAAAATGTCGTGGTAATATGGGTTGATTCTACGTTTTATGTGTCTGTCGAGTATTTTTCGAACATAGCGCCAGTTAACTTTCGAACTAGGATCTGGTCCTAAAGTTCTCTTGCGTGGTCCGCCGAGTTCAGCCATCAATAGACTGTGTCAATGCTCCCTAGTGTGATGTGAAAGGGTGGTTAGGACAACGTTGTATCGATAATTGCATGTAGTGCTGTCTTGTCATTATAAACAGCCCTTGCGTTTTGAGCATAAGCGCCGTATCACTCCGCCAGGAGTGCTCTACACTGAACAACAATCGAAGAGTCGTAAAACCATTCCAGGTTTTTCAACTTCCATCCTTTTAACTAGAAAGTAGATAGATATTTTATGCAACCATTAGTTTGGTTGCCCTGAAAGATATTTACAAATATAAGCAAATTGTTAAAACACGTGTTCTATTTTAATGGTCTTTTACCTTAAAGGTTTGCGTTTTTTTTCAACTTTATTTCGTTTTCAATCCAAACTTGGTTCACATTTTTGCACAAGTATTTTCACGTTAATTACATTGATTTATGGATCCATTGTTTTGCTTTTAGTATTTCACATGGTAATGCGAGACGAATTGTATCTGCATACTATTTTGCTGTAATGTAAAACAATATTGTATTTGTTTTCGTAATGGAATGTAATGTAAGGCCTACTGTGAAATGCAATGTAAAATAACTATTTATGTTCACACAACAGCAACAACCACCAAAAAAACATATGTGAAAACAAGTTAAGTATTCAATATGTAAAGGTATATGTTTACGCATGTTTTTGTTTTATTTTAGTTTTGATAGTAACAAATTTTTACAACGTTATTACACCATTTACAAAGGAAACTACAAAATTTTTTCAGGTGCGCACCCACAGTTTATTTATTTTTTAAACGTAGTTGAGTAATTGAACTGACTGTGTCATGGCAGTATTTTAACAGGACGTATGCTATTTGTCTATCCGTAGCGACTAAAGTTAACTAACTTGCGCTTCCTAATTAGTAATTAGAATAACTTTCCAGCTGCAAGGGAGTGGTGCCTTATACGAACTTTTTTGAAGTAATTTGCTGTAGTTAAATACGGATTACGTAAATGGTATAGCATGGGCTGTATTACCTTGTGACACTGTAGTATAAGAAAAGCTTTGGAGCAGCATTTCATAAATGCAGTTACACCAATATTTTGCTAGCAGTTAACGACATGTTACTAAGAAAATTTAATTTGTCTGCATACAGTCCCATCTTCTGGAAACTAACAAAATTCTGTTTAAAGCATTTTATAATTCTCATTTGGTTTGTGCCAGAAAAAGAGAGCCGTAATCGATGTCGTGCAAACTGCAGTTGCGAGCAAACAGTTGGAACTGTAGTGCGATAGCTTATCGATTCCTATTCATATCGTAGTAAAGGATTTACGATAATGTCCATTATATAACGTAGTTTATTTGCCAAGCAGTCGTTTATGTTTATTAAACTACTACTTTAATTTTAGGGCGAGTACAAGTTCTTCTGAATTTATCTAATATTTATCATGTTTTTGGTTTGTTCTTTAACCTAAATAAAAGGTTCCTCGTCATATGTTAGCCAAGGTATCCAGAAATCTTCCATTTGTCTTATATTGTTACTTTACACTTTAAAGAGAAGAGGGCCGAGCGGTATTTCTGAATAGTATAATCTAAGCTTGTCGTAGCCTTTAGGTTTTGCTAAAATTTCTTAAATAAAATTATGTGCAATTCATCTACGTATTTATTCAGAAATGAAGTAAACTTCTGACAAAACGCTGGGAAGAACTAATACTACTACAGCTAGAAAAGTAACTGCTTAAGCGGCATTTCAAACTCAAATTTTCTATAGTCCACAACTCGCTTGTTGCCAAGCTGGTATCACATGAGGGCGCACATGATGTCCCTGAAAAATTACTTTGAAGTTTCAGCTTCACTAGTCGTATGCTTAAGTTTGCCAAACGTTTGAAAGCAAAAAAAAAATAAGGTGGGAAAACTCTCCGACTCGTTATCGCAGCCATGGTTTGCACCATGAATTAAGTAAACGAAGTTGTTTTCTTGGAAAAACAATGCGAAAGATTCAAGAACTGACTTTAATTCCATACAAAATTACAGTTTGGTTGGGTTATGCGCAGGTGGAAAGCGGTGTATTTTTACATGCTGGAGGCATTATAGCAAATTACAATACTAGAAAAGACTATGTGAACCTTAGTTACGCCCACCAGCTGAATATACTTAGTTTAAAAACCAAAAGTTAACAGTGGTTTTATTATATAGCAAGCTATTGGAAACTAAAGTACTTTTCAATGATAAGATTACACAAAGATTTGTTTTGGGTTACATTTAAAAGTCGCCTGTGCAATATATTTCTTGTAAAATGTTCATAAAAATAAATATTTTATTAATTGAAAAATTTTAAAATTTTTTATATTCTCCTCCGAGCTGTCCGGATTGCACAGGGTGACCAGATTGTAATGATCAACTTCCTAACTGCAATATTTCAGTAACTTTCAAAGTTACAAAATATTTAGTAAGGCTTGCCATTTCAATACGTATCGTTTCACGGAAGGCAAATGTGTGGAAATGATTAAAAAATATCAAACTTCAGTCTCAGTTGTAAGTATGCGACGTGAATTACCTCGTGAGGTGGATCGGCATCATGCCTTCAGTGCGCAGGCAATTCGTTGCACAGCAGAAAATATTAATAGTGATTACCCTCTGCTGTACCTTAAGCCACCAACCAGAGAGAGATTGGTGCGCGTTTAGTACATAGCCGTCGTACCGGCATTACCAGAATGTTAGCCTGGCTTATTTTGCGGTTGAATTTCGGCCTACTTCAGAGTTGTGGCTGACGATAATAGACAATACCGCGAGTTAGCTAATTGTGCGCTGTATATGTTGTACATAAATTGGGGTTTTCAGTAAAAAATCATCTGAAACACTGCCTCCGTAATCCATGCAGACATTTTAATAATATGTTATTCCATACATAACGGAAGGGGGCTTCTAACTAAAGCTAAAATCCTTCTGATATCTCACAATGTTTCTTTATAAATTTCTTTTTTTATCGTTCCCATATTTTATGGAATAAAAACGATATCATTTCATAAACATCGATAATGATTAATTATTTTATTAGTGGCGATAACTTGTTACAGTAACATTCTGCGAAGCCTTCTGACACAAGAACAAATCATGTATAAATACATATCTCTTATGTTCAAACGAAAATACACTCTCAACTGCTGTAGGATATTATACAGTCGGGTTTGACTGGCTACTTACGTTCACAGAATTTCTTAAATATCAATTTTTTAAAAATCCCCACTGTACTAATGGCATATAAATCCATCAATCTATTTAAGATTTATGGTGTTTTAAACACAGCAATTAATGCTTCAACTCTCAGGTTTAATCGAAGTAATCAACAAGAGAAGAAGAAACAGTGTTAAAGGTAAATTTTAAAGGTCGATAAAACATTCTAAATTCTCTCAGCACTTCGAAATAATTTGAATTGGAATTAAAATTAAATACACGCCATTTAGTTAAAAACAATTATTTACACAAATGAAAAAAATCCGACTAAACAATTTATTGTCTGCAAACAATGTGGTAGAATTAATGAAATATTTATATGTTAAGAAAATCCCTTCTAGCTCTCACGCAGAGTCAAGTGTAAACGGATGAAATCTAAACTTTTTTATATGCTGGCACCGATAAATTGAAGTGTTAAATTTTTTACGCAATTGTGGAATATTTGTAAATGAATGTGTTTTTTTTTAAATTTTTTAAATCATTCAAAATCACTTAAAAATCATTCAATGTTAGTGTGAAGGTGTGATGGCTGTCACCTTAATACAGGACCACACACAAACACAGTTAAAGACTTCCACACTTTTAGGTAGTTTGAGGCATGCAGTAACAGACATTTGACATATTTTTTTTTTGGCCCATCTAGACAACACTACGCGTCACCATTAATATACTGCATGAACTATGTGGGGTTATGGTTAACTATCACGTAGGTGAAGTAAATTGGCCACGAAGAGCAAGTAATTTGACCCCGAGAGGCACTTTCTCGAAGATTGGCGCGAATTGAAAATTGCAACCTCGCAGAACCTAAGCGGACATTTGTGCGATGTCATATTTCATAAATGTTGGAGTACATGAAGCTGTGAATTAAAAGAAAAATTTCATTGCTACCGCACACACAGCTTGTTTCTATTCAAAATCAACCCACAAAGACCCGCTTACTTGAAACCTTAGTATGTGTCAAAATATGAGAATGTGATAAAGACTTACAGTGATCTGGATTGAACGTCAGAATGGCCATTTTATAAACCCAATCGAAATTCGCATGGATATTTTTTTATAGTCATGAAAGAAATATGAACTAAAGTAATAAAATTGTAGGTAATTAAGGCTGGTTTGGTCCGTGTTTATTTAGTTTTACCAGGCATTACTAAAGGCAAGATTAGACGGGACAAATATTTGCTCGATCTTCCATAAAATTTGAAGGCCATGTTTCTGTTATCGCGTTAGTTTACGAAACAAATAAAATAGCTATCAGTTGCTCCAAAGACTTTATTATTTCCTTTGATAATAGCTACTTGCTGCTAACTCTGATGCTACACAATGACTCCTCTACAAAACGGAAAAACTCTTTATTCGTTGTTAAAAAAGCGCGTGCAGATATTGCAGCAGCCAGGGTTTACATATACATTGTCAAATAATTGTTGTTACCAAAAATTAAAATACTTGTCGTAGTACGAATTAGTTCATAGAATTCTTTAAATAGAAATTAACATTGCAAGCTACTTGTGGATAATATTAAATACTTAACAATTGCCATTTCTGCATACTGTGTTCTTTTCTCAAAAATATGCAACATCTACGAAAAACAGCACGTTCGTTTCTAAAAATGTTATATACAAGTGCTAGGTGAAATACTTCTGATTTCCATCAATGTATTACTTACATTTATGCAATTCACAAACGCCATGTATCGTGTATAAAAATGAAACTTTGTTATATTTGTTTGTGAACCATAAATTTTATTGTGTTGTGCGGCTAATGACAAAACATTATAAGCGCCACTTAATACCTTGAAATAGAATCAGACTTGGAAAATTTAAATTACTAACAATTCCATTTCAAGGTTATAACTAAGGTATGGTGGCAGTACAACATTTCAAAATCGTATTAAATGAAGTCGTATTATAATATCACATTCTTGTATGTAAATTACCAACAACAAAAATGGAATATTGAATTTTAATACAATCTATACAACAATACAAAGCAATTCGAAGTTGAACAATTGTTTATAAAAGTATGAGTATTATTTTAGGTGTTTATTTGAGGCGAAATGGATTTAATTAGTTTTCTTTCAGTGCTAAACTTTCTTAGGGTTTAGGCAATCTGAAATATGTACTACCTATAAGACGAAAATTTTTTTTAGAAAAGAAATCACCATTATTCAATTACCGAATGTATAAACTGTTATAAAGTTTATATTATATGGTTTATATTAATAACATGAAAAATGTAACTACTGTGAACATCCCCTCATAAGTTAGTAATATTTTAATAAAACATCACGACAAATACAAAAATAATTGTAAAATTTTAATATCAGATATAAAATTAAAAAAACATTAGTAATTCATTTAAAATATAAGACAAGAAAAAAAGGAACATAAATACGACAGAACGATAAACATAGAACAAAAGCTTTTATTATTTTAGAATGAATATTTAAACTACTCAAAATACTTGGACATTATGACAATATGACTTCATAACATATCTTGTGAATTCGGCAAATATTTCTTAAATCGTCAGATATTTGCCTGGTCTGGCTTTCGTACCACTTCCGGGCTACTCTAGTGGCACCTATAAATTACAAAAAAAAAACAAAACTAAATCATACATAAACACATCATTCACCTCCATTTAAAATGTTTTAGCCCAGCATATTTTGAAAATAATTAAAAATTATTATTTATTTGCGGTTCATTTTTCGCTTTTTCTTCTTCTTTTTTTTTAGCTCATCCATAACACCGCCGGGGAACAATTCGTAAACTAGCGTCTAATAATTCATGTCAAAATACGCGTACGATTTAAACTCATAAATACTGGCACTGGCTGGAAGTGTTTTGCGCTGCTTAAAATACTTGCTTGGCTATATGAATGGTAGGAAAGTATGATGAGGCAATCAAAACAGGCATTTACGACATGCCATGGCAGAACACAAATAAATAGTTGTGTGTGTGTGTGTGTGTAAAGAACACAGTATTATTTGGTTCAGCTGATGGCTGCTGCGATACCATACACACTTGATACGCATGTGAATTGTGGGTTGATTTTATAAAAAATAAAAATTTCCTTGCCTGTTGATTGAATTTGTTTTCTCATTGTTGTCTTACCCTGTTGTGTTTTGGCACTTGTTTTTGTTGTATTTCTGTGCGAATAAATCCCCCTCAATATTCAGCGTAACCGCGGAAATCTGTCTGGGGTCTTTCATTTATAAGCCAGTCTGGCGGATAAAGAATTTAAGCAATGTATTTCACTATTTTTGTTTATTTGTGCAAATTTATTTAAAAAAAATATTTATATTGTAATTTCCAATAAGTATTTTTGTATTTTTTTATTAATTTATTTTCTTCAATACAAAAACACTCTTCTGTTCGAATAAATATAATGTGCTGCCTATTAATAAAGTGATTTACAGTAATTTTTATAGGGATTTTTGTTCAGTTTATTTATGCATTTTGTGAAACGTGTAATAAAACAAGATACATTTTGACAGGCTCCGTAGACATGCAGATCGTTTGTATGTGGTGGCAGCAACCAACTACAAGTTGCAGATGTTTAAACTTCCGTTTTAGAAAATAATTTTTGTAT
Source organism: Phania funesta (assembly GCA_963932375.1). NCBI lineage: Eukaryota > Metazoa > Arthropoda > Insecta > Diptera > Tachinidae > Phania > Phania funesta. The sequence goes on along the minus strand of OZ010653.1, from coordinate 91,170,275 downwards.
TTTAAAGACATTTGTCTGTTTGCGGGCTGAAAATGTTTGAAATTCACATATCATCAACATCCGTAACAGATTTGAAAAATATTTATTTTAAATTAAGAATTTCATCAATTCTTGTCTACTTATGTGTAAAGTTTATTTTTATTGCTTTAATTTTGTTTATTTCGATTTATATCAGCGGTGATTCCAGGGGCAGGAAAAAAGGATATTTGACCAAAAAATCCAAAAAAGTATGTTTTCTTACACAAACTATTTGTAACATAATTTTCTTGGAAGCGATAAATAGTTGAGGACATTGCAAAGTAGAACTATCAATGAATTCTAGACCATTAAAAAGCGACTTGTCAAATTTGTACACACGGCCACCCGGGATGATTGAAGGAATTCTAACTTAATCATACACTTTCTGGTTTCTGAATTTCATAATGCCTGAATTATTTCAACGCTGTTCCACTGTGCAGATGATTTCAAAATATGATTTACAATAAAATTTCGATAATTATTTTTACACATTCTATAAATTACTGTTAGATATAATTTTTTAAAATTATTAAGCGTTTTGCTCGTTAGTCACAAAAGATCTAGATCTTGTGAAAAAAAGTGAAAACGTAAATATTTACACAGCCCAACAAATAACATTTCACAAGCACACCTACATACTACGGTTGCTCCAGAGTTAAACAGCCTAACAAATAAAATAATATTAAATATAACTTCCATTGTAAGTGAAAATTCAAATGAGAATCAAAATTCAATGAGAAACCCAAATTTTACATAAAAAAACACAAAAATTAAATTTTAAATATTTTCTACAAAAATTTAAATTTCACCACAATTTTGTAATTTAGCCGAAGAGCTGAAAAATCACAAAAATTCTATATTTTATGAAAAATTTCGACACTAACAAAAAAAAATTTTATGACTAAAAAATCAATATTTAATAAAAAACCAAAATTTTACCAAAAAATACCAAGTACTATAAAATTTCACCGCAAAAATTTTAATATCACCAAATTTCGAATTTTCACCAAAAATTCGAAAATTCACAAAAATAAAAAAAATAATTTTCAGCATAATTTAAAAAATTCAACAATAATCTAAAGTATAGTCCAAAAATGCAAAAATAACATCTTAAAAAATTGAAATATTACAGAAAAACCGAAATTGCACCAAAAAATTGCAAATTGCCAAAATTTTAAATTCACCAAAAATTCGAAAATATACCATAAATCGAAAAACTGGAATAATAAAATTTAATTGCTACAAAATCGGTATTAGTACAAACAAAAAAAAAGACGTTCTACCAAAAATACTATAATTAAACCAAAATTTTGAAAATTTACAAAAAAAAAAATTTAATAATTTTACTAAAAACACAATTCCATTATTATCTACAATTCACCAAAAAATCGAGAACTTACCAAAAATTGATAAGAATTCAGAGAAAAGAAAAACACACCAATCGAAAATGCTTACAAAAGGAGAGTTTAAATGTAAAATAATACAACTGAAACCGCAGGCGAAAAAAAATATCCCAAACAATCCTTTTCACCGGGAATACTCATTTTTAGTAGTTCATACTTTTGTATATAAGATTTGGCATGGCCGAATATAGCTCTCTTACTTGTTATAGTCTACAAGACTATACCTATTTCTTAATAGGAAAAAAGTAAATAAAACAAAAAGACAATGTACTTGAAATCATTGCTTCTAGCCATTGCAAAACTAAATGTGTAATCTCATTTCAAATTTTCCTTTCGATTCAGTTTTCGGATTATACCCTCACTGCAAGAATGCAAAATCGGAAAACCGCATGCAATTTAAAGCCACTGCAGTCGGTTAACCCATGCGCAGCTAACCTTCACAGCTCGCGCCATATCATTTCTATAGTCACATAAAGCTGCGTGACATTTTCTTAAATTTTATAATGCGTCCATTTTTTATAGTCATCAATTCTCGTAATGCCACAGCTTTCAGGCCCTTAATGTGCCACCCTCGCAGTTTATTTTACTTAATATTTACTCATACAAATATGTTGCGGAAGAATACGAATTCTAAGATCAACTACAGCATTTAACACAGTTCCAAACAATTTCCAAATCTGCTTTCTTCGCATTCTTTTAAAACTCTTGTTGTTTTTCCATTTGCCCGTAATTTATCACGCTGTTTGATTCAAACATATAAATCTCTCAACATTAATATTGATATCGAATACAACAACAACTACAACAAAGTTTAAGTATTTGCCCCTTTTAATTTATTTGTTTGGTTACTTAATGTTGTTGTTGATGGGGAAAACATTCAATTTTAAATAATTTTCAATACTTTTTTTCTTGAACAATAATTTAATTTAAATTTTTAAAATAAGTATTTAGAATAGTAATTTCTCTACTTAATGAAGCGAATAGAATCAATTAGTTTCCTCTTTATTTTATTTGTTATTTGATTAAATTAATTGTTAGTTTAGAAAATATTATAAAATTTATATGGATTTGATTGTTATTCAACGGTCGTTCTGTGTCTAATAATGAGTTCAGTTGGATTTACACTGCGAATCAGTTAAAACAAAATTTCATTTAAACAACTTTCGACGAATTTATATTGTGAACTGGATATTAGTGGCTGATAATATTTTGGACTCGTAATGGCCCATATTCTTTCTATTAATTTGGGGAATATTGTGAACGGATTTTTTTCTTTTAAAGAAAATTTGTTTTTTTCAATTACCTGTAATAAGTATTGACTAAGGAATTTTTATATTTTAAGTAGACCGCCTATTGCATTTCTAAACCACGAATGCACATAAGCATTGAATTGGTTTTCATAACAATGGGACAACCGAATCCGTTAACACTTTCGAAAGGAAGACAATTTTAATTTTAATATCAGTGAACTGAATGCCGCGCAAATAAAAAAAATAAATAAAAAGAGGAAAGACAGTTGTATACAGTTACTAGAACAACATTGAAAGCTATGGAAAAAATAAAAGGACGCGCCAAAATAGCAAGAACGCGTAGGGAAAGGCAAAACATTTGCTGTTGCGTTTAAAGCAAGTGTTTGCATTATTCGTTGTATCTTAGAGACAGAAAAAAACACCACTTAATTCTAATCGAAAAGTTCACCGCCTCTAGTTCGCAAAGAATACAATGACGTAGTCGAATAAGTGGTTCAAAGTTGGATATATTTCAAACAAATATCCGTCAACCCTTGTCAAGTTTGGTTTGAATACAAACCGCTTTCGGCTATGTGCCATATTCAGTATTGTTATTTATTCTAAGTCAAGCACGTATCCGAAACCGGTATGTTTCCAAAACAACTTGACAATGGATGCTGGAAATTCGTTCCAAATATTTAATATAGATCAACCTGTCGATATATAAAATAAAAAAAGTTCAAAGTTGTATTTGCGAACGAAACTAAGTTTAATACAGACGGACGTGGGAAACAAGAATTATCGTCAGTTCCACCTTAAGAAAAACAGAAATATTTTTCCAACGAAGACACGGCAGGGAAGGTGAAGTTATGGTATGGGGTGACATATCCTACCATAGAATTATCGAATTGGTATTTGAAACGAAAAAAAATGGATGAACATCGTGCAACAACTTTCCTCAATTTAAATATTAAGAATGCTCCAATTCAGATTGTCAGAGCTATAAAACAGTGGATTCGTGAACCAGACGTGTTTTATTTGAAAAGCATACGACGGTGAAAGATACTTTGATACAAAGAAGGACGCAATCAAAAATGTCTGGAGATCAATAACGTTAGATTATTAAAGATCGCTTTACTGCTCAATGCATAAGCGGATTTTCAAAGTAATTTCTAATTATGGTGGCATTGCCTACACCTGGGTTCTTTCGTCACTGACGCTGATGACAGCCGGTAGGTGGAAACCGATTTTGATGTCTTATTTAAATCGTTTATGCGCGGTGGTTTCGGTATGAGGCGGGAAAAAGTGCTGCATGCGATAGGTGTGCATCGAGATATTTTCCTAAACGTTTATCTACGATATGGGCTTATGAGTCGAGATATGGGTTTATAAGTATGAAGTAAACATATCGTTCCTTAAGCTTCACATCCTCTGCTCCCCTCTTCTATATTCAAAATTAAAGTTCCTACTTTGCGAAAAGCGTTTTGAAATTATTTAAGCAACATAAGAAACAATTCAGTGAAAACAATTCACGAAAACATAAATGTGAAAATAAGGCCAACTTCCTATGCAAAAATGTCGGCCGTAAAAATTACTGAGATCAAAAGTAGGACCAAGTTTTTCATATGTACCATACCATCCCATTTCAAGGCAACTTGGCAGCTATTTCCCATAATCCTCTCTCATATGGGAATGTCCCATTAAAAGAAGAGGAACCCTACTGCCCTAGATCAAAAGTGGCTATTTTTCTCATTACTTATTCTCCGTTACAAATAAGTGGGAACCCAAGTCGTTTTCAAATTTTTTTGGTTACTAGTTCCCCGAGTCCTACCTCCTTACAACGTCAAATTTTGGGACATAGTAGTGAACCGGATGTTTTACAACACTGACCTCATATATGATATAAAAGTCCATTTAGTTTTTACAAGGCCTTGTGGTTTTAGACGGAAAATGTGTCTCATAATGAAGATGATGTCAATTATATGCCATTTTTAAGAAATGTTCATAGTTCCAGAACTACCCGACGTAGTCGACTAAAAATTTCTTGGTGATCATAGCGACAGCTGTAAACGAATTTTTTAAGAGCAACGACAAGTTATTTGCTGACCGGTGAGAAAACAAATTAAGAATTTTTTTTAAAATATATTTCATATAACTGACTTTCCCAACTAACAATATAATCACAAATTGTTGTTATAAACTAAAATTTTGATTAAATCCAAACGCTTTAAGTATTTAACTAAAAGTGCCTTCCAGAAACGTCTTCATTCATAATCATCAAAATAATTATCCAAAGCAGGAGTAAAAGAAAAAAAAAAAAAACGAACAACTCCAACAAAAATGCTGAAGAATTATCAGAAAACAAAAATTGCTAGACTCCAGCAAAAATTAATGTCTCAACTTCAAGAACAATATTGAAGTTTTGTCTGGATTTGAAGACGTTTATTTAATTTTTGTTGTTGTTTTAGCAGCTAAAAACTAAGACAACAAAACTTTTCTTACAACTCATTGTCTGCCGAACTATTTATTTTGTTCTCTTCACGCATCCATCTTTAGCCCTCGTTCTCTTCAAGACACTCTAGTCGATATTCGACAGCAGTTGAACTTCAATATTTCATTTTGATGAACGTATGTTATTGTTGTTGTGCTTGTTGCTGTAACAGCTTGGTTACAAGAGGCAGAACAAAAACACAAGGATGAAAAAACCCCAAAAGTTGCTTTTCATCACATTCACAACGGACAAGATGTATCCTTGAAGTTTCATTTTGATGTGCCACAAAAGAGGTGGAGTTGTGTTTCATTTTTCTTAGTTACTTCGTTATTGTTGCAGCAATTACTTTGATGTGTTTCATACTTTCAACATTTATTCGTACAACATGATGTATTTTGGTGTGTGAAAGTGCGCGTAGTTGTTGTTAATAGTGTTGACGTGACATGGTCAAGTTTTATCGGTTTTCTTATTTTTTTTCGTTATTTGTCTTTTAATTTTGCACAAGATTCTCCATCGCATGTTAAAGATTGCGGAATATTCGATGGCCTGTCGGCTGCTTTATTGGCTTCCAAAAGGTCAAAGAATTTGTCTCTTTATGTGTGAATAAGAATAAATTTGTAATCGTCTTGACATGGCTGCACTAATCGTAACAATTAATTGTGGCATAAAAAAGAAAATGAGGCAGGCATTTATTCTATTCTTCAAATTAGAGACATTTAATAAAAATTAAGAATTTTTTGCAAATTCAGCAGATTTATTAACAACATGACGATGTAGATAGATGGACGACAAAACTTTTAATATAATAGTTTTGAGATCACTTTTGAATGCTAAAATCCGCCAAAGTTTATGAAAAATGATCCGTATCTTCCACTATAAAGGGTAATTTTTTAAACGCCAGTCATGTAAGTACAAGGTCTTTTCAAGTAAACATTGAAGGTTGTTGAATCTTAATGCAGTGCGAGACAAAGCTGCTTGTTATATTTTTACTATTTTCGACAAAATATTTAAAATAAAAAAGATATTCAAGAAATATTTGTGGTTCGTAATATATTTATTAAATATTTATTAAGACTAGAATTTTGTTTTTTAAATATGTGTTATGAAATTTCTTTGTTCACAAAAAGCGTAAGGAGCCGCGGTATACATATCTGTTTTTAATACTTTGTACACCTGCCTTTTACTTTCATGACAACTTCAACTCTCTAAGGAATACGTGCATAACGTTTCTGTGGATAGCTAGACGTTAAGGCAGTGCTACCAGAGCTCTGTTTTTTTCTTAAATGCATGTTGTTAACTATAGACGACACGGCGTTTAAGAATTCCGCACAAATTCTCAATTAGATTCAAATGTGGAGTTCAAGGGGACCAGCCCCGCAATCAAATTTTTGGCGTTTGCGAACATTGTCTTGATGTATTTTTTCGACTAAATTACATCGCGATCGGTAACAATTATATTGGGCTTTGAATAAACATATCTACGTCCATCAGGTCCAAAATGTTTAATTTTTATTTTGTCTGTCCAATTGCTTTCTTCCAATCACCAGAACTTCAATTCTTATAGTTTTTTGCAGATGCTACCTACAAATAATTTCTCTAAGAGCCGGACATTTAGAAGCTTCGATTTTAAAGCAAGAAAGTAGTTTCTGTTGTACCTCACGTAGACTATTTACTTTTCGTATAGCAACAAGACGTTAAACAATGAGTCTATATCTGCCAGTAAGACTTGAATTTCGCGCATAAGTGGCTACTGGAAATACTAAACCGCCATTTTTCGTAATAATGCCAACATTGTTAATAAAAATATTAAATGTGTCATTTTCATATAATAATTCGTTTTTTTAGCTTCCCGATAACCGATTCGTCAACTTCATGGCCTACCTTCCTTACCTTTAGGAGTCTGTACAAAATTGTTGAAAATAGTATTTTATTAACAAGTTTGAAACATCTTATTTAACTTTATTTAATAAAAAGTTTTCGAGTTAATATTTAATATTTTCATCTTGCGTTTTAACTCTTTCGCTAGATGCGACAAAACCGAAATGTGTTATCTAGTCATCTTTATATTGCGTGAAAACTTCCGCCTATATCATTCCTAACTAATTTTAAGCAATCCATTAATGAAAATCGATTCCATTAAAATTTATTTACACATTTTTGCCCCACACTGTATATGTAGTACACCGATGAACAATTTGTTCTTTCGGAAGGTGTTAATTTAGCACCATGCCAAGTAACTTCACATAACCGACCAAAAAGATTCTAAAGGTATTAATTTACGTTCTTTAAGTCAGAAAATCATTATTGGCGCTAAACGCAACTCATCTCGCTATAGAGTATTCGATATGTAATAATTTTTGGAACGAGTAATAATTTGCTAAGAAATTCCTTTGAAATGAGCTAAGGCAGATAGAAAAATTGTGTTACTCAGAGAAGCTGTTGAAATAATTTCCAAAGTTCATAGCCGAATGTCTCTCTAATTGCTTTTACCCGAAGGAAGTTAAAAGAAAAGTAAACGGTTATTCGGTGTTCACGTACTTTCGATTTAGGCCAAGTATAATATTTTGAATTTAAATCAACTGTACCACCTCCCATTGAAGTAGCGATGACTATTTTGCCTCTAGTAATCTCTATGAGAGCATTCTACTCAAATTGTATGTCTAAGCTGAACTTTCTAAAATTTTTATTTTACTTTTTTGGCAACACTATATCTTCAAATAATGCGACTAGATAGCGGCACTGCAGCACTCTTCTAAAATTGAACACGACGCGCAATTGCGGAATTGTAAACTCTGAAGCTTTTCTATCCTCTCTATTTTACTTCTCTAATCTACAAGAAAGTATGACAATTATTCAAAAAATAAATAGTAGGTAGGCACTGGTTGCCTGAGTGTTATTTTCTTCAAAAAAAAAAAAAACCTAACACCAAAAGGTTAGTTGATGGATCATTGCTGCCTATCCAAAGTTTTCCAACCAATATTGATAAAGTTTAAACTATAGATAGTTTTGTAGCTGCGGATTAAAACCAGTTTTCTATATTTAGCTGTCACTTGATACTACAAGAATATCAGCTGCATATTAAGTCAATGTAATGTCGTTCGTTTTCATTACACAATTATAACAAAAACAATTTAATATCACGTGTGACAACGACGACGCTTTAACAACTAAAGTATTGACATAGTTCAGATCATAAATTATGCTAAATAACATGTAAGTGCGTTAAATGCACATATTTTGTAACACAACAACAAGAAGAACAAACCAAATTACAACAGCAACGCAAATAAGTTTTAAACGATTGGCAAATCGTTTGTTAAGATCTTCTCTTTAGTTTATAAATCGAAAGCTACACATACTGCAATAACTTCAAGTATAAAATCGCTGTGAATAATCGTTAAATATCATGTATGATCGTAACTTTCAAACTTTTCGCTTCAAACGAAGAGTACAAGGATGGTATGTATTGAAATAGCAACAGCCTTAGTTGCCACAGAAACGCAAAAAACAACAACAAAATTTGCTCCATCAACAGCAGCGACGATATAAAATGATAACAATCACAAAATGTTCGTACTTACAACTAAACAACATAAGCAGCAACACAAATAATTCTTTTAATGAGATCGTAATCATACACAAAATATACGACGAAAAAATCTTTAAAGAACTTAAGCTTAAAATATTTGTTTGTTCTTCGCTTTGGCTTTTAAATCTTTAGATTGAAGATCGTTAAAACGAAGATGATCCTTTAAAGATTTTCAGCCTAAAAAGTAGAAAAAGCGGAGTATGTTTTTAAAATTATGGGGTTGGTAATGGTAGATTTGAGAATTCTATAAATTTAAATATTCTAAAGTCCCACTGTGGTGATCATGTTTTCAATTATGTGAAATTGAAACTGTTTATTGCCATCCAAAATGCGGTTTGGCATCACAATTTAAGTTAAAATGGAGCCATGAACTAATTCAAAAACTATAAAAGTTCTTTAGTCTATACGTATCTGAACTTTACCAAAAAGAGTATTCGGCAGTGACGATGCTCAAAACAGAGATAGGCAAGAACGCGTTGACGCAGTGTTCGCAAGATTGCCGCCATATTAAATGCGATATTGTGTTCCAAATGCGTCTAAATCGTCAGTGTGTTTTCGTATGTGTTAACTTTCAGACTTCGGAACATGTGGGTGACCAGTTATTGGCGCCTTTCCGGGAATCACTATGATCGGGATTAATTCGCTTAGTCTAATCAGTGTACTTTAGTTCTCGAACCAATTGGATTTTATAGGCTTTCAGAATTTAGGCTTTCTTAAAAATTAACGGCAATGATGATTTTTTATACTAAAGCGTGCTTGACTTCGCTTGCGAATGCATAATGAAGTAGGTTGGGGCAACCGAAGGGTGATCTGTATTTTGAATTCGTGCAGTACGTCCGGTATTTTCATCATCGATCGTACCACTCCACTTCATTTCGTCTTTCTCAGATTGTTGCCAAACACAATAGGCCAACTGAACGTACCTGATACCAACAGTGTACTGTGAATTGAGGATATTAAAATAACTCTATGCGTGAAAGATATTTTGCCACTGATGCTGGGTTTATTGTGACTGATGATGTTAAATGTTGTTGGTTGTGTTAAAAACAAACAAACATCAGCAACAAAACTTAAAAAAAACGAACAACAACAAGCTAACCAAGATTAGAGCGATGAGGATCTTTGTTTCAAAGAATAATGTGGCAAGATCATCCAGCAACAACAACCACAATCAAACTACCACATCACTGTTCAATGATCTTTTACTGATGATTCGTATCGATCTCAGTCAATTTTCACAAAGGTATTGATATTATAGTTGAAACTGCATGTTTAAAGTTCGATTATATTTGTTGTAGTTTTTGCTGATACGAGGGTAACTATTTATAATTAAAAAAAATTATCAATTTAATTAGTTAAATTGTTTTTCGAACCACTTGTAAGAGCATCGTTTTTATAATTCACAGAAATTGCTTTAAATTGACAGCTGATGAATATCGTTGTGGACGAAATTTACAAGAAATTCTCATTGGGTGTCAAGTCAGTCAATTAATTCGATATTTTGGGTGTGAGATCGTATTAATTAATTATATTCATTTAAACTCGTCGCTCTCATGGTCAGGTGCAAATCCAGATCGGCCTTCCTATTGGAAGTTTCAGCGAAAGCACTCTATTTTAAAAGTTTTCAAAATTGTTTCTTTCCCCCTGAACCCGCGCCTGGTCCTGATAGAACGAATGCCTAAAGTAGTGTTCATTTGCGAATATATCATTAGAATTTTGAGAAAAGTCTGTGATACCTAAACATTTTTTGCTTGAGTTTAATTACCCTCGTATTGTTCTTGTTGTATTTGTAGCTGTTTTATTTTTTCCCCCCAGTTTTTATGTAAAACGTGTTATGGTGTGTGTTTAGGCAACTTGTTTAGGGTGATATGTGGCAATATCGTAGTAGTTGTTGCATTTGTTGTTATCGACATGCTCAGCATGCTTAGGCAGGAATACTAACATGAAAATCAAACGTCAATGTGTCAGCAAGTTGTTTCTTTCTTATGGTCTTGTAAGATTTTCTTAAAAGACAAGGACATGATTTTTACATGTGATTTATAAATAATCACAAATAAAAAATTCTTAAAATATTGTTTTTACAGTGTCACAATATTTTAATACATTTACGTGCAAAAAACAAAAACACATTTTTTAGTAGAAATTAAATATTTTACCTTAGAACATGTTTAGAATGTAACTTGTTTGACATGATCACATTATTTTTTCTAAAAAATGTCGATTGAAAAGTGACTGTAGAAATATTTTGTTCACTTTGTAATGATAATAATAATTTTTAGTTTTTAATAAATGTATTAATTGTATCAAGTTTTCATACTTTATGAATAGTTCGAGTGGACACAAGTTTACAATAGAAATTCAGGCCAACGTTTGGACTGCCTCAAAGGAAAGTTGTCACTTATATTATTTGAATTCGAATCTACACTTGGATTATTCAAACTGATTCAATTTTGTAAATACAGCATTAGGTCGAAATGAAAGCAGTTGCACGACAAATACTAACATAGCTGGAGAAGGGGTCGTCGTATTCAGTTAAATTAAAATTCGAAATTCGACAAAAGCGTTGCCTTGCATAGTGCCAACATTATTTTTTAATCTGCTTAGTAGTTTTTGATAAAAAAAAAAATAAATAAAAAAAACCATAAAAACTTCGTTCTTTATTTATCTACGAGCATATAACTAAATATTTTCAAACAAAACGTGCTCTACATCATTAAAATCGATGCACAACTTTCGATTTTATTCACATATTCTTCACAACTAAGTCAAGGTATCTCGTTTCGACAAAAGTTGCACGGAACAGTAACATTATCAAGTGTCCTGCATATCATGGATCCATATGGCAACTTTCTACAGAATGCCTCTACTTAATTGCGAATAAAATGCAGAGCTGTGTAACGATATTAATAATATATAGCTCGTTTTGTCGATACTTATAATGTTCATATGTTCTAAGACCGGTTTTCGGACTTTCCGAATAGTAGCTATTTTAAAAAAATTGGGTTTCGGTTAAACATTGTAAAAATAGCCGGTTAACTGGTTTTATTAAAATAACACAAAAGTCAAATTAGTTACTAAAATAAAAATTTATTTGGCAAACAACAAAACAATTCGCAAAACTAAAGGATCAAATAAATAAAATAATATATGTACGTAGTGAAAAACTTAGAAAAAACGACATCGCATTACTCAGATAACAACTTATATATAAAATATTTCGAAGCAAAGCTTCTTATAGAAATTTGTTGTCTTAGTTACCTCTTCTAAATAATCTCTTAAAAAGCAAGTTGCAATTTCAAAGTTTTGAAATATATATTTCTTTATACCCTTTACAAAAATCATATAGGTTTATCAATCCATTTGTAATTATTACAATATTTTCCGACCACTCAAATCATCAATATTCTGGATGGTTCTAGGTATGGAAGTTTAATTAATGATGTCCGTCTGTCCGATGTTGAAATTAACTTTCTGACGGCACTAGCAAACCTTGGGTATTGAAACTTAGACCACTAGATCAGCGAGCTTGGCGGATTTTCGTCCAGCCCATATAGGTCTACAAGTTCCTGAGATATAGGTCAAAACTTTCTGAGTTTTTTTTAGTATATCCACTCTTGCGGAAAAACGCTTATACCCAAGTCCATAAAACTCGCATATTCTGAATCCTTATCAAATTTGCTATAAAGCCTCTTGGAGAAATTATCATCAGGAAGCCCCCAGATAACCCACGGTCCAAATGTTGCACCGAATTGAAATATTTTATAAAAACCTCAAAATGACACAAACTAACAGCGGAAGCCGAAATCCTCTAAAAACAGAAATTTCACAACAAAATTCAAAAATTTAAAAATTTTGCCAAAATTTGAAATTCACCACGAAATCGAAAAATTGTAATAAAAATTTTTTGTCCAAAAAAACAAAATTCATAAAAAAAAACAAATTTACCAAATTTTCAATATTTTCCACACAAATTTTAATTTTACAGCAAATTTATAATTTCGCCGAAAAGGTAAAATATCACAATTTTAAAAATATCGAAATTTTAACCTAAAAACAAAAATTCAACACAAGCTGAAAAAAGCATTCGCCAAAATATTTAAAAATTATAAGTTTTAACAAAAATATAAATTAAACTGAAAATGAAAAACCAAATTTGAATATAATTTGGGAATTCACCAAAATTCGAAAATTCACCACAAAACCAAACTATTGTTCAAAAATTTAAAATAAAATCGATATTCTAAAGAAACCGAAACTTCACAAAAAAGTTAAAAAAAATCGAACTTTTGCCAAAATTCCAATTCCACCATTTAAATTTAAATTATATATAAATCGAAAAACTGTAGTAAAATAATTTAATTGCTACATTTTAACAAAAATACTACAAAAACTAAAATGAATGAACTTTGGATTTTAACCACAAAAATTTTAACTTAAAAAAAACAAAATACAGTCTGAAAATGTCTAAATGATCTAAATAACAAAATTTGACAACAAGGCAAATTTTAAAGAAAACGGAAATTGCACAAAAAAATACGAATAATTTAAAATTTGGCGAAATTTTATGTTTACCAAAGTCTCGAAAATGCGGCACAAAATTGAAGAACTGGAATAAAACAAAATAATTTCAAAGATATCATAAAAACCAAATTGATCAAAATCGATATTGCACGAGGTTCAATAAACCTTATCTTCAAGTACTTACGTACCGACAACCCAAGGGCTGAAATTGTACCTAAAACTAAATTTTATCAAATATTAAAAAACAAATCCTTTGCACCCGGAAAAAATCTGTAGTATGAATTTAGTAGTTCAAACTTTTGTGAAGGGTATATGAAATTCGGCACAGCCGAATATAGCTCTCTTACTTGTCTTAGTTACTGTTGTTCAATCAAATAAAACCGAGGTATGCTAAAACCACTTTCGACTTTCTCAGAGCCTCAATGGGCATTCCGGCCTCGGCAACACAACGAGCTAATATTGATCTTACAGAGAATTTCCTTGGTACCAAGAAATCAGAGGACTCTCGCGGAAAAGCAAAAGCTTTGTTGGAATGCTACTACAAAATGGGATGCAATATGTCATTGAAATTGTATTTTTTAACTCTTTGAATTGTTTACCTGAAAATATGGGTACAGTGACTGACGAACATGGAGAACGCTTTCACCAAGATGTCGCTGTATTTGAAAGGCACTTTCAGAGGAGACTACCCTTGGAGCATTATTAGATGTACTCCTGAATACTAGTACAATAAAGGCAATGAATAATAATCACATACTGAGACCTTAGATAAAATAAAAAGTTTAAAATGACTGAATTTCGAATTTTGGGTAAATCTCGATTATTCGATGAATTTTTGATCTCTTGGCAACTTTTTCATTTCGTAGGAACTTAAAATTTTTTTCTATTTGAAATATTTTGCTTACTTTCAGATTTTTGGCGAAATTTAAACTTGCTGACGATTTGGTAATTTTTTCCCTAATTTCGACATTTTTATGAATTTTACATTCCACAAGCTGCAAATATCCGAAAATCGAGCCAGATTTACAGATTACTTAAAATGAACTAATTCGTAATTCATTTAATTGCAATAAAAGCACTTAGAGAATCGACAAACATGTACCACTTATTTTCCAGTAAACTTTCGTTGTATAATAGTTACCTAAGCTCTGCTTTTGGTGTGGATAGGGAGTTTTATTGTATGATATCAAGCTTTCTCAGGAATCGAAACCATGCTTAAGTAAATATACTTAACTATTTAACATTTAATATCTCCTACGTTTTCTGTTTGGATTCTGGAAAAATATTTCTCCCATCTTGTAGAATTCCTTTTTTAACATAATTCCCTAAAAACACGTGAAGCTACACTTCAATATCATTAGCAAGTCCTTGGATCAATATCTTCTAAAAACCTCTTTAAACTAAAACATTGACTACCATTTGCCGTCTAAAATAGTCCCACATTCTAAGATTTAGTTACCAGTGACATGTCACCAAGAATGTCAAATCGTAAACAAAAACCCAACAACTTTGCATGTGTGACTACCCTTCATATCGCTAACAGAAGATCTTAATTTTTTTCCTTCGATTTGCTTCACAAAAGGAAAAAGAAGAAATCAAAGAAAACAATTTCACACAAAATCAACGAACAATCGAGCGCTACGTACGTACGTACTAACTTTTACATTAAATGAGATTGCGAAAGGTGGACAGACAGACCACATCAGTAGTGGTGGAGAGCAAGAGAGATGGGAAGAAATTGTTTTAATTACAACCCTGAAATTGGTTGGCAATTATTTACTTTAACACGATCACAATTCACAGGCATGGCACATGCATCATCGGGAATAGAGCTGGCTACAGCCAACGACAACAACTGAAAAAATTTACAACCAAATATGTTGTTGTATTGTATGTCGATTGATGTCAAAGATGCAACCCAAACGATGCAGCATACAAGTGTGCAACAGCAAAGCAAATAAATGAAAATACAACAGACTACAACAAAGAACTGTTGATGCAACATTTAGACATAATTTAAAAAATAAATATCAAACAACAACAACATCAACAACTGCAACTATTTTACATGGGAGCTCGTTGCAAAACTACACTCATCAGTTGAGTATTGGGTTGTTCCAAGTCCAAGAAAATCCAGCAAAAACAAAAAGTGAAACAAATTTTCTTTTTCTTGCAACTTACCAAGGCTCCATAAGTTTCTCTTGTTACTTTTGGAGCTTTATGACTTGGCAGGTATATTAATTTATTGGACTCATGTTCTGGTGAGCCGATATTGATACAAATCCATTTTCGATCGCCACGCATAGATACCAAGAATAACATCTACAAACCACATGTTGCTGCATTTACGCCATGAATGGATGGAGAATTGCGTACACAATTATGTACAAGAGTATATTTTTTTTCTTTTACAACGTTTTGATGAACCTTTTAGAGCGTTGCAATGCTGCGGTATTAATAACACTACGCGCATACGAATATGGTGATCTCATGCTGAGCATTTACTTGGCGTTTGTGCAAATAACTTAGTTCATGTTGCTGATGTTGATGATCATGACGAGAACATGGATGGAAATGATGACGATGGTGATGTTTTTGGTGCTGAATATAACAACAACATAGTGTTGATTGCTACCATTTGGCTGGCTACTGCTTGTTGCACCAACATTGCAAGCAGCACAAACAACTACAGACGAGTGATTGCATAAATACTCAACAGTAGGTAGAGTCAGATGGCTATGACTTGGTTACCCACCAATATACACATAATAAAGAGCAACATGCGATAGTAATGGATCTCACAAGGCTCTGTGGTAACAATGTTCATCACGTGAACATTGTCGTTATGCAAGGCTGTCTGTCTCTCTCCGTAACGCATCTTCCATTCGTACAACGTTTCATCTGACTGCTTAACTTAGTTTAAGTTGTAGCAATGGAGCATGAACGAGTAGTTGCAATTGCAGTGAATGGTGTTTTCTATCACTAGGAAGTTCATAAGTTGTAGTTATTTTATTGTTGTTGTTGTTCTTTTTGCTTGGCTGTTGTTGCAAATATGTTTTCTTTAATTAGTCCAATCGATTAGGTTTGCTGTGTTGAGGATCGTATCATGATTGCGAAGGTTAAACATTAAAGATCATGAGAATGCATTTCTATTCTGGTTGACTTTATTCGTTTTCTAAAAGTTATTATTTTAATGTTGTTTATTTTTCTCCTCCAGTTAAGAGGAGATTAATTTTGCATATTTAAAATATAAGATCAAATATGATTGATTACGTTTCATTGAATTTAGTTTTGTACGGATATTCATAGTTTATTATTCCTTCAGGCGGTTTGAAAAATTGTTTGGGCCTTCAAAAATTCCAAACATTGCTTTGAGTACCATTCAGTTCCTCCAACGGCTGAAATAGGTAATGACGAATACTTTCAGCCACGCTTATACCGGGTCTTCCTATAGAGACTTCCGAACTTTGACAATTGACCGAATTGACTGTCATTTGTTCAGTCTGTTTTGCCAAAGTACCTTGGATGAATATACTCGTAGCGTGCAACAAGGCGTGCAAATAATAAAATTGTTTTATCAAAACGGGCCTAGAAATTTACCATAGTTTGTAACAAAAGGCCATCTTTAGCGATGAGGCCTATTTCAGGATGAATGGGTACGTCAAAAAACCAATCGACGATACCAATCCACATAAGATTCAAGGTGTGAATTTTGGGCTGTGGCATCATCGGTCCATATATTTTTAACGTCACCATCAATGACGAGCGCTATAGGGTGATGATTACCAACTTGTTTTGGCCTGAAAAGTATGATATGGATATCGACGACTTGTGGTTTCAATACAACGACGGTACGTAGCCCAGAGTTCATGCCACATTAGATATTCTGCACGAGCGATTTGAGGGAATGTTCGTATGTTCGATGTAAATTGGCCGCCGAGATCAGGCGATTTGGCCTCGTTAGAATATTCCTTGTGGGGTTTTTTAAATCTTAGGCCCATGCGAAGAAGACACAAAGCACAGCGACCCTCAGAGCCAACATAACTCAGGTCATGGGTCAAATTTTGCTTGGTTTGTATGCCAGAGTCATGGAAAATTGGACATTATGGATGCGCGCAACCGTCAATGTCAAAAAACTATCGGAGGTCAGCGGAACATTAATATTTCCACGTTTGCTGAAGATTATAAAAGCAAACGTTATCAGACAGATTGCGCTAACAGGTAGAACGTTTGCTTAAGTGAAGCTTTTACACGGTCGATTAATTCAACGAGCAGATGGACGTTGGTAGCAATATGAGCAGTTAACAATTTTTTTAGCTGTTGATATTCGCGCTCAAATCTTTATAAATTTTATGCTTTCCCCCAGCATTTAATTTGAATTATTTTCTTTATTTAAAGACTCTTAAAAACCTTTGACATTCTCTCACAACATATATGCAGCTCAGAGAGTACGTGCGTGTGTGTGGGCACTTGCGTGCTTTTATTTTATTCAAGTGTTGTTCCTGTTCTTTTTGTTGATGTGTCTGTCTGGCGCTATATCGCCAACCAAAATCTACGACAATAAATAACACAAACGAACAGTCAGTGTGTTAAAATGACTTTTATTTTTCCTTTTTTTATTTCGCTCCTTTAGTAGATTGTATTTATTTAAACTTGAGATTTTTAGATCTGTTCGTATGTATCTTGACGTAAATGGAGTTATTCTTTAAGGAATTTCAAGGTAGAATTATTTTGAATTTTTATTTGTTAAAAAATTTCATCAATTTGGTGATTTCTGTGGAAATAATGTTCCAATTTATAGCTTCTATGCGGAATGGGACCGCAAAAATGTTTTTGTGTTAAATGCTGTTATGTAGTAAAAACGCCTTAAGTAATTTCTAAATGACGAATCATTAGGGATCAGGCGAGACTGTAGGATAAATAAGTTAACACGCTCTACCCGCACGCTGCACCAGGTATTGAACAATTTTTTTAATGAAATTAAAAACGCTTTAGTTAAAAAAAAGGAATTTCATAAATAAATAACTTTGTTAATCACTTTGATAAACCGCTTGAGGAAGTGAGCGGTGTTCCAAAGTAGTGCTGTAATCTGTTCAGATGTGTCTCGTGAATGAGGTCACGTTGGACACATAGGCACAGCTGGGAATGAAACAGCAGACGAAGTAGCAAAAAGTGGATCTGATGTGGATATCTATGGACCAGAACCCAAGGTTGATTTGTGGAATGGCCTAGCGCAATCTAAAGTCCTGTAATGGGTAAACTCATTACGCCTGAAAAGGGGGAGGGAAGCTACCACATGAACACAAGCTCGAATGCTGATTAAAGAGCCCCTATGCAGGAAGGCCAGCAAGGTGCTCCGATATAATAGGCCAACCTTAAGCTGGATCACTGCGTTAGTGATAGGTCATGGAAACTTCAAGTCTAGCATGAGACTTAATTGAAAGTAAGGTAATCGTAATTAAAAATCGGTAAAATTAAAAAAAAATAACTTTGACACAAGAAAATACGGAAGAGATCGCACAAGTAGGTCGTGTAATTTATATTTTCAAATTGAGCTAACTTGACGAAAATATTTCGTCTGAATTACAATATAATTTGAAGAAAAAATTCAATAAAAATATAAGCAAATTATGCTGAATTAATAATAATAAATAATAATAACTCATCTCAAATAAACTCTAGGACATTGGTCGACCGACTCAGGAAATAATTTTAAGTAGACTGATTTATTAAAAACTCGCTGTAAAATGTTGGACGCACTTCAGCTTGAATTTCGTAAAAGTCAAACTGTTGGTTATAGACTTATTGCTTAAAAGCAATTTGATTTAAAAATTTATTATTTGAATTTAGCTAAGTATTGGTTAAAGCAAATAACAGCGCCATATTCGGCTGTTGTCACCAACAATTTTATAAATTTGGATAGATTTTTAACTCTAATGTTCATTGTCGTCACGCTATGAAGTTTCGTCATAAACGTGGGGCTTCGCTGGTAGAGCAATTGCTGCAGACAAAAAGGAGCTTATTATTCTTCCTTTTACGTTCCTTATGCCCCTTAAAATAGGGTCTGATATTAGAAGAACTCTATGAAAAACATATTTGTTGCAATATTCTCTAGATTTCCTTCCTTTTCCCCCGAAGTCTTGACAATGTCTAATTCGCACTTCTTCCGTGCCTTTTGAAAATGGGCAATAATGTGCTCTTTATGATAACTGAGCCACGTTTTTGTATTTGTCTCTTTAAAATCGTCTCCACTTTGACTTTTAATCATTGTATTATAACATTAAATACTTCCAGTTATGTCAAAAGACAATTTTGGGGTTTTGGGTTATGAAAAAGCCTTCTACTGGATTTACCATATACCAGGTTTTGTGCGAAATCATTTCTGGATTTAGAATTTTTTTCAGTAAATTTTTTTTCTTTTCAACAGGTCTCCGCTCACTATTTTCTTTACTGGCAGCTCGTAACCAAAGTGGAGAAGGTTTTCTGGCGTATAAACCTGAAACTCCAAAGTCGATAACTTCAGAACTAATTTCATTTCTTGCTTACATCGTCCTCGAGCAAAAAAAAAAATCGTCTAGGACGGCAGAAATCGCGATGAAGAAGGTTTTGGGTTTTACTTGTAGATGTTCGTTTTTACTAACAGAAACTAATTGTAACGAGACGAAATAACTTTGTAGTATGTTTGCATCAGATTCGAGATCACTTATAAATTTGCAGATCACGATTCTTATTTCCGAGATGCCTTGTAAACCTATAATTAAAATATTTTTTTAGAATACTATTTTCGATAGTCAATTTGTTTACAGCAATATACATCCGCGCTTTTCGCCGGCAAAGGTTCTGATTTTTCACTATTCATGGATCTGACGTAGAACAAATAGCAGATTTAAAAAATATTAACAAAAGTACCTTCACTAAATTATATACTGACAACTAAAACAGCAGAAAAATTTAATAAAGATTTCACTAGTACCTGTTGTATCATGATCGATCATGCACACTTTGAAAACTGCTGCTTCGCCATCAGTAGCTTTGTAAGGGAGTATCGAGTTGGTCTTGCATACAAACCTGCTTACGTATGAGATAATATTTGTTCGCGAAGTCCCACTTTGGAGCGTTTGTTTTTAAGCGCTTATTTCAGCGCTTCATAGATGTATAATTAAAAATATAAAAATACATCCTTTGGTCTTCATTGCCAAACGGTAATGGTTTTTAGGATGCACGACAGTAAGCGAATGTGTAAAAATAATAGTTTGTTTTGACCTGCCAAAAAATTTTAAATTTTAAAATACTGGTGAATTCATTCGTCATTGTTTTTACTCAATTGATTTTGTTTATATGAATTTAAAGTGACAGTTGATTAATTAAATCAGATGTGTCGTGCCTCTAGTGCCGTGACATGGCAAAAATAAAATAGTAGAGAGAGTTAAACTATCTCAATGACTGAAAAAGGTAAAGGGAGAGAGACAGCGATTAGTTTGTTGTTTTTATGTTGGCGTTTTAAGTTGGTTAAAGTAGAGCTCTCAGGTTTGGGGATTTATCCTCCAATAGGGGATTTTTTTGTGATGGGTGTTTGAAGAGATTTTTTGGGGAAAAAGCTCTTATTCGCTGGCGATTTTTGGGGATAATATATTAATATAAAGCTTGTTACTTAGCCTTTCTTTTTTATATTTGTTTCAAATTCATGTACAGAGGAACCATATATTTCTTGTTTCTGGTGGTAACATCCAAAAAAATCTTAATATAAAATGAACAATTTTATTCAATTTCGTTATAACTTTAAAGAAAAGATCTCAAAAAGTTTTGAAGTCTTTAAGTATGGCTGCAAATACTTATTCGAGCATAAGGAAACACAATTGTATATGGCAGAAAAGAGAAAGGGCAGAAAGTATGTAATATTTAAGTATACTGGTATGGTTTCAAATTTTAAACGGTGTTTTATTAGGTAGGCTGAAATCTAGTTCTTCTGGACCAACATCATTTCAAGGCCGTCAGCTGGTAGGCGCAAAGATGTGGCTTACCGTAACTAAGGTTCCTGCCTCTGCAAGGAGTCTGGCTAAATAAGTCGAGCGGAGAAGAGTTAACTACCCTTCTAAAAGATAATTCATCCACGGCCAAGAGGATGCTTGGTATCTAGTATGCGAACTCTGGATCTCCAGTGTTAATACAGACTTACCCGCGCATATTGAGCTCTGTGTGGGTGGACATATTTTTCTCTATTATAGGGTTGAATCTGGAAGCCTCGTAAGAGGCAGAGAATACGGTTTTAATTGGCCAAATGATGAATCCAGAAAAGATACACAAGAATGCCTCGCAAGGGGTGAATGAGTCAATCTTTAAAGGTACTTCTAAGGCGTTAGATCGTGAGATTCTGACAGGGATGGAAAGTAAAGCATCGCACGAGCTGGATAGGTTAATCGCTATAGGAACTCCAGGGGAATTCTGAAGAGTTGGACAAGAAAACCTCGCAAGGGTTAGACGGGACAGCTTCGAATGATACTTCCGGAAGAAGCTGAGACGGTAGCACATATTGTGTGTAAATGTCCAGCACTGGCGAAATAAATGCCATGCCATATTGTTAAATATTTTCAGGGAAATTCACAATTAAAAGTAATAATATGCAATAAACTACTTAAAGATATTTTAGATGAAAATCAACTTAGCGATCTCATAAAGAAAGAACATTATAGAAACAATCATCGAGGCATTAGTGAAAACTTTGAACAACTCAGGAATATAATTTATCACCCAAAACTCAAAATTAAAGTCCAACAATATATTAACAATTGTGATATTTGTAATACTGAAAACTACGACCGAAAACCGATTAAACAAATGTTCAAAGTTACAGAAATCCACGATAGACCAGGGAAAGTAGTACATATTGACGTGTTTTATAGTTTGCAAAAAACATTGTTCATTACTATAATTGATAAATTTTCCAAGTTTGCTCAAGCAATTAAAATTCAAAACAGGTCATGGGTGGAGTTCAAAAAAGCTCTAACTCAATACTTAAGTATTGTAGGAAATATTGAAAAAATTGTAACAGACAACGAATTAGGTTTCAAGGCACTACCATTAATGGAGTTTTTAAGGGAAAGAAATAGAGATATTCACTTCATATCTAATAATAATCACACTTCAAATACGGACGTAGAACGTCTACATAACACAATGGACGAGCACATTCGTCTTCTTAGGCATGACCCGGGAAGGGACACAGATACGGTAGAGGAAAAAATATATAAGATAATTTTGTTTTACAATAACTCAGTTCATTCAACAACAAGGCGCAAACCCATTGATTTCCATAACGGACAGATAACTACAGAAGACTATGCAAAAATAAAGGAAACTATTATTAAACCGAAAGAGAAAGCTATATCGAAATTGAGTCGGAATCGAGAAGATTGTGAGGCTCAAACTGGGCAAGTATACTTGAAACATGAAAGAGGTGGAAAAAACCATGCAAGGTTTAGGAGGGTTGAAGTGGAAAAATTAGATAATGAACACGTTATAACACAAACAAGACACAAATATTACAAATCGCACATAAAAAGAAAAAAACATTCACAATTGACTTAGAGATTAGAAAACTTTGCCAAAATTAACTTCTTGATAATTATAAAAAAAAGAGTTCTTGTTTATTAAAAGGAATTTAAAATCATTTATGATGTTTTTTTAACTGCAGTGTAAAAATATATGGTCATAAAATAAAAACTAAATTTTAGTATTTTCAAAAATATTTGAAAAAATACAAAAGAAAAAGAAGAAAAACAATATTTTGATTAATTCATAAAAAAGTTATAATTATAATTAAAAACCTACTAAAATTTAAAATTCCCTTTTTTGAGTAACTTGAAAAAATAAGCAGCACATATACAAAAACGTAAAATACTGTAAATAAAAAGAATTTTAAATAAAACTTAAAATTAAGAAAAAAATCATAGCTTAAAAATTTTCTTATTATTTATTCAATTATTAATGATACATAACATTATTATATTTCTTTTAAGTAAATAATAGAAAACTGGTTTAAGTTGTAAACAAAAATTACAATGCAATTTAATTTACTTTGTCAGACTGTTAAAGTACTAAATAAAAATAATAAAATTTCGTCGAAGCCTCATTCAAACGGTGGGGGTGTTATGTGTCAGCTATGAATATCCCTAATACAGCTAAGTTATCAATGAGTTACATGTAAATATATATTTTACACGCCTTAATATTCCTAATATTAATATTAATTTTAACAAACAAATGTACATATATTTCTTTTTGTCAACAGCATAACAACAAAAACAATCGACGCGACTTAGCATGTATGATCTTGCCCTAACATCAAGCATACGTTTTAAGATGGTTGTTAAATATTAAATACATATTTGTTCATACATATTTATTGCTTATCTATTTACGATCAATGCGTAAAGAAGAGAAAGAAATAAATTATGAACTCCCAATTTTTGGGCATGCATGATCTTGTCTTAGCAACAAGCTTACGTTTCAAGACGATTATTAAATAATAAACATACATACATATATGCATACACATTTGTTCATACATTTTCGTTTCTTACCAAATTACCAACAACGTGTAACTATGTGGAGAGATAAATTATGAACTCCCAATTTTTGTGCATGCATGATCATGTTCGATTTGTTTTTGTTATTATTTACTAAGAACAAATTATTTAGTATAAAAGGAAAGAAATGTATCAAAAAAGCCAGCAGTATCAATAGAGCTCTAAAATAAGGAAAGTGTTTTTCCAACAAGAAATTAAATTAAATAATTATATATGTATATAAACTTTCAAATTCTAATTATAATTCATATATAAATAAAGTTAATCAATAACTTTAAATATTTTAAAGTTAATAAACAAAAAAATAATCTTTGGGTTTTTTTTTTTTTTTTTTAAAGAAAAAGGACCAAAACCAAAACCAAATACGAGCACAAGGAAACACAATTTTATTTTGGGAGCAAGAAGAATGGGCAAAAGGTATATTTAAGTATATTAATATGGTTTCAAATTTTAAAAGTTTTTTTTTATTAGGATGGCTGAAATCTAGTTCTGCCGCATCAAGATCATTTTAAACTACTGCATAGCTTGCACAACTTCTTTAAATTCACAGAGAAAAAACCTTAAGAGCCAAAATTTGTAATCAATGTACAAGTAAAATTAATTTGAATAATAATAAATACAATGGATTTTTTTAAATAAATAAATTCATGCATATTTTTCCTCCGATATAATATGATTTTATTTTTTGGGAACCATAGGATTTTTGTGGATAAGAAATTTGCTATTTTGGAAATTTTTGCGGTTGAAAACCCGCAAATTGTAAATAAGGTGGAATACAAAAGTGAGACCCCTGGGTAAAAGTGTTTTTTTTTTTTTTTTAATTTTGACTAGTGTCGTACATTGAATCCCTTTATCGTTTTAAGTAAAATTTCAGTTTTTTATTGTTGTAATTGTCCCATTTCGTGTAAACTTCGAACTTTTTATAATGCTTTCCATTTTTTAGTTCGACTTCTAGAATTCGAAAGAGAAATTTTAGTTTTTTCTCGAATTATCAAATATTTTAGAAACTATTGATTTTATTTTTGAAAATGTAAAATTTGTAAATTTGTGGCAGTTAATGAATTGTTGGCTGCCTTTTAAATCTCTTTGTTTTTTATATGAAATGTTCAACTATTTCGGAAAATTTAAATTTTGTGCTTACAAAAATTTTTTTCTTAAAAAACAAATTTAAATTGTATTTTCGATTTTTTTGAGATTTCGCGAAAGCAAGTTATTAATTTTGATAAAATGTTTTCTTGACCATGTTTTTCGACACCCGTTTCTATCAAGCTGCGGTATTCAATAATTGGATAGAAAAAGATAATCTGCTAATGTGCTAAATAAATATTTTATTTTTTTTTGTCAGAATATCGGCTCAATTTATTAACATTCTGTCAAATATGCAGAATTTTATATTTACTCCCTAAAAAACTCACAGATGCATAACCAACCACATACCCAACAAGAACAGATTTGTCTGATCATTATGTTGATAATGACATTGACAGAAAATTTGTATTCAATATTCTTTTCATTCTATCTTTTGTGTGAGTGACTTGATAGATTTCGAGTGTTTAAATCATCAATGATTTTGAACACAACCACCAATCAGCCAACAAAATCAACTCCACGCAAATGCTAACGAAACAACCACACGGCGCATCACAAATAAACAAATTATGGCAGGAAAACTGAGACAAACAGACTGACTGACAAACAATCAGACGAATTTGTTAATGCTTTTATGTACGCATGTATGTTTGTATGTTCGTGGTTGTATTTGTAGCGAAGTACTCAAGCCCTGTAATAATGTTTTCATAATAAATTTGATTATTTGTGTGTCCATTTATCGTGGTCCGGTTTGTGCCTTCTTTTCTGGGGAATGCGTTCGCTTGATGCACTATATTTTCGATTGCATTCTGAAGAATAATATTGTTGACATTGACGATGATGATGATGATGACGATGAGGACTACGATGATGTTGACGTTATCGAGAGACACTTTAAATTGATTTCTCATGTATTTTTTCTACAATATTGAACTGAATTTAATTTTAAAAAAAGAAATAAATATTGGGGCAACAAACAGAAGAATAGTGTTTGTTCAACGTCTTTTACACCATAAATGTATAGCATTCTTGTGGTTGACAGAGTAGTTCCTTTGCGCTACAGTAAGTTTTCATAAGAATTATGGAAGGTGCTTAATTATATAATTTTGCATGCAGCGAAAAAATTGGGAATATATTTTCTTCTCTAAGATTGACAATTGCTCTGTGTACATATACAATTTATGGAGATGAGTCAAAGGTAGTGAACTCTTGACACGCCACATGCAAAGAAAAGATATGGTTGAGGTAATTAAAGTATAAAAGAGCAATACATTATGATTGATATTATATTATTATTGCAGATAATAGGAAATCATTCAACCCAGGTCGATAGCAAAGTTTTTTTTTTGAAAGCAGGTTCAATGTCATTTTTCGTTCTGAGAACGAATATTTTTTTCAGTTTCGTTTTGACACTGAAAATGGCATATAGCCGAAACCAGTTCGTCCCCAAACCATCATAACACCCTGTCGGAATTATGAAATCGATACGAAGACAAATACCAGTTTCTGTTGGCTTTATTTCTTGTATGTATGTGTATTTAATTTCATTTTAACATTTTATACGTCTAATGCCGCCTACACACAACGAAACATCAGAGAAAATAATATTTAGAAACCTGGTTTATTTTTTATACAGAAGATGCCACCACAGAGGAAACAATAAACAAAACATTAGTCGTGTATGGATACCACACATACTATTAAACAAATATATGCGGAAGGAAAGAAAGTCTGTGCAAATGATCATCACAGCAAGACTGCCAACATCGATACAGACGATGCAACTTTGTATTTTTAAACACAGACATAATCCAAAGTTTTGTATAACCAAAAAAAAATTTAAAGAATATGAAAAACGAAGAGACATTAAATGAAACACACTTTGTATTTTTTCCCATTCAATAAAATGTTATAAGCCTAATTTTGTAAGATTTTAATGTTGTAAGTTTCAAAAGCAATTTTTGTTGCATTTTGTAGCGCATTAAAATTTTTTGTTATGACCTCTAAACAATTTCCAACCCTCTACATTGAACTTTTATACATTTTTTTTAAGTGGCTCCTCAAAAAAAGAACTTCTGGGTTGGGTTTATTCATCAGCATAACAAGGTAATTCATACGTTTTAGTTCAAGGATGACCGATAGTATTTTTTCAAATCAATTCATCATTGTTTATACTCAAACTATATTGATTATTTTGAATTTGACGTGACAGTTGATTGATTGAATCAGATGTGTCTCTAGTGCCATGATATGGTAAAAACTAAAATTATAGAGGTCAGAATAAGTTTAGCTACTTCAACAACTGAAAAATGCAAAGAGAAAGCGATAAGTTTGTTGTTTTTATTGATTGGTGCTTCAAAACTTTATGAAAATGTTTTTAAAAAGTTTAACTGTTGAATAGTTTTTAAATTTAATAAAAACGTGCGAAATAAAATCACACAGTTCCACTATTCAAAAGTCGAAGAAATTTTGAAGTAACAAAATATAGAGGATTTGTTAAATTATTTGAAGTTTTTTGAATAAGATATTAAAATATATTTTATGTCACTAAATTTCCACACGGTTCACATGAGTTATAAAATTTTTCATTATTGCTATTTAGAGTTTTATAAAATTCAAAAGAATCAAATCCATAAAGACTTTAGTGAAGATATTTTATTGTACAAAACGTTCTTAACATATTAAGTTATTCAAAATAAGTTCATAGAGATATTTTATTTATAGGCAATTGTCCTTCCTTTAATCTTAATCGTACCGATGTGTGCTGATGATATTAAAATTATTAGTGCTTTCAAAGGCTTATGCTTCTAAAGACTTTAGCGGCCAGCGTTTTTTCAGTCCGGCTTGGCACATTTTGTTAATGGTGTAATATGAGTTAATTGGATTTAAATATCTTTGTATACTTTCGGCATTTACTCTCGGTATTGCCTAAAGATAGTCTTATTATCAGATAAACTTACAAAGTTCGCGAACATTAACCGCCCGCATTATACTCTTACTTGCGATTTTGGAGACAAATTAAAATCATTATGTACTTTCAACGACTTGCGTAACGCCACATCTATTGTGTGCACAACAGTCGTCCCACTATTTTGTGTTTTATGAGCATCTCGTCCGTTACCTTCTAAGAAGGCGCACATCAATAACAAATACGGGACTTGTTCGCCGAGCTATTGAGCCTTTAAGGATATACATAAAGCTGGCGGGGAACAACAAGTTGACAAGCTGGAGTTGCAAAGCAATGACATATCGATTGTGGTTCACCACCTCCCCGCGATTTGGGTTAACACCACAGCCGCCACGTGCACCCACTAATGAGCACCGCCAAGAGCCAGTACAGGACTTACACCAAGTAAGCTACTAGTTTCCATGATACAATATGCTTGTGTTCTTCCTGGTCGAACCTCGAAAGTCCTACCTTCTACCAGTTTGGGGCCCCAGACAAGGCTTTGAGACTAGTTCCCTCATATCTTTTCATATCAAGTTTCGCACCTATTAGCAAAAAACTAAAATTTAGTTAATTTTTCAATAAAAAATATTTTCATCAAAAGCACGAGAATGTTGAAAAAAGTACTATTTTGGTTGGTGATCAGTCGATTCCAATTTTCCATCACTGATTCGCATACCTTAAGATAGTAGCAGACAAACGCTCGCTAACTTTTAGTGCCCGTTTCTGTCCGTTTTTAGAGATTAGCGTTTCATCGACATAGTATGATGTGTGTTTAAGAAGTTAACTTAAAGACAAGCCAGCTTCAGGGTGCGCAAAAATATTGATAATGTTACAAATGTTCGGTGTTGGCCAAATAGATTTTCGATTACGCAGAAAAAAGTGCCGAATTTCACCTCAAGGATAATATATGTATATTTTTTTTGTTTTTATATTTCATTTTATTGAATCTTTCTACTAAAAGAAATTCACAATAAGTGTTCAAATTTTATTTCAAAATTATTATTTACCAGTTATTACCAATGTAATCAAGGATAATATGCATTCTGTTCTATAACTTTTTTTGATTTTTATACGAAACCAACTTAAGATTTTAATTTGCAACCCACCAAGTATTGCAATAGACTTCTAGTTTAGTTGCTTATTGTACGAGTATATGTAAAAAAGAGACCAAGAAATATCTATAAAATATATACAGCGTGTTTTTCAGTGCTATGGAACTTTAAATTTAAATAAACCCTATATAAACCGTGTTAATTGGCGTGAGGTTGGCTTTATTCGAAAGGTAACCCCTTGCAATTTTTATTTGGATACTATTCAGGCATATGCCAACCTGGAATGGCTCAGAGGATGCCCCATCGGGAAGTCCAAGTCTTCCAAGGCGTCCATCGTATATGATAATTGAGCCAAGGGCTGTGTAGGCTGTTCCACTGTCTTGTTGTAACGACAGCTCCTCCATATTGAGGACATTCAATTGTGGTACGAGAATTCAATATGCATGTCCCTGTAACGATCACTATTAACTGCACTCTTCTGACCACCTCATTTTTGGCGAAATACAAATAAACCAATAATTCCACCGGTCGATAAAGCAGACAAAAAAGTGGCTTTCTGTCGTTGTATCGGTTTTTCGGTAATGGGTTATGGATTATTTCCATTCTAAATGCGGAAGTTTTACTGACGTATCTATCTAACCAAAAATGACCTTTATGGCTGAAATTAATTTTCTTGTGAAATTCGCGATAAGTTTCGTGAACTGAGCCATGGTTCACGTAAACAATCTGCACAATTTGTCGACGTTGTTCAGGTTTCAGTACATTCATGACGAAATTACGAACCGAAATAAACAGAAAATAAGAAATGGCTATATTATATTACGAACATATCAAGCAGTATTGTGAACTTAAAGTTCTCTAACTCTAAAAAAAACACGCGATACAGTACAAACTTACCACTGTTTTTGAATTTGACTATTTTCACCTGAAGATTTTAATGCTGCCTACTGGATTCATTTTATTTTGATTCTTGTTGTTGTCTAGGCACTCACTCACATTAGAATGATAACATTAAACTGAATAGAAGATTTAAAACATCGTTTTTTTAAATTAAAATTGCTAACAACGCATTTACGATATTGTAAATTAATAAAATCGTTACAGAATCCAACGTCCCTTCGGGGGTTTGTCTTGATTGTGAGAGATCGTAATGTAAAAAAAGACTTCCAAAACGTCTTAAAATTGCAAAGAATGACAGTATCAGCAACTATATCTTTTATTTCTATTATAAACATCAAATCGATACATTTAAACTAGAGTCTATCCAATATAAAAACAAAACTAAAAAATGTTGTGCAAAATTCCCATTCAATCGCACTTCGCGTGACGTTTAACGAATTTCACCTCTCTTTTGTAAAAGAAATAAACACACTCAAAATCACTTCACCAGCAGCAGTTTCATACTAATACCTGACACACCGTCAGCGTCGCCATCACCAAAACTATTCATGGTTGTTGTTTAGTTGAATACTTTCTACTCTACACTTTGATCAGATACATCCGTTTTATGTTCAACTAGCTGAAACAGAAATTATTCAAAACCGCTTATCAAGATTTGAACACAAGTTATGAGTATTTAAACTTTGATTTATTTGATTGATTGGATGTCTGAAAAAAATCAATTATAATCTGTTACTCCGTCTGTGTCGTTCTTGTAGACCTGGTTTATAGTTTGCTTTGAAGTAGACGTGATTTGGCTTTTTTTAAACTGTCTAGTGGTTGTCAAATATGTGTTGAGATGATGAGGAAAGAAGAAAATAAACGCTCGCATAGAAAGCATATGAGGAGAGATTGATGTTCAAGAGCGAAGTGAAGTCGTTCTTTTAAGTGGGATTGGGAATTTCGCACAAGTAAATAATTTCTTAAAGTTTGTGAAATATTGGTTAATGAAGTTTAATTATGATCATTTTTGTTTAAAGAAAGTTTTTAAAATAATATTTTACACATGTTGTTAATTATAATTATCATTACTTATGTCATTATTGTCATTTGAAAAATCCGTTTAATGTCAAGGATATACTTCAATTGTTAATAAAGGGAGAAGGCTGGAAAAAACAAGTAAAGTACTTTGGAAATAACTTGCACATACATGCACGTGCAAACAATGAATTATTTACGAGGCCCAAATGATAATTTGCAATATTAAGGAATTACTGGTTTGCAATACCGAGTTTATAAAAGATATCAATTTTGATTAGATCATTAAAGAAACGATAAATTCCTAAAGCACGTGCGAAATTGAGGCGATATTTGAATAAAAGGCGACATTTTTTATGCGGTTTTTTATTGAAATATAAAGTGCAGAGGATAATGTTATATTCGGAATGGCAACATTGCTGCCTCATACGCCCCTTTTTTGAAATTATCAAATAAATCCACTTCTTCTTTTCGAGGATAGTCATAAAGTTGTTGACTCTTGGATCTAGATAACTGAAGCGAGAGTACAAGCAGGAAATATTGCAAGCAATAACTGAACTATTTCACAAGCCGTTCGGCATGTTGCATCGTCTTTTTGAAATAACATGTTGCGTATCATATATTTCTAATAAGGGATGCATCCGATACCGATATATCGGCGACATTTCCGATATTGCCGGTACAACGGTATACATACATTCCCACACTTAATAGAAAACCGCCACAAATAAAAAAACTGTTCTTTAGTTGACGAGGTAAGCGGGGCAAAAGAGAACAAGAAAACATGCATAACGGTTACTGGATTCACCGGGCGGTATGTATATTATAGATTATAAATTTCCTTTGAGTTATAATTCACTAGTATATTGGTAAAAGCATCGCCGATATTTTTGTTTAAGTACCGATACCGTATCGGCAAAAAGGTGTATCGATGCATCCCTACTTCTATTAGTCAATATCATTTTAAAGTAGTATGATTGTAGATTGATTCGGAACCCAATTACGATCCATTTTTATTATAAGGAAGCCGTTGAAATAAATAAATATTTCACCGCCTAAAGTGATATTACTCCAGATGTTTATGAGTCCGCAGTTCTTGCAGCCTTCGAAGGGCTCCTGAAATTTGCTATTCTTGTCCACGACACCGATTCAAAGTAGCTAGACATTTACCAATATTTTTACGCTCTGAATCCCAATGAACATTTTCCCAAGTTTCGGAGTTGCTCTGACTTTTTTAATTTCTCTGTGCACACTGGAAGCAGTTTAATCAGTATTTTGTAATTTTCTGTACGAAATTTCCTAATTGTACCAGCGCAAAAAAATCCCATTCGTTTTAAAGCAGTGTTTAATAATGGAAACATGGTGCTCCTTTGTGTAGTTCTCCGTGTTTGTTAATATTGAAATTTTAAATCAATGACAATAAGGAATAAACGCTTAAGACGACTTGAACTGAAAACGTAATATAGTCAAAGGAATCTTAAGTCTTCATATAAAAAGAACATTCTGAACGAACGTTAGGTAAGAAATAATGAAGCCCGTCTGTAGAAGCTCTGGCCGGCTTGCATGTAATATCATCACAGCCAAATTTTATTTATAAAATAGTTTTATGTAACGAAATGAGCCAAAAAGTTAAAATTTTGCTGGTGATATTCCGAGAAACAAATTTGATCTATCTCGTCGCATACACACGGGTCGTAATTCAAACAAACGACTTGGGTATCAGATTTCTTGCAATTGCTCTGAACATTTTTTAGACTTTTCTATCCACCCAAACATGAAAATTGTCGACATCATCGGCTCGAACATCAGCAACTGGATGTAAAACGTTTGCCCGAATACTCGATATGCCAGACTGTGGTGATAACGACTTATCGAGATTTTGAGCAGATGGCCGCCTACAGACCGTTTATTTTTAAAGAAAACAAGCCCAGCAGCTACTTCCTCACGGAAGACTGCAAGCTGTAAAAGCAGTACTTCATCGAGAACATTGTTGGAAGCATTAGCTTTATTGGCGTGCAAGCTTTTGTATTAAATGAATGCATTTCTAGAGTTAATGTACAATTCAATGAATTTTGTCTGCTTTCTATCATACCGACGAACCTTTGAAGGGTGCTTCTCAAAACTTCAGCACTAACATATGTGGATGACAGGAGGATACATTTGTTATCCTTCATTTCGCTGTCGGTAGGCAGCTTAATTCCTGGAATACGATTGGCTATAAATATAAAAGTAAATCGTGATCAAGAAATATGACAAAAAATTTAAACAACCTCTGGCTCGTTAATAGCTATATATAGATTTGATAACGGTAAGCGAAAGCGCATAAAACACAAAGTAGGAACAATTTGATTCTCTACTTATGCGGCGTATTAAACATGTATTGATGGAGCTGGCGTTTTTTTCTGTACATATGTTGTTCGCCATCGGAAAATCTTTCCGTTTTTGAGCCGAAGCGAATCAAAAAGCCAATCTATCACTAATATGATCAGCAATGTGTCTTATTTCGGGGGTCCTTGTGCTAAACGTTTTGTTTATAATTTATACGATTAATTCAATAATATCATCCTTAAAAAAGTAATTGGTCTATTGGTGTTTTGAGACCGTTTACGGCCAATGGAAGTGATGAATAGCTTTGTAAATATATCGAGTTGCATACAAGTTTGGATTATGTTGAACTGTTGGCTCTTTTGCATTTGTTCTGCTTTCTGTGGAAATATATCCGCTTCGATATTATCGAAAACATAAGTGCGATCAGCAACACTGCCATCGCTTTAAAAACTTTCATCTGCGCTATCTACAGAACTCTACAGAATCGATGAACGCAAGCAGTTGTTTAGAAGGCATTTGCTTTAAATTGATCTTAGTAAGATCCATATTTAACACAATTGTACAATAAAAGGGTGAAGATGAGCTGAAAATAGTGTTTTCATGAACAAGTGGTGAAAACAACAATTAAAAAGAAGGAAAAATGTTTGTACGCAAACTCGCAAGACTTTGTTATGTAAATAATTTTCGATGCTAATTTGTTGACTTTTTTCACTTCATTGATCTCGGATGACAAACGACTTGTCAGAATGTGAGGGGAAGTACGACAAATGTAAAAAATGTTTCCCTATTTTTCACTATTCTGATGCGTAGAAGTTTATAATACAGCAGTCGAGCCCAAAAATCGAAGACCGTTTTGAGACGGTTAAACAAATAACAAATGAAAGTTTTCCTAAGCAGAAATTTCAACAAATTTCCTGGTCCCAAATAAGAGAAGAGTTGACAAACTGACCTGATTCATGGTCGATTTAAAATTGTTTTATGCCAATTTGATCTGCAAGGTGTTTTACATAAATCTAGGATACTAAGGAAAATATCTGAAAACGCTAGTCCAAAAGACAATATTCGCCGTTTTTATACTTTGCAGTTAATTCGGCAGAAGTTTCCGAAAGCCAAACCTCTAGACTACAATACTGTAGTGGTCGCGAGCTAGAATATTGACTTTTATATAAAATTAGCTGCGTTATAATTCTTATTTATAATTTTCAAATTTTATTAATTTAAAAAACGTCATTTATTAGGTGATTCTTTGGTATACCAGTCATCAACAGATCGTCAATTCTTCAGCGTTTGATGCCCCAAAAATTTCTAAATTAAAAAAACTTAATTTACAATTTATCTACGTAGATGCAGAATAAGAGCAAAATCGTCAAGAATTGTACTTAGGCCTACATACGTACTTAAGCATAAACATATAGTACATGAGGGAGTGTAACTGATTGTGTGTTAAATTGTCAACTGATAATGGAAAAGAAGGAGAAGAATCTTAAATACAATGACGTTAATACATCAGATGCATATGAAACCACCAAAACATTAAACAAAACATACACGCACACTCACTTCTACACACGCTCCTGTCCTGTCTCATTGTTCTCTGATCTCCTATACATTCATAACTATTGTTATGCATGCGCACATGTACATCCATACGTATTCAGTTAAAACATGTACTTACATACGTAGAAGCATACGGAACCCGAAAGTTGGCAAATCCTGTCAACTTGAATATGGTATCCATAGCACTAAAAATAGTGTCATAACAGTAGACTGATGACAATACAATGGGTTTGTTTGCTAAAGTATCAAACAGTTAAGAGGCTCTGTTTTCGTTGCCTTAACACACAAACTCAACAACAACATCAACCTCAAGCGTAGCAGTAGAAAGTGCAACATCAAAAACAGTTTCAACAACATCATCGTCAACAGCATTAACATCACCATCAACTATGCTCATGTGAAATATGTAAGTTTATGTTGAATTTATGAAATGCCACCAACAACTTCGACTATAATAATTTTAAGTACCAAAATTTTAGTGCCTCATTTTGGTTATTTTCCAAAAAAAGAGAAAACAATAAAACGACGGAGACAAACGAAAAAAAAGAGCAATTCATTCAATTCATCATCATGTTTTAACAACATAAATGACTTATAACGTCAATGGTTTATGTGCGCCTGTAGAGAATGATGTTAATATGTTAATCGGCCATAAAAGCACCAGGGATGGCAAACACATCAGACAAAATTCAAATGAGCATAATTTTGTTCAATAAAATTTTTTAAGAAGTTTTTGCTAAATTAAAATAATATGCAATAATCCAGGTTGCTAGTTCGAAATAAATAGAGCCCTAATTACACGTCAAGCAGAATAATATTCGACTAGTTTAAAAAGTTTAAAATTTAGCCATTATTTCGAGCACCACCTTAATACTGCGAGTACTCCTTGAAAAACACGAAACGCATTTAATTAACGCAGATTTGATGTTTATTATAGATCAATTAACTTTATTGGAAACATAATTATTTTCGCGCGAATCAAGGCTCAGAATTGAAAAATTTTAGTCAAAGCTTAATTTTGCATTATGGAACTGCGACTTGGCTTCCCAGCTTATGCGGTTTAACAGGTTGGATAATTTGCTGGGGTATATGGAATCTCGTGGTCAGCAGTTTTCAATCCCTTGAATAGTGGAGAAGCTGACACCGTTCACTTTGTGATTGTTAGGCACTCTTTGGTCTTATGAAGAAATTTAAACCGCCTTCACATTTGTAATATTTACTAGAACATATGTAATATTTAGAGAACGGTTTCAAGTTTTGGGGTACGTAAAATTCTATGCATTAAATGCGGGACAATTTAAGTAATATCAATTCGCAGGTACGATAGAATTCTCAGCATTCACGCCTTCTGACGTATTGTATATAGACTAGACAAGTAAGGGGCTATGATGAGGGTATCAACAAATTCCGTCCACAAATATTAACGGGAGATTATAGTGCCGGTATCGCAGGGTATATTCCATAACGAACACAATCCCAAATATCACAAAATAAAAAATTTACTTTTAGGATTCTCCAGAAATTTTTGGTATTTCCTTAGACCCTCTTTAAGTGAAAGTTACTTAATAATTGTTCCTTAGATAGCGTTATAAACGGTGTCTATGTGGAGATCTATTCAAATCAGTATTCGGTGGTTTCCATCTTATCGTTTTGAGCGCATACAAGCGCCTTTCCCGATATAATATACACTATGCATTTAACCTCCTGTGTGGTACGTACACGGTCAAAGTCAGGTTGTACTTCTTTGCACCATTGACGAGGTTATATACAAGGCAGAGTGAAGCGTCTTTGTTTGCGATTTTTAATTTTGACTAGAGTTAGAACGTTGCTTTATATTCTGCATTACATGAGAAAAATAATGATAAAAATATTTGGACTTTGTTTTAGCCTCCTATCGAAGCTTAAAAATCGTGGAGAAATTATAAAATAAAAGCGATATATTTGTTTTTTATTCCAGTCTAATTGACTCACCCGCTTTATTGAGGCAAATAAAATTAAACGATATATTTCTAATATAAAGTACGTAGGGATATTTGCAATTAAATTAAGTTTTGTTTAATTGACTTACTTTTTTCTTTGACTCCGAAAACCATGTTTGGGAAACACACCCAAAATTATGGTTAATTGTCATCAGAACAGCTTTTCCCAAAAATATTCTCCAACAAAGCTTTTTAAATAAGTGTAACTATATCTGTGACAACTGTTCAAACCATATTGTCGTTCGTTTTGATGAATGTAGAATATTTTATTCAGTAGATTGAAGATATTTGTGGTGAAAACTGTATGTCATTTGTCAGCGCACTCTTTCTCCACAAACATCAAACAAATCATATTAAACCTGAACGTCAGCAAGTAAATTGCGAAGTGAATTGCAGAAAACAAGTTAAAAAGAAACTAGTAGACAAATGGCTGGCTTTTTCTTCTTTTAAAATTTCAAACATTGCTTGCTACCCATCTCCGCTATACATACGCTTTAACGCTTAAAATGAAACTAATCGAAAAACCACAAGTATTCAAAAGTTTTCAATTTGAAAAATTACCAAATCTAAAGAATTTGAAAATTTTCTATTCGTGCGCGCACTGTACCATAAAATTGCACCAAGACATCGAGCACGAACATATAGCTTGCACAAGTCATAGGTGTATGGGCGGGCGACTTAGAAAACACGCAAATTTAAGTATAAAGCAAACAAATTTAGTGTTATTACTGGCGCAAAATATAAGTATTCCAAAGTCACCACAAACAGAAGTTTTAGAAGTAGTGGAGCAGTCAAAGACAATGTTCTGTTTAATTTATCACACTGCGCAATTAAACGAAATTCCCTTAGTTGAGTTATTAACTCAATTAACAGAGTGTGGGATAAATAATTCTTCGGTTAATTCTGTGGATTTTGGGAAATTCAATTAAGCGGAAATGACTGTATCTCGAAATCGGTTCTTTTAACAATATTATGTGTATCCTGTTGCATAAAGATGTTTTTCTTTAGTCAGCCAACATAACGGTAAACCATTTTCAACTAGGTTTTTTGTATAATATTGTTACGAAGTAATAATCGAAGATGTTTAATTAAGTCATAAAAAAATAATTGTCAGCAAGAAATTGGTGTGAAACGACCTATTGTAGAAATATGAAATTTTATAAAAATTTTGCAAAAACAACAACCTAAAGTAAAATTCCCTGAGGGAGTTGTCAGTCTTCCATCGAACGCATCCCCAGGTGGTGGATAGGGGCGTTCTGAATCAACGTCTGGACACATCTCAAAGTAGATGCTCTAGGGGATGATCCAGAACGGAGCTAGCACGGAGCGATTGATACATTACTGGTAGTGGTCAGGCCGCTCTGGCAAAGCTTAGGTAAAGAAGTGAGTTTGGGGTGTGGGACACGACAGGGTCACTGAGGGATAGGCTACGTAAGCGGTCACTCAGTGAACCTTGCCGTTGCTCTAGGATGTGGCTGGCCGGTGACACTTTATTGAAATAGTCACATGGCTATCAGCAACCTTAACCCCAGCGGGAGGGCCCGGGGAAAGGTTGGATGTCATTGAGGGACTCGTTGTGCAAACGTCCCCTTTATGGCATACGACCGGTCCACAGAACGCACCAGAACGAATTGATGTCTCATATAAGAAATCAATGAAACTCTGGGCATTCTCCCCCCCGCTTTGGAACTTCACTCTTGCCCGCGGACCAAAACTGGCCCACTTGTAAGGTTAAGGTGGTAGAAAGCAGTGCCGAGAACCTGAATGGCTAATTAGTGGTAAAAGATGATTAGTCGCTAACAGCTCCCCTCCGGTGCCTATGACACGGGCCGGTTGTAATGTTTGTCTAGTCCACGTACGCCGTCACTGCGTGGATGGTCCATTCCCTTACGTGCCTACTCGTGGGAAAATAATGAAAAACAAAGAAATAAATAAAGAAAATAAAAAAGAAAAACAACAGGATGGGTTTGAAAACGCATCCGAAGAAGACCTTCTGGCCTCTAGTCAAGAGACCTTGGTCGAACTGTCAGGCAGTGAGGGAACCAGACATAGTACCCTACTGCCCTCTGAGAAAACTCTTCAAATGGATGTCAAGGTTGATGACCAATTGAAGAAAAAACGAAAAAGGAAGAGCCAGCATGAGACTCTGAAGGCAAGGTACAGCAAGGCGGTGTTTATACTTGACAAGATAGCCAAGAACGTCGCCAGTGGTGTAATTCATGAGCGCGATGAGGGTGATCGAAAAAAGTATCAAGCTGTGGTAGACGAGTACCTTAAGTATAAGGACTCTCTACCCAGCACCTCTAAAGCAGCAACTGAGGAGAGGTCCAAGCGGAACCGATCTCAGACAGAGGGAGGTAATTCGCCTAAAAGGAGGAAGATCGCAGAGAAGGCGAACGCTCCAGGACCAAACATAGCAGCCACGTCAACATCAGCCAGACGTCCTTTCAACGAGGTGGTAAAGGACCATCTCATTGTGGCTCTGGCTAGCGAAAAAGATGGTGGTAACAGAATGGGGTGCCATAGAGTCTAAACTGGCGGAGCTCTTTATGGATTACGTGCTCGCAGGGAAGACTGGACCGGTTCCCTGTTTTGACTCCGGCGAAATACACTGGGGCTACAGGGTAATCAAGTGGTTGGGCGAGTTCTCAAAGGACTTTCTCAGCAAATTCATCGCTAAGATTAGCGGTACGTGGAAGGGCTTAAGCTCATCCCTGCTGAGGAGATCCCGATGAGACCACGGGCAAGAATTTGGTTACCAAAAATGGCAACCGATGCAAAGAAGATGCTGGAGTGTCTAAAGCGCCAGAACTCCAACATTTCCATGGATGACTGGTCGATCATCCGTACAGAGCAGGGGGACACCCACACATGCCTTATTCTCGCCATTACCGATAAGGCAACAGTGGAGCTGGAGAAGGCCGGCTTCAAACTATTTTTCGGAGTGCGGGATGCGAAGGTAAAGGTGTTCCGGCCAACAGGTTCTGGTAGTGGTGAGACTGATGTTGTTGAAGCCGCCAACAATCTGCTCACCGGGATGAAACTTACAGAACCTTCCTCAAATAAACAAAATGACGCTTAAGGTAGTTCAAATAAATCTGCAGCACTCGAAATGTGCTACAGATAACCTCCAGGTGCTCCTAGCTGAAGAGGACTTGGATATTGGACTACTTCAGGAACCCTGGGTTGTTAACTCAGAGATAAAAGGGTTCCCAGCGTCAAAATATAACGTTCTCTATGCAAAGGATAGTGGTAAGCCTAGATCATGTCTAATTGCCAAAAAACACATTAACATTTTTCTCTGCACACAGATTAGTACAGCAGACCTTACGGTGGCAAGGATCGAGCTGACATAGTCCTGGGATGTGATGCAAATGCTAGGCATACAATCTGGGGCAGCAGCGAAATTAATGAACGTGGTGAGTACATCCTTGATTTCATTAATAATAATAGATTAAGTATATGTAACTCCGGCTCCACCCCAACGTTTATTTTTCCGAGTGGGCACAAATACAAAGGTTGGGAGGAGGTACTGGATCTTACACTCACAAATGACAGATCTAGTTTATCAGTTGATAAGTGGAGGGTATCTAGTAAAAGATCTTTTTCGGATCACAACTGGATTCTCTTCGAGATTAGATTACAGAGCAGAATAGGAAAGCCATTTTTCAGGAACCCAAGAAGGACCGATTGGGGACACGATCACTGGTCTTGAGAGGATGGAGAAGAGTTTCAGCAGTGCTATGGTGAAAGCCTTCGAAATCTCTTGCCCAATAACAAAGGCCAAGAAAAGCTTTCCTCCATGGTGGAATTCGGAGCTTTCTAAACTACGTAAGGAAATACGTAGAGCCTTTAATAAGAGCTTTAACAGTAAGTCATGGCAGCCATACCGTGATAAGTTGAAGGCATATAAAAAGGCTATAGTAGCCGCAAAACGAAGCTCATGGAGAATTTTCTGCAAGGCTCGGAAGAATTTTACCCAAAGGTCAGTCAAATCCTTCCTATATCAAAAGGAAGGATGACTTATAGTCCGAATCCTGAGCGGAATCCCTTGAAATCTTGATGAACACTCACTTTCCGGGCTGCAAGGATATCGGTACGGAATATGTGAGCTTTAACGGAATTCCGTACACAATCGATGGGAATATGATATCTCACGACAGGATTTCCTGGGCGATAGACACTTTTTCCCCTTACAAATCACCTGGGTCAGATGGCATTCTGCCAAGTATGCTACAGAGCGCTAAGAAAATTATCACTCCCTGGCTTCATAGGATATTCATGCTTTGTCTTTCTCTCAATCACGTTCCAGAAAATTGGAGAAAGGTCAAGGTCGTTTTTATTCCAAAAACCGGATGTTCGGTGCAAAATGGGGACTTAGTCCTTCTATAGTTAGATGCATGTACACAGCCATTGTACGTCCGATTCTTACATATGGGTCTTTGGTGTGGTGGCCTGCGACAAGGAGGAAATATGTGGTGGACCAACTGTACAGAATTCAAAGATCGGCATGTATTGGCACTACAGGTGCACTGCGTACTAGTCCATCAGAGTCACTGAATACTATACTGCACCTTATTCCTATAGATCTTCACATCGTGGCCATATTTGCTAGTAGTGCAGTTAGGCTAAAGGCGACGGGAACTTGGCGTGCGAGGACGTACGGCCATGCGAATATTTTGGGCGTACTGCCTTCGGGAATAAATCAACTCCCTGACTACACTACGCCGCAGTTAGGCTTTGATAGAGTGTTCAGAGTACTAATCCCCTCCAGGAGGGAGTGGTGCGGTAGTAGTCTCGTGGAGAACTATAACGTCAGGATATACACGGACGGTTCTAAGATGTACAGCGGTGTAGGCTCTGGCGTCTTTTCTAGTGATCTTGAGATAGGCATCTCACATCGTCTTCCGGATTATTGCGGCGTATTTCAAGCGGAAATACTTGCTATTATGAAGGCATGCAGGATTTTATATGACAGAAATATACGTGGGAATATCGGTATTTTCGTCGACAGTCAGGCGGCGCTTCCGTCACTCAGATCGTACAAAACTACGTCTCTGTTAGTCAGTCGATGTAAGAGAGAGTTGTCAAGGCTAGGGAGCCTGGCGGATGTTACCTTGGTTTGGGTCCCTGCGCATAGGGACCACTTTGGTAATGAACAAGCAGACAAACTAGCCAAAGAAGGAACCGCTCTAAATACTCCCAATGTGGAATCAGTCGCAATCCCCTTGGGGAGTGTTAAGAGCGGCATCTTCAGTCACTTTCTTAAGGAAGCTGATAATAGGTGGCGGAGACTGATCACATGTAGGGTCTCTAAATTGATGTGGCCCTATTTTGATTTTAGGCGCACTATGCAACTGATAGGTCGTGATTGGAGGAACTTATCGAGGTTGCTAGCAATATTAACAAGTCACTGGGTGTTAGGAGAACATGCCAGGCGACTTGGACTCCCCTATAATTACCACTGTCGCAGTTGTAAGGACATAGAGAAAGAGGAGACGGTTTTTCACCTTCTCTGCGAATGCCCTACGCTGGCTGTCAGGAGACACAAATTTCTTGGAGACTACATACTGGAGGATCTCTGTGAGATATCTAGGTGCCGTTTCAACGATATTTTAAGATATCTCACGGCTACGGGATGGATCTAGCTCCCTAGTCTTAGTGCGAGCAGAGGCTCTAAGACATCATTTACCTGGCGAGTGGTATGGTCTTGTCAAAATGGGGTCATTCAGACCTTACTTGACAGCCTGCGTGCAGCAGGCTACCATGTTAACCAACCAACCAACCAAAATTCCCCGAACCGCGATTTAAATTAGAAACAAAAACAACTAATACAGAACGAAAAAGTAAACATAAGATAAACACACACACGAACACATATACTAGACTACCAAGCCAACAAATGAAATACATAATGCGCAATATGACGTATGGTCGGGACATTTCAAGAACCGGCCGTGATCTCTATATAAAGGCCCCGTCCACCACAGAGAATAGAGTTGACTTTGAGATTTCATAGAGTGTACAGCTGTGTGAACATGAGAGTGTTAAATTTACAGAGTAAATTAGTACTGAAGAGTTGTAAATAGAGTTTTAATTGCTGAATAAAGTTGTGTACTGATAAAATCATTAAGGGCTGTCTAGTTTAATTCTTGCAATCAAACCAACCCTACAAATTAACGTTTATTGTGGTAATAAACGTAGCAGTATTTTGTATTTTAATATCTAGTTTGCTCTTATTTTTGTGTTTAAGTTAAAGAAGGATATAGTTGCAAAAACAGTATTTTTAAACAAGGCGCCCCAAGTAAATATGTTAAGCAATAAATAGAGGAACATACTCTGAAGATTTGTTCAGAAAAAATCCAGCAAAAACTGGCTCGTTCACGTTGGTTAACAACGGCTAAGCGAATTTTGGGACTATCTGAAGCCACTTCTAACCCATCACCATAATTAATTAAGCGCGCAATATATATACATTGATAAAGTTTAAACACCTTCATGGCTTTGTATAAAAAAAATATTGTTCATTTAAAACAGGTTCAACGAATTCCTATCAATAGAACCAAGTCTTTCCATCTTCAAGCTCAGACCTTAAAAAGTTTCACTGTTCCAGATATACAAAAAAATAAATATTTAAACATCCTGAGAACCTATGCTAACATATTTAATATGATAGCAGTCCACATGTCAGATACCAATTATCGAGAGAAATAATAGCAAGGAGACAAAATTCGAAACATGGGCTGAGAGTATATAATGTTCCAAAAAAGTTACATCTATTCCAATGCTAAAGGAAGTCAGTGACGTCACGAAGACAGGGCCGTTTTCGTCAAGCTTTCACATTACGATACATTTTCCGGACTATGCATGTAAGTAACGCAAAAATGTGT
Organism: Phania funesta; assembly: GCA_963932375.1. NCBI lineage: Eukaryota > Metazoa > Arthropoda > Insecta > Diptera > Tachinidae > Phania > Phania funesta. The sequence goes on along the minus strand of OZ010653.1, from coordinate 91,126,676 downwards.
CTTCTTTTGAAACAGAGTCAAATTTAAAGTAGACAAGTTTTAATATTGGACTATAGCGATTATATTTTTATACTTAGAAAAAGATCTTTATTTGCAAAAATAATGTCTTTCTGTTACATATACGCTTAAACATATCCGTAGAAGTTCATACATGTATCTTAATTCATAAAATTATTTCGACTTCCAGCTAACGTCACATTCTGGAAGTATTCAAAATTAAATACATAGTTTGGATCCCTTATCAACGCTCCTTCTTTATGCACAGCCCATGGATTCTGTAATCGTTTTCTGCCCGAAATAATGGTAATTAATGGTCTGTGCTTCGTGTTTCAGCTTTCAGAAAGTTCCACTAATGGCAGCTTAGACTTTGTTGTAGCTCGATTTAAATATCCCCTGTTGTTCCGTATTTAATCAAGAACTTGTCTGAGTATTAATTTATTAAACCGCGAACACATTTCACTGATGTGCTGTCTGATAATGCATGATTAATTGGAGGAAAAGTGGGCAGTCTGATGGTTGGTATGAAGGTAAAATAGTTCTTTAATTCTTTCTTAACTTCCATTGTACAGCTCTGTTTTACATCCTACAGTCACACTGTTACACAGCAATTTACACTTACTTGCCCCATCAACATCAACACCGTCGTCATCAACAGCATCGGTGTTGCATGTATGGCCTCGGAGTCAACCACAACCAAATTAAATGCTAAACGAAGACATTAACAATGCAGGACATATGAGAACTGAACGGCAGAGAACTGTACCATCAACAATAAACAGCAAGACTAAAAGCAACTAAAGAAATATTGAACTTAAATACCCAAATTGGAGACGACGATAATGGTAAAACTGTTTAAGGATCAGCCTTGTCATAGTCGTCGTCATCATCATCCGCATCATTACCAGATACACACACACACACGCAGATAAATGAATAATAATAACAACAAAAACAACTTATTAAAGTGAAGTTAAATGTGTTGATAGACATAAAATGTGACACCTTAACGGAAAATTATCTGTGGCTGTGTATGTATTTCATTGAGACTACAAATGAGCGTGGTGTGAGGTCTTGCGCCTATAAATATGCAAGTCAAGCAAGAACCAACAGCAAACAAAAATATTCCTCTTTTTTTTTGGAAAAACATTGCATAAATTGAATACCACACAATGATGTTACGGGTGGCAAAGGTTTGTCTGCTTGTGGGAGTGTAACCATAAATAAAAGGCATTATTGAATTTATCATGAATTGTTGGGTGAAGGAGCCTTTGTCTCTTTTGGGTATGAGTGCAATTGTTTTTGACGATTGATTTTTAACATTTGAATAAATTTGTAAAAACTCAAACTTATCACAAATCTGCACAATCTTTTATCTTTTATTATGATTCAACTACCAACAGATAACATCAAACACAAACACAAGGAAGATGTAAATCCCAAAAATATTCAAAATATACAAATTTATGAGTATGAACAGGTAAATTTTGAATTGATGAATATTTTATAGCAATGATTTGTAGCATAAATTTGCAACAAATTTAAGCAAAAAAGCCCTGAGTAGTTGTTGGAACTTACACCTATTCACACAGTTAGACAGGATGTGGAAGCATTTGTAGAGACTTAAATACTCGTATATACAATTGAACCGGTTAAAAGTAAAAGCTGTCTCAATTACTAAAATAGACGTAATACGCCGGGCTAGTTAAAAGGAGATCAGTTTATTGGTTTAAAACCCAAATTGCGTAAAATTTGTTAAAAATTGCTTAAAACTGAAACAGACGACAAATTAGCAATTAATATTCCTGCAAGGATCGATTGAAAGCCTAATGAAGGTGGTAAAAGCGAATATCCCCTGAAATGGTCGAAGAACTAAACAGTAGAGCCGATGTACTTCTCAGTCGTCGGATATAAAGTAGGGTTTGAATTTAAACTAAAATATTCGTACTACGTTTATATAACAATGTTGAATTTCTAATGTGTCAGTAGATGTGTTCTTGATAAATGTGCGCACCCCTCTATCGGCCCAAACTCATAGTGATTTAAACACCCGGTGAATATTACGCCTTCACCAGCAGAAATAAACTGCCACACATTTTGGTACTAAAGAATCCATCTAAAACTCTTACCGAGCTCTGAGTCACCGCACCCAGTTGCAACTCTGCATCGTGATTACGCTCTAACCGCGTTTTAGGTGTAAAATGCAACCGCCACGAAACTCTCTGAAGGGCTGCACGCTAATCAGGTGAAATCGAGGTTCTACGGGCTCCTGATAGAATTAAGTCTCTGGTCAGACTCGTAGCAGAAACCGAAGATAACCAGGATTGGTGTCCGGTCATACCTCCCTTATGCAAAAATTGAGCGACCCAAGTCCTGTAAAGAGGAAGTCACGTATAAATCATACGTTTAACGACCGTTGCGGTTGTCAGTGATTCTTGTCCTCCATATAGAAACCAGACGTTCTTCTAAGTGCACCCTGTTTCGCCTAAAGCCGCCATCCACCAAATAAGAAGCAGAAATTCAATCATACGACTGTGCTAGAAGTGCTGGTCTTTTCCCGATTTAATTGTATCAAAATTGTGAGGAATTTAGCTTAATCCAAGATTAATTAGGTAATTCCAAAATAATCGAAGCAATTTCATAAACAATATGCAGCTACACATTTCTTCTGATGGTAAGTCGATTTAAAAAAAAAAAACTATTTGGGCCAGTGTGGAAAAAAAAATTTTTACTGATTCCAGCTTTAAAAAAATAATTAATGCCAAAGATCCATTAGCGCTATCAGTGATTATGATAATGGCTTAAAATGTTCATTCAGACAACAGTATTAGAAGTGAAAGTGACACTTCTCATATTAATTTTGAATTCAATTTATGGTCTCATCACAAGTCGTTGCCTCACAATGAGAAAGAAAGAAAATTAACTCTACAAATCGTCAATATGAGCTAAGCTTTTTTCTCAATGCTACGGTTCTCGAATTAAAACGAAATGTGTTCAACGCGCGGGATGCAATGAAAACACTGTTATCCTGTGCCTTACGTACTTGCAAAAATTTAGTTTTCCGATTGGAACTTCTATGATCGGAGCGCCGGTACGGAAAAAGACAATTTATTGACAAAGCGCTTTTCTTTAACTCGAGCAGCCATGGATCGTTTTTGCACCACTTTTACCCTATAAAAAACAAGTCAATCATCAGAGATGTCGTACAACTGGTACCGAAGAAGCTGTTTCTGCTGTAGTGCGTAGCATTGAGTTTCTTTCGGCATCAAGCTCAACATGAGCTTTGTCCAAGCACTTTATAGAAGATTTTGGGAAAAGATTGGGGTTTCCAGGCATACAAAATTCGAGTCGTACAATAATTGAAGCCGCACGACTTCCAAAAAGGTGATAAAGATCATTTTTGGTTGTATATAATATACAAATATCCACATTACCCAAAAACTATTACATCCAGAAAAAGTCGCTGTTTAATCAGCTTTATGGCCCAGTGGAATGATTGGTCCGAATTTCTTTAAAAACGATGCCGGCTGTAGTTTACAGTCTACACCCTCAATGTGATTCTGATTGGCGTTAACGTTTGCTTTCCATGTTAGTATTGGCCATGATAGGCTCGCGATATATGCGGATGAAAAACTCTTAATTTAATTTCAATGACTCATGCTTTTGGGGATCTTGAGGAATCTAAATTATGTCGGAATATTTTACCTTATCTTTAGCGTTCGGAAATATTTGACCACATGCTTTAAAGAAGTGTAATCATCATAGACGTTGTATGTCTGCATGAACACAAAACCATTTATAAACTTTGTTTAGTTACTGCTGATTTTTATGCTGCCTTTGCAGGTGAAGGGTTAAACAAATTTTTGGCAAATTTAATATTGTCTGACATTTAACAATTGCCAAAATTACAACAGCTACAAACAGCAACTCCAGCAACATCATCATCTTCAACATAACCATCATCAAAATGCTACAAAGAGTTTTTAATTCAAATTGCAAAATGTTGTAAACTTTTGTTAAGTGTTTTTGAAGTCCAATGCTACAAATCTCATGTATACAGTGACCGCCAAATGCTTGCGTACATATAAACAGTATTTGTATGAGACAACTTGTTTATAATCAGAAGGATGTAAAGGGTTTTAAATTCTCATACAGAGTTGTCTTAAACTTCTGTGAGAATCTTGCTAATATTTTTGTAGTTTTTCTCAATAATGGGAAGCGTAAATCAGTTTATCAGTTAAAACTATGACCAGAGTTGCAGTTGCGTTCTAATACCATAGAATGTACAAAACTTTACAAATTATGATGGCATCCAAGACTCAAAAACAAATGCATTTTTATTTAATGAGGAAGCAAAGCTTATAAAATGATCTCAGGCGAAGTTCTACACACTAAAGCGAATTTGTTGTCTTAAGCAAATATGTTCAGATCCCGGAATTACTCGCCAAATAGTAAAATATGCAAACAAGATACCCTTGGCAATGGTAACAATTTTGAAAACACTTGTGTCTGTTTTCGGTACCAATTATCTTCTCACGACACCAGCTGCACAAACAACACTTCCCGTAAGCGAGGAGAAGAGTTTAATCACCTCAAATGTCTCACTAGCAGCCACTTCAGTTTAGTTCAGTGATTGAGTGCAAGGGTCAAGATATCGCGTACCCGTATGCATTTCAGTTCAAAGAATGATGGCCAGGAATACAAACTAGCTCAAAACCAGGAAACTTTATTGATTTTTTGCGCCAAACCTTCTGCTTATGAGTTGAACTTAACACCAAAAAACATTTCATCAAGATGTCATATTTACTCACGGTGGTAATTTTTTGAATCCTTGAGTGCGTTTTTCATTACAAAAAAATATGCCAAAAAATATGCGAACACAAAAAATAACCGTGGAAAAGATTCTGTCCGCGCGTTATAGTCAATACTAACAATCCAATAAGGGAAATAGCAAAATATTAAATTAAAAGGCGTCAGTTGTTTGTAGCAAATCAGCGTAGATCAGACATTTCCCACAGCCTTACAAGAAATAAAAGAGCGCTATTAGATCCCATGGTCTTAAGGCTCCATTACGAAAAATTATTCGTTAACCGAACGTACCTTCCTATAAATTAATTGTGTCACGCGCAATATTGCATCATCTTGTTGACAAAAATGTTTGGAATCGTGGTCCTTTAGCGGTCACTATTAACTGTAACGTTCCGAACGGCATCGGTTTTGAAGAAATGCGGAGCAATGAATGATAAAAATGCGGTAGTTTGATTTATGGACGTATGCATTGAAACAAAAATGAGTTTCATCGCTGAACAAATTTTCCTACAGAAATTCGGGATCCGATTCACCAAATGTATGTACGGCGGTTGTGCGGCTTAAATTCTTACACGGAAGCGTGCAAGCGAAATGCTTTCAGCAATAACCTGTGGAAGTTCGATGGATACAGCTCCAATTATTGAGCAGGATGCATAAAGGACTCATTTGAGCCTTTCTCGATACTACGCATTACACCGGCAACAGTTTCTTTGATACACAGTCTACGACATCTCTAAGGTTACTAGGTACACTGTAGAGTAAAAGTAATGGAAAAGCAATACGTGGTTACTCGGGTTCATTGCTTTGATGGACGCGTTGGGTTTTTTGAACTGAACTATGTTTTTCTAAAATCTGCACAATTTTGTAAAAGTTGTTCAGGTGCCAGCCTATTCGTTATTAAATTGCAAACCTAACCAAAGACAAAGCAAGAAACTGATGTCACATGGCGCGTATTTTGAAGTTCTATACCTCTAAAAAAAACAGGTGACAAAAGATAGGTGGAGGATCTACGGTTTCCAGAATGCTGCAGAGTTCATTCGTACGACATCCGATGCCATAGCTAAAATGGGGTATGTCCTTGAAATAAAATTCACCATTCTCTCTTAAAAATTCTCTGTCCTATTTTTAGAAAAAAAGCTATGCTCGTATGTTTGATGTTTGTTGCCTGCTACATTGTATTACAATATAAGAACAAGCTCTTCCGTGTGCATTCTTTAGTTAAGGAAGTGCTGGTATTGCTTGCGTCTGTTTATTGAAGGATTATGGGCACAAAGGAATCATAACTCGCTTGTTTGTAGGGTTATTTGGTGAGGTATATGAAGCTATTCCATCCTCAAAAATTAATTTCATAATCCAGTTAAGAGATGAGCAGAGTTTTTTTTAGTAGAAGTGTGGATAATGGACCCATAATTGCTATTTGGAATTTGAAGAATAAAATACTATTTATACAGAAATTTACACCGTACAAGGACTAGACGATCCTACTCTTCTTTTTTCGTTATTCCAATACTACCAAAGAAGGCCACAAGGAACACTTCATTGAAAAGGAGTAACTAGTAAAAAAAAACTTTAATTTAACTAAAACAAATTTTATCTCAACCAACTAACTATTCATGGAAAATTAAAATCATCATCTAAGAATTCTGAAATCAAGAGAAACAACTCCAAAAAAAAAAGAAACGCTGTTTATTTATTATCCTGCTCCTGTTAGCAAAACTTGCAAATGATTTATGATAACAACACTAATGGAAATGCTGACACAAGTTTTCTACACTTAAACTTGATGACTATGATGATGACAATTCTAACAACACGCTTTGTACTACATAGCACCACTAAATAGTAACTCCATCTAAAACTCAGTCACTGACAGACACACACAAACACATATTCAGCTTTTACTAAACGTTGAGTTTTGGAACACTATTAAATTGGATACAAAACTGTTAAATAAACTACAACTCATGCTGGAGCCATTGTACTCTGGGAAGGAAAAAAGAAGAATTAAAAAAACTCTTCTGGCCACACATGTGTCAACATTTATTCACATCACTTTGCTAAAACATGCTGTAATTGCAGTTGAAGATTGTTGTCCAACGCAATGTCGACATTTACAACCATCAACTGACATCAACACTTCCACGCACACACACAACCATATCTATAACATAAACAATACAACAACAAATAAGTAATGTGCTGGAGGAGACTCCACAACTAAACTCAACCGTTTTCCCCTTTGGTGAGGTTCCCATAAATTTTAAACCGCCCAAAAAATACACACACACATACATAACTAGAATAATTGAAATAAGCAAAGACGGTGGGGCAATGAGCCATCAAGAGGCAACTGCGGTGGATATTCTAATTTCTCGATTAAGTGAAAGCGTTTGTGCTGAAATAAAATCGTTAACCCACAGGAATGTTTTCTTCTTTTCAATCCTTTGAAGAGTTTTCTAAGTTCACGAATTAAAAAGGGTGGGAAGACCCATTTTCCACTCTAATCGTATGAGAAGGGTAAAAAATCCACTGCCCTCAAACAGTTTCTTAGCAGCATATCAATATACAAAGCAGTCATCATTCAAAAACCTCGAATGTGGGTAGGTAAGAATGGCGACGTGGTAAATATGCTTTCTTGCACAAGTCAATCATGATATTTTGGCACAGCTTTAGTTTCTTTACGAGAGGTAACAATGATTACGAAAACGGCCTGAAACGCTGCTTAATTCTTAATAATTAACAAGAAATAGATAGAATTGCAAATTTTTAGAATGATTTTCCTTCATTTCTCGTCAAGTTTGGTTTAGAAACAAGCCGGTTTCGGCTATGTTCCATCTTCAGTGTCATTTTTCCTTCTGGGAACGAAATGACTGGATGAAATTTTTTATCTACTGGTCGGGTTGTGACTTTAACTTCAGAAGAGACTCGAAACCATTCGGCGTTCCGGTAAAGTCATTATGAAGTTTTACGTTCAGAGAGAGGTACAACTTTATTGGATTGATGTCAACTCAGCTACAAATCTTTGGCACAAGTCATTTGTGCTGAATTTATCTTTTGGGTATTCAGGCTTCAAAATATTTCAGCTAGAAACAAAAATATAAAAGGCGTGCATCAACGGCAATCCTTCCGTCAACCGAAGACCACTTATTGCTTATAGAGTAGCAGACTTTAATTAATTATGGAAACTACAGTGGCAGCACCCATTATAGAGGATGATTGTTTCGATTCGTTATCTCCTTGGTAAAATGCAGAATCTTTTTCGAACACTTGTACCTTCATGGTGAACAGCTTACTTTCCAAAACTAAGCCACATATTTAACATCGTTCATCTTCTTGTCATTCGGTGACTCTAAAATAGACAACATTCTCGGTAGTCTGCCCTGCTAAAACCTGTTGATCTTAAAAAAGTTAGAACCGGATACGCCTTATCACTAAGAATAACACACTCCTTATACCTACAAAAAATCCATTATGTATATTCTGTCAGGGTACATGTCACCTTTCTTTACCCTATAAAACGAAATTTTTTACTCCTTCTCCGATAACATTGAGTAGATAAAAACGACAAAAAATCTTTCGGAAACAAACTGTTAAAATGACCAACACAGCATAATATTTTTGTTAATGCAACAACCAGTTGACAGTTGAGAGTTTTATAGTGTGATCTGCAAAAACAGTTCACACATTTTCATTTTTGTTGGAGAGTTTTTTATTTGTTGGTATTTTGTAGTCTTGAATTTGGAAAGGGGTTTAAAGTGCAACATGAAAATGAACCTAATAAAACAAGGCATCATCTAATGTTGCAACATGCTTCTAGCAGTACATTGCCATATGATATATTGCTGTCCAGTGTGCGTGTAGAGCATTTTCCATACCAAATATTCATGGCAAAATACTGTGAAGTGTGTGCAATGGCATTTACTCTGGCCGAGAAATGGTTTGATGGGCTATAAAAATGTATTAAACAGGGAAGGATTATAGATTTAATAAAATAATTTTTTTTATTTAATTTAATTAGTTGAAGCAGTCCAAAAGATTGGTTTCGTTTAAAGCGAAGAAATGTGAAAGCATACCGTGTTTATTTATTTTAAGGAGTCGATTTGTTTCAGTTTCCGTGGACTTTTTAATGAAAAGCTCTGTTTAAAAATCACCAGGAAATTATGTCTCTTTATTTAATTTAAATTCAATTAATTAAGTTCAAAAAAATAAAAAATTCTATTATTTTTGAAGCCCTTTTTACATTTCAACTCAATCTGCGCATCTGGACACAGTTGCCATCAACTGACATGTATTCTGTGTGACAGACCGCAAAATGCATCATCGCCACCAACATGAGCGTTGATTGTTTACGTTGATGTCTATATTTTGGGATTTTTTTTAAACTCTATTAGAAAACATGTGTTTTCACAACAAATTAAACAGAAATGTTTAAGAGTCATAAAATTAAAATTTTAACCTATTTGTTTTGGAAAACTTGAAAATTTGCTGATGTGAGAATATTTTTAGTTTTGTTATTTATTGAAGGGATTTATAACAAACAAGTCGCATATCAAGAAGGAGGCGAATATCTGTGACCATATTACGGTATTTTAGTCGAAAGTACGTATAAGATGGTTCAATGAGACCACAAGTCCAACAGAAGGCAACATTTTCTCTGACAGCCAAATGATCATCAACGCAATTGAGTGCCGAGAAGGTCAGCACAAAGACATTATTGGACCGCAAAAAACTCGATAAATGGGAGACCATGCCACCACGGAGTTGGTTAGGGACCAGGACTTACGTCTCAATTACGCAAAGCCATTTGAGAGTACAAGGATTAAGTTGAAAAATTGGGTAAAGATTAGGAGAAAATAAATAGGGGGAAACTTACTCTAATCTTGTTAAGGCGCCCAACTGCAGATTAAACGAAAACCAAGCTGACACTGAATTATTTAATCTGATTAGAAGTATTCTAACAGGGCAATCTAGCTGGGAAGCTTGAAAAACGCAGACAGACAATAGCGTCTGCAGGGCACGCAAGGAGGAGACATCAAAACGCAATGACACTGCCTAGCTTGCGGACAAATGAGCTCGCAGAGTTCCTATAACATGTAAAATTAATTTGTTTGGTTATTAGGGGAGAGCACACAACAGTTCGAAACAATAATTAAGTTTAACTCTGCGGGTATGGGGGCAAATAATTGGCTCCTCTTTGCAACCTAACCTAAACTAAACGTGTTAATGCGAAACTGCCAAAAACATAATTATAAATAATAATAAAATTCTTCAATGGAATGTTCACTTAACAGCCTGAGTTTCATAATGATGTAAATTTAGTGCTGCAATGAAGAAGAATATGTAGTTTTTTTAGAAACTTAGACCTATTTTCGAAATTTGGACACTTTAGATCATATTTTTCCGTACTTTTGGAAACTTATAAATTCTTCAGTGTTTTAAGCAGTTTTAAAAATTCTTATTAATGTTAAGACTGTGTTACAAATTCCCATAGATAATAGAGCTGGACAAATCCATTAGGACGGGTGGGACATTCTCACCCATTTTTACTCTTTTCTAACTGCTAAGATATTCGTTTCATTTAGCTTTTGCCATCGAAGGCATGAATATAATACCATTTTTGTAACTATAAATATTTATATTTAAACGCGCGACGTGTGGGACATCAAATTCACGCAAAAGTCTAAGGTAATAGGTATCCGCACAAAAACATAAAGGTGAATATACGGCCAAGTTCTTATCCGAAAATTTCGGCCATTAAAACTAATGAAAGTACCAAATTCTTGATATGTACAATACAATTTCAATTTCTAAACAATCTGCCATATTAAGAAGTTACGAAAATATTGCCAAGGAGATTGCCTACAAAGGAAATAGTATTATACATATTACGAACTTGGTACCCATTTTGATCTCAGTACCTTTAACGGCCAAATTTGTTGGATAGGAACTTGGCCTTGTTGTAATATATATTTTTTTGTGTGGATTTGACTCCATTTTTATAATCTTTTTAATAAAGGTAAAGAACTTCTTTATTCCAAATTTCAGCTCTCTGGCTATAGTGAAAGTACCCAAAATATTGATGAGTGAGTCAGTGAATAGGTATTAAGATGTGCACTTTTTACACCTACATACTTCGGGAAGCTCTTATGGTAAAACTTCCAAATCCACCCATGAGGTCACCTGTATGTAGAATCCGTATGTTTCATTTTTTATGATTAAATGAAACAAAGATATGGGAGAGTTAAAAACAGCACGAATGGTTTCGTGTAATATACACACTGTGTGCACAGGGCTGAACTGGGCCTGGCGTACAACCGTGCCCCTTAATAATTCGAAAATCAAGGCAACTTATGAACCTCTTCAATAATTTTTTTATAAAAGCCATATTTAGTGTTTGATGCAAATGGTCTTGTAAAATATAGTAGCTTTTTTACGAAATCTAACAAAAAATACAGAAAGTTTTTCTTGAATTTCATAAAAAAGCTAAAATATTTTGCATTTGCTTTTATGCAAGAAGATTTTCACCAAATACTGAGTGCTATAAAATATTTCTGAATTTATAATTATTAGTTATTGAAATAAATATGTGGAGACGGAACAGCACCAAGGGACAGGTGAAACTAGAAAAATATGACAAAATTACGAAAAATCTTCTTTCATTTAAGTAAATTTTCATTTCTAAACGACTAAGATATGATGTTGGCTATATGTATTGTTACGTTTATTACCACAATAAACGTGATTTTGAAGGGTTCGTTTAATTGTAAAAATTAAATTACACAGTCCTTAATGTTTTTCACCAGTACACAGTTTTATTCGGCAATTAAGACTCTATTTACAACTGTACTAATTGACACTGTACACTTAATACCTCTTTTGTACACACAGATGTTCACTTAATCTCAAAGTCAACTATCTCTTCTGCGGTGGACGGCGCCTTTATATACAGATCACGGCCGCTTCTTGAAATGTCCCGAACATACGCGAAAATGCGCATTTGTTATTTCAGTTGCTGGCTTAGTAGTCTTGTATATGTGTTTGTGTGTGTGTTTATCGTTTGTTTACTTTTTGCTTGCTGTAGAAATTGTTTTTATTGAATCGCGGTTTATGGAATTTCTGCTACGCAATTTGTTTTTGCTTTGTGTTTGTGATATTGCGTATTTGTACATTTGTACAATAGGTCGTTTCACACACCTTTGACTATTACTTTGTAACAGTATATTATCCGCATCCATTATCTTCGAATTTGAATCTTCATTTTTAATTTAACGTAAAAAATCATGCAAAACAGCACAGCTAACTTAGAGAAAAAAATATAATACTTCACACAATGGTTATACTAATACACAACAACAAAATTGAAAAAATTTACAAAAATAAAAAAGAAAATATATTTGTTTCTAAAAATGTTTTAAATGAACTTTATTTAATGTGTATGGATTTCACTGCGAAGTCGCTAATTTATTTTTTACAATTACCGAGTTCTTTTCGCTAAAAATTTCCGGCTGTCATTCAAAGACCAGCACGATTAAAAGTTTTACCGTTACGGGCCACTATAAACTTTTTACCTCTACTTCGTTCATTTAATTATCCGATTTATTTAATTTTTATACAAATTTATTATATCCAAAATCAATTAGCCAATTTAAAATTTCACTTCAATATGTTACATGTTCCTTGTCACTTCTCTTCCTTTGCCTTTTTTGCATGACCTAAAAAATAATGCACTTAATTTTCTTATACTAAAATTGATTATTGTTTCAGTTCTATCATGGCCCAAAAAATATGTGACTAAGAAAAATGTCAACACATTTCGAAAATGCACATCAATCAATGTCATCAAAAGCAAAGAGTAAAAAAATAAGCGACAAAAATTATAAATAACCGCAAGTGACAAGTGAGTCAATGAAAAATTGCATACTGCCAGAAACATGGTCTGAGACATGAATGCCAACAAATCCGATAATTCAAAAGTATTTGTTCATTTATTTAATACTGTGGACTTTAATCGCTGCCCAACTGAAGGCATTGCAAAACTAATGCCAATCATAATTTATAAGATTTTAACAATTGACCAAATGTAACGGCATTAGCCCTTTTTGCCTGTTCAATACAAGACGACAATCTCAAAGGTGTCATTTTACTAAAAAAAATTAGCTGGCTGCTGGCACTAGCGAATACCATGTTGGCGGGCTAAATTTAAATTATAAAAAAATGAAAGAACAAAGCGCAAAATCCATTTGCGAAAGCATAAAAATGCCATCTGTAAAAAAAGGAAATAAAAAGATAAACGTCAATTTGACAATTGCATTCGATTTGTCACTTTGATTTTATTAATGAACTCAAGCATCAAGTGTTGATGGCGAAAGTATCCGTCCTAGGTGCAGTGCCTGCCATGTTCGAATGTTGTTTATTTTAGTTTTTTCATCGTCGTCGTCATCGTCATCCTCGTCATCTTATTTATGATTTGTCTTCTTAGCCAAAGAGTTTAAAAAAATTATTTTGAAATAAGGAATTAATATTTCTGGTGTATGAGCGAATGCATTTGTTGTATGACTTTGCATCACTATTGAATGCAGTACGATTATTACTCCTCGCCGATGTTGTACATGTCGTTGTCTTTATATATCATTTACATAATGAATCATTGTTGATGACTACCGGCCGATGAATGATGGCAGCTAGTTCAAATTTTTTTCTTAATATTTTAAAAAAAGTAAACGCTCACAAAAATATAAAACTGAGCACAAGTTTTTATTTGCCATAAAGTAAAGCTCATGCGAACTACTTGCTCACTAGGCTGATTATGAATCATATCTGAGAGTAAGTGTAATTGCAACTCAGCCAGTTTAATTTTGCCTCCTGCAGCGTAACATATAATTCTCAGTTTTTACTAACATTTAACTTTGAGTGTTACTTCAGTTTACAGCATATAAAACCATTCGTTACTCTCAGATTTTGATTTGATGAATTGTCTACATAATCTTATTGGAAATGGAAAACATGAAATTGTTTTTAAGATTTTATGGTTAAAGGTATTTTTATTTTGCAGCCAATTTTTTTTTTAATTTTTAATGTAACATTCATTTGCGAAATGACAACTACAAAATTATGATCGGTTTTATTGAAAGAGTCACTGCATGAGAAATGAATATCATTCAAAATATGATCGAGTGTAAGAGGTAAAATCAATTGGCCTCATTTACATGTAGGGGATACTAGGTAAACTACAAAAATTCGCAAATGGAAAAATTTTCTCAATTAAGTGGGAATAAAAATCACAAAATGTTTTAAGTGCACTAAGGGTATTGAAATAAAGTTAAATGTAGAAAATTTATGAGTGCAAGGAAAATCCTCACGGGTCATTTAATATATGTAAATGTCCGGTCAGGCGGAGCAAATATACAAATATTTGTTCAGTTAAATAAAATAATAATGCTAAGAAGTTCCGTCTTTTTTTTAATGTAGGGGGAATATCGATGTAGACTGCTAACTTTCTGGATCCCTTTTCGGCACCCTTTCTTCCCTTGAACTGATTTTAGGCAACCGATTTGTAACTTACGATTACTTTAGTCTCAATGAAGTCTCGTGCTACCAATAGCCTTTACTATCGACCATAGTGATTTCAGACTGTCCACTGGTGACTGTCGACATTCTTCCTTATTACGGAGTCTCTTGTAATTGCTAGCATTTGCTTAAGGCTTAGGTCCACTATGGCATTTATACTTAACAAGTGTCTGCCCGTGGTTCTAAGCCAGTGCTGGCTACTCACACACAATGTGTGCTATCGTCTCAGCCTCTTCCTCAGGATTAGCTTTCGAAGCTGTCCCGTCCTCCCTTTAAGAGGTTTTCTTGTCCAACTCTTCAGAACTCCTCCATTGGCCAATAAACACCAGAGTTCCTACAGAGATTAAACTCTTTACCTCGTGCGAGGCTTCATTGTCCATCCCTGTCGGAATCTCACGATCTAACACCTTAGAATTAGCTTTAAGGATTAACCCGTTCACACTCGCGAGGCATTCTTATTCATCTTTTCAGGCTTTCTCCTTTGGCTAATTAAATTAAAATTTGTGCATCTTGCGAGGCTTTCTGATTCATCCCTCTAACGGAAAAAAATATATCCACCCACACAGAGCTCCCTATGCACGGGTAAGTCTGTATTAAAACTGAAGAGCGACTGGTATCCCAAGCACCCCCTTGGCTACGTATCCCTGGCGAATGCTGTTCCACCATGGATTAATGATTTTTTATGCGAGAGTGTTAACTTCGCTCCGCTCGACTTATTTAGCCAGACTCCTTGCAGAGGCAGGAACCCGTTACCGGTCGCCACCACGTGGGGATATAAGTCAGAACAATGACAATGCACTCAGTTATGGCAAGCCATAGCTTTGTGCCAGCTGACGGCCAATTGAAGTTACCTCTTCCTTTAAGAAGGAAAAAAAAAATTCATTAAATAATTCAAAATCTCAAGAATCTTGTCATTCAACTAAAATTTTTTATACGAGAAGAGTTTAATGAAAAAACCGAAATATCATCAAAATATTTCTCATATAAAAAAATTAAGTTTTGCAGTTTTTGGTAAATCACAGAATTTTAGAGTTGCATTTTCAATTTTTAAATCACAATTCCCTTTTCTTTTGCTCTGCAATTTCCAACAATAGTCCGACTTAAATCTAGAAAGGAGAGGATTCATCATAATTGATTAGTGGTTCGAATGTGCCAAAAATAAATACCTCTTTGAGAATAAATTTTCTCCATGCGTACCATAAAAACTTCTGAGTTAAATAAATTGATTAAGTAATTTACTAAAACACAATATGTATGGAATTTCCTGGGATGTCTCATATAAATGTCCTATGTCCGTTCTGCTCTTGTGCTCAAGCAAAAATTTTTTTCAAGGCTGCACTAAGAATCATTTATTTTTTCTTCTTGTGTTATTTTTCTATTTTTTGCATTTATAATAAAAGCAACACATCTCATTTCTGCACTTTATCGTTTGTTCTATTAAAAGTATAATTTGCTTAAATCAAGTTTCCTTTTTTTGTTACATCAGCATTTCAGCCAATCAGGCCTACAAAATAAATGAATGGAAAAAATGTCCAAACAAATTCAAACACATGTAAAACGGAAGTTAAGGACAAATAAGTCTTAAACACCTACACTTTCGTTCTTTAACCTTAAACACTTGTTACATTAAGAAGATGTGTAAATCATGGTGAGTCACACACAGGACATGAAAAAAAAACGGCAGGAATAATCCTACTTCTTGTTGCTTTCTTAACTTTTACGTCTATTCATTTTCTAGCAATTTGTATTTCATTTGGTTTGTTTACAAGCCTTTTGTTACACATTTCGCTTTATGTTTGCCCAACATTATTGTTGTAGGTTTTTAAAGAGTTTTTTTTTTAATATTTCCTAGTTTTCACAGATTATGGGAAAGAGTGTGTGTGTGCTGCTTGCCAAAGTAGGACTAGGGCAAGGACACTTGCCAAAGCCAATGTTAAGTAATGTTAACGAAAGCGATACCAACCCACCAGCCAACCAATCATCCACTCTGCCAGCCAGCCAAATAACCATTCCAAACGTTTATGCAGCCTGTTAGTGAAGAAAAAAAACTCTCCTCTTTGCGGGTAATATTTACACAAACATTTGTATTTAACTTTTATACAGTGACTGGAGGGTTAATGCCGAAAAACCCCACGTAAGCAAAGAACTTGGAAAAATAAAAGGAATAATACAATTTTTCCTGCGTTTACTTTTTTGTTAGTAAAATGTTGTCTACGGACTCACACACCAACTACATACACATGTATATGTGTGTAGGTATAAAGTGAAATATATTGTAGCACACACGCAGGCAAATATTTGTACTGTTAAACCACTTTAACAGCAATATGCCACTATGGGTTGAAAGTATGGTTAATGATAAATTTGATTTTAGACATTGAATATGAATCCTTTATTGCTTCTTATAGATTTTAGCCTGCAATTTCTTGAAAATAATCGTATAGTTTTCACAAACGTCTACTAAATGACTACAACCGTTTTTTTTTACAAACAAGTTTGAGGTTCCCAAACAGTTTGAGGTTCCAAAGTAATTCACTCTGTCCTTTCAAGTTAGAAAATCAATTGATTTTACAGCAAATGTATAAGGGGATCATATAATTGTCCTTCACTAGCTAATAATATTCATTTTTCATAACAAGTTCTTGAATTCTGTCTCGAATACGTATTTTGTCTTGAGAGACAATTTTCGGTTTTTCCAAAACAATCTTCCCAAATAATTTGTAGCCTGCTACATCATATGTATCCATAAAAGTAACGTGTAGGGGAAGCGATGGGTATAAAATATCCGACTGAAGCGTTTTCAAGTACTTTTTTTATAACTTATGTGGATTGTGGCTGGCAAAAAACAACTTTGCTATGTCCTGGCTCGAGTTCAGGCAATTTTTCTCTTTACCCACAGTTCAAAAGAATCGCCACGTTTTAGAAGCCAGCTGTATATAATAGCGACTTCGAAACCATTAATATTTAGATTTGATGTTGAAGTGAAGATCGATCGGTACCGTTTGGTCATAAAATGGTGTTTATTTTTTGTTATAATATCCATCCTGTCTGATGTGCACTGTAAAAAACGTGTCCTTTGTGAACTTTGAAACAGTTGCATCAGTTGCTAATACAATACGATTTCATTCATACGGCGTTATGAATAAGCGCAAAAATGAAACGTGCTAATGATTTGTTCACAACGAAAAATTTTATTTGACAATTACTTCTGTCTATTGTTCATTTTTAGTTTGCGCAATTATTCTCATTTGGGTACATCTTTATGGGCGTTCTTGATTACGACTTTGAGCGATTATCACTTGAGGGATACAGTTTACAGGAACAATTTATTGCGCAACTCCCATTAATTTCATAAGCTTGACTGAACTTATTACTCCGCAACAACCTTGTGTTGTTGGGTCACAAATTTAAGTTTGTCCAAAATATAAAAACGAATTTTATAATATAGAAGAACTTGACTACCTAGAAAAGATACTCGAAGTTCCTTCCTTTGAATATTCTACAAGATTATTACTAGAATTTTTTTATGTTCAATACTCGTAAATACTCAAGTTTAACGTCCTTCAACTTGGTGCCAGTAAAAGCGGCAATAAATTTACTCATTTGTGGTATTCGCATTTTTTTTTTTTGTTGAAAAAAATGTATAAAATTTTTACGGCCCATTGTGTAGTGTCCCATTTTTTCCATTTATAATTTATACATTTATTTAGGTTATAGCATACGAAAAAAACGAGTAGTTTACAGTTAAATAAACTGTTTTCTTTATACAGATTTTTTCAATTCTACTTCTTTTACTGGCATCTAGAAGCAACCAAATATTAGTGGTGATTGCAAACGGAGTTGGCATGTTTTTCCCAGTTAACGATATAAAGTGGGGGTTCTGGGGATGTGGGTGTTATTGTGACACCGTCTGGCCAAAGTCTGCCGTTTGACTTGGCTTTAAGGTTTTGTTTTCTGTTCTCTTATTTTCCCTTTTTGCTTTTACTTCGTCGAAGCTTTTTGTCTGGCGCTACACACACTGGCTGGGGCTGTCGTGCCGGTGTTAACAAAGTTCAAGTATGTTCGTTTGCAAAAAATTGCTAACAACTTGTTGCTACTATAACAACAACAATAGCAGCAGCAACAACAACAGTAATAATTTGAGTTTTCCATGCGTTGCCTGGGTAAATTTCGAAATAAGCGCCTAAATTGAAAAGCAGAAAAAGGAAGGGAAAATTGAATAAACATTAAAAAATCTCGTAAAAATTAAATTTTACGGGTTTTCTTGCTTTTTGTCTATGGAATTTGTGTTTTGATGTTATTTAAAAGAAAACGAAAATTTGTTTAACGGCTTTAATTTTGTTAATTTGTAAAGGATATATTTATTAAATAAAAGCTGAAAATATATAATCTTTGAGGGAGACCCTTCAGAATACCTGACTGGGTAAATCTGGCTTCTGTGGGGTACATGAATTATAGTGTCTTTACTTATACCAGGAAGAGATAATCGAATCGGGCTGGCTGACATGTAGATGGCAAACACGTTTTGTTCAATGGCAGTTCAATACAGGAAAATTGTGTCACTAAGAGGACTTTTTGGGCTTAATTTACAGAGCAACACTGCTTTAGGAAAATACCCAACTATTTTTCAGGCTGTCCCCAGAAACACCTCTTTTGATGATCCCGCCGTCTTGATGTATTGTTACCGGGGGAAATGGGCAAACCATTTCCCGAGGCCTTTTTGAAGCCATTAACTGAAAGAAAGAGGTTTCTAAGTGGAGCCTGTCATATTATATATACGAGTAAATATTCAAACATCTTGGCAACCAGTATCCACTCCAACGCAAGTTGCCGGCTAGTTGTTCGTAAGGCTCCTTCAGGAGGTAGTTGGTGGCTGTGGTTTCAACTCCAAGTCGGGATATCTTGGTGGGTACCAATTCGACATTGCTTTGCAATAGAATACGTATTGACAGCAGAAGAATGGGTAGCTCTTCAGTTGTGCTGTGCATACACCCGGTGCTAAGACAACCGACGGATTGTAACGCAAGACTAGTGTCGATGTAAGTGATGCCATATCTTTCAGCCACCCAAAGACTCGTAGGGGGAGCTAGGGGACGCATTGTATGTTTGAGGGGACTCACATCAAGCGGAAATATTTGACGGCAAACAAATTGAATTAAATATGGAAACATACTTAGCGTCTTGCAAGCTGCCTATGACAGTCATGTTGGAAGCAAACGGACCAACAGCTAAGTAAACTAGGGAGCCCAACGTGTGTTCGTAGAAGAGGAACCCTTCCTTGTCATTCATCATATTTATACTCCTTAAAAGCTTGGTTCCTGGGTTGTTTGATTAGACTATTAGGCATTCGATGGTTAGACGCCTGGGTTCATATCCCAGCCGCTGCCAATCAATATCATACGTTTTTCTGATATGTACTATAATTAATAAAATGGCTATAAAGCTTCAAATAATGTGCCTTCATAACAACAAAGCCGCTGCGACACTGTTCCAATAATAATTATACCGTACAATTGCAGAGTTGTCAACACAGAAGCTTTTCTATCCCCTTTACTGCACCATCTGTCGTTTCATACTTGCGAATGCGCATCTCTGGGTTCTAGGCAGGTCTTCAACGCTCCCTGGAATATATGAGAACATATATCTCATAATGAGTTATTCGTTGTTAAACGATCCATAATCGTAAACGGCAAACCTTTCACTAAATAAATGACACTTTAGGTGCCAGATGTTTAACAACTGAGAGCCTTGCCAAACTGACGGTTTTGAAACCACTAACCAAATTTACATTACCTTTAAATTGTTCTTAATAATCATTCATTTTGTTTTATGTAAAGTGCAGCCTTAGCCACCTTATACCCGTAATTAGAAACTAAAGCGATGAGGAAGGAGCACAATCCAAACTTAACGTGATATCAATGTACAACATCAACATTTTTGATGGGCGAGCACTTGTTGGATGATGTTTAGTTTAATGATAACGATGCTATTAAAATATGTACGAGTATAGAAGAAAAGAAAAGAAGATGGATCATCAATAAATTTTAAGTAACACAAGAAATAAGGAATATAATTCTGCTATTCACAATTTATATAAAAACTATAAACACTGATTGGCAATTTATCACTGGGGATTCTCGTAAATTATTCGTTATGATGGATTCAACTTAAAGCTGCAAATTCAAATTGCAAATTATACGATTTTGATATGAATATTTCACTGGCTAATTCTCGTATATCGATTGTTAGTGAAATCAGAAAGGAGTCTAGCCGAAGTTGTAAAGTGATTTTATAATTAATACTAAGTGCGACGTGATCGTGAGAACCATATTATTTTTTATTTATTTAATTATTAATCAATGGAGATTATTCTTATGGACTATAAGTATTTACAAATATAAGAACAATATTCCAAAATTGGTCTGACCAGCATTACGTAAATTACGTAAAAACTTGTGTAAACTTTAACCCAACTTTTTATAAAAGCCAAAACCCCTCGAGCAGTATTGACAGTTAATCCAATATGTGCACATACTTTAACTGAGGATCAAGTAAAATTGCAAGATCCGAAAATGTATGAACCAACTCCAACTGGTGTCCGCACAAAAACTAAATAACAGGATCGTTTCATCTTCTAGCAAAACGTAAGCATTTACATTTTTTTTCAGTTTTAAATCCTTTATATTATAGTTACACCATGTAAAAACTATATCTGGATCATTTTGAAGATAAACATGACCACTTAAGTATATTGGAGTATTTGTTAACAGCAGGAAGATCATTGGATGTACTACACTTAGACCCAACTGTTTGCTTTCTTCCCATTGCATGAGAACTTATTGACTTTAAAGTGGAATGTGTTACGCCTAGCAAATACAACTTTACTAAAAGAAGTTTAGGCTTTGCTATAGTCTGTATATACGGCATCAGTTTGATTTTTTTTTTTTTTTTTTGTCAAAAAGCACGATTAACTAAAGTTAAGAATTTCAGAATATTTGTGGTTGTCAAGTATCCTTTCCTAAAACCATATTAAGTGTCAGAGTAGGTGCGTGCAAAAAAAATCGCAAACATTTCACAAATGGCGTCATCATCACCAGATTCTCCATCATTTTTCAGGAGTAACGGGTCCGGAAAGTATGAAAATATTAAGGATCACGAACAGAGAACCAGAAATATCGAATCGATACCGATTAATTTCAATGGGCATTACCAGGTACCCCACCGCGCTTATTTGGTGCTTGTATTTTAGCCTACCTCTGCATAGCATTTTTGTGACGCAAGAATTGCAGCCATCCCAGCATAGACAACGGCGTGAGTTCACTAATTATTTGCTAGACATGATGGTCGGATATTGTTAACAAAAAACAAAACCTTCTTTTATTTAAATTTCATTTTCTATGGGTCTTATCTGGTCACCTTATATATTTATTTCCATCAATGCAAAACGTGTACAATCACATTACGTTTCTGATTTATTCTGCTGGTCAAAATTTTCTTATTTCTCGTTATAGTAGATTTTTAAGAAATTCCCACTATTGATCAAATAAAATTTTATTATGCAAAATTAAGGCATAATAAAATTTAAGCGTTGTGCGTCAGCCTACTTATTGCATCATAGTTGTGAATTATTACAGTAAAAACTTGTTAAAACGGCATTTGGGCGGTTGGCCGAAACATAATGTTGTCGTAGACTTTGCAGCAATGGAGCTTTTCGCTTTTAAATCCAAACAGCAAGGTAATCCTGAACACTCTTAAGATGCTGGTTTTGCTTTTGGAAAACTAATTAATATCCGTTCCCTGCCCTTGTAGTAAATCGGCTTAAGCGGCTACAAATAGAAAAAATCATGTAAAAGTCTGTGTTAATACTTTATGGAGCCTCCACAAGCAGTTGGTTTCTTTCGTTAAACCACGAACATCTGTTGCGCAGCAAAAAGTAATTCTTGACAAATCAGAAGGTCCGTGAACGTTTAGCATAGTGTCAGGTTGGAAAATTGTTTTCTTTAAACATTTACGTAGACAATTGTGCTACGGTAGGTATAGCAGTAAAAAATAACTGTTTAACGCACAAACCTTCATTACACCATACGACAAAAGGTTAGGCAGATTAAAAGTTTTTAAAAATTCTAATTTTCAGTCCTTTTAAATTTTTATAAGACTTGCTTGAAAACCAATATAATGAAGAGTTAATTCTATCAAGTTCCCACTGTAATACATGTTTTTATACAATCTCGTTTGCTGCAGCGAAATTGAAATGCCACAACTACGAGCAAACCACAAGGAAAACAGCGTATTAACTGAACATTTTATGAAGACCTCCTGGGGCTAATTGTATCGCCTCTTGATCATGTCTTGATTAAGCAATCAATCTTATAGACTTTTTTTTTGCTTTAAACTAAAACAACTACAAGTAGGCGACTGACTGTAATATTGCAAAATAAAGTCAAACAAAATCGTTAATAATGTCGTAAAAAAATAACACACATAAATACATCAACTTTGATAGCCAGACAATTGGAAACGTTTAATGGTTATTTAGATCAAAATATGTAATAAATTATGAAACTGATCACAGGAATTGTTGTAAATCGTGAATTTTTAAAAACCGCTTCCACTTTCGAGGGGGTAAAGCTGTTGGTTACTTATTACCAACTTATTTAAGTTGATCATTTTAACGATTATTAAAATTATTAAAACCATTTTTTTGAACCCCTTGAACTCGTGGCGGTTAGTTTTCTGGCCTTAAACATATTTGACTATCTTGTGTTTAACAGCTGAAAATTTTATTTTGGCACTTCTGAAACCTGCTTATTAAGGATTTTTTTTTACGAAATGCATTCGAAAACTTTTGTCTTCAAACAAAACACAACTTGTTAAGCTCGCCAAGCCTTCATTTTTTAATATATTTTCAAACAGTTTTTTATCTTTATTTCTTTCACATTATAAATGTCTCTTTGAGTTAAACTGAACTTAAGTGAAATTTGATCTCTTTTGTGTTACCTTCATTCAGAAGTGAATTTTTCGTTTGTTTTTTTTTCAAGAGGTTTTTTAAGCAGAAAGACTTCAAAAGGAAGGAAAATTAAATTCAACATAAAGTTTTAATTTCAAATACAGTAGCACACAAATTCCATTTCACTAATCATGTGCTAATTAATATTTTGGTTCTTTCTGTTTGTTTCTTTTCCTGTTAATAATAATTCTGCCCATTTAACACACACGCAAATCCCTTTCTTCTTCTTGTTATAAGTGCAAAAGTTAGGCGAAAAAAAGGAAAAGTAACAAAGGAGGAGTTTCTTAAAAATAACGCCGGTAGTTAATGGCGTTGACCCTTTCATTAATGGTTCGCTTGTACGAAGTTTTCTGTGTATTTCTTTATGAACAGTAAAGCATCAGCGAAGAGCAAACTTATAATAGAATTGAATTAAGGAAAGAAACAAGACACTGCAATAAAAAAAGATCTAATGTGTTTCCTGCCAGGTCCAGAAGCAAATCTACCGAACCTGCTTAGGATTGCAGTCGAATCTTCCAATAGATGCTTGCCCATAGCGTTTGTGACATAAATTATTACAATCCTTGGGAATATGTTCTGGAGTTTGTCCGCCATATTCACAGAATCTGCTTGCCATGTCCTAGCCCTGGACCTAGTGGCGATTCCTGGTGTTCTTAATATCCTTCCAGATTTTCTCTCGGATTCTGTTTAATCCGGTTCCGAAAAAAGGTTCCGGTCCCATTATGGTTGTGCTTACTCCTCTTCTGGCCAACCTGTCTATCTTTTGATTGCACTCCACTCCAGCAGAGAGTCTTCGCTTGAAACATGGTAAAGGTTTTCCCCATAGACTCATAGTAGTTCATCTTCGGTCCATTCGCCGAATGTTTTATAGATGTAGTCCTATCTCTGATATATACTCTGATGGGGTTTGCTCCCGTTCTCTCTTATAGCCCAGAACAGTTGAAAACTTCTTTTCGCTATCTGCTCCTCCTCCCGCTATTATAATGATAATTCGATTTGCAGCAGCCTCTATAAGGCTTGTCACAGACAAGGCCGCCGTAGCATATAGCCCATGTTAGGCAGAAGCACGCTAACCTCTCCACGAGAGTGGTGATATAACACCGCCATTGGGACATCCTCTTGTCATCCTAACTTCAAGGGATACATTACCTATATAAGTCTCAGCAGCAGTCCTACTGCTAAACATAGCATCGAATTGGTTATGGTGTCTCCAACTGCTCTTCTGGTGAGAGCAGCAGTTACTGCTGAGAGCATTGTATTGTAGAAAGCTCCTTCGATATCAAGGAATGTACACGTCACAGCATCCTTACAATCCAAGCTTATATGTATCGTGTCCATCAGCTGACAGAAAGAGGTGTCTGTCGAGCGACCCTCCCTATATGCATGTGGTTGTGGATGCAATGGCTCCCGGCACAAGATTAATTAATTCTCTGTAATTTTTTCTATTACACTTAAGGGTAGGATTGATTTTAGGTAATTTTATTATACCAGAGTATTGTAACATGTATTGGGGAATAAGGTTATAAGCTGCACATACTCCCCTTTAAATATGCAAAAGATATGAATCCCCCAGGACTCTATTGCGTCGTAAACAAACGGTGAACATTTGCTGTGATAACGGTTAGACTCGTTAGTTGAGATCTTAAATCAAATATGGTGGGATTCATTTGCGCGAAAAAACAGAGAGGGGGATAACCTGAAACCGTTAAAACAATCGCAGGCTAGGATTGCAAAGATAATTTGGCGACCTAAGTTCAACATCTCAGTCCAACATCAAATGGCGGTTGTCTTTAATGCTGAAAACCCGGCCTATTTTCCTGAATACTCTCGAACCAAGTAGAAGAAGTAAAAGATAAATTGATTTAAAGCGTAAGTACATAGGAAAGTACGATAAACGTGTCTTCCGTATCTCCGTTTGGCTTCTGCTAACCGCCAATCTCTCGAAGGAGGAAGGATAGTCAATGCGCAGCGCTAACCACACATATCGATTGCCACATAGAATATTGATTAAGAATGCAGATTACAACAGAATGTCACCCCTTTGGGTAGATTAAGTGCGATACAAGTATGTGTGCAGGAACAAATTGATAATATCTCTGCTTGAATTAATTTAACTTTCATCTGGCCAGAGATTCATATCTCTTGTAGCAGCTGGTGCCTGTACTCTAAAACGGATATTTCCTGTGATACTCCTTGTTGTAAAATTCAAATTCTTTTAAATGTTTCCTCCCATTTCGAATACAGTGGAGTGCATGTAGAGTTGTGTCTGTCGGGAACAACTATTACAAACCGAATAAGAATCTTCAATTCCTGTATATGAAACACAAAATTAAATTCTGCGATTGTTTTGTAATAACCGTTCGGAAGTAATCTCTCAATCGAATGAACTCCTTCGTGACCGGCACAACTCTAATTGCTTGAGTCATTCGTGGTCGAGAATATATTTCAGGGGTATGTGACTAAAAATGGAACGATTTAAAACCGAAATTGTTTGACGTTTTGTATTTATTTGAACATTTGTTTTCGATAACAGTTAATTTGAAATTTTTTTATATTAATTTCATCGTACCATCTGGTATTCACTTTGTGCTATCGTAATGTGAAATTGCTTCGGAAATGATTCTCAAAAGCAATCCAAATTCATCACAGCTTATCAGAAGGATCGTTCTAAAATCCATTGGTGTCAATCATATACCAGTACAAGACAAATTATTTAGCCCTTTGAATTGTAGAGCTTTGGACAACTCCGCTTTTAAGCTTTTGTTTGCAACTAAACTCATGTTTATACTCTTTAGTAATAAGGCACTATTCATTACATCAAAATTGGAAAATAAATCAAAAAATTTAACTCCCAAACGTAGTGGAAGACACCTAATCTTTCTCTGAGTGTATCTGCATCCTTAATCATACTCAAACTCACGTAAATACATCTAGATTTATTAATTTTCTTGATCATCATTATTATCGTCATCCTCAACCTCCTCAGCATTGTTATGCTCGTGTGTTGCTGTTTATTCTTTTGTTTTTGTCTTGATTATACTTTAATATCAGTTTGAATTTTCGTGAATTGCTCATATTGGCGTGAAATGTCAAAAGGAATCACGTTTGTCCCATCAAAATTGATGAGACGAGAATGAATCAATTTTTTTTCTTAAACTTTTTGCTTTCGTTGATTCATTCGATTGTTTGGTTTGTTTTTGTGCTCTTCATCTCATATTTTCTTATGATTTGACTTCTGATACATGTTTATCTTGAATTTATTTTTTTGTTTAAATTTGAAGTGTGCTTCTGCTGGCTTTCCTGCACCTCATGTCGGTTGTTCTCTGCCTATTTTTGTTTGTCTGGTACGTGTATCGAGTTACAGATGTGTGTTTTTGGTTTATTGGAAATGATGGACCGAAAATTATTTGGTTTTCTTTTCTTTGGAGATGAGCAGATTGAAGAATTTGGTTGCAAAGAAAGTTGCTGATGAGATATTGTTATAATTTAGATCCATTTAGAATGATTTCAAATTATGGTTATTCCTTTCTACAGAATCTATTAATTTATAATGACTATGCGAAATTATGTATGAGAATGATGTGGAATTCAACGGAATATTTATTATCTATTCAAGAGACAATTTTATGGGATAACTTCTAATTCTTCTGCAACAAGATATTGTCGAATTTATTTACTTGGAAAAGAGTCAGAAAGCTGATTTTCATATTTTGCTCAGAACTTGAACAGGTTTGAGCGCTACTTTCAATCGAATGTAACTCCAAAACATGTGCTTAAAACTCATACATTTCTTTTTAAGGCCGGTTCCAATAAGGGCTACCCGATCATGATACTGTGTATGACAGCTATTGCCAAATTGTTAATTATTCGGTTTCTAATGCCAAATTACCATTGTAAGTCCCTCTCTCTGCATTACTAATTATCTTTACTTTGCGTTATGCTACTAATTATTCAAAAATACAAACTATTAAATTCACTATTACAAGTTTAAATAAATTTATATGGAAAATTAAAAATTCTGTATCGAACAGTTTGTAGCTTTTTTTTGTTTTTAAAATTATAAAAAAAAAATTATTCGAATAAAACCCGATTTGCTCAACATTCATATGCACTTTAATTGTGTTTTATAAGTGTCTTATACTACACTTTGTTAATTTATGGAAATCGATTTTGAAACCGAAAAAAGTTGTAGTATGCTGACTAATTCCAATTTTCATTTACATACTCATACACATGTACTCGTATATAAATTTTGTATTTTTCAATTTTAGCTACTGATTTACAATTGTTGAAGAATAGGGTCAAAATGATTTTGGTAAGCAACGAAAATTTATAAATTTTGGTAAACCTAGCATGACAAAAAACCGACTTTAGATATATTTTCTTAAAGCTTTGTATAAAAATTTTAATTGCAACGTAGAAATACTAGAAAAATGTGGAAGCTCGTATAATTCTAACGCCCAATTCGTTTGGTTAATCTAAAAGAGTTTAATTACTTGTTTCGAAAATCAGATTACAGCTCCTTCTTACAAAAGAGATGCTGTTAAAAAGTGGGCGTAGTATTTTAGTACCTCTTATAATTTTTTTACCAAGTTCTGTGACCTTAAAAGCTTTGACAAACAAAAGTGGGCGGAATGTGACCACTGGTGCGTGCTTATTTTTTTAATGCTTTTCTATTGTATGCATTAGAAATACGATGCATTAGAAATACGATTTTAAAAACCAGATTTTAGAAATCAAGCTCGTACCTCTGAGACCAACCAAACGAAGTGGGCGTGGCAGTTTTTCATTTTTCGATGTATTTATTGTGTTGTCAATTAAAGCTTGTCTTAAGGCATATATCTTTAGAGATGGTTGTTTTGTCTTGCTTGATTGTCAAAAATGGTGCACTCTGCTGAGGCGTAGAGAAGGCGGCTTACGACAAAAAAGGTCAATATTGAAAAAAACAGCCAATATTAAATAAAATAAACAAGAGAGAGTAAGGAACAATGCAGGAAAATACAAAAAAAAACATGCAAAATATAATAAAATAAAACAAATTAATCAAACTAAAAACACTTTATGCGAACAAATAAAATAAATTAAAATAATATAAATCAAAAAAAAAAAAAACTTTTTAAGAAAAAGAAACACAAGTAAGAAAAATAATAAAAAAATTTTTGTTGTATTGCTTTATGTTAAAACTTGAATGTTTTCGCCCTTGATTTTTTTTTTGATTTCTCATTTGTTCTAAGTTCAGGCATAAGATGTTTAAGTTTTTTCTACAAAGTTGGGTAAAGGTTTCCTGACGAGCTAGCCTAAGCAACCAGCGAAATGCACATAGAGACTGGCTTATCCACCTGCAACAACATATACGTCAGCGTTTGCAGACGACACTGCAATTATATGTGTTAATAAGGATCCGAAGGTTGCATCCGAACAACTTCAATCTCATTTTAGTGAGCTAGAAAACTGGCTAAAAAGTGGAGAATAAAGGTAAATCCATCAAAATGTGCTCACGTAACGTTTTCCCTAAGAAGGGGAAATCGCCCACGTATAACAATAACAAATACCACGGTACCAGCGAAGGCGCACGTTAAATATTTGGGTATCCACCTAGATCGACGCCTAACTTGGTCCCGTCACATTAAGGCAAAAATAACGACCATAAAGCTTCGAACAAATCAATTGCATTGGCTAATAAGTCCTAACTCAACCTTGGGTTTGGAATAAAAAGTCCTGTTATACAAATCCGTCACAGGAAGACAGTCTAGCATTTTACGTCTTATCGTATGCACCCTTGGTACATAAGAAATGAAAACATCCATAGGGATCTCAAAGTTCCCACTATCCACGAAGGAATAGTCGAACATCCCAACACGCAATTTATTGCAATTTGACGGTCACCAGAGACTAAAAAGAACTGGCGCATTGAGCGAGGCGCCTTTTTCTAACCAATAGAAGATAGTTTATTAAGATTTGAATACTAAATGGTAAATAATAATTTAGAAATAAGATTTGAATTTCTTTTAGTAGAAGATTTGTAAATTTCTTTTAGTAGAAAGACTCAATAAATTAAAATCCGATATCTTGTAACAATCACACAAGCTACAAATACTTTACGAAATTAGCGAAATTCTTTCGGCGCCTTTCATATCCCAATATGTTAAAACAACTTTACGTTTAACCCAATATTGGACGAGATGTATTGTTGTCCTTGTATTCGATTAATTTAAGTTTAAGTTTTCACATGCGAAATAATTTTCTAACTAATCAAAACAGGGTTTTAATTCTACTTTAATCCATTGCGTGGGGTTTCTTGCCGCAAAACCTTTGCTTTTTTCTGTTCGTTTCTTTCTATTTATTAATGTAAATGTCGCATTCAATGACGCTTAGTATGATGAGTTGTGCTAGCAAAATACTATGCCGCCAACAACAAACAGTACGAAGCTTTAATGAGTTTTATTTATAGATGGATTATGTAGACGAAAACAAAAAATCTAGAAATAATAAATCTCTAAAGGATTTAACAACAAGATGACCAAATGAAGAAAGACACATTCCATCTGACACTGTTGTTTTGGGAACAAATGAATGTAGCAAGGAACTGTGATGAGGCATAAATGAAGACATTCGAATGTGGAAGATATTAATTGAAGAAATACATTCATTTATACTCGTATCATCCTAAGCAGCATTTTAATTAAGGTCCTTACTATGGGGCATTAAATGGCTAATCATATGGCAAATTCGAATTTCGTTTTCTTTTGCCTTTCACCAGGCCAAATAAAATATTAGTTAAAAGAGGGCTTTTGAGAATTACAATTATCTATTAATTTTTATCTCATTTATTTTTCTGTATTCACGAAAAAATAAACAATCTGTCACAGTGAGTGTAAATTTTTGCAGGATTTAGTTGACCATTTCAAGTAAATGATGAAACTTCTTCGTGATTTAATTCTTGTTTGCTTTCTAAAAAAAAAGTTGTGTTTGGAGCTCGAGACTGAGTTTAAGCGACGGTATGTATGTTAATAAGACTGGCTCCAGTGGTAAGACTGTATATCACCAGCGCCCATATTTTTAATATAGCGTTGGAAGTGAAGGACCTCAATTGATTCTATTTATATAAATGTGAGATCTAACCTGCTTCGTTATGTCTGATTTTTTACCACTCGTATGAAACACTCATTCCTCAAAAACAGACATTTATGCTAAAATCTTTAATTAGAATATTTTTAAACAGGCCTTTCCCGAAAACCGTTCCAATATTCTGTTTGTCAATCCTTTTAAGAGAACACAGATGTGTGAATACTGCTCCATAATGATCACGCGTAGAAGAACGACATTAGTCTCTCTTGGGGATCTTTGGTCTACTAAATAAGTCCTTACAGAAGCATTCATTACTCCTTTTTTGGGATGGATAAAGTCTATTCCAACAGAAATGTAAAATGATAATTTTCCTAATAAATTTAGTACGACATAAAAGTTATTAAGATATAAAAGTTTGACGAACTTCATATCAAAATTGTACCTTATTGCTAAATCCTTGACACGTTCGTTCATCGTTACCCGTCATCATCAGCAACACTACAAACTGAAATAAAGTTTTTGTGAGCATTTCTGTAATTGTTGTACTTGCGTTGTCCATAGCCATCTATCGTCTATTATTTTACTTCAGTGTGCCTTAATGTTAATTAATTCCTGTCTTCAAGACACCTTTTTTAGTCTTTAGGTTGTTGCTTTTGTAGTACAATTTTGCTTTGTAAAAAGTTTTTCCTTTCTCTTACTCTTATTTCAGTTTTTATTATAATTATTTTCCATCACTTTGTCCTGTGAACAAATCAAAAATACATATAAATTCTCGTCATTCTTGTCAGGTGGAGAAATTGCAAACAAAAAAATTGGAAAATTTTGCAATCAGCAGACGCTTTAGGGCAACATTAACAAAGGTATAGAAATTGGAATGTCATCCTTTGGTCATCAAAGTTACAAAACGGATTTACCTAACAACCTTAAGTTAGTGCATAGTGTTTTCTAAAATGTGAAAAGCAAAATTAAATTTTGTACAGCAAATTCGGAATTTTGTAAATAAAAACAGGCACTTCAATCATTTATTAAACTTTTAATGAAATTTTAAGGACTCGATTGCGACTAGCATAATGCAGCGTGATTTGCTATAAGCTGCAAAAGTCGTCAAAGCTCTCTGATACTAGTAAAAATGCTGGTCTCAAGTCACCTCCCACGAAGTAGGCACTTTAGTCTTTTACTATTTTGGGTGTATTGTCCCATTTTAGTCTTATTAATGTTTATTACTCTTATCAAAAATATAACGTGACATTTCACAATAACATTAAAAGGGAAAAATTGTGATCGAACGATCACTAAACTTCGACACTTAGTGGCCTCTAATTATAAACAACAAGTTTTGTTTCTAAGACTCCAGAATTAAAATTTACTTCTTGACAGAATCGATAATGATTTATAAAAATTTTTTAGGTAAACATTTCGACTCGAAGCTGTAAGCTAGTTTGAGAAAATTCAGAGTTAACGAGCTGACAAAGGGAGTAATACGGTTGCAGGATCTAAATAGATGAATTCTGTGGCTTCTAATGATCAGCAAGCGGCAAGTTTAATATATCCACAATGATTCATAGCTGAGCGAACTTTGCTAGATTAAAGCGATTTCGCACTGCCAATCTTCTAAAATTTTATACTGCCTCGTTAGCTTGTCGAAACTGTTGGCGATATGTTCCTTCTCCTCTACACACTCTACCGCACTTTTTGTTTTCATCACGTCAGATGATCTCATCGACTGCATTAATGAGTAATGAGAGCTATTCGGGGCATGGAGAGGCCGATTTCCTTGTCAACAAAGGAGCCCAACGTGTCATCATAGGACACGAAACTTTTTTTGGAATAAATATTAAATCAACTTCTGAATAAACTGATGCCTGGGAGCTATAATCGGAAACAAGAAAGAAAGCAAAGAGTTCTGATGCTAGCAGACAACAAGCTTATGATAACTACAGGGTGGCTAACCGCACACTGTGGTTTAAGATAACACCAATTTCTGATAGGTAACGCAGAGCGTATCAAATGAAGATTGTGTGACTCCCTTAATAAGATATCTCAGCTCCATCTCTCGATTCTTGCAGGGTCAAGTCGCTTGGCACGTTCTAATTGACTCCGAACGATTCATATGATCTCTCACTGAACGAGAAATTTAGCTTCGAAGTCTAAACTTGTTTCTGTGAGTTACAAATTCACATAGAAAGGTGACTTTGACGAATGATTGAAGTTTTGTGTACAAATCAGGCATTCGGAATTAATCCTGGTCGAACTATTATGTATAAAGTAAAATTGTCAACTTTAGATTCTTTACTTTTTATTTAATCAAAATTACCTGAATCAAAATACATCAAGTTTCACTGTAAGTTATGCCAGCATACTACTGTGCTTACAAAAAATACACCCACTTCTACATACTGCTGTCACAAATATTTAACTTTATTAAACACTTCAGTGCCTTCAAGAGAACCATAGACATTTAGTTCTTGTTGTTGCAAGGTTTTATTATTTTTCCCTTTTCAAATACAAATTCTTTTCCTTGAATTTCTTACACCTTTCAATCATTTGTATTTCTTAAACTCTTCAAAATTATTTACTCATTCACTAGCTCTCATTTATTCCATGGCACGCTCACAAGCTTAACTTGGATTCTACTTATTCTTTACACGCATTTATTCATCCATCCATCCAACCAACAATCCACTCATCTATCCGTCAGTCAATCGTCATCTTGTCTGTCACTTTTAGCTGTCATTTTGCACTAAACTTTATTCTCTCAACTTTGTGTTTTCTGTTAAGGTTACAATTTATATAAATACTCCTTATTCGCTTTGGGTGCTTCTCATTCACTCTATCCGGTACTCGTATTAAATGAAGCACTACAGCTGGTTTCAATGGTATTATAAACTTTGATAAAATATTTGCGACAATAGTGCAGTGTTGGAGGAAAATGAAAAATTTAAGAATCAGGTTGTAAAGGTTGGAAACTGCATTACGACATACAAGTGCGGATCCAGACTGAGCCCTTGCTGGTGGTTAATTGAAATGAGCAAAGGAATTGAAAGAGCATTTCTTCCTTCGCGTGGCTCGGTGTTTGACTGTAAAGGTATCCTTATGACTTCTTGAAGTCCATTGCAAATTTTAATATTCACTGCTTCGTAAATAACTAAAAACACTTATGATTTCTATCGGTCGTTCTCTATCTACACTTTATTTGATACTTGCCTTCCGTAAAGTTTATTGTTGTGTGTTTTTCTCTACTTGCTGAAAATGTATATTTCTAACGAGTGACTGTGTATTATGTGCTTCCTTCGTCCTGTCGTATTCTTGGCATTGGCTCTCAGTCACAAACTTATGTATGCGTTTGTGTTTGTTCTTTATTTATTTAGAAAAAGGACTCTTATTTAAGTCAACTCATTTGAAAGACATTGATTGACTTTCTTAATAGACTTTGTTTCTTGTCAAAAAAATTAAAGTAGAATGTCAAACTTATATGAGGGATTGTAATGCGAAATAGTGTATGCATATTTTAAATCCAAGAATATTTTTACACTGCCAGAACGTGCGTAATATGGGAATTAATTAGAAAAATTATTTAA
Source organism: Phania funesta (assembly GCA_963932375.1). Lineage (NCBI taxonomy): Eukaryota > Metazoa > Arthropoda > Insecta > Diptera > Tachinidae > Phania > Phania funesta. The sequence continues at coordinate 91,092,650 of OZ010653.1, read as the reverse complement.
ACTGACAAGGGAGTATTAGTTTCAAACAGTTATAGAACGGCATTAACAAAACATCATACTTTAGTCCTGCTTAAACAAATTTAATACCAGGGTGTTGCGGTGGGATTCTTAGCTTTTAACACATGGAGTTGGATATTCGATTTCCCCTTGTACTAAAAATAATGTCTGTTTTAGTACAACCCATAGTTGAAATATTTGTTTGAATTATAATTTTTATAAGTTATTGCAGCATTTCTATATTAATATCAAAGTCATCCCACTGTAGGACCTAGCCGACCTCAATAGGAACTCATTCATAGGTCCACTTACATCGATATAATGTGTTTAAAGTGGGAGTTGCTCTAATAGAACAGCTTACTTAGGTGCATGAGAGTTATTTCGAATATGATGCTGTAACGCCAAGGAACCAGAGACAGTCATTACAATTGTATCACGGCTTCCTTATGGAAGAATGATATTTAAGACAACATAGTTTGATATCCGAAAAAAATTGTGCTCTTGTCAGCGTTAGAAAAGAGTGTAAAGAAGGTAACTTTACTTGATTACAGAAGATGCTATAGCAGTCATTTTGGATTAGAACCATTATCATCTCTTAAGTACCTGTATTTCAGTCGGTAAGCACCACAAGCAGTATTTATCCTTAGCTTTATGAGTGCTGCCATTCGATCTCTGTCTCCTATTTACTATTAGAAGAGTAATTAGGAAACCTTGGGAGTTAGTCTATAGTTCCCTCTAGATAACGGTATAATAGACGCAGAGAAAATTGGAAAAACATTTCCACAGGAAAGCGAAAGCCGTTCAAATAAAGAAAATAATAGTCTGTTGAACTAGTTAAAATAATCTTCATCAAGAGGGTATATTTTCAAGCCAACTTTTACAGATGGTAGTGAATGGCCACTTCATACATTCGTAATAGAGCGTTATTTAGCACAGAGTAAATACACCGTGGATGCGCATATAAATATAAAAAAAGAAAGTGTCGCGATGTGACATATAGGTCACTTTTTGTTCGTTAGTCTCGCTAAAACTTAAAACCGAAAAATATTAGGGAAACACCATTAAAAATTTCTGAAATTATACCAAAATCGAAAAGTGCCAAAATTTTAATATTTACCAGATAATAGAATAGGACCCATAATTCCACAATTTACTACCTATATAAGTAAAAAAAACTGACCAAAAGGGAATTTTCACTTAAAAATGAGTAATAAAAAGGAATTAACCAGAATCGAAAATCAAATTAGAAACCGTTAAATTCACCACAATGTTGAAAAATCGCCTTCAGAGTGAAAAATTAAGAAAATTAAAAAAAGACTTCATTAATATTTCATTTAAAACTAAATATGCACGAAGAATTATAAAATTCCCCGCAAAGTCGCCAAAATTTCGGAGTTCACCCATAAATCAAAAAGTTTAAATATTTCAGCAAAATCAAATAGTTTATATTATTTTAATCCACACCAAAATGCACCACAATAAAATAAAAGTTTTACAATTCACCGCGATTTCTTAAAATACCATCCGAATTGAAAAATGATCAATAATATTAAATTAAAAAAGAAAAAACGAATTTTTACTTAAAACTAACAAAAAATAATTTTTCAATTCGCCGAAAATGTTAAGATTCATCATGAAATTCAAAATACCCAAAATATTTTAATTCACAACATATTCCAAGTTATACCAATATATAAACGTAACATAAGAATTTGGAATACCGCGCACAATAAAAAAATCGCCAAGACAGTGAACAATATCAAAATTAAAATTTCACCAAAATCCCTAACTTTCACTTGAATAAATAAATTAAAGACCGTGTCGTCATTGCAATAATTGAATTAATTAGAAATCCCAAAATAATATAATATTAGAATTGAAAAAGGTGATGATTAATATCATCTGTGTAGGAATTTTTGATTCCGGCGGTTCCCCAAGCTTCTGGCGTTTGGGATCACTATAAAGAAATCACAAGGCAGGCAGTTCTTGGAAGTTTGCGGGATTAACTTGAAGTTTCACGCATGAACAACTTTCCTTCAATAACCCATATGCGATGTTAACAATATTCTTAACCTACATGAGTTAGAGATGCAAGTTAATTAAGACTAATAATCGCTGCTAATAAGTTAAATCCAAGTTAATTGTGAGTGAAACTAAGTTCTCCTGGTCCTCAGGTAATTTCTAAAAGTTGATTAACAAGTAACGAATGGGCGCAACTTTCGTCCTCGGTTAAAAATTTCCTTCCACTTATATTCAGAATCGGCTGTTTAGATCCGAAAGCACTCTGTCTTATAGCTTAGATTTATGTCCGCTTTGGCCTCTTTCTGATGTGTACAATTAAAACTTAAGCGATTACATTTATTCTAGATGCATATTTATAATCATTTTAAAGATAAAGGGGTTAAGAAACTTCGAAATTTTATTAAAAGAACATGTTTTTTAATTTATTTCTTTATTATTCACTTTTTTGTTTCCCTAATAATCACAAAAATATTATCCACACAAATCACCAAATTTCATTTATCATTCACAAAATCTTTCTTAAACAGAAAACTAATTCCACTACCGCCACATACTCACACAGGAATGAATACTAAAACAAACTAAAATATTTTCCTTAAATTTCACTCACTCACCCAATCTCCATTTGTTTTTCAATTAGAATTCATCTGTCTTAATAATTGTTCATAAGTTTTACTAATTAAGTGATTACTAATAATATTTGTTTCCATTAATAACTTTTAATAGCAAATTTTTCAACAAATCTAAAAACGTTTTTACTTTTTTTCTTGCTGTTTCTGCAATTATTATACCCGTATTAATCAATAGCCACCTCTTGTGTATAACATGTCGATGGAATAGGATTTGTGAAAATTAACAAAAATTTGCCTCCCTGTGAATAGTTGCAAACCCACACTAGTTGTAAGATGTCAGACAACAACTAAGTAGAGAGAGTAGAGAGTCCAAGCCTACGAAACTAAAGCTGAAAAATGTTTAACAATCGATCACAAATATTAAATACATTTATTAATACATATTATTAGTTTTGTTGAAAACGCCCTTGCCATTACACGAAGAAAAGGAGGCGAGCCAATGCCACCACGGCCACTACAGCCACCACTAACATACACACATACTTTTACAATAATCGCCAAAGTCGTTATTATCACCAATACAATTTGACTGTTTGGCAAAATATCAGATAAAGAAAATAGAAACTACTGTAACCAATTCTTTCACATATAATTCTCAGCTTCACACTCAGGATCATTTGAATATTGACTATATTAGAAACGGTAGCATGGAAACTGTAAACATATCTCCACATTAGTATAATCAAACATGACAAGCGAATTCATTGACATTTCAAATTTGGCGCTAGCTTCGATCAAGAAGTCTTCCAATGGCTCTAGTCCCTGTATTTCGGATGGTATATATATGCAAAAGCCGATGTTGGATTATTGGCTTATGAGTTACACTTTGATCCGCTGCAAAGCTTTTAAGAAAAGGTGGGGTAAATAAGCCTGATGACTAAATTAGGTTTTGATTAAGGTAGGCACTATCAGTGTCAGTAGTTACTTGATTACTTTATTAGGTAATTTACGAGGACTATCTAACCTTGTTAAGAAGATAGCGTGGTTTGATTCAGGGGTGACCCCATTACAGTTATTGGGATTAGTGTCACTCCAAAACAATTAAACTGTTCGTCCGTGCGGAGGGAATCTAACTTTATAATTCGGGAAGGTTAATTAATAAAACTATGAAACACGTTGTTGCATTGGGAAAAATCAGTCTCAAACTTTCAGGCGGACAGTACTAGCAGCATTAAGCAATGTATTCACTCGCACACCCAAAATCATTAGGAAACTAATCATTCCAATCAATGTTAGTATGTGAGGGATTTAATCATCAAGATATGCTAGCAGCAAGAAATTTAGTTACTCCAATCTGGATACCGAGACATGAGGAACATATAGGCAATGAAATGTGAGGTCCAAAATCTTTCTGTAGCGTTAAACAATAGGTTCAAGAATAATCAAATAAGCAAAAGGGGAAAATCAGGTCTACATGATTAGTGATAAGCCCAAACAGGCATACGGCAGTCGAAAAGGCTCATCGACCCCGAAGATATGAAGGTAGTGGCTGTTATAAGTCTCAGCAGAAATTTTATTAAACTATACACTGCACTGTTAACAGGATACTGTAGACTCAACTATCATATGATTAAGTTACGGGAGTTAGAAAGTGATTCCTTCAGACTCCTTTAGGCGTAAACAATCCTTTTAATATGGTCCTCAACTCTAAGTCGCAGGAAATAATTTTCTTGAGGCTTTCATAGTAATAGTATGGACAGAGATTTTTTATTTATTTTATACGCACCAACCGTCCACGCTTCGCTAACATTGTCACCAAAAAACCTTTAAAGCAGCGGAGCATCTGTGAAAGTTATAGTCCATTTTAAAATTTATATTTAGAATCAGGGAAAATATACACATTGTAATACTATACGGTTTATTTTATAAAGAATGTTGCCAAAACTACATGTCCCTATTGGAAGATAGAATAACTTTGTCTCATATTGGCGAAAGTCAGTTCATATATAATATTTTTTGTGAAGAAACCAGGGTACGCAATACTCTCCAAAAACACGAAATGATCATCATTTCCCAACGTCTCAATTGGATGAACTAGGAGTGGATACCATACAATTCCAGCAGGACGGTACAACTGTACATACAGCACGCGACACTATACGCATTCTGAATCGCCCCAAACTTCTTTCTGAAGGGACTTTTGAAGTCACGAGCTTAGATGAATAAATGTCAGAGTCTGGAATCCCTTAAAGCCACCATCCGTCAAGCAATCCAGAAGACCAAATGTTTATTAATAATGGCGGCTATCAGTTAAATGACATTGTCTTCACAATATAAAGTTCCAAGTTAATAATTAAGGAAAGAACATGCATTTTTTTTCATTCGAAATAGATAGACAGGAACGTTGGTTCATTTATTTGAAGCTACTTTGCCTTTTCTTTATTCATATTCTCTACAGTGCAAATAATATGCATACTTTATAGGTATGATGGTTTGTCTGGCTGCTCGACTGGTTGGCTTCTGTTACATTTTTAAAACACACTCATATCTATGCATGTGTATGTGTTCGCATGCTAACGAAAAACTTTACCAGTCACATATGTTCGAGACGCAGATAAATATGCGAAACGTGCATGATTCAAAGCATAAAATCTAATCAATTCCAATTAGGACTTTTCTCTGATGTATTCGTATAAATTATTATTTATCACTTGCTTATTTATTATTTTTACTTCCACTGCTGCTGTCTTATTTAATATTTCTTTACATATTTTTTATATATTTTTAATTCCTTCTCCTTATTTTGTCTTGGACTATTTATTTTTTCACTATTACTGCAGTCTGTTATAATTAAAGGTAATGGGGTCTTTTGAAATTTGGAGCAGTATGTTTAAGATGTTACTAATTATGCTTCCTTCGGCTATTTATTGCTGCTGACGACAACGGTAAGGATAATGGTGAGTGAGCATGTTACTCGTGATTTGTAAAATTGATATGCGTGGAGTGATGAATGCGACTAAGGGGTCTTATGTCCATGACAACGGATGGGGAAACGGTACCTATGAATATAATTAGTGCAGTTTGATCACATATGTTTTATTTTAGTTAATCACACAGATTTGTGTCGATAAATTTTAATGCATTAAGCAGCTGTTTACTGAAGAATATTGTTTTAAAGAAACCTCTGTTATTCTCCCCAAACTTAATTCAAAACAAGATTTTGACACAAAATTTATTTTAAGTTAAAACAAGTAAGAGCGCTATATTCGGTCATGCTGAATCTTAGATACTCTTCACAAAAGTATCAGCTACTGAAAATGTACTACAGATTTTTCGCGATGCAAAGTATTGTTTGCGATCTTTAAATTTGGCTTTCCTTTCGTTTTAATATGAGCATTTTAAACCGGCTAATAGATAAGATGTGTTTTCATAACTGCTATTTTAATTCGTTTTTCTTTTCTCTGAATTCCTATTAATTTTTCATAAATTTTCGATTTTTTGGTGAATTGTAGATTATAGCGGAATTGGACTTTTAGTAAAATGTCTAATATTTTATATAATTTTGAGTGTTTCGTGTAATTTCAGCTTTTGGGTAAAGTTTGTCGTTAAATTTTAAAATATAGGAAGTTTGTTTTTGGTTGATGGTTTGTCAAGATTAAGTTTTTTTTAAATTTTGATGTAACGTCAATTTTGTTATATTTGCGACGTTTTTCACAAAATGCTGATTTTTTTGTTGCATATTTTTGGCAAAAGTTCAAAATTTTTGTTAAATTTAAAATTTGGTTTCAAAATTTAAAATATGGCGAATTATGGCTTTTGTTGTACATTTGAAATTATTTTGTTTTATTCCAGTTTTTTGATTTCATTATGAATTTTCAAACTTTTGTTTAATTTAAAATTTGGCGCATTTTGGATTTTTCATTAATTTTTTATGCAATTTCGGGTTTCTTTGTAATTAAAAGTTATTATATTATAGTTTGCTTTCGTGAAAAACTTTTAAATTTTTTTGAATTCGTAAAATATTTTGAAATTACAATTTCATTTATTTAGATTTTTGTAAAGTATTTAATTTTTAGAAATTGAAAATTTTCTGGTAATTTTTTTTTTATGAATTCCCAATTTGTAGTGAAATTATGTTTTATATAATTGTCTAAAATTTGAAAACATTTTGCATTTATCGTAATTGTTTGGATTATAAAATTTTGTTATATAAAACTTTTGGAAACTATTCGTTTTGGGAGTGAATTTTCAAATTTTGGTGAAAATTAGGGTAAAATTTTTTTAATTTTTTTAGATAAAATTTTGATTGTTCATTGAATTCTGAGTTTTTGGCAATTCGAATTCTTTTTATTCCAGTTTTCCGATTTTATGGTGAGTTTTTAATTTGTAGTGAATTTGAAATTTTGGCAAAATTTAAGCAATTTTTTAAGGGTTTTTTAAAATTATGATTTTTTGGTAAATTCAGATATTTTTGCAATTTAAAATCATTGAACTATAGATTCGTTTTGTGATAAATTTTCGAATTTTGATGAATTCCCAAATCAAAACGAAAATTATTTATTTGTCAGATAAATTAATATTTTTGGTCCAATTTATAATTTTTAAATATTTTGATAAAATTTGTATTTGCTGATGAATTTTTTTTATATTTTTGTGAATTTATCGCTTGTGGCGGAATCTTATTTTTATATTTCCTAAACATCGATATCGGTGAAATTTCGACAGTTTTCACATAAAATTAATTTTTTTTTCAATTTTCGTCTTTTCTTTAAAATTATAAAATTTAGGTGAAATTTATATTTTTCTGGTGAATATTTAAAGTTTTGTGAACTTTGGTCTCTTGGTTGAATTTCGGTTTTTCATTAAATTTAGATTTTTTGGCAAAAAATTTTTTTAATCATGTGTTTCTACTTTATGGGGAATTTTGCATTTGTGGTAAATTTAATTGTAAAATTTTGATTTTTTTAATTTTTATGTTATTTTTAAATTTATATTTCTGCCCAACATTTATGTCCGTAAGTTATCTGGGGGCCTCGGGAAGATAATTTTTATAAGGAGACTTTATAGTGAATATGATGCGGATTCAGAATGTGCAAATTTTAAAGGGGTATGTATAAGCGTTTCGGACGTGAAAATATCAAAAAGGAATAAAAAAAATGGTTTTTGAGCCAAATCTTGGGAACTTGAGGATATATATTGCTGATTTCAAATTACAAAAATGAGCCGAATACACTCATCAAGTGATTTATGTGCCATGATCCTAGGGTGCCGTCACAAATTTGCTTTCAACAACGGACAGACGGACATCTTTAATATAACTTGCCTACCTATAAGGATGCAGAATGTATATACTTGTATGGGTCAGAAATGAATATTGTAGAAATTATAAACGGAATGGCAAACCTAATATATTATTTTTTTGTAAAGGGTACAAAAATGGGGAAAAATTCGAACTTTATACCTATGATGTTATGCACTGAAGCACTGCCGCCTTTTTGCTTGGACTTCATAACTTTAACTTTATAATAAGTTTGTATACTATTTTACAGAAGTGTTTGCCACGCATATCCTAAAATACTCACGGTATTATTTCCCCTGTATGTGGATCATCTGCCGAATGATTTATAAAAAGGGCCCTGGCCTTTTAGTCATGTAATCATGACTGTCGGTCAATCAAGTGGGTTAATCCTTATGAATCATTTCCAAAAATACACTTTGCGATAAATCACCTGACGCCTTTTGTTTGATTTTGACGTATTAAACCAAATTGATCGACCACGTTCATTTTATTGGACTTGGAATATTTTTGCAAGCTTTAATGATAAATGTTTATTCTTTCATTAACAAACTAGTTTTTTTGTATCAAATGAAACAGTTTAAAGAAAATAAAATTTCAACTTTTAATACTCTTCATAAACATACATCAAGTACTCATTAAAACAAAGAACATATGATATTTTTCATTCGCTTTTGTAGCACATACCCATTTCATTTACAATAATCATTTACACGCAACCTAACAATCTCACGTGTGCGTCGTTGTGATTGTACAGAACAGGCATGGAATTTTGAGCTGGCACTGGTGACAGTATTTTTTTTGTTTGTTAAATTAGCAATTTGTAACAAAGAATATGCATGTATTTTACCTAAAAGGTTTTCCAATAAGGATATGAAAATGTTGACAACGATTGCCATGTTTTTTGGCCAAACATGCTAAATGTGTTGTTTACTATTCATTACCTGATGACCTCCAATCGATTGACGTTCTCTAGGTCAAAAAATCCTAAGCATATGCTTAAATTCAGTAACTGAAAATTGAGGCACGCACATTCGTACCAGCGTTAGGAGCCGCGGCAGATGTTTGAAAGATGTCATATGCCATTAATATGGCCTATAAAATAATAAAAGAAAATTTGCGTCTACCAAACATACAAATGTGCTTGTTTTATTGAATTTAAACATCGACGCGTTTGTATTTGAAACCGCTATAAACATTTTAACGAAGGTTGGTAATTGTTATAAAAAAGTTAGTAATTTTTCGTTACTAAGGAAAAAATATTAGGTGGTGTTTTCGAAAAATGTATTCACTAACTTTTGGCCAACTTTGGGCACCATATGCGAAATAAACTTTTTGAACATTTACTTAAATTTAGGGCGAAAATAGCATTTAAAATTGCAAAAGTCACTTTCACTAGACAATGTAATTTTTATGTCACCACATTTTCCTGCTGCATAAAGTACGGAAAGATATACAATAGTACGTAACTTTCCATCTCTGGTGCAGAATATACGCAGAAACATTTTCAGCTTCTGTTGCGTACATAACTATATATCACCCACAACAATATCAACATCATAATAAGGCTGTCAACTTGTGATGACATTGTCAACTGACTTGTCAAAAATCTACATCAAATGCAGATATATAAAAACACACATACAATCGCACACACTAATACAAAGTTCATAAAGAACATTTTAATGTGCGTAGGGCTTCTTGGTGGTTTTCTTGTAGAGAACAAGTTAGTATCTGCTATTTACATTTGAGTGGGTGGTTGTTTATAAATTCAACAACAGGATTTTTCATATTGTTTATTTTATTAAATACTTGTTAATGTAAAAAAATTATAGGCAAATATATGTGCGTGTGTGTGTGTGTGTTTTAGTTAAGTTCTCATTCTCCTTTCAGACAGGCAATAGTGTAATAAATAACAGTCGGTAACTATGCAGGAACCTTTATCAAGTGAAATTTTATTGCTGGAAAAAATCATTGCATAACTGTTTCTGGCAGAGACCATGTCCTTGGATGACACGACAACGGATACTCGTTTTTTTCTATTATTCAAAATTAAAAACGAATTGTCAAAGAAGCTTAAAGCTTTCCAATTTTGCAATAACGTCGTAAACTGTATCCAAATATGGATTTTAGATATCATACTTTCTCTTACATTTAACTCAGATTTTAAATTCTTTCATCTCTTGAATTTTTTTTTTTTGCTGTCCAGTACAGGCCTTTTTTACTTTAATGCAAGCCACAGACGTTGCGGTCATTAGTACAACTCCGTTGTTTATGAAGGTGGGTATTTTTTCCGCGCAACATGATTTTCGATATATGGCAGTGATTGGAAATTCAGTACTAAAGTACTATTTGAAGAACTTTTTGCAGTAACCCACGACATTAAAAATACCCTTTTCAGTGTGCGATATTGTTCTTTACCAAGAGTATTGCTCACTCGAAGCCAGGATCTAAAATAAAACAATAATCTTTCCAGAGTAATTTATACTTGTACATAAATCTTGCTGCGTTAACTTTTCTAAGACGACTGATAAGAAATGCTATAATGAAACAACCCTATTTTTTCTTCATGAGGTTCTATTTATATTCGGTTGTTAATGAGATTAATGTGTTAGTAAATACACCTAGGATCTGTGGTCATTCCATTGAAAACTAGTAGTATCTCTGTAAACCAATATCTAAATTGAGTCCGTTTGTGGCTGCTTGTGGGTGCTTGCAAAGCCAGTTCACACTTGTACACACAAGCGACTCTAGAGTTCAACTAAAATAATGATGCAGAAATATCATACTGCACAAAATTATAGTAAAATCGTATCGTTTTTCAAAACGGTTTATATTTTTTACCATTAACCGAGTTGTACAACTTGCAAAGAATAAACATTTTTTTATTTTTTTTACAACCAACGAGCTTACAAACTGCACAATATCGTATAAAATCTTCTCAAGTTGTATCAACGGTTGCAATGTCTATGGCTTGCTTTACGCCAAAACAACACTTTTGAAATGTCGAGTCCACTCACTACACAATTAATTAGTTGATACATTGTCACGAGAAATCTGTGCCAGAACTAGGTGCAACTTAATTGTTTAAATTTGGAGGCCCTTACTATTAGAACCAATCTTCAGTTATATTAATGATATACTTAATGAAATAGAGGAAAGAACCAGAACAAGCATTTTATGCGGCGTTAATGTCACTCTCGGTAGCTGTAGTTGTAGGAGCTTTTAGCAACATCTCTGACTTTTATTGATACGATTGTATGTTCTACAACGGAATTAGCTACCAGCTCTTGAGTGATAAACACTGTACTGAATTAAACATTCCATTGGTTTGTAACTATAGTTATGGGTGAACTTTTATTGGTTTTGACCTAATCCTTTCAGGTCTAAAATCGTAAAACTCCACTTAGCCTTTTATATCAGTGCAGGTTAGGGTACCTTCTAAGCTAAAAAGTTCTCCACACAAATCTCTGAGCTGCGCATTTTCGTAGAAAAATGGTTTGAAATTATGAAAAATGGAATGGAAAAGCAATTTAGCCCCCAATATTCGCCAGAATATAGACTCCGGATCCAACAGTATTAGTACACAGATTTTTACCAATAACATTCTTATAATAAAAGTCAGTATACTATTTCAAGCTGATTTGAGAACATTAACTTTTATTTTATTAAATTAACATCCAAGTTTGCGATGTAATGCATGCCCGCGCAATAACATAAATGTGAAAATAAGGCCAAGTTCCAATCCAAAAATTTCGGCCGTAAAAAGTACTGAGATTAAAATGAGGACCAAGTTCTTCATATGTACAAAACCATCCCATTTCTAGGCAACTTGCTAATTTGGTAGCATGTTTCCCATAACCCTTTCTCATAATCAAAGTTACAAAAAATTTTACCAAATTTCAGCTCTCTAGCTTTAGTGGAAGTTCTGTTACATATAAGGAGGAACCATCGCCCCCCATATAAAAAGTGCCAGTTTTCAGATTTTTTTTTGTTTACTTATTTCCCAAGGCCAACCTACATACATATATATAAAATTTCAGCTCTCTAGCTATAGTGTAAGTTCACCATAATATTGATGAGTAAGTCAGTGAGTTAGTAAAAATGTACCAAAATATGTACTTTTCAGGAAGCTTTTATGGTAAAACTTGGCCTATGAGGTTACTTATACGTAGAGTCCCAATGTTTCGCGTTTCATTATTTTATGTGGCACACTGTGGTGCGCCTTAATAAAATGTAATTCTGATTTTTTCACCCTTTCAGATTTTCTATTAAAATGTGAGTGGTTGCTGGAATTAAATTGAAAAAAAATAAGAACTTTTAATAACAAAACCGATAAAAGAGAAATAAAAAGAGAAAAAATCAATGAGTAAGTGCTACTTACGAGTATATGACAATACAATATTGATTGACAGCAAGGACTGGACATTTCATTAAATGTTTATATAACTTTTTTTTTTGATTATTATTATTATTTTTAAACGGGAAGAAAATTTTGTCATTATTTGGGGATGAATTCAAAAGTCTTGAAAATAGTGAGCAAGGGATTAAGCAACTTTAATTTCACCAACAGCAAATTATTTCTTTTTTATAACCTTCAGCTTAAACAAGCTCGCAATTTCTAAAAAAGTACTATTTTACAAAATATAAAATTTATTTCACTTGCCATCTCTACAACTTGAGAGAGCAATATAATTTGCGGGCTTATTTCTGCTAATATCTAATACACATTAACTGTACTCTTCACCAAGTGTATAAAGGATATTTTTATATATTATATATTCTTATAAATGGAAAAGTTGATTCAGCAATGTCTGAATTACGATAAGACGCCACCTGTATTTATTGACAAACGTTCTCTTTGAGAAAAATCCTAATATGAAATATTAAAACGCGGCATTTCTTCAAGAAATCGATATAAAACTGAAATATTAGATGAACTTAACTTTCCGTAATAAAAATGTTGATATTTGATACAACTTGAAGCGTATATATGAATCGACACCTAATCGACGCCTAATGTAGCGCACTTATTTAATTCTTACTTTGTATTTATTAACGTCAAAAAGGACATGAGATGAAAATGCAAATGACAGTTACTTTTGACAGGTGCGTCATTTTCTTAACAGGGCAACTAACAGAACTATAACACTCATTCTACAAATACATTGAAACCAGAAACATCCCCCAATGAAGATTATTTCACTTAAATATTTTCCAGTGTTTCGAGTGGACTCCAAGGTTATTTATTTAATTTTTCCACTCTTATTCTTTTCCAAGCAAAATGCGGACTAAATTATTATTGATTTTATTTATTTAACACACAAAAATAAAATTTATATTTATGTGTGAACGAGGTTGGTGTTGTCAACAATTTCATCAAAATAATGTGGAAGTACTTTACTTGTACTTATGAAGAATTTGCTTACGGATTTAAATTCAACAATATTTTGATAAATTTGAGTTAAGACACTATGTCTGTCCGGACCATGTTCTTACCACTTGCAGCGTTGCTTAGACTACCGATTCCTCTGACGTCTCATTGACAACTTGCAATGCCATCAAAGCCTAATCAATAATTCACCTTAATATTCCCGCAATTCTGCTCTTAGCTATAGCTACCATTTTACTCTCCCGAAGAGTCCTCACCAACAACCAGTCATTGACTTGTCGTTCCGGCGGGTTACTGGTTTCCGTAATACCAGTCATTGAGTTACTGGTCGGACCCGGAAGATACTTGTTTTGCGGTATCAGGCTCGAGACAATCCTCTAAAACTTCTTCTCCAATATCCTTCGGATAGGAATATATCAAACAAGACGGCGGGCAGTAAAAAGACATGCTCTCAGAGGAATTTACTATAAAGAGTTGGCATTTCAATGGTCGCAAGAGTTTCTTAACTCTTGTATGGATTGAATTCGCTATAGATGCTTTTTCCATACTTAATCAGGTGCGGATCCAGTTTATACTTTAGGTGGGTTAGAAAAAATTTAAAGGAACTTAAAAACCTTCAAAAACTTTTCTTTTGGAAAAACATTGGTTTTTCATCATTTTATGGAGAGAAATGGAAAGAACTTTTTTATCTGTCACAACAGTATCTCTATATGGGTCTTTCGAAAAGAGATGGCTAAGTAGAGTTTTAACATTTCAAAAGACAAGTGGAGATATCAGTTCTATTGTAGGTGGTATATGGCTGTCGTACTTTCAAAGAATAATGGGGGCAAATCGCTCGATCGATTTTAAGGCAATCATAGTTGAACTAATGGAAAAGTTTATGCTTCAGCAAATGTAAAAACCAAAACACGACAATATAGAAAGTGGTAATGCATGCATTGAAACCCAAGGTCTTGCTTTTAATTCAACTGACATATGATTTCGGCAAGACGGCGCTACATGTCATACAGCATGTGATATAGACGAGCTATTTATCTCAGGCGTATGACAGTTGATTTGGGCGTCCCATAAAATAATAAAATAAAGAAAATCGAAATTGTTGTTCCATAAAACATTTATATTTATTCGCTAAGGGGGCTATATTCCACTTTCCCTTCCTAGAACCGCACCTGGATATACGTACATATGTATGTATATAGCGGCAAAGCATATTAAATATACTTCAACCTGGCCCCAAATCAATAACAGAAGCGGGGAACACAACACAAAACTTATTAGCAAACATTTAATGACAATTTCATTGATTGGATGTCCATTCATATGAATGTGTTTGAGTTATGTTTTTTTTTTACTTTTATTCGTCTATCCTTTTTATGCTTTTTTTATTCTCGTAACTGACATGTACATACATATTTTAAGGATTTATTTGTTACTGGCATTGAGTCCTTGTTGTTGTCACTATTAAATGAAATCTGGATGTGAAACGTTTTGTTAAGTTCATAAGAATACGTACATACATTCATACATATTTAATTTTATGATATAAAATGTCAAAAAATTCATTCAACTGTCAATCACAGTCAGTCGTAAATTTTTTTATTCCAATACGAAAAGTTTTTTTTGCTTTGGGGTGGGAATCTATCATCTCGAACGGGGGTTAGAGTTAAAGTGTGTAATTCATAAATTTGTTGTGATTTTTAATAAAGGTAACTATTAAAATCCTATGAATAATTCAAGTCTCTGGTAGAGATTATTTATTAAAATAATTTTCATGATTGTTAAACACAAAATAATTTTTTGCGAAAAATGTGGTACATTGAGCTGCCGATCTGTAGGACTTTAAGGAGACAAAAAGTAGTAGGTACCATAATCTTCCACGTAGTAGGCTTGGTACGGATGATTTCTCAGACAATTAGAACAATACAGCGAAAGCTCACATAACCAGACACTCACCGCCGCGGTATGTTTGTTATGAGAGATGTCTACCTATGAAAGAGATATACTTTTTTTCTATTTAAATTTTTTAAATTTTATATTAGATATGGGGATCTTAAAATAGAATGAAGAACTAGTCTATTGATGGTGAAATAATTTACTTATTTTAGACTGCTTCAACGTGGATTGGTTCAAGTAAGCTTCAAACTTTTTTTTAATGTTTTTGTTGTATTGGAATGCGACAGAGTCATCTCAAAAAAGCTTCAAACGGAAAAACTTTTCATATGAATTTTTTAAGCAAATTAACAATATTCTGTCAGTTATTGCCTACTTAACATATTATTTTTGAACAAGTGTGTTACATTCATTGGAAGGGAATACACAAGAGAAGACAGGTAGTGAAGTAGAGCGGAGAGAAAATTTTAATTGTTTAAAAGCTCTGCAATTGCGCGTTATTATTTATTTTAGAATAGTATTGTAGCGCCTTGATATTTCCCGAGAATTAAGTGCTTTAGAATAATATCGACGAAGCAGGGCGCTGTGATATATACTAGTATGAATAGATACTAGGAAATTCGCAATTAAAAGCTTATCACATTTAATACGCTGCAGATAGTGAGGGAAACCGGGTTATAGCTTATAAAGCGATGAGTTGCTACTTCTGTTAAATGTTAAATCCTGTACATAATTAGAACTAACTTTTATAGCAATGAGCCAACGTCGACCTCTGTACTCGGTACTTTCGGGGTCTTATTATTCAAGATCCCATCGTAATATGAAGTTTTCGTTTTTTATCATATTTAAAGAGGTCTAATTTTCGAGGGGAATTTTGCCTAGTGTATATTTCGCTTAGAATGCATAATCGCTATGTTGTTTGGATTGATTTACTATCGATAGTTTTAATTTAGGCGGTCATTTCGCCATTTATTATACTTTTCTGCCGAAACAGTAAGTGGTACTTTCTGGCTGATTCTACATATCGTCTTTTACATACATATCATTGAACCGTAGTGCAGTTTGTAAAATTTTTCTTATTAATTCGTTAGTGCGATCAAAAATAGCTTTTTTTAAGCAAAACAAATTTCTCTGAAATGAAATCGGAAACTAACAATTCGAACTAATTGTGGTTGGTTTAGACTGATGTCACGAAATAAAAGAAAACTATAAAAGTCTATACAACGGCACTAAGCAGAAAATAAGCCAGAAACTCAAATCAACCTATACTCGCTCAAATGGGTTCGTGGTGATACGTGAATGCTATTATCGTGGGTATATCGATATTGCTGCTGATTCTTGTGAATTGATATTTTTCCAAAGCACCTTTGTGAAGCTAACTTGTAATACCGTCAATATTCAGCAAAGTATTCTATCCCTAATAGTGACATAAAATTGAGGATGATAGTGGTGCAATAAAACCGCTGAATGATGACACCAACTCCTGTGCTGAAATTTATCCATATTAATTTCTCCAAAGATGTTCGCAAAAAATTAATTATTGGAATCACGATTCTCTTTATTGTATTTATGTCTGGCATTTGGCAAGTTTTAGACTGCTGGAAACTTTGCTCTGCTTTGCTTTACACCGGGGACCGTAGCGAAGTAACGAATTATAGGCCAATAGTGAAACAAAATACTTCTGCGAACATTTCTGACAGGATTATTGAAGACAAATTTTTGAATAAGGGAAAAATTTCATTTGTTCCCTTTTTTCTGTTATGTTTGTTTATAATGTTTTATCTTATTTTAAGAGTAAAATGCTTAGAAATTACAAATTTCTTTCTGGTTTATCGTCCTCTCAGAGATTTAGGAAATAAAAAAATGTTTATAGAAATAGCTCACAGGCCAAATTTTTCAGAAAATGCCAAACGCAAGATGCCAGCAATGCGTTACTCGTACACCTCTTTTAGATTTTAATGTAACTTAAAATATTTTTGAATTTAAATATAACTCATCGGAAGTTTGTAGAAATCTGTAAGATTGTAATCTTGTAGATAAAATAAATAAATAAAAAAAGTAAAGTTGCATATTTTGCGCTTACAGAATCTTTATCTGCTTTCCAATAGTCCTTGATTTACCACTCGCAAAGAAAAAATATTGTTGTGGCATCGTCACGACAACAATATTATGCTTTCTACAATAATATATTTTATAACTTACCAAAATACTCGATTTTTTTCAAAACTATCCGACCTTAAATTTTTTCCCCACACTTGTTTTTGACGCGGCTTTATACCCATAGAACTTTTAATAAAACCACATTTCATAAAGCAGTGAAAATACCAGATCGGGATTAAGTGGAAATAGTTATAGTCAGGAAATAGTATGGGCCTATATGTTCTAAAAAGAAAAGATTTCTATTTTATCCCCATATGAGGTTTTCGATGCTTAAAGACTAGCATTTTCTTAAAAATTATGAATTTACGCAACCTTATTTTCACAGAAGATATTATATGAAAAAAATATTTATTTATGTACAACACGATTCGCACGAGGTCCAATTGAAAATCGTTACAACGAGAAAAATCTGTGTAATTTCTAAGTGGCCACCTTTCGGCTACTTTCTTGCTCAAGTCGGAAATAAAATAAAAATAAAACATAAATCATTTTAACATATCTTCTACTTCAAAGTCTAGATGGCTACTAATTGGAAATAATATAATAAAAAATCATATTATGGCGGTTTTGGGCTTCAGATACTTCTAAGATCGTCCTCAACTTGTTTGTGGAATAACTAATAGTTTTACTACAACAGTAAATATATAACGATATATAAATATATAATGGAAGTGTTTCCTTTCACATGTTCAGAAATAAACAACAATAGTTTGTTTATTCACATCCTTTAAAAACGCATGTGTGGCCAATGCAAAATGCAACAAAACCGCAAACACATCCCTAAAGTCAATTACGAACTCAGCTCTTGTATATATTTGTGAATATGTGAATTATTTACAAAATTAACATCAATCAAAATCAATTTAATTTAATCCTTGAAGAAAACTATTGATATATTTAGACAATTTTTACATTACAAAACAATATTTTTGATTAAAATTGACTTAGTTGCATATGCGTGTGTTTGAGATCGAATTAGGATGTAATAAGTAAATAGAAAATCTTAATAAAACCAACATTATCATGACAATCGTGTGTGAACGTTTGTGGGAATATTTATACAAACAAACACACATTATTTGAACATGTAATAACTCTCATATATACTCAAAGGATGCACAGACGGACAGACATCCAGACAGACAGGCTGCCAAGCAGGCATGTGTCAAATCTTCTACTGGTAATAAGCTGCAGCATTGTAAATGTAACTGATGTATGTGATCAAATTAATAGAATCTTATGCAATTGCAAATGAAAACACCAACCGTAGCAGGACACGTATGATGACAAGCGTGATGACAACAGCAAAATACAGCAACAACTATACGTTGTGCAATAGGAATAGAAGCAGTGGCAGCATTAAATGAACTAATATTATTGCTGTCATTTGACTAAATATTGCATGCAACACACTAGAGTATTTTCAGATTTACGCACAAGCGACAACAAACTTGCATGTTCAAGTTTACACACATTATTATTGCAACATCTCATACATCTAAAAGGTAAACAGACGACGCAATATAAATCGCAGCAAAATCAAATGTGTGACATCAGTATTGTTAGTGTTGGACCAATTATAGTGCAATTGGTACTATTCTGGCTAGGTACGTACGGTGTAATATGTCCAGCTTCGCTATGTTCCACAGTCCGAGCAGTGACATTTTCATATTTACATAAAACTGCCACTTTTGGAGAAAAAATATTAATATCTTTATTTTTCATAAATTTATTAAATTATTCGTAATATTCGTTTAGATAAAAGTCAGATAAATTTTATTTGCAATTTTTAGGCGAAAATCCCATGAGAGTGAGATTTTAGCGAAGGAGAAAAATAAAAATCAAAATGTTAGGAACTCTAAAAACTCATACAGATATAAAAACTTATGTCAAAATAAGTCGTTTTCAAAAGTTCTTTTGAAATATAAGTTCAGGATGGATCGAAATTAACGTCAACGTTCGTCAGCGTAGAGTAAAATATAACATATGATCGATACTAATTTATACATAACCTCAAACAAATTGTGATTCATGTAACATCTGAGAAGGATACCCATCTGAAAGAGGTAAAGTCAAATTTGTTTAAGATTTGTTTAAAATAATTTATCAGAATTCTAATGCACATAAACTGAGGAGATGAGGCAGCCTTCTCTTGCTCGTAGGCAGACACCTATACTTGAGCCCGATGCGAGCTCTCCTTTACAAAAAAGTATCCATTCAAAAAAGTATTAAACTCTGTTCCTTGAAAAAACGCTTCTCAATACTTTTCAGTCGATGTGTTTCAAACGAGTCACGGCAGGTCGCGTATCGGTCGCGAAATATCGCCTCCTTAGCTGTACGAAAGCTGGGAAATGGCAGAGGAAGTGTTCCACCTTCTCGATTTCCTCCACATATGCCATGCGCCCTTCACTGTCTGTCTATACTATACGGTATAGAAGTGCCTGTAAGTTCGAGTGACCCTTCAGTACACTCACCATCTTCTAATTCCAGATTTGCTCAATCTCCGCAACCTCCTTATTTTATTCATCATTTGGGCGGACATACTTCGTTAGTGATGAAAACTATTTCATAAAAAAATCCACATTCATTCCTATATTTATAAAAAAAATTGTGCCATATAGAGGTGTGCTTGATCTGAAGGCACTGATTTTTGATTTGTGGGGAGAATTTTCAAGGAAAAAGCTAGAATTATTTTCAAGATGTATTTACCAGGATATCGAACTTGACACATGTTTGTCTTGGTGCGATACCTAATACTGTCTGCGGCTGAGTTAGTTATGAAGATTATGAAAGAGATGCTTAAATAGGGAATGCATTTCTTGAAGTTAAGATAACAAGAGGAGGTCCCCCAGTCGGTGTTCTATAACCACTCGTGTGGGGGCTAGTAGAGGATGAGCCCTGGCATAATTGAATGCGCAGCTCTACACTGTGTCTGACGACATCGATATAATAGCGAGCGGGAAACTCGAGGAGACGTTGTGTGACATCATCCAGAACAGTATGTATGCATAGTAAAAACCCTGTGAAGGCCACCCTTGTTCCCTTCACCAAGAGATGGTTACTTCCACGCTGGCGACATATCCGAGTCGTAGAATTGGACTGCAAATCTGCAATGCCCTGTGTTCGTAGCCACAGAGGTCAACAAATGTTTTTATATTTTTTAAAAAGGTTTTGCTTATTTTTGTTTAACGAAGCAGTTGAACCCCTTAAAGGGAATAGACCTTCATTCGTGCATTTCAAGAACAGGTTGTCAAGAAAATAATTGTTGGATGTTCTTCCATCCAACACTCAAATTTATTTGAATTTTTCATTCCTTGCCATCTTAATAATACCTAGAAATTCTAAAATATATGTGATATATTGTACGGATTTCGCGGGAACATAAATGCGGATTGGCTAATCCGCATCTGAAAGTTATTCTAAAACTCTTGCCTCAGTATTAATGGTAATTGAAAGTTACCCTCTGATGTTGAGAAGTAAAAGAAATGATATGAAATGTTGTATGAGACTAGAAATGGTTATCATAACGGCCCAGTTTTTCCAAGTTCTACTTTATGGTCAGGCTGACTCGACAAGAATATTTCTTCTTTCGGAGAACTTTCACTTAGATTGAAAAAAGCTAAAAAAATGGATTCTTATTTACTTTGGGATGATTGACTTTTGATGCTAGTCACTTTATTGGGTGAAATAATTAATTTTGAGTAAAAATAAGTATATAAAATGTAATAAAATTCTAATATATTGGCTCCAATCCAAGTCCGATACAATTTATGTGAGTAATCGTTTGTTTCATCGCTGAATGAAATTATTTTACTGATCTAGCTACAACGCTATCAATATGTAGTAGCAACACTGCGAGCCATCTAAGAACAAATCCCATAAGCAAACGAATAATTTTTACACTCATCCTCGATATCAAGCCCTCCCTCCGCCACTAAGTGCGTAAGAGTAGTTTATAAGGAAACACACATACATGCACACATGCATATGTACATCACACACATTCAGCCATAAAAATATAAAGCAGTAGGAAATTTGGCGACTATAGAAACTGTGGCTGTTGCAGCACTTGTTGTAAGTACGAGTAAAATCAAAATCTTTTACTAATTAACATTTTCGACGTGGTTAATGTCAGTTGTGCCAAAACATGTGCAAACGCAATACACACACGCGCTTATTTGACAAACATGCCTGGATTTCATTCGTGTGTGACATTTATTAGGTTAGGTCGCGATTTAATGACGCATACGTAACCCTTAATTTATGTATGTGAGATTTTATATATGCGTGTGTGCTTGTGTGCGCGTGATTTTGTGGCTTGAAGACGTGATAAATTTTAGCCCTGCTTAAATTCCTTTACATACGAATTGTTATACAGTCGCCGTATATTCGCTTACAAGTCTCGCTCATTATACTGATGTATTTATATAACTTCGACTTGCCAAGGCCTCCCAGGTATTTACCATGATGGCTGTAAATTAAATTGATATGGTAGGTACTAATGACTATTAAGGACGATTGAATTTGTTAAGATATTTAAAGCAATGTAAGCCACTTTTGCTGTAATGCATTTCAGACTCTCGAAGTTTAAAGAAAAGAAATTGGGAATAAAATGACTTTGAAAAATATGTTAAAAAAAATATGGCGCATTCTACGACGGATGTATTTACAAATCGCAACTAAATTTTTTCATTTGTATCAGTATAATTTTTTATTGTGGTTTAAGGTTCTGTAGCCCTCTAGATCTAACAGAAGGCGGCCTAGTATTTTCGAAGAGTTTTTATTCATTTTTATTTAATTTTTCTCCAAATTAAAATAATATTTTTGGTTGTGGTTCTCTACTTACAATAGAGAATAAAGCAAATAAATGCAAAGAACAAACATGGTTATAGCATGATTACAACAACTATATGATGTTGTCTATAACAATTTATTATTGTAGCAAACATATAATGGTTATTTGAAGTCATATTAAACAATATTTTAGTTGCAATAAACAAGTTGTTTTTACATTTAATCATTTAATCATACAAAAATAATATAATAACTCTAACCATAATATGTTCTTAATAGTCATAATCTGTAAAAACGGTATTTGATGCAAGCATAAGAGTGCTGTGGCTTAAGTGGTTATCGTGTTGACTATATTGTGTAAGTCACTGCTAGCTAAGGTAAGTTAATTTCAATGACGAATTGATCCATAACCTAGACGTGTTTAAAAGAGGCTGAGGGCTAAGTTCTATCACATGGTTAAGATACGAACTCTACATGGAACTCACAAAGAGGTAAATCATGGCCCTTGTATGCACTACGGGTGAGTAGAAGAATCATATTGAATTTGTTTGTTAATCAGGACATGATTGAGAAGTACAAAAAGCTGATTAACTTTAATTTATTTGTAATTTTTTACATCACAATTAAATTAAAATCTAAATAACAATCAGATACATATTGATGTCCTAGAAAAAATTGTCGTTCAGAATAAATAGAAACATTAAAACTTCAATTATCTATAGTGACATAAAAAATTACGCAATTTAATGAATATCCATCCATATCTGATCTATGGATAATGAGTGTATTTCATTATAACAGCGAACACCAAACATACTTATCTATTTTATCATACAATGGCAGACATATTTATGAACGCGTTTTGTAAATTTAATAAAGTTTTAAGGTTTTTTTTCTTATCTTTTTTTTGTTAGGTACTTGTACTATCCAATTGTCGTTTTTTTGCCAATACAACAGTTCAGCCAGCAATGATGTTTTACTGGTGCCATAATAAATGTCAGTCAATAAACATAAAACGCAAAAGTAAAAGAGATGTGTCAAATAAATTAATTTTGCAACAAAAGCCATCAAAACTAATTACGACACGGCAGACAATATATTAATGACGTGTCAAAATTAACATTTCATTATTGGAATTGAAACGAACAAAAATTCTTTTTAAACATTCACACATATATATGTACGTACGCACGCACATATGCACAAAAATAATAGACAAATATAAAACAAGCAAAAAAAGTTTTTTCCACTTTCATTTGCAAGGTGGCAGTAACAAACAGTATGGAAAAGGGCAACGAACTCCTACATGAATATTTGCAAAATCTTTAGGAACTCACATACACACACACACAAACACAGAGATTTGATGTACTTTGATAGGCTTAAAGTAATTTGGGAGTACGGGTAAATATAGGGGAGTTTCTATTCGAATTAAATTTCGTTAAATTCACCGCCCGAAACACACACAAATACCAGCACAAAGGGTCGCAACAAGTGGCTGCTTTACAAAACTAACCAGTTTTAATCGTTGGGTCATTTATAAAGTGCTGTTCTGCATTCCGAATCTGCAATATTCGATAGTGGAAATTTTTGAATGGCTTAGGTGCCCTGTATTCCACTTCCAAATAATTTCTTTCGTTTTATTTAGAAAAAAAGGGTTGTTGAAATGAATTACAATCAGGTTTTCATCGATTGGAGCTTTGAGTGTTAAAACAAAAAATGTTACATTCAACTTTGAAGGATTTCTTTCAGTATTCAATAAATTTTTGAAATATATATGGGACGTGTGACCGTAAAATGCGTTTTCAAACTCTTGTCTACTAACTTGAAAAAAATGAAAAATATATGGAATGCAGAACAGCTAATTTCCGAATTCAATTCCGAGTACTTTTACGATTCCACTCATTTTACTTCCACTTGCAATACAGAACAGGGACGAACCAGGAAGAAATGTTGTAACAATTGTCACATTGATAATAAGAATTCGTGAATAAACAGAGCTGAACAAACTTCAGCTTGTGTTCAATTTCGAGGAATATTTCATCTTTAGGCATCTGGCTTCGTCTCTTAGCCGATGCCAATCAACAACAGCAATGTCTGATATGTATTTGCTTATATTAATACTTGTATATCCCACAGCGCTCTTCCTCGTCAACATTACTATACAGCATTAAATCGTCGTTGAGGTAAAAATATTAACGAAATGGCTATGCTTCAAGTAATGCGGCTAAATAACACCAAAGGCTCTGCGAAATTATTATTAAAAATAAACATAAAGCGCAATCGTAGAGTTATTAACAACACCAGAGCTTTTCTATCCCCTCTACTTTACTACCAGTCTTCTCTATAAAGAAATTAGCACAATTATTCTGAATAGTTAGTAGGCATTAGTTGCCAGAAATTAAATATCAAATATAAGTTGACAGCTGCACTTCTGAAAGGGAAGAAATTTCATCTGCCAACAAGGAGATGTCCTCAACATTTTATGTAGAAACAAAGACTATTCCAATGGTCAACTTCGTTTGAGGATACAAATGTTATTCCGAGTATTTAACTTTTCCAAACGTAAGAAGTGGCTATCAGTAGATGGATATTCTGCAGACTTTGAAGATTATTGAAATAAACAAAATATTCAAGGTTTAAACTCCCCGCACTGAAGGAAATGTTTCCTTCTACACGATTTTTCGTTGAAATTGAGAAAAATTCAAATGAAATTTAGGGATTTTTAATAATTCATAAATATGCTACGAACATGCTTTACACAATTCAACTGTAAAAAAATTATAATATGAAATAAATAGACCTACATTGTGGGATTCACCAACCGATGCCTTTTCTAGATTCAGAGCAGATTAGTAAAATATTGGTGTGTGATATATAACTCTACTGCAATCTCCGCCTTTACACGCTTTTGTACTTCTTCTAAAAAGGCAATCCACGTTACTTATTATTTTTGACCAAGTACCTTCAATGGAGTTAAGCATCCATCGTAAAAGTGTAGTTCTAGAGTCGTCGAAAAAACGTTGTAGGCGAATTCAGGCAGCCGTTGCACATAAATTAATTTTTACTATATATTTCTTAATTTTTCCCTATTTTATTTAAAATTTTCTTAACTTCAAATGAAAATTTCTCATCTTCATTTGGAACTTTTCCAACTTCAAATTGAAATTCTCAGTTTCATATGGAATTTTTCCAATTTTACTGAAAATGGGTGTAGAAGGCTGTATTCAAATTTAAACGGGAGTATTTCAAAACGTACAACCACATTGCCCCGTAAGGCAATTCATATTGAAACCATTCCTAAAGCATTGTCTGCCAGTCATACCCATGACACGAAATAATAGAATTTAAGCTGCATTTAAAGAACATTAATTCTTAATTATTTGCAAGCGCTCAATGCTAGCTATAGAATCACCGTGTCTGTAAGAAGTTAGCACACAAAACACACAATGCGTTCTCTGAAAAGTCTTCATTGCTACTGAATCTCCAGGCAGTAATGCGCAAAACTATCCATACCTAGCGACTCCGCAACACGCCCTTTATAGTGTGAATCAAAACGACGATACCTTTTTGGACACCTTGTGTCAGAATTTATGAGCAATAAACAAGATTTCGTAATGAAGTTCCGAGTTCAGACCAAAAGTCGTTGAATTTACAAATGAATTTTAACGTTTGATAGCTAATTATAAAAGGAATGAAAAGCGAAAGAGGTTAACGAAGACTTTAGAGAGATAAAATAACTATAAACAAAAAAAAACTGACTTTAAATTCATTCGGTCCACATGCAGATGATGACTCTTGATTCCCGGTATAAAAAGCCAATATTCACAATATTTTACAAGGTGCTGCAAATTTTCCCGACATATTCTTCGAAATTTTGTTCACATTTCACCAATAATAAGCTTTACTGAAATTTTAAAACGCGCTTTAAATAATTATTTGTTTCACATATCCATAGAAAGGTTAATTTACTTATCAATCAGTTGCATAACTTTTGTTCGTCAAATTGATAAATTGATAAAAATTGTTTACGAGACTGAATTACTATACAACAGTTTAATGGCAAATAATCTATTGTCATCAATCGCACAATGTGACTACCATCAATCCATCAGTATTTGCCTGCCGCCAATACACGTTGAAAAGAATACACACATACAAACATAAATCAACGCACACAAACACAAAGGAACCGGCATACATCTAGACCATTATAGTGAAATATACAAACCGCTAAATCAATTGAATTTATCAATTGATTTTAACTGCTCTCAAACAACAATTTTTATACCTATCACATACACACACACACACACGCAAATACTGCCATGCCTACAAGTGGTCACAGGACATTTCCATTAAATACGTATCGGCGCACGCACACACACATAAAAAGACTGCAACAAAAATTATACATTGTTGATAGAGAGAGGTTAATTTGTATGGTCGTCGACAGCACAAAAGTAAAATATTACACAAACAACAATAACAATAACCGCGACATATAAAATAAGTCGATTTATTATTGGAAGGAGTTAAAATGTTTTATTCAATCATTGTCAGTTCGTCAGTACATGTCAATATTTTATGAAACGACATTAAACTGTCTCTATCGGATTAATTAATTTATTGGGTTTGTTGTTGCTGGTGCCGCTTTTATTATTATTTCTATAGAATAGCAACTCATAAAAGACCAACAACAAAAACTATAGTAATACAAGTAGTAACGTAAATCGATACATTACACACACACACACACACACACACACACACATTTATACGAAAAGTACATATGTATTTGTGACCGGCATATAAATTTAATTTTTTACTTTTGTTCTACTCCGCAGAAAAGCATTGGAGATTTGTAACATTTTGTTTTTTTTTTTGAACAAACAACAGAAAACAAAAAAATCAATAACGGTAAATATGCAATTTGAAGTTACGAGTATTTACTTGTTTCATTTAGTTACAATTAAATAATATACAGGTGTGTAATATGTTGGAAGAAGGTTGTAACAATTGGATTAAATATAAACCTTTAAATAACCAAAACTTATAAATATTATGGTCCAATATTGTTTTTAGCAACGTTTTTCGCCTGTTCGCATTTCAAGAATTTCTTACGAACGAACCCGTAAAAGGCATGGTAAAATCATCCTTTTAAGGGTATCTTCAGCATTAAATCAAATAACCAGTAATAAAGTGTGCGTGAATAATAAATTTAACTTTATGGGTTCTTTTGCGACCCCTTCTTTCCTGGATTTGATTCCAGGCTACCTTACTCTCATTTTTACGACTACCTTCAAGTTTTGTTCTACTATTAGCCTTTGTTCTCGATTGTGGTGACTTCAGACTATCGACGGGTAACTGTCTGCCTTCTTCCTCATTACGGGGTTTTTTGTAATTGCTAGCATTTGTTTGGGTCTTCCATGGCATTCACATTTAACCAATGTCTGCCCGTGGTACCAAGCCTTAGATTAGCCAGTGCTTGATATTCCCCACAATGTGAGCTACCGCCACAGCCTCTTCCTCAAGAATATTTTTGGAGGCTGACCCGCCCACCCCTGTCGAGGTTTTCTTGCCCATCTCTTCCCAATGCCTCCATTGTTAAACAACCACCGGAGTTTCTCCTCAAAAAACAAGCCAATGTTTTCGAATCAAAGAAATCTCTATTTTTTAAATTTTTAATAATATACCTCTAACCCTTTCGAAATCAGCCATTGTTTTCTAAATTGGTTTAATGATCGATTGCAAGATCAACATGTTTTCTTGTCTGTTAAAACTCTTAAATTAAAATCCATCATTTTGTAGTCTTCAAAGCTATTTACGATAAAGAAAATTCTAATAGGGGATGACTAGAATCTCAAAGTATATTTATTTCAAATTTAAATCTTATCCTGAGAAATCTTTTACTTTATCGTTATTTGAACTTATACAACAATCCTTTTAGCTCTCCTCATGATTTTCCGCATCAAAGTTCTTCGTTCTCCCCTTCTGTTAAGGACGGTAGACAAAGAATGAATGTAAGTATAAGTATTGTATAGAACTTGTATGTTGCTACAAATACAACTTGTATGTTCATACATGTTTGGTATGGTATCATTGTACTTGGCTTGATTGACATCGAACATACCAATATATGGGATTGTTGTTACTTGGCATAAAAATTCTTTTTTTGGGGAGGTGGGTAAGTGCCAAATGTTAGATACGTCTCTTCACAATTACACATTAATACAAGACTACAATGCCAATTGAACTGTTATTATTGACAGTTGTAGAATAATGCAGAACTAATTTTTTATATCTCCACCTCCTCATGTTCCTATTAATTAAGAATTTCATATGGTCATTTGTTGTTGGACATTTGAAAGGTAAAAATCCAGAAAATATATTTAAGCAAAATATAAATTTTAACCATCTTTATATTTCAAAATGTCACTAAAATGTTCAAGCTTATCTCATTGCATTTTATGTCAAGCATGTCACAGCATGTCATTGTTACTTCAATACTTTTATGTAACATCATTGATCCAGTTCATTTTGTAGAGCCGTATTAAATCTTAAGTTAGCTTCAAAGTAAATTCTAAAATTTCTCTGCCCTATTCATAAAAACTTTTAGGTTTTAAATACATATTAGTTAACAAACACTTTTAGGCTATCGGTCATTTAACAAGAACACGTATTCATAAACAGTTTATTATTTTTATTTTTCTTATACTGACCTCATATGGGACATCATCGTCATATCAAGCTAATCTTGAAGAAAATTGTCGCAATTTATCTGGATACTGGACTGTATAAAAAGGTCTGAATGGTTTTAAAATGAACTAACTTTCGTTTTTTTAAATTTGTGTGTTAAGTAAAATTAACAAAAATAAAATAAATAACCCGGAATTCACTCGACTTATTTTTCTACGATATTTATATCTACATGATATTTTTTATTATTTTTATGAAAAATCGATAAAAAAAAAATGTTGAGTTATGAATGAAAAGAAAGGGTTTAAAATATAAAGGTGTGGGAATTACAATTGTTGAGATAGAAGAAATATTTAAAATGCGCAATGTTTTTAGTTTCTAAAAAGAATAATGCTTCTAAAATATGTTTATCCCAAAAAAAAATAAAAATGTTAATTTATTGTATGCTTTACGAGAGTACCTGCCAAAAGACCCAAACTCACGATGCACGCCCCCATGCGCAACAGGCTGTCACTTTAAACCTACAGATGCGTTAGACTTGCGTGAGTATCTGCCAGCGATGACTTAACCTCACGGTGGTCTAACCACGGGTGTGACATTAAGCGGCCAGACCAGCGCCGCTATGCAATCCGCATAAGCACCACCGGAATAGCACTCATGCACATCCCATAGGTAGCAAATCAGGACCCCGGTCCCATCCCTTGTTAAGGAGTTCGGAGCTATCTAATCTCCTGCTGTCAACGAATGACAATTGACAGCATGCGTTGCAATGCAACGCCACATCGGTCCTGCAGTGAACCTCCTCGCTTTGGGTATAACCATAGCTACCTCCTGCACCTCCAAAGGAGCCTTACGAACAACCAGTCTGGAACCGCAGTTCCAGGGGCTACTGGTTCCCATGGTACCAGTTGTCTTCTGCTACCACTGGTCGAACCTAGAAGTCCTACCTCCTTCCATCTTCATGCTCCTGACAAGCCTCAGGAACTGGTACCCAAGTGGCAATTTATAAAGGTGTGGAAATCAACAAGATGATATGCCCTCGGGAGCGCTTTAAACCTACCGTAAAATTCTTTCCTTATAATCATTTTGGAAAACAATTTTCTTATTAGATGTTTATATGACTCTTCTTTCTGAATACAGCCGTCTGTCTTTAACTCATCAGAAATGAGATATTTCTATTTATTTTAACCTGTTTCTTTTGTGAATTTTGAGGAAAAAAGTAGTTTATGAGTATTAAAATTTCCGTAAACTAAACTACAAGTTTATATTTAGGCATGCAAGATAGTTTTTAATAGGGTTTCCATAAAAGTGGATCGATGTTGTAGTTTTAGCAGGGCCCTACAAATTTTTTGTTTCTTTTATTTAATCACAAATCACAAAAAATTACCAAGACATGTTACTACTCTGACGAGCGCGAACAAATAGTAAAATTTCATTATAAAAATTAGTACATATTTTAAATTAATTCTGCCCACCCAAATTGACTAAAAGTAAACGATATGGATGTGCCCTACAATTTGTTTTTAGCAGGTCGGAGCTAAGGAAATTCTGCATATGGTTCAATTTCGCAGTGGTGATGTGAGTAGACCGCCAGAGTCCTTCGATTTAATCCCGCCTTTACTTTTTATTGTGGGGATCTCTAAAATGACAAAATTATGGCAATAATCAACGAACGACCAATGCCTTCCGATTCAGTATAATCAAGGCCTCGCCTCATATTTAGCCGCAGAGAAGTAAACTTTCAAAATTAACAAAACTATTTGAAATTGAAAATATCAGCAACCCGCAAACAAACAAATATTCATTTCTACCTAACCAAACTTTATTTTACATTGAAATCGAGGCAAAATCCTTTTTTATCGCTGCACACATCACTCACATCTTCATTTATGGCCCACTTTTGGTCCTTCCCCATATTTATAATAAATGAAAAACCGTTGATCCAACCATATGAAAGCAGTAAATAAGCATCTTTACGAACATAAAAGTTGAATACGTTTTTGTCAAACTAAATAAAACTAATTTTTCTAAGAAATAGACAAACATTTACAATCTCGCCATGCCAAAAACAAAAACTAAATAAATAAAAAAACATTTGGTATCTAATCCTTGCAAGACGAAAAATCACATTGAAAGAAAACTATCAATAAAAATGATGTGTTTACTTTCAGCTACAAAAATAAGGATGCTGATGACGAAGACTACGATGTTGATGAAGTTTTCAAACTAAATTGTCAATCACATGGCGTGGATTGTAGTTGAGTTCCATCTTAGTGAATGACCAAAAAAAAAAGGAGAAAACGACTGCAATAACAAGAAAATAAAATTCGCCCAAAATACATGTTAAGGACACATCTTTTCATATTATTCAGACAATCATACATATGATTAGATATGAAAAAAGTCATAAATTAAACTAGAAATGCTTAGGACGAGTTAGAGTGCAAGGGAACTGAATAAACGCGTATATCAAACTAATCCTTGACATCATCTTTTTCAATAGTTCTGCTTTTTAGACGTTTTTCTTATAAATTTTTTAATTCATTCATATTTATTGGTCTTGTTGTTGTTGGTGTACCTAATAGATGTGACTGCTCTAGTGACTAGTGCTGCCATTGCTTCCTTAACTGTCAATGGTATTGTATAAGAAAAACTTGTAAATATTATGTGTCCTGAAAGCCATCAATCGTTTTACTGAAATACTAGTGCACAGTGCGGCAAAAGAAATGAATAAAAATAACAAAAGTTAAAAATTCATGAAAATGAAGTGGAGAAATTGAGCATGATTTTGTTTTTGATGTTTTTCGTTGCTATAGCCCACAGTGTGACAAAACATGTACAATTTCTGAATACAGTCGATTTTTCAAGGCTTAATTAAATTATTTAAACAAAAAAATTTACAGGTCTTTACTAAGTTTGGGAAATTCATATTATGCAGAATCCTATTTGGAAAATTATCTCACATATCCGCAGTATATACTATGGATATCTGAATTACTACCGACAATATTTCGATGTGGTGGGCAATAACTCTTAACTATGGGCCCCCTCCTTCCGCTCACCGGATTGCTCCCGGTAGTAAGTATTCTTGGAGAACCCGCCACCTTGAAGTATTGCTACCGGGGGAGATAAAATAACGAGTCCCCTCGACTTGTCTGGGACATATAAATACTGGTACCACGAAAATCCGTAGCCCTGGGACATAAGCATCGCACGGGTTTTTGTGCAGATTGTGTAGCTTCGACCCCTCAGCAAGAGGTGAATATTAGCGCTTTGGTTTTAAAATGCTACCTATGCAAGTTCGTATAGCGGCGTTGGTGTTACTATGACCATCGCCAGATTGTAGCGAAAGACTGATGCTCACCGGCACGGGCTTTTCTGGTCGCTCTAGCACCGAACAGCTGTTTTATAGCTATTGAGCTTCAGGCTAAATTAATGGCTTGCCGAGTAGAAATATGTTGGAAATCTTTTAAATAACCTGTGTAACATAGTGTCAGCATTACTCAATTTATTTCCTTAGAGATATCTTGTTAATTAAGGCACAAGCAACAGTCACGAACAACTCAAATTCGCAGAAGCAATAATAAGCCAAGTCATACTAAGTTAATTAAGGGAATTAGGTTGGGCGTGTGCCAGAGGCAGGGAAGCCTTTTTTAGATAACATTTTCTAGAATTTCGCTTATAACACAGAAACTATAACTTTAAGCAGAAATTGCTTTATACAAAAGTTAAAGCTGACGAAATTTTCTATAATAAGACCAGCTATTTTTTGAATTTTACATTTTATTAAGTTTAGATGGCCCGGTTCCCTCTTTTTGCAGGAAATTTTATTATCTTTAACTTTTTTATGAAGCAATTTTTGCTAAAAATTATAGTTTCAGACTTTTTTGAAAAAAACTGAAGACTGTCACTCGTCCGCCCACCAACAGGTCTCTTTCTTTAAAAATATATACCAAAAACCATCTGCGTAAATTGTCAAAGCTCCTGGATTACAGGTTCTAGTTCGATTAATGCAATGCTTATGTGATTAAAATCTATCAGCTTTCCGATGTTAACAGGAGTTTCAATATTGTAAGTACTCGTTATACGATGTAGAGTAGTTTCCGTTCGTTTGGCTAAGGACATATAGGGTGTTTCTGATATACATACGTATCACTTTCTGCAAGACTCTTTAGGTTCTTAAGGATAGTTTTCGATGTAATGAACACTACTTTTTTGTGAAAGATGTGTAAAAATTGGGACACCAGTTCTGGGAACAGATTTTAGGAGTTTGGGACTGTAAACGTTTCCACGCGAAGATATTTAGGCTTCAATATCACATATTTGCGGAATGTATTTGCTCTACTATTTAGTTATCGCTATAACTTGTTCTCTGCCGTTGGGAAGAAAATGATAGCAATTTAGAGAATTTAAATAGGGCCGCACTGATATATTCACGAAAAGAGAAGGATTTCTGCAAAGTCCAAACCAGTATATGTTTTGGTTGGTCTCACCCTTACATATAAAAATATAGTCTACTAGTTTCGACAACGTAGGATTTTCTGTCCTGCAGCGTCATGTTTAAATACAGTCCATATTTTCACTGGCAGATTACTTTTTGTTTTGCGGAGTTCATGAACAAGAAAGCTTTAAATATATTTTGCAATTCAATTTCATAAGTTAAATTTTTGTAACAGATTCGTAACGGCTCTTCTATTTTCTATGATCGGAACCGAATAAATTACCAACAGGACCCACAGTGCAATATTCGCAAATAATCTTAGAATATTTATGGTGTTCTCTAATTTCATCAGGGACAATTGCAGTGGCTAAAATACTAATAGCAATTCGATGCCTGCGGCGTAGTAACTTAATCTGAGAAACTTAGTACCATTAATCTCTCTGCTTGTCTTTAGCATTTCTCATAATCATAACTTGCTTTGCCATTTCTAAGCCAGGGTAGACGTGGTATTTATCATTATTAATATACCGGCATATTTTAAAATAAACCTTAATTGAATACACTTTCTTTCAATATGACCCACTGTGCCTCTTGAAGACATAACTTTTTCATAGTTGTAAATAAAAAGTAGTATCTGATGTGAATTCCTACAACTTCCTTATCAACCCAACACCCATCTAGCTTTCTCTCATTATAATAACTAACTTGATTTGTATTGAGTGCAGCAGGATTAAAGTCTTAGCCTGATATTATGGAGGTGGTGATAGTAGTGGTCGCTGTTGGTCTTCAAAAATGTTGCAGCAGACGCAAGTTACAAGACAGACATCTGACGATTGACAACTTTGTCGTCGTTATTGAAGACTTCCACAAGATATAAGCAATTTTTGTTGTTGTAATTTTTTCTTTGCTCTGCTGCTCTGAATTTACAAAATTATTTACAGATGGAGTGGAAGAAAACTCGTAGCTGTTTCGATGTTGTAGAATGCTGATTTGCAAAAAAACTATAGACAAATTTTTGTGCTGAAATGTGCACGGTCATAGGGGCGCATTGATATTCAAGAAGATGTAAAGAAATGGTGGCTCATTACTGCTAGGAACGGAGTTGGAGGCAGCATGTAGTCAGAGAAAAGTTTTATATTTATTTTTTGTAGTTTTTTTTGTTGATTGCAACTGATGAACATGTTGTCATTTGCCACGTTCTTGTGGGTAATAATGGCAGCAGTATTGGCTTCCTTGTGACATAAGCAAAGCAGTGGCCGGCGTCTTCGTGTTTGTCCTACTAATGCAGTTTCTTACATTTCTCTCTCTCTCTCTCTCTTTTTTCTCTCTGGTTTTCATTATTTCTTGGCAGCACATTATTTGATGGGTTGATTTGGCTTGTTTTTATTTTTCTTACAAATTTTCATTTCGTCTTTCCTGGCATTTCGTTTGGGTATGTGTGTTCAACTATTTCTGGTATGTATTTTGTAAATATTATTTGGCTTCAGCATTACTAATATCGATGCTGTTCGAACATCTTACCCATCATAGATGTCTCTGCATTGAAAACTGCTTCAACGTCTTCTCTTATTACTTGATGCCAATAACAACATTGCACTGCTTCTATCAATCCATACAAAATTGAACGACAACGTCAGGATTTTCGCAATTTGAGAAGTTGCTACGTGACATTTCAATAATTTTTTGAAAAGTTCTTTCTATTTCCACTTCTTTATTTCTTGGCCCGCCTCTCTCTAGCGTATATGAACATTATAGTTCTGTTGGATATTTTATTCACTTTTTATTTTGCGAGAATGGTTACGAATAAAAAAGTAAAACTGTTATGGTGTTTGATTCTTTCCAGAATGTCTTTCACTTTGGGTATGTTATAGAATGGCAAATGTAGCAATCCTATATTGCTATAATATTTGTGACAGCGTTACTTTGTCCACGATGTATTTTTTTTCTCATTTTATTTTATATTATTTCATTTCATTCCATTTCGATTTTTGATGGTTTTTTTATTTAATCATCTTATTTTGAAACAGTGTACGAAAGTTCATTGGTGTTGTTTGTCACTATTTTGTGTTTGGTGAATTGACGACTTTGATGGGTAGTAGTTGTTTTTGTTGCTAATATTTATCATTACTTAAATATGAAAATAAATTGAATTTATTTAATAAATTTTCTTAAGGTTAAAGAAACTTTCAGACGAAGTTTTTTGAGGAAAATTATACGATTATGTACATCGCTAACATATGCAAGGGTAAGTTGTGGGTGCGTTCGTAAATGCAGAAAATATATGCAAACGTGCAGCAGTTATGCGAGGTTCTGCTACTTATGCATAATCAGCTGTT
The DNA here is from genome assembly GCA_963932375.1 of Phania funesta. Taxonomy (NCBI): domain Eukaryota; kingdom Metazoa; phylum Arthropoda; class Insecta; order Diptera; family Tachinidae; genus Phania; species Phania funesta. Next base: position 91,057,051 of record OZ010653.1, on the reverse strand, counting down.
GCACATGCTTTGCAGCTGGTCAACATCTGTTCATAACTATCAGTTTTGATCGAACTTCAAACTGTTTAACGCGACCATGAGTTAAATTTTGGAAACTAAAAGTTAAAATTTTCTTTTAAATTACAATCAAAAATAATGAAAATAACTTTTAAGTAAATTTCTAATAAAATTATATTTTAAACACACTCTTCCACTTTACTATCCGCAGTTTACCACATAAAAAAAAAATAATTGCTGCGTCTTTTGCACATTAAACAACTGCTGCTAAGTTATCAATTTTCGAATGTTCAACTTTGATTTTGCTGCAGTGGTGCACTGCTCCTTCATTTACGAACATTCCCTAACTCTTCACAAAAGACTAGTTTAGATGTTTGGTAAAATTTATAATTTTTAAATCTTGCCTTAAGTTCACCACTTGCGGTGAAATTTGTATTTTTTAATATATTTGATTAAAATCAATTTTGTTAAAGTTTCGACGCCTTTCATGAGATCTTGGTTTTCTGTAATTTTTGGTAAAATTGCAGAGCAGTTGTGAAATTTTCATTTTTGTGCTGAATATTTTGGGTTTGTTTTGATATTTTTTGGTAATATATCGGTTTTTTTTATTGAATTTGGATTTTTTGGCTAAAACATTTTTTATTCTAGTCTTTCGATTTTATGGTGAATTTTCTAATTGAAGAAGAATTTAATTTTTTATTTTTAATATTATTGTAGATTTTTTCTAAAATTTATAATTTTAATGATATCTTCATATTTTGGTGTATTTTGTGAATTTTTAAATTTTGAAGTTTTTGGTGGGAATTCACCACATGTGGTGAAATTTTGGGTTGCTTACTGTATTTGTTTAACATAAATTTTTTTAAAGTTCCGTCGATTTTCATAAAATATAAATTTTTTTTTTGTATTTTCGAGTTCTTGATGAAGTTACAAGATTTTGATGAAAATTGGACTTTTCTGGTGAAATTCCGAAATACGGCGAATTTAATTTTTTTCTAAATTTCATCATTTTACTGCGCGTTGATTTTTTAGCAATTATATTTTTTTAAATCAGTAAATTTTATGGTGAATTTTTTCATTTGTAGTGAATTTAAAATTTGGTAGAGTTGTTTTTAAAGAGCTTGCTTTTATTTATTAAGTTTTAAAGCTGTTACTTTTTTTTTTAATTTGTTCCAACATTTAGGTCCGTAAGTTGTCTAAAGGCCTCGGGATAATAATTTTTGTTGGGGGTTTTATAGAAAATGTTATAAGGATTCAGAATATGCAATTTGTATGGGCGAATGTGTAAGCGTTTTCCGACAAGAGTGAAAACACAAATAAAAAAAACAGATAAATGGCTTTTGGCATATATCTGTGGAACTTGTTTCCTTGGACTCTCAGAAAGTTTATTTCAAATTTCGACTTTTTAATTTAATATGACTGGAATAGTTAAAAAATCGGGTATATACAATTTTGCATTATTTTTAAAAAATTGGAAAGTAAGAATATTCATTTCGGAAGGTACGAATGTTGACTAAAATACCCAAAAGTGACAGATAATTTTAATGGAAAATTTTTTCAACATAAAATGTAAATTTACAAAAATAAATGTTTTATTAATTTGGAATTTTTCTCAAATAATACAGCTTGATCGCGACTTTTGAAGAATAGACAACAAATTTCAATATTAGGGTCCTTGAATATGAGAACAACACAGTTTAATTTTTATCATTGTTATATTTTATATGTCAACAAATTTGAAAAGAAAAAGGATGAAAAATATAAAAAATTTACGATAACATTAAAAGAAATTTATTTATTAAATTAAATAATTCAAAACTCACACTAAACGACACTATAAATTTGTATACATTTCACATTAAAAAAGATTTGCTAAAATGCTTTGTAGCTGATATTGTACCTAATTTTAAATTATTCCAACAAATTTCGAACACTGAAAAAAACTTAGTTTTACAATTTTCATAAAAATATATTAAAGTTTTTCATAAGAATCTGAGTAAAAACTAAAATACTCGCACCTTGCATATTTCGAAAATTCGAAATTAAGCTAGAAAAGTTTCTTATTACTTCGATACTAATTTGGAGTAAAACTACATTTTATATGCAAACTTAAAAATACGAAATTAAGATCAAATTAGAAAAAAAAAAAATTGAAAATTCCTTTAATTAAGTATTTCATTTGAAATCTGTAATAATTCTGAGTTTGCTCCTTTAATTTAAGTATTTTCGCCGACAGCTAAATAGTCAGCTTCGATTCAATATCAATAAAGTTGAAATAACCATCCTGCTCACTGTCTCGAAGTGCAACGCTTACAAGTACTACCGTTAATACAACTTTACATTTTCCCCACTTAGTCTTTGAATTATTCATTATTATAAATTAAACCAAATATCAAAATGAAAAATATCCTATAATAAATTTAAAACAAAAATACCCAACTGCTGCAACGGGTACGTGTACAATAAAATTTTGACTAACCAAACAGCATTATAAAGGATCTATTCAGTTGGTCTGATCTTAAGTTTGCGTGAAACATGTTAATAATTTACAATTTGGTAATCATAAATAAAATGTCATACCGGCTGTTAGTATCGCGAAATAAAAATAAGAGAAAACGCACAAAAAATTACTAGAGACACATGGTTTAACGTTTTAACGCTCAGCAACTAACTAAATTGGTATGTGGATTTTCAATATGTTGTTGTTGGTTTTTGGATTAAATTCAGCCGCTGGATATGATGATGTTTAGCAAAAGGTAGGTGGAGGTACTGATCATACTAAGCGTTCATTGTTCGAACTAATATTTGAACAGAAGTGCACAAAATTGTTAGGGGAATAACACACCACTCACAGAATCACATTATTTTTTTACAGAATTTATTATTATAAAGGGCAAATTATTGCAACTAACGGAAGAAAAAACAATAGCTAGACTTCTGTATCAAATGATTGTAACAAAGGCCTTAACTTTGAAATTAGGTTCTTGTTGAAAGAGAACAACGTCACAGAATAGGTACACCTGATGGAAAGGCTTATTATAGTAGCAGCTCATATACGCAAAGAAAACAATGTACTGATTAGCAGCGGCTGAGGTACGAACTAAGGCGGCTAAAGCCATCGAATACTTATTATTATTAATGTATGGGGGGATATCGAAGCAGACCACATACTTTCTGGGTCCATTTTCGACCCCCATTTCGCTCCTCAAATTGATTTCAGGGAACCGATCCGTAATCACAACCACCTTACTTTCAATTGAGTCTCGTGCTAGCCCTAGCCTTTACTTTTGACTAAAGTGATTTCAGACTGTCGACTGGTAACTGTCGACACTCTTCCTCATCACGGAATCTTTTGTAATTGCTAGCATTTGTCTAAGGCATAGTTCCCCCATGGCATTCGCATCTAACAAGTGTCTGCCCGTGGTCTTAAGCCTTATGCTAGCCAGTGCTGGACATTCACACACAATGTGCGCTACCGTCTCAGCCTCTTCCAGGCATAGTCTGCAAGTATCATCTTCTACGACTTTCATCTTAGCCAGATGGTACTTGAAGTTTCCATGTCCTGTCACTAACGTAGCTTAAAGTAGCCCTATTATATCCGAGCACCTTGCTGGCCTTCCTGCCGAGTTTACCCATTGACGAACTTTAGCTCGCACTAGGGCATTCCCCAGGGCAACCCTGTGTTCTGGTCCACAGAAATCCACATCAGATCCCTTTTTTGCTAGTTCGTCTGCTGCTTCGTTCCCAGCTGTGCCTATGTCTCCCTTAACCCACATCAACGTTACCTCATTCAACGAGGCACATCTGTTTAGTTTCAGAACACAATCCAGTACCAGTTTGGAATACACGTTCACTTGCCTCATGCGTTTTATAACTGACTGATTGTCAAGTGCAATTCCTTTTTCCATGCACTCTGCTTTCAAGCAAGTGATCCAACGCATGCAGTAACCGAAGCAGTTCTGCCTGGTAAACTGACACGTACCTTCCTAGGCCCAGACTAGAGGACTAGTTCAGGCTCCTGCCCTGCCACTCATTAGAGAACCATCAGTAAAATGCTAATGTGCTTATCCATACACTCATTGTGTATAATGCCTTCCGCAATGAGTGTCCGATGCAGCCTCTCGACTACCTTTCTTCTACGTATGCGTTCCAACGGCATCTCAGCAACCCTAACCTCTTTCCCAACGAGGTCCAGAATACTCTTATGCCCGATTTTCGGCCCAAAGCTATGCCAAACCGCGTCGCTCCTCATTCGCAAAGCTGACAATGCGGCCGTTGACCAAATGAATAAGTCCAAGCTAGCTTAACCGTGGAGTTCAATTGTTCCACCGTCCGCTCGGTTTCGCCCGTGTAGCGAGGTGCTCTGTATGGAGCCCCTCCTATATGTACGGACAGATACTTTTCATAACTGGTATGATCAGTATTCTTCGGTATTCTTACACGTTTGCCGATTGCCCTGTGGTCAGACATGGTTAATCTGTCCACAACCTTCCAGTCCTTAATCCTGTCTAGCATATTGACTGAGCACAGAGTGATATCGATCACCTCTGCCCTTCGTGAATCCACGAAGATGGGTTCTACCCCTCTGTTAAGTACCAGCAAATCGTGTCTTTCTACAAATTCCAACAATTGTTGTCCTCTGTAGTTATCATCTGTGCTGCCCCAAACCGTATTATGCGAGTTGGCATCACAGCCCATTATCAGCGCCATAACTTTTTGCCTGAACAAACTCACCAGGTTCTCCACTTCCAGTGACGGATGTGTACCTGTCGTCTCATAGGGAAGGTAAGCCGACGCAATAAGAAATGATCCCGAACCACTGCCAATCATTACTACCGTAAGATCCGGCGAGCAGAGATGTATCATAAGTACTGTTCGTACACCATGTCGCACCAGGATGCATGACCTTAATTTACCATCAATCTGTGAGTGGTACAGATTGGCGTTCTGTTGAGACAGGCCCCCGATATTGCCTTGTACAATCCAGGGCTCCTGTAGCAAGGCTATATCCAGCTTATCCTCCTCAAAACATCGCACCAACATTGCTGATGCTGCTTTGCTGTGATAAAGATTGAGCTGGCATATACTTATTTTTTCCTGGTACGAGCCCACCACCTTCCCTGATAGACCTCTCTTTTCAGAGTTGCCTACCCCCGCACCAGGGAGGACGTCGTGCTTACTGGTTATTCCTCTTGAATATTACTCCAGCCTCGTCAAGTCCGCAGTTGAGTTTCCTCCCTGCTTTCCTGATGGCCTCCGCATCCTCCTTCGGACACCATATCGTGAGCACTACGCCCTCATTTTCTGCATTAGCAAATTTTTCTGCGCTAGTAACCCTCCATTTAGAAGTGTACTTCACGCATCCATTTTGCTTCTGCAGCCTTTTCAGGATAATGTCTTTACCCTCGGTAGAACCGTGAACAACGACGATCATCCTGACTTCGTTTCGCCTGGGGTATCGACTCTTAGTTTAACCCCTTCCCAAAGATTGGTCAGGGATTTCGCTAGTTCGATCACCCAGCTCTTCGTCGATTGGTTTTCGCACTTGAGTACAATAAACCTATCAACAAGTTTAGCATTACCTACGAAACCTATGTCACCAGCATCATCACAAAGGTTATCCAGAGCACACAGCAGTGATGCCTTGAAGGCATTCACATGTGTGTTCTCCAGAAGACCCTCCATATGGCAGTGACACCTAAAGAGAGATCTTTATTACTAACTTGTGGAAATGATGGTCTCACTTTTGCACCAACCTTCGGCCTAGCGTTAGTACTACCACTACTGTTCAGCTTCTGGTTAGTGCCCTTTTTAGCCACATTCATTTCGACAACGACATTCATTTCGATTTTTGAAGGTTGTCCAATGGGCTTTTTTTGGGGATTCTTCTCCTTCTGTTTACGGACCTTATCCGAAATTTTAGTTTTGTCACTCTTAAACCTCTTCAAAGGTCTTTCAACTTCTGGAGTCGTCCCCTCACTTAAAAGGCTATCAATCCGATTTTTCATCTTCTCAATAGCCTTTTTCTCCCTTTTACGTCTCTTCTTCTGCCTTCGCCTTTCAATTTTTGTTTTGAGCTGCAAAGACTCCGACTCAGCGTTGCAGGGAAGGTTTGAGGTTCCTGCTTCCGAAGCAGACTTACCTAACCCAACTTGGGTAGGTGCGTCCAGTTCTTTTACATTCACCTCCATGGCCTCAGGAGTATCTTTGGCGACTAACTCGACCACCCCTCGCGAGGTGTTCTTGTCCATCCCCTTAGAATTTCTTCATTGGCCAAATACCGGAGTTCCCACAGAGATTAACCTCTCCGCCTCTTCCGAAGCTTCCTTGCCCGTCCCTATAGGAATCTCACAGTACAACGCCTTTACAGATTAACTTGTCCACCCCTTTCGAGGCGCACTTGTCCATCTCTGGGTTTCTCCTATGGCCTATTACAACCGGAGTTCCTTCAGGGATTAATCTGTCCACCTCTCTCGAATGTCGCAATGACAGTAATTTAAAAAAGTGTTTTCAAATATCCATTATAGTGTAGCCAATAATTGTAACAATATATTTTTGTAGAGAACACATTATAGTAGTCGTGTACATGCACAACCATGTTCATTCGTTGCATGTGCAAATGAAAATAAAATAATGAATCAAACAGAAGTGCAAGAAAGTAGAGGATACTTTTAGAGGCTAAACATATTTCTGAATGGTGACAATCTAATTTTTTCCATACAGCTTGGTTAGCGATGGACAATTTGATTTGTTCAAAATATTTATTATAAAAGATACCCGACGGCAGCCGTTTTCACGTTTTACCCCAACCAACAGCAACCATTGGCAGTCTGAAAACCGAAAACAAAATATCCATAAATGTTTCCACTTGTGAATTATTCCACTTACACCTGATATGATAATATGTATTAAATAATCTTACTGTATTGGGCATACCTTCCCTCATATAAACAGCATGATTATGTAGCCATACGACTGGCTGATCGGCCTGACTTGGTCTGGTGAATGTGTATGTATTCAAACATGAACAACAAATAATGAGCGAATGCTGATTGAGGTTATATATCATGTGGATTGTATTTGACTTGTTATACGGAAAAACTACCAATTTATATATGTTGGTTAAATAAATGAGGAGCATTCAAAAAAGAAAGGAAGTTTGCAAATTTACCATGTAGTGCAGTTCAAAAGTTTTTTTAGTGGTGCCGATCTTATATTGTTCGCGACTTAGTGTAATGAAAAAGAAAAAAGTAATGTTACCGCTCCCAATATTTTCCTCATTTAAATCATTAAAAAACTAATTTATACAAAAAATGTTCCTTGTAAAACGAACACACCTCGTAAGTATTTTTCACGCTTTCTGCACGCTTGCGGTATTATTGGACATTGAATGACGATCATGTTGGTATTTTCTCATATAAAGCATGCAGCACACTTAATTTAAGACATATTCCACATCACATGATTATAAATGAGAAGGTGAATGTAAGTTAATGAGGAAAGTTTTCAAAATTTTGGTAGTAAGTAGTTGAAGTGGCATGGGAAAATTGACACTTACAAAATGTCTTATAATTTATTTATACATGAATGTTGTAGAAAATATCACGATAGAAACAATAAGTTAATTTTTCTATAGCTACGCCTGGATTATCTCTTGATAAGTGGCCATAATCAAGGTAACATGTTATGTCCAATTTAAATTCCATTAATTTCAGTAGAAAAAATAAAACCGACTGAAATACGTTGCTTTATCAGCAGTAGCAACTGGTTAAAAAATGATTCTATTTGCTTTAATTTTATTTTTTACTCTCACCGATCTATTTCAAACTTCCGCTCCACTGTTCCATTGTTTAGGTGCCATACTGCACTGCACTTGCTGAAACCTATGAATTGGATGTAATGAAGGTTGGCTGTAAACTTAATCCTACATAAGCTGTAACTTTATGTCGGAAATTTATACATATATTATCAAAAATATATTAGATATATTAGAAGTACATTTTAGACCATTCGTAAGTGATAAACACCAAACTGAAAAAAAACGTTCGAAGGGTACCTGCTGCAATTCACCAGTACATTTAAAATTACATTTTAAACATATAGTATTATTTTCAGTTTGGAATTTATACGCCCTCGCTCGAATACAGAGTTCTCCGACCGTAAGTCGTACTGTTTTTTTAGATAACTGATATCGACTACCTGCGTTGTTAGCATGATTACGAACATTAGGAAATATCAACTCACACAAAGTCTTTAGTTAAACGAAAGTAAATACTTTCTTTCAATAAGAGATGTAACGCCCTCCATCAGAATTCCTCGCGTTTAATTTAGAGCACCTTCATACGATATGTTACTATTACGATAACTTTCAGCACGGTAATATTTACTGTAACAATTTTCTAGACAAAAAATATGTATTAGCATTCTATTGCAGGTGACGCGCTCCTTACCAAAACTGTGAATAAAAAGATGGCCTCTAAGTTTGAAACATCCATTGGCGTTTGTGTTGTAGGTACTAAGGTATTGGGTAAGACTCTTTCAATAAGACTTTAAAATAATTGTATTCCTTATTAATGAACCTTTGCTCTACGATCTTAGATATTTTTAAACAAATTTTTAAACATGCGCATGCTGTGTGTCATGCACGGACGTAATAGCTCTTTGGCCGCCATCAACTCATGATAGTACAATATGTAACAACAGTAGGTTGAAATTTATATATGAATCTGGATCAAGCGATAGTCCACTTCCTGGAATCGTTTTAACACCATAAGCACTTGTGCGAATATTTTTTTTATTTTGATATTACAATTAAGCCAAACCTTGTTACTGTGTGAAGATGTTGTATTATAAAGGCCTTCTGAATCCACACATCTGGGACCGCCAGTTTTTTTGTGTAGAGGAGAACTAACTCAACAACTCAATTCATAAATTTAGGTGCAAACATCATCTGCAACCGTAAGATGGCTTAGGGAATAAGAATCAAATGAACATAGATCAGGCTAAAAGGTCATGCTTTCTTCATAATAAACGAAGGAAGTGATATTTGTAGAAAGGCGATTTAAGATGAGATTTAATTCTTTGATAATAAATTATTAAATTATTTACAAATGCCTTAGCTAGTTTAATTTTATTTAATTCATATTAACTTAATGTTTCTCTACTCAAATTTATTCCTAATGCGACAAAATTGTTGTCGTTAAATAAATACCCATGACATGCCTTAGTGCCATATTCCTGTTTCTTCAGTTATTTAAAAATAGCAATACTACTAACTTGAGCTAACTACTCAAGTAGGCAACAGCTTGGAGTAGAACTTTAGTATGTAATTAGCTTTTCGAACTGGCCGTCAGCTGGCAGGCATTAAAGGTATGATTTGCTTTAACTGAGAGTGGCCGGTAACAGGTTCATGTCTCTGCTAGAAGTTTGGCTAAATAAGTCGAAGGGAGAAAAGTTAACACTCTCTTAAAAAAAGCCCTAATCAACGGTGGAACAGAAAACTCCAGTTATGTTGGGCCAAGAGGGTGCTTAGTCTCTAGCAGGCGAACTGTGGACACCAGTAGAATTCCAGTACTAATAGAGACTTACCCGCGTATATGGAGCTCCACGTAGGTGAACATCTTTATCTCCATTACTCGTGGGAATTCGATATAGATTGCTCTTAAGGAACTCCGGTCTTAATTGGCCAAAGAAGAAATGGACAAAGGTTCTTGCGAATGGTGCACGGATCAATCTCTACAGATACTCCTAAGGCGTTCGACCATGATATTCCGGTAGGGATGGACAATGAGCCTCTCAAGTGGTGGGGACAAGACAAACTTGCAAGGAGTGAATAGATTAGTCTTCAAAGGTAATCCTGAAGAAGAGGCGGAGACGGTAGCGCAGAAACTGCGTAATGAGGAAGAATGGCAACAGTCAGCAGTCGATATTCACTACAGTTAAGAGTTAAGATTGGTGATTCCTCGAGACTCAATGAAAGTAAGGTGGTCCTAAATTACAAATCGGTAGGCTGAAATCAATTCGAGGAAAGAAAGTGGTCGAAAAGGACCCATAAAAAAAGCGGTCCGTTTCGATATCCCCCTACATTAAATAAAAGCATTTCGAATCGCATATCGCCACATAATTTCCTCCGGTTCGTCAGATATCGCTGGCCTATTTGCGAAGACTCTGCAATTTTGTTAATACTTTTTTATTCTAGAGCTTTCTTTCCCACACTTAGTTTTACTGAAATTTATTCCTCACTTTGATATTCCAACGTGGTACTTGATATGTGTAATTTAAGTAAATTGAGTAAGCTTGCCTGTGGTTTTGGTAAATGGCGTAACATTTGTGGTAGTAAGACTAAAAAATTAACACCAAAAATAATTTGCGAGTTCCGTTGTCAAAAAAGCGCATCCCGTGACAGACTGTTGTATACTTTGTTAAAATTATTCAGGAAGTGAATCTTCTTCTAAACATGAAGTTAAACTTCTCTAGTAGTACCTCGGAGACAAATATCAGACCAGAACAAAAGATAAACGTAGTACAGATAATACATTTCTTCTCCCCCTGAATCAGCGCCTATTCCTTCTATTAGTCTTCTCCTTCGCCCTGTGTCAAGGCTTTACAATTAAAGGCAAGCATGCAAGGTAGTACCAAGTCTAGCATGTTCGATTCCAATAACCCTCTGCTGCATATTCCTGATTACAGCCTCATATGATTTAGAACAACTAGTTACCCATTTACTCCCTCTTATATGACACTTCCATTAAAATTAAAAAATGCTACAGTTTTCACCCCAACTGTATGTTCGTACTGAAAACAATGATAGTGATTACGAATATTTGAAGTAAATGTGAAATGACATGATACGCTGCAAAATGCATTCCCCCAGTGAAAAAGGAAAGCTGTTGTTGTCTCTGTTGGTTCTGATGCAAATAATCAGGATGATGTTGATGACGACGATAATGATGATGATAATAATGTGATGTGAGACGATGCTAATTCATGGCAAAATAATGACTTATAAAAGTGTATTTGTGTGTATGTGTGCGTTATGGTTTTTCTAAGGCTGTTTGTGTGTGTGTTACAACTAAATAAGAAATACGACTTTGCAACAAATTTATTAGTAACCAAATAGTATGCAAGTGTATAAAATAACTGCTCCTTGTAGTAAATAAGAGAGTTCCGTTGTTGTTTTTGTTACTAAATATCTTGTTTTTGTCTTTAGTTGCGTTATGTTGTTGTTCAGTTTTTTTTCTCATTTTACACTTCATAAACAGATAAACTTAAGTCTAGTGGTGATGATGATGAAGACGATGGTGACACACATTTTCCTAAAGAAATTAAAATGATTACAAGAGTCATGTTCTAAGATTGAATGTTGGTTGGTTTATAAAAAATGCACTTAGGAAAAAGTAGGTGAATGCTAGAAGATACATTAGTTTTGCTTTTAAGATCTCTTGAATTTAAATAACTATAGTTAAAGATTTTAGAACCTGAGAAGCCGTTGGGCTACGATTCCGCTTTAATTAAGTTTCTTTCAGCTAACGATCTTGGAAAAGTGGAATAGGAGGATTGAAAGCCAATATAAGAAACAAGTTGTACGATCCCTTGTCAAGTTTGGTTTGAAGACAAACCGGTTTCGGCTTTGTTCGTGCTGGAAAGAGAACGAAAAATGACACTGAAGATGGCACATAACCGAAACCGTTTTGTCTCCAAACCAAACTTGACAAGGGATGACGGAAATTCGTTTCAAAAATCTACATCAAAACATCCCGTTGGAATATCAAATCAAGAATCAAAGAAGTATGCGACAGGAATGACGTATTTGAATTACTTTTATTTTGTTAGCTTGAAACCCATGAGAGGAAGAATCAACACAGTATCGAATCCTAATCGCGCAAATAACGTAACTGAAAAGTTTTTGGAAATCGGTCTTTTGATACCGAATTTTTCTACAGCCTCTAAAACATTAAATCGAAAATAAACACAGTTATAGAAACACAAGCTTTCCAATTTCAACGTTACCAACATCCAATTTTTTGTATGGCCGCAACAATAACGTAAATGACAAAAAATATGTGAGAGTCGGCACTGAATCAGTAAAATAAACCAAACGAACTAAATATAATGGGTAACTATATTTATATATGTAACAGTTATCAATTAGCCACTTTGATAGAGCTCTGGAGCCGTTAGTAATGCGTTACTCACGATCATGCACGCTCACGATAAAAATATTTCCAATGTTAATAAGGAACATAAACAAACATGATAAATGGCCCCAAAGCCAAACGACTGGACATTATTAAACTAAAACGTCTGCATGAAGTGGATGGACACAAATACAGGTGTTTAGAACGTTAGCGAAGTGCCGCCTTGGGATCAACACCATCAATCTGTTATTGTGTGGGAACAATACGACATCTTATTAAATGGTTCAGAGTTAGTTATATTTTTTGAGAAAACGAGGTCACTCAATATTTTTTTATTGTAGTAGCTAAATATGCACCTTTATTTTGGAGTTTTAAAGGCCTCAGCAGAAACATATAATAAAGGTGTTTTTGGGCATCAAGTCACATTAGCCACCTACGATGTTATCAATTAAAACGGTCGATTTTATTCTTAAAAATAGAAACCATATAAACTTTACCTTACACTTACTTGCACTTACTGAATACTTCTTTCAACGAAGCGTAAAACACTGCTTGTGGAACAGCCAATTCCATGCAACATTTTCTGGCATTTCGGTTGCTATTTGGCGGCTTTAAGAGCACTCGACCAAGTCAAAATTGCTTAAAAAACCAAAATTACCAAATGCCCTCGGCGTCTGCAAAATTAGTTATTTATTATTCAGCCACTGATGCCAAATCATCATGTCAAGTTATACACTTAAGCAGAAAATCCAAAGAAGTATTTGAAAGAGGATCCCAGTTTTGGCTGAAAATCACCTTTCGCGGCTAAGCGAATTTCTGCATGAATGGTTATGTTACCGAGCAAAACTGCTGTACATAAAACGACACACAAGCTTAAGCAAGTGACAATGCATCCTCCAAAAGATACAATATGATATACATTTATTTAGCTTTTGGCAACCTTAGTCCATACTCCTCCGAAAACAAAGTTGATAACAACAACTTTCTTTGGCACGAATTGAAGGATTTGCAAGGATGCGCTACGTGCTATATAACGAACAACGCAATGGACATATCTATATCATGCTCGATTTGAGGTTGTTGCGCACCTAGAGCTAGCAAATGTAATTCCACTAGACTTTTTTTTGTGCCATTCGGAATTTGACCTCTCGTATTTTTTTTCTATATTCTATTTATTTATCTAATAAAGCGAGTAATATCAGCTTTTAAAATGAGTAATAATTTTACGATCTATGTGACACCAAACCGGGGGATACTCTTGGTATGCCTCGTAAATCTTCGGGTTACCCTTCACTCAAAATATGACAACTATGCTTTTGACGAAGCCATTCGTACAGATAAATGCTTATCGCTGAAATAGTTATGATCGAAAAGAAATACTATTTAAATGGACTCCTGCCTCAATTTCTTGAACTGGCTAAAAAGCTTATCTTTTGTAAAGAAGATCCTTGTAGAAAATGAAGCAACCTGTGACATTAGACAAGCGGAGCTAATAAAATCTGCATCATGATTATTGTAAACTACATGGTGCATATATTCCATTTGAATGCGCAGTTAACAATAATGAAAATTAAGCAACTGAAGTAAAGAATCAAATACTGTTCTCCTGGAACCCTAAATTTCGTAATGCAGCTGAATATTTTGCGAACGCTCTGCCGGCTGAAATGTCTCCACACTTTAACATAATCGAATACCTAATTAAAAGAGCGTGAAAGTTTGGCATGACTAATGCACATTAGTCAAATATAACTATTGTAAAATTATCTCCAATTTCTAGAGTGGTACTGATCTTGTGAAATAATGGCAGACAGAGAGCCAAGTTTGTCATGCTTAATGAATTCTACAATATATTTTCAAATGGAGAGTAACATACATTTGAACCATAAGTTTTGGTTTAAATAAGAGAAAAGGTTGTTACAAACAAAAGGGTTGAAAGTTTCTATATTTTTCTCTCAGTGCACTTCTATGCAAACATTGTACGCTTATCTGGGTAACTCCTCGGATGTATAAAAGATGATGAGGCATATAATGTTGCATAAACAAAATATTGCATGTATATTAGAAACATTACTTATATCAAAGCACAAGATGAAGCATATGTCAACGGATGAGACATTACCTAAGTGACATGCGAGTGATAGTTTGTGATTATACAGTGATGATAAGAAGATTTCAGAAATTATGTTGTTCATTACATACGTAATGATATGTTGCGAGGAAAAAGTACAGCTCAAAATGCAAAATTTTTTTAATAAACGTAAAGGCTCGAGAGGATTTTGTAGGCGTAATTATAACACTACTTTTGTGAAGACAAGGAAATAAGACAAAATTGTTTAATAATCAAATGTCACTATGTCACTGTCAAGAAAGTGAATCAGCACCAAGGGCTTGATTTAGCTCTCTAACGTAGTAGGTACTGCATTTGAGCTTATCATTAGGTTTAGTAGGAGCTTGGGTCAAATATGTGATTAAGAACTTGTTTCAGCAGTGTTTCATAGCATTATATGCTTCAATCGATAAGTTATTCCAACGTAAACTAATGTTACAGTTAAAGTAGGTCAGCCACGAGCTTTGACAGCTAGTTAATGATTAACGGACCATTTGAACTGCATGTAAAGACATGAAAGGAGGAGAGTAATAAAAGTAGGATGAGGAACAAAACGCATTAAATGAATACAATTTATTGGGCTCATACTGTTTTGTTGATTCCTTGCTGTGTTAAATCAAAAAAACGAGTAGGTCAATTGACATCGTCAAAGCGAGAAGCTACGCGTTCGGGAAATTTCTGAATCAACAACTAAATTGTTTTATTCGTGCCGCCCTCTTGCGGAAACCAAAGATCGCTAATGTGAACATTAGCCAATTGAGGCTACCAAAAATCGGTTATTCTGGTTTAATGGCGCAGATAATTCACGATGCCGCCTGACTAAAACCGCACCAGACAGTGCCTTGCTTGGACGTAATAATTTTTCGAGGACTGAATGGAACTTTTGCAAGTCCCATACGCAACAATTTTTTTTACATATCCGCATACTTCAAAATAGGCTCTACTACTGCAGATAATTTTGTGCAAAAGCGCGATGTTTTTCTTTCTCTTTTAAAAAAAAGCCCATTCACAAACGTTCACCGCACACAATGGTCGGTTGGTTGAAATTTCACATGTTTGTACTAATTAAATGTCCAGAAGATGACACTCTATTCTTGATATATTATCTTTTTACAATTATGATGTCTAATTTTTCTAAGCTCCAGGTCATCAATAAAATCTTCCTTATTATAAATTATAATAAAAATTAATTTTATTTTTTTCCAATATTTCGCTACGCCTTTGTGTAGCATCGTCAGGAAATAAAATAAAATAAAATTATATTTCACAAACTTCAAAACAAAAATCAAATTGTGAAAATTATTGAAAAATTTTTCATATACAATGAAAAAATTTAAAAAATTTTTGAAAAATTTTTCATATACAATGAAAAAATTTTTCAATAATTTTCACAATTTGATTTTTGTTTTGAAGTTTGTGAAATATAATTTTATTTTATTTTATTTCCTGACGATGCTACACAAAGGCGTAGCGAAATATTGGAAAAAAATAAAATTAATTTTTATTATAATTTATAATAAGGAAGATTTTATTGATGACCCGGAGCATAGAAAAAATAGACATCATAATAACAATAAAGGTCAAAAAACTAGAATAAAGTTTATCTTTTTACAGTTAAGTGACTTTTGCCGACTCTGTACAATAACGAGAATCTGTTCTCTATCCAAAGAGGTGAGCATTGACACCATATAAAAAAAATTGATTTCATTTCAGTTTATTGTTGAAGACGTTCTTACTGCAAAGTTACCACAAAAAATACCCGCAACTCTTAAAGTACGCCACGTTCACATACATGTATATACCTTAGTTGAAGCAATTACATTTTAAATTGAGTTATATATTTTGGTGTTCACACATATTCAATTTAGCTTACTCAATTGGCATTTGCTATCTAATAAAGTGTTAGTTTTGTTCGTAAAAGCCTGCGTTTATTAATTTGCAAAAATGAAGAAAAATCCGGCTTCAAAATACATTTTTTAACTAAATTAATTATTTTCAAAAGAAGTTAAATATTTAAAACGAACTTTCGTTAAAAATTTCACCTACCACTTCTTTTTGCCTTTGTCTTCATTTTTTTGTATATAAAGTTAAAGAATTGCCATAAAAAATTAAATGTAAATTTATTTGCGATACCGTAATCTTGTGGCAGTGCCTCTGGAGTTCGGCTCAATTAATGCTGCAATTAAGTGCGAACTGGTTAATTTGTTATTTGAATTCCTGTATTATAAATTGCGCTCAACTAAGACCTTAATTGCGTAAATTTGCCGACTGCGCAATTAAGATGCATATCTGAATATAGCATTGAGTGGTATTTAGGCTTTAAATAAAATTGATTTTAATTGATGTGTTTTTCTTTATGTGCCTCTAAATGATTGTTGCGTTCAAGTATTAGACAAATGCCAGACAAACAATCAAGATATGCAAAATAGCCAATTTATATACAAAAATAAAGACTTCCTTTCTTCTCTAAAATTTTCTGCATAATTTGGAGTTTAACAACTCAAAATCACGATCATAACGAATGGCTTAACTGGCACTCCTTGTGGTAGATGGTGAGTTCTTTTAAGTTTTCAAAACAAAATAGAGGTTATGTGTATGCAAATTACATAAAGATCTCACGACAGCAGAACATGTTGTTTACTGTTTGGTACAAAAGAAATGATGGTGAAAACCACAAAGGAGCAGTCTTTTTTCTACCCTTTTGAGGGAGAATTTTTTAAAGAAATCGTTAAATAAAAATGCAACATTGGTTTTGTGTTTCGTGGTTTATCTAATGGACGTTTTTAGTGTGAATATTTGTCACATTTATTAATAACTCAAATTGAATTAATTGAAAACAGATTTCCAACAATAATGCAAGCGGCAAAGGTGATCAATTGTTGAAGAGCAGCATGTGGTGGAGGACATCCAGATATGGTGAAATAATATAAAATACTTTAAACTGAACTAAATTTTTTATCCATAATAAATTTATATCGCGTTTCACAAACTCTAAAGAAACCTGGTCCTCTTAACTTGTCTTCATTTAAGAAATTTCACAGGCGTTGTGCTCTTTAGCCAGCACAATTAAATGAAACAACATGTGAAATGTAAAAAATATATAAAAACCAAACAGACACAAGTGAACGTGTTGTTATAGTGAGTGAATACAAATTGTTACGGAAACCACAAATGAAGTGTTGATGCCTTTGTGACAAGCCTCTGGAAAACACACCATAATGAACAGAAGTATGTCGTACAAAAATATTCACACATACACTTTATGCTCTTTTGCTATTTATTGTTGCAGCTCTCACCCATCCGCGCTCGTATTTTTTTTCACACATTTATAAATTTTCAGTCATTTGCTTTCCATTTATTTTTCTTGGTACGGATGGTGCTGCTGTTGCAGTTTGAAGAGCAAAATAAGTTGTCCACCATCAGTTTTCAATCATTTTCACTCTGCATCAATGGTTGGTAATATAAAGTCATCAATTGCCATGGCACAATATTAATTTAAAATATATTCGGAAAGAGACTTTGTTGTTTGTCCAATACACTTTTGAAACGTAAAAAATTAATACGGACTTTCCGCAAACATCAACTATAATTCTGATTTGCCAAGCACAGCTGAAAAATATTCAGTTTAAAACCTAAATAACTCCCGATACTGGAATAAACTGCTTTGGTTTAGTGTACGCGGGTTGACGCTATTTATCAAAAAGCGCTTTATATTCAAAATGTTTATACTTGATTCGTTCTTCATAATCAATGTTATACTATATGCAGACTTGTAAGCTAATTGCAAAATTAGGAAATTTACGCAATTAATGCTTAATTGAGCCCAATTTATAATACAAGTACTTAGTTAATAAAGTGAGCAATTAGTACTTTACTGCATCATAAATTAAGTTAAATTCCCTTTTCAATGAGAAGAGAATACACTGTACCATGGTAAAATTAAATGGCATGAAAATGAAAGAGAGAGAAAGGTAAAAAGTAACGGCAATTGAAATGGGTAATTAATAAATTTAATTACATTTTTTAAGAAAATATGTTTTCAATTTTTTTTTTCAAAACAATCACGAGCGAGCCCTGGCAATCAACTTCCGATCCTCAGCGAGAACCTTCCGTTGATTAATAAAGTATGGTAAGGTATACAGAGAAACTTATGATCACTAACCATTGGCAGCTCAGGCTCGATCAACTTCTAGACTGATTATAATTACAGACCTAAGAATTTTTTAAATTACTTTGTAGTTACGAATGCTTTGTATTGCTGACTTCTTTCACTGGCCCTCCTAAAAGTAGCTACCAGAGCTTAAATTTCGCTCTTCTTAATCCTTAGGAATAAAAATACCTCGAAGCTTAACGATATTCGGACGAAATATTTAGGAAACTATTTTACGATTTTTTAGACACGGATCAAAGAGTTTCAATTTCCAATGTCTGTCGCATTCATCTCGTTGAATTAAGGCAATGACTGGGGTTGTGTTGAATTAATTCATATCGCTCGATTGCATATTATTGGGACTTTGAAATTTCTACAAAGAAATGTCTAACGCGGCCAATTCCTACGATATTTACTACGAGGCATGCAGCGCCGACCTGCAGGAACAATCTGTCGTTCATATCCAGATCGTACAATTCCGTTTACAATGATGGCATTATATTATCATCGAAAAATTACGTAGCAATATCGGCATCAAGCAGCCATTGTTTGTGGATTTTTTTATTGCTTTTTTTGTTTATTAAAAAATAATTCTCTTAACCTAATGCTGTCACTGAATTTACAGAGCTTTAGTTCCATTTTAGCTGGTCTTCTAGAAAATATATATGTATATTAAGATAGGATTTAGTAAATAATGAAATCGTTTTCCAAAGGAAAGTTATAGCAATCAAAAGCCTTGATTTGTTATGCCACAAGTAAAGCTTCAGCTTATTAAAAATATAACAATTTTTATAAATAGATTATAAATACGGTTAACTTCAGCTATAAAGATTTGTAATAAGAGGGTTAATTGATAATGTGCAGAATGTTTTGAAGCGCTCAGTTATATAAAATATTTTGTCTTATTTTACAGTCGATGTGTAGATATTTGGTTCAGAAGTGCCATGGCAAGTTCAATATCAATTTTGTTAGTTTGTTTTGAGAGATTTGTCGTTACTCTTTTGGACTGAAGAACCATTTCTTTTTAGCTGACTTGTAGGATAGATACTGGATTTCCTCCTTCGGCTAAAAAATATGACACAAGTTGGTCTACTACGGGTTTCATATTGTTAACTATATTTTGGCCATACTTATATGCGTATGCTGCACACTCAACTCCATTTATTTTCGGCATATGAGAGCAATAAATTCTACAGTAAGGGGCACAATACTGAGCCTTGCGTGACTCCTGAGGAAATTCCCAGTATATCGGAATAATGGTCTTTCAAATTTACGCAAAAACGTCCGTTTTTTAAAAAAGATTCAAGCGCTTTTGTCAGATAATTGGGAAAGCAAAATTCGATCATTTTGAAGAATAAACCATTATGCCATCTGATTTACCTTGTGTGAGTTGGCGCTGTCCCATATCGGTAGCCTTGCCTGCTTATTTATTCAGAAATGCGAATCGGCCGTAAATAATGTTCGACCGTCACGTAAACTCCCTATCGAACTCTTCCAAAGGCTTCTTCTCGTGACTTGACTAGTGTTTAGGCATCAGCGAGTGATTAACATACAACAGCAGACGCCACATGACGGCGTGAGCCGTGGACTGTCAACACCGAATGTCTGTGAAACAGTTGTAAATATTTAAAATAACAATTACGTAAGAATAAGTATTGACGAAGTATTCACAAATATTTTTGGCATTTACGGAAGTAAACGGGTTTCTAATAAATGCGGATCTATGGTACCAAATTTTCGGCCCATTAATCTTCACTATATCGCCTTATGTTAAGTGCACCATGAATTCGAATTCGTCCAGTTATATTTACATCCACCATTGCAGTTTGTTGCAATAGTTCGTTTTATATACATTAACATTTTCTGACACCAATTTAATATTTCCATTGGCACTATTTTGTTTTGCTTTATGCAACTCTTTTTTTTTTAATTCACTCAAAACTTCTTTACTTATACCAGGGATGGCAAAGAAAGAGTTCTGAACTCAATTTGACTAAATTTATTTTATTATTTTTATGCAGTTTTATAAACACTTTCTTGTTTAATTCATATTTTAATTGTTGCATCTTTAAAATAGCGGCATTCAGTATTTTCGTATAAATGTAAAAAGTGTAAAAACAATATATCGTAGCTTTTATATAATATGCAACAGATATCTTATATATATTTTACTTGGATTTTATAAATGAGTTATGACCTTTTTCACATGCAATCTTGCATATCTGTATGATAGCATAGATGAAAAGTGGTCTGTCGACAGTAACGATGAAATATGATAGTTGCTAGATGATAATCTACCTCCATTTCTCATTTTATAGAATTAATTGTTTTGAAATAAAATTCTCATGTCTTCCAATAATGGCTTCATTCCTTTTTGGCGAGATATCCGTCATGTACTAGAATTATACAAATATCAGGAGCAAGGTACTTTTGGAACTTATTGGTCTCTTCACGTCGACTGGAAATTGACTCAAATTGTAACAGTGGAATGACTGCAGTGATGGGATTTATTGTGCTAAATAAGTCAGTGGTGAAAGACAAAAAGTACAATTGCGCCTTTAAAGAATGTCCTTTGTTATAGAGGGAGGTTTCTACCCAATACAATAAAATAATCGATTCGGTACCATGCGATCTCATTCCATTGTATGCCATTCTATTCGATCTTGTATGATGTGCGTTGACATGCATTGATATGCGTTTGTATGCGATCGTAAACCTTTATGTGTGTCCCTATATCTACTTTTATTATTCGAATGCTTGTATTAACTTTGCCATCCCTGACACGAATCATTTACAATTTTTAATGCTTTATGTCGCATCATTCATAGCGGAACTTGTTGCTTTCACAAACAAAAAAGCACAAAAAACAATATTCGTAGCACAATGGTTTTTGACTTTATAGTGTCAAGTCACTTGTTGTATGGATGTTAACATTTTTTTCTATATGTGCCACGGAAAATGGGAACTTTTCATATCTGTCTCTTGTTTGTTTATCAATGTCTGTGAGTTTGAGTTCATTTTCCTTTGTGTCCACAAAGCAGTGTCAACAGTTTTTGTGTGAAATGATGAGTAAGTCATGCGGAAGTGTAGGTTTTTTTTTCATTGTAGTTCTCGTTTTGATTTTCATACTTTTCTTTTATAATGTTCTGTTAAGCCTGCATTTAACTTTTGACAAATTGCTGTACAATATAATCGCAGAGAAAAAACTGAAAACAGTTAAAGGAAATCAGAAAAAAAATTTTGTTCTTTCTTTTGTATTTAACCTGGTTAACTCTGTTTACATTTAGTGCAAATTTCAGGAGGAGTTTTATGTTTAAAAAATTGAAATTGTTTTCATACTTGTTTGTCAGCTGGCAGGCACACAGATATGACTGACTATACAGTCGGTAACCGGTTCCTGTCTCTGTTAAGATCTTGCTAATTAAGTCGACCAGCAGTTAACACTCTCTTCTAATAAATCTTTAATCTACGGCGAAACAGCATACGCCAGGGGTACATGGCCAAGGGCATGCTTGGTTTCCAGTATGCGAATTCTGGATACCACTCGATCTCCAGTTTTAATATAGACTTACCCGTGTATATGGAGCTCTGTGTGGGTGGACCGATATTATTTTCCCCATTATATTGATGACTTATGAAGCCTCGCAAGACGCGGAGAGGTTAATCTTTGAAGACATTACAATTTTATTTGGCCAAAGTAGGAATCCGAAAGAGATGGGCAAGACTGCTTCGCGAGCGGTGGACAGGACAATATTTAAAGGTACTTCTAAGGCGTTGGACCGTCAGATTTCGATAGGGGTGAAAAATGAAACCTCATAAGATGTAAAGAGGTTAATCTCTGTAGAAATTGGAAAATGGAGAAATCTGAAAAGATGGACAATAAAACTTCGCAAGGGGTGGACGGGTCAGTCTTCAAAGATACTCATGCGGAAGTGTGGAATGTCCAGCACTGGCATTGACACTTGTTATATGGCATTGACCATGGTGGACCTAACACTTAGAGAAATTCTATCAATTAATTAGATACTCCGTAATGTGGAAGAAGGTTGACAGTCTAAAGTAAAGGCTAGCGGTAGCACAAAACTTGAATGAGAGTAAGGTAAATTAGAAATCGGTTGCCTATAATCAATTCGTGAAAATAAAGTGATCGAAAAGGCACCTATAAAGTAAGCGGTCTACATTATTTAAAATAGAAGTGAGTTTTATGATACAATAGTCCAGTGGAAAAGTTGCAATTTAGACACAAGCACATCCCATGTGAAATATGAGTTTGCCAACAAATTGTAATGAAGGCACTATATTTTGTCACTTTGTCTCTAAATCGGTGAGTGGAATTTAATACACTTGTACTACTTTTGTACCTACAAAATACCTGTTCTTACGTGGAACCTTTGCTATGCCTTTTACTAGAGCTGTGTCAGTCACGTACTAATTCGTTCAATAGATAGAGTATCTCAGAAAAGCGGTAGAAATTTTACAACAATTAAAAGAACAACACACGATTTATTTAGGTGTGTCATACACATGAGATGAAAATTACTTGTTGTTTTTGTAATTGCTTTCAAGTTTCTGATAAAATATCTCTATTGAACGAAATAATTCGTGACTGACACAAATATATTTTTTACACTTCCGATCTACAAATAATTATTTTGAAATAAATTCTAGTCTGAAATTTTTTAGTGTGTTAAATACAACAGATTGGATATCAGTATTCACTAAAGATGACTTACTTTGTGCCAATTCATACAGATGGTTTTTTGTTTGCATGATTTCACATTAACACAGTCTCTGCGAAAACGATTAAACTCGTCATACGCTTTTTATAGTAAAATGAGTTTCATCGTTCTGTTTGGCATAGCGGTAAGGCGCAGAAACTTGTAAACATGGGTCTCTAAACGGGTGGTGGTCGGGCGTTGTCTATTGCCGGTACCCGATCTCTCTTCCTGTCAATACATTGAGTTTAAGACGGAACAAAAAATAATCGCTGGAAAATGACCAACTACATTGTGTTAAATTTGTTTTAAAGTTGCTAAGTAAGTCCGTGCGCATTTGTAGACGGTTTTCTTTGCAACTCTCAAGACTTTTACGGCATTATTGGAATAAAATTTTAGCTACAGATTACCAAACCCACTTCGGATTGGAAAAAGCTTCTAGAGCTCGTACTCGAAGCTTGAATCGGAATTTTATTGCCATTATTTCAGCCATCTGCCCCATTGCATTTTGGAGTTACTTTACTAAAAAGAATCTAACAAAGAGAAAGTTTTTTCTGCTTTCAATTGTGGTACAAGTGAATACGAATGTATCAAAATTACAGGCATATGGAGGGGGATAGGGAACAATAGACTTTGGACATCCTTTTTTCATTGAATTTTGTTAATAAACAATTTTTAGTTGCTCTCAATTTATTCAAGATTATTAATCTAAGAAATACTTCACAAGTCTGTTTAATGGTGATCAGTTGTAAATTACAACTTAATTTAGCCTGTTTTCTATCCCACAAATTAGTACTAGATCATGTATCTCAACACAATATTTTCTCATCTTCTAAATAGGAATATAAACGCATACTTAATTTAAAAATATGTGGACAGTGTGCAACAAAAGTGTTCGCCCAAAAATTGATACGTTGGAATAGGCAGACTTAAGTCATCAATAATTAATTAAAAAAACTTCTGGGACAATATGTAATTCAAAGAACATTGCCATATTAATGACTTGTTTAATACATGAGTGTAAACAAATATTGGTTATTTCCGTGGTAATTTTGTATTGTTTATTTTAATTTAGAACTATAATATTTGTATGAATCATAAGGCGTGTTAGAAATATATGATTATTCTTGAAAATTTAATTTCTATTTCTCACTGTAGAATTGTGCAAATTCGCAACTATACAATCATCATTGCAAACGGTGCACAGCCTTTTCACGTCTATTATAAAACAATTGTTTATCACTCAAGGTTAAAACGATTTTCTTCTGAACGCCGAAATAGAAACACGTACACACATGTGAGAGAGAGAGAGTAAAAGTGTATGGCGTGCGTATGCGAATGATGACTTTGAAGCTTAATTACTAATACGTACTGTAGCTAATAAATCATTTATTAAAATCTGTTTCTACTCACTTTGGCTGCCGTTGCGAAAAAGGTGAGAGGAGAAGGCATATTCAATAAAAATGGTGTTGTTTACCTGCAGATGAAATAAATTAACACAAATTATAACAGAAAATAATAAGGAACTGTTTAAAAATAGCTTAAATAAATGTTTAAAAAATAAACAAAACTGTTAGTAAAAGATATATGTTTATTATAATATTATAAAATTTCTTGCAAAATAATAACAATTTTTTTAAAAAGGAGTGCAATTTTTAACGCGAATTTTATAACTTTCGATCCTTTATTGAAAACCGTACAATTCTTGCATTCTTAAATACGAAAATCACTCAAACTAGCGAAAAAATAAGAAAACACAAAAAGAACATACATTTTGCTTCTAGGTTGTATTACATTCTATTAAAATTGTTTAAATAAATTCAACTATTTCGTTCAATTAGAGCCGTATATCTTCTTCGTAGACAGTATCTCCAAGAAACCTTGACCAGCGAAGCTCGATAAATTAACACTTCCTAGTATCAGTATTCCTCGCAGTGCACTAGTGGTATTCAAGTTCACAATGATCGGTTAAACATCTGCTTCACTCTTGCCGAGCAAAAGAAACTTTTGAGATTTTTTCGAGATGACGTAATGAACCGCCTTCCTCGTCTGTGCCTGGACTAAGTTGCCCACATACCAGATATAGACCAAGATCCATTTGATATATCCACTTTAGATAGCAAAGAATGGTTCCGGCCTGATGAAATTATATTCAGACTAGTCATGCACAGCCATTGTGGCCGAGCACCCAGCAGATTTTCAGCCTATTATGTGTAACACATTCGTTAAGAGATATAGCATAGCCCATAGCGAATCCCGTCGTCCCCTCATACTTATTTAACACATTGAGCGCAATTTGACTGTCCTATATCAGATATCTGCCCATACCACTCAACATTCACCACAAACATTCTTTGACGCAAATGAAGATGCCATGGATGATAGTTGGGTATTACTTCGAAAATTTCGCCGTGGAACCTCCACTGTCATCTTTCTTGCTTTACGTCGTTTCGCGCCTCCGACTTCAATTCCATTCTTTCTGAGATAAGAATTTTAAGATTCTTGTTTTACATCAACCATTTACATCAAATGGTTGGCTTAGCAAAAGGCTCTCGTAAAATTTGCAATGAGCTTATCGAACAGAACCATGTTTTTCATATAAAATTTTCATAGTTTGTAATCGTAGTGGTAGTCTATTCGTAATGAAATGGAAAGTTCAAACAAGTATTAGCTATCAAAATGGCATACATATCGCGAAGTATTGCCAAGTTAAAGTTGTATACCTCTAAGAAACGCGATAGTTCGATATTTAAATATACAAGTCATTCGCTAGGAATACGAGTACACGCAGACAATTCACTAGATTGCCAGTGGGCCTCCAATATTCACTTACGTAACTAAATTGGAATTTCTGTGTTAATAAACATGGAATTTCCTGTACAAATTTTTTCAATATTATTCATAAGTTTAGGAGAAATTAGAAATCTCTTTTAAAATCCATTAATTACTGACAGTTAATTCCATAGAACGACTTTACGCACAAACTTCATTGAACAGAATAGTCAGTAAACATCTGTTCAGGCTTAGCCATGTTTGCACTCATTCGGAACTATTAACCCTATTCTGCACATGGGAACAACAGCTTGATGCAAGCAATAGTTTATCAAAATATTTAGCATTTTCTGATTGATATAAAATTTTGCGTAGCCATTTTTTAGCGTAGAATCCTCAAAGAAAATTTACTAATAATCAAATCGATGACATTGACGTCTAATGATATTCTGAACACAAATCAGTTTTTGTTCTCTTTGACCATTTTGAAAGAAGGTACATAATTTATTTCAAGACTATTGATTCCGTAAATTGTTTTATTAGTTTTGGCATGACATATTAAAAATCATGTTAGATACAGCTGATCAAGTATTGTAATCGTGAAAATATTAAAAAAGTTTTGAGAATTTCTGGCAACTTTAAGATTTCTTAATTACATTGTTCATCAACGAAATCAACATAGTTGCATTTGTTGATATGTTCAAACCCATGTATTCATGAACTAATGAGATTTCTTCCCGACGTACAATGACTATATATTCTTCATTGATGAAAATCAGGTCGTATTTATTCTTAACTCAACTTATAATAAGAGAACTCTTTTTAATGAGCATAAGATAAAAAAATTCTTAATGATGCCAAGAAATATTAAATATATTTATAGAGTTTTATAAACTCATTTCATACACAACTGCAATGATGAAACAACATCAGTCACGTAGAAATGATTGACAAAACCATTGCAACGTGAGATACACAATGACAAAAACAAAAACAATATTTACGAAAAATAGTTGACTAAAATTACGACAGTCTTACCCAACCATTTAGTTTACACAGTCGATTATGGACTGACATATAAATATAATAAACACACACATACGCTCATAAAAATAATGTTCATATTTTCAGAATAAATCCTTGATTTTGTATATCGACACAAATAAAAATTCAATTCCAAGTAAAAATATAATTTCATATGTATATGGTTGTGTGGTTGTATGTGTTTGTATGAAGGGATAATGATTTTCTTAAAGTTATTTTATACGATCTGTCCATCAGGCTGTCCATCAATTTGTCAAAAATTTACAGAAGCCAACGAGGAGAAAGTACGATGGAAGCGCTTTCATTTCAACCTTTTTCATTTCGATCTCTCTCTTTCCGACTCTTGTGTTCACAGAGTTGAATGAAACGTCGTTCTATTTTCTACTTATTGTTTCCCTTTTTGTCGCAATCAGTCCTTGTTTTATATAATCATGAGGTACTATACTTCACATACATACATATAACTAGTGCAATCATATACGTGAATGTATGAGGGCAGTGTAAGAATTTTTTTTAAACACTTTAATATTGAACTGCTTAAAATATGTAGTTAATAAAAAAAAAAATATTTTCATTAGACGGTTGGTTATCAGATAGCCAGTTTGTACCGTATATGCCCTGTTCGTAAACAATGTTATTTTGCATTAACGAGCTTATGTGCACTGAAGCTTGGAGGTAAATTTATCATTGTGAAATAATAAACGTTCCAGAATAACAAAACTATGTAATGTCTCGACATTTATAAACTCGCAATCTTGTGGCACTTGAGAATAATTTGTTCCCGAAATAGTGCTTCGCTGTTTCGCAATTGCAAAAAAAAAAATTTAGCATTTAGTAAAATCTCTGCATATCCAAATTTTTATATTATCTGAGCTGGCATTATGCGATTATTAATTACTCCGTCCGCCTGATATAATACAAATACGTGAATAAACACTTTCTATCATATATCAATTCCCAAATAAATCACGAAAGTTTATAAAATCCTTTACTATTTTATTAATATTTTTCCTGTTTTAATGGAAATGGCATGATTTTTTTAATGACTGGCACAGCTCTTGTACTGGCATTCAGAAGTATCTCGAATAAGGCTCCAACAGTTATCTCCGACCATATCAAGCTACCATCTATCGCCTTGTAACTGCAGCTACATCTTGGTGAAAACGGTTGTCACTGACTGATTTTCAGTGAAACAATTTAAATTCAAGTGAAGAAAATGCAGTTTTAATGAGACATGGCATCCCATTTTGTAGTAACAGTCCAACAAAATCATCTGATTTTTTGTTACCAAGGAAAATCTTTCCGACATCAATACGACGTTCCGAAAACATCCTGTCTGGCCATCCATTAATATATTTAGATATGGGAGAAGAAGATTGTGAAAAGACGTTTGTCCATGACTGTACTGCAGAAGCGGTTGGGGATGTTTGCATCATTAAGGTTAGAAAACTTTTGGTTGAAAAACTGGAAGGCTAAACCGTCTTTGCAAAATTTTTTTCAAAATTTTTAATGAGTCCCAATTTAACGTCCCATACCGGTAAAATAATTTTGTCTGGCTAAACCAAACATTCAGAGTAACGTGATGGTCATTTGGTCAGACCTAGAAACATATGACGAAACTATGTAACATTAGCAGATGTTCGTAATGCTTGGAGACAACAGGATTGTAATATTAAGCATGATGATTCTAATATTATTGATAAACTTTGCAGTTCCTTGAAGATTTGCTAACTACTCAGAGGCTGGGACCAAACTGGGCTATTGTAGATTCACATATTTTGAAAAGAAATATGTTTAGCGATGAAACTTACTATTGGTTAAATGGCCTCACATGATTATCAAGCCTAACAAGACTACCAAAACTTAAAATGTTAAAGCGCTTTACATTCATAAAATGTAGCTGGTTGGAGCAAAGTCCGTGGCCGGAAAAAAATATTGGGTGAGCGTGAAAGATCTCCTCTCTCTTCCTTCCTAGGTCATACAATTTAGTACTGCTGGGTTATTATCTGTACTTTTAATAACTTGTAAGATGAGTTTCGTATAGGAAAATGTGTTGGTGTAGTTTCATTGAAAGTAAAGTATTAAAGGAAGTAAAGAAAAAAATACAAGCTGTCCATCACTTTGTCTCTTCTATAAATTTTCTATTTTAAATTGACAGCAACTTGACTCGTCTCTTCAATGAAATATATGTATGTACAGTTTGCATTGACTGACACTGACGACTAAAACTAAAAGACGAGCGAACGCTACGGCACAATGAAAGCGTTAGTTAGAGAGAGGGAAATTAAAATAATTACTTTATTTTTTTAAAGTTTAACAATTGAAGTCGTAAAAGTTGTTGAATGGAAAGGAAGTAAGTGACATTATTTGCAATCAGGACAATTGCAAGTTGTAAATGTGCAGTTGTATACTTTGGCCAGCGAGGTGTGATATTTATAACGTCAAATGGATTAAATTGGTACTAAAGCTATAATTATATTTAAACAATAACCTGAAAAAGGACTTCAGCTAGTCACCCCACATCAAATTATTCTAAATACATAAGTATAGAAAGTTTAATGCTGACACCAGCCTTGCTTTTTAAAATCCTTCCGTGAGCTCAGTAGATGATCAGTATCTTGGATTATTAAATTGCAGATCCATTGCGTGATATATGTCTCTGTTTCGAATTTAACATCCTGTTATTTTAGTGTCTTGTTTTATTTTAAACGTTTTTTTATATAAAACTTTAAGAACATTTTGGAACAGCAAATAATCATCAGCTGAACATATATCCAACACACATTCAACCCAAATATTCCTCGAGTCTCTTGTCCTTTTCACAAAATTATAAATTTAAAACTTTTTGGCTTCTTAGCATAATTAAAAATTGTGTTCAAAGAACAAGTTTTTGAATTCATTTAAAGTTTATTTAAAAAAAAGATGTTGAACCTTTCGTCATTGTACAAACACAAGAATATATCTAAATAAACTTAGAATCGTATTGCAACTAAATTCCAATATTTATAATAAATATTGAGACAATTTTAGAAATAAACGAAAAAAACGAAGTAGCCCGTGCACACATAGCAGTTGTATAAGTCAGCTCTGCAGGAGTGTTGACAAAAATAGAAGCAACCTGGAAATTAAAATTCCGTTTTTTCATAACTCTACTGAAAAGCCACAAAAACAAAACCCAACGCGGATCAACCTGTACCTGTGGTAAAATCTTCAGCTCAACAGCTCTTATAGTGCCGGAGATCGTTCCTAGCAAACGCCTTTTTACATATAAGTGGATAGATTGAATGGCTTGTTTTCACTAGACGCCATAATTCACGCTCTTTGAGAATTGCTTTTACTAATGTGAACCAGCTCAAACAGCCCGTACGACTCAATTTTAACACCAATTTTGCGCTATTGGTTTTTGCTGATGAGCGCGTTGATTTATCCATAATCTTTGTCATGTTCATTATTGCTTCGACGCGGATGGTTGGGGGATAGAAAATAAAATATTTCGCCCCAAAACCAAACCTTTAAAATTAACGGGCTTCCCGAATTTTCATTTAAAATTTCCCTCACAAACAGCTTAAGCTGGCTGGATGCCCGCCTGATAATTTGCTTCATTGTCCATTTATTTCGACCATTTTTACGCTAAAAAGGAGAAGCTAAATTCAAAGCCAAATTTACATGCCACTCGGCCCATTAAGTAACAGACCTGACGCATGCATACAGAGATCAAATAATCTTCCAATTACGTACCTGCCAAATTACGGAATTCGATATCGATCAGAATTCCAATCGAATTTAATAAACACTTTTATGAGTGTCGAATGCCGTAACTTGCCCCCTGCTTGTAGGATTTTGAAAGATTTTTGTGTTTTATTTGAAAGACCTAGGAATGGAAATTTGTAAGGAGCTTGACATCGTTGAAATGGCTACGAGCCACTTCCCCAAAAATTGAGGTATCTAAACACCCTGACACTAGACTGGTGGTGAGAAATTTAGACATATGTAGTTTAATTCCGGTAACTTGTCTAAAGCGCCTCTAGCAAGTAAGATATAAAACACCTATAGGGATTTAGAGGTAACGATGGCACAAGACGTGACAGCTACATCTTAAAGTTGCAATTCGAATCGAACGCACACTAGCGATTTCCTACAATAGCCAACCCCTAAGCATCTCTCAGCACTGAGTTGTTAGAAGATTATAACGCAAAATAGCACTAACTTTCTCATGCTATTTTGTTAAGCACTTCTGTGCTGTAATTCTGCCCTAACAATACAGATTTTTGGGTTGATTATGTTTTATCAAGTCTTTGAACTGGTACCCACAGAGATTGTGAACTAAAAACTAAGAATATTGGAAGGGGGAAACGAAAAATAACAAAACAAAA
Organism: Phania funesta; assembly: GCA_963932375.1. NCBI lineage: Eukaryota > Metazoa > Arthropoda > Insecta > Diptera > Tachinidae > Phania > Phania funesta. Next base: position 91,025,756 of record OZ010653.1, on the reverse strand, counting down.
GACAAATGAAGATAAGAAGAAGATAATGATGAGTTGCTGTTGTAGAAGAAGTATAAAAATAAGATGTGTTGATGACGAAAAAGATGACATGATGTTGAATGCCTTTGATGGGTTAGTTGTTGGTTGGCTGCTGGATTTACTTTTTTTATTCTTCATTCGCCTTATTGTTTTTTTACAAGTTCTTTCTTCGTTCTCTTTTCTTGTTAAAATTTGAACTTTACTAATGAAGGACTTCAAAACAGATGGGTAATCTCAGGACAACGAGAGTAGTTGGAGGAGTAGATAAGAAATATTTTATAGCAACTGCAAGGACATTTTTAGAATACATGCACATGCACATACACATTTATATTCGTCCCAACAAATACACAGAACTATTGTTTTTAAAAGATTGACTGAGAAATAGTCAATGTTGGTGATGGCCAACTTTAAGAGGATGAAGGGTATGACAATATGCCTGCCTGGTCACATGCCCAGGCGTCTTTAAGACTGTTGGCCTTTATTGTGTTGGTCGAGGAATAAGAAGTAGAAGAGAGGAAAAAGTAGAAATGATTTTCTTAATATAGCTGCTGCTGATGTTGCTGTTGCACATGTTGGTGTCCGTTGTCGTTGCTGATGAATTTGTATTTAAAAGTGGTTGTAGTAGTTGTTCATGTCAATCTCTTGAAGGATCTTTGTTATTTGCTTCACTGCACATATAATATGTCGTATCTAAGCTTGTTCGTCTATATGTAGGTCCACCTAATATGCGGGTTTGAAGGGGTGAAAATTTTCTTATTTTTACTGACTTGCTTGCTGCTGCGAACACTATTGATTATTATACTGATGTTGAGGACATGCAAGGAAATGATTGCGAGCAAGATGTCTGTTTAAGAAAGAGAAATTGTGTTGTTTTATATTTTATTTTGAAGTTTGATGAGTCTGTATATGTTTTGTTGATTTCTGAGTTTAAAAAATAAATACACACGTATACACTATCGCACTAACACCAGCGTACTGTGCGATTAAGTTTAAAGATGTGTTTGAGAATATTAAAAAGGATTTATTTGAGTGTTTCCAGTTTCCGATTAGGGGGATTATTTATTATATAGAGTAGTATGTAGGGGGACATTTTCTACAACAAAAAAAAAACTAATATAGATTTTTGGAATGCTTTGGGTGTTTAATTTGACAGATTTCATGTAACAAAATATGGAAAAATTAAACTAAAAATAATCAATAATGTAATGGGCGTGAGGAACGGGATAATGACTATGAAGTGTTTTTCCATAAGAGTTGGTCGGTGTTAAAGTGAGTTCATGTACCGAATCTTAATAAGTCTAGGGGGATAGTTCGCGACCTTTATGACTTGCGATCTTTAAGTCTTGGAAATCTATCATAACTAAAGTCTATTCACACGAAGCGCCATCATTCTAAAATCAGATATCGTTCAATTCAGAATAAAAGAAATTGGTTATTAACTACCTGCAGTGCTTTCTGTTAACAGTGAAGGTACCAACAACGTTGTTTTCAAAAAAGTTAATACCTTTGAAGCCATCGTCCTAAAATCTGAACTAAAAAGCAACTTTATGGCGATGCACTGCCACCTGTCGAACATCGTGTTGGCAGGCGTCGCTCAATATAAAGAAATATTCCTTATTTAATTTTAGGCATTTTTTTTAACCAAATTTGGCGGCCCTGACTTTCTCTCTACGATTAAAAAAAATTTACGTGGCAACACTGGTTTATTTTTTTGTTATTATAAAAAAGCAAAAGAAAAAAACAAGATGAGGTTAAGATGAAAGGAGCTATTGTTCAGTTTTGTTTTGTCCTCAATGTCGATGTCATCTAAAGGTTTGTTAACTTTAAACACATTTGACATTGTCACTTCATTTCCATTCGACGCTGCCCAAGAACCCTTTTTTATGTAAAATTGGTAGCAGAGTAGTTACTAAGAAAAATCAAAAATTATTTTTTGTGTGCTTTGCGGAATGGCGAGAATTGGGTGGGGGAAGGGGCAAATAGTGTTTCAATTTTGTCAATAACTCTTGAATTTTATATTAAAAAGTTTATCCTTTTATCTTTTTTTATCAATGCAAAGCTTAATAATAATTAATTTGTACAAATAAGTCCTTAGTTAAGAATCTTGATTTCGGGCGAAAAATATTTCGTGCGTTTGGGATTGGATGGCTAAATTATCTGGCCAAGTAATTGCATATGGCACTATGTCAACCCACATAGATTCGGTTTTCTTTTTGGGTCAGTGGCATCATTGCTCTATATTACTCCCAAAGCAACGTCGGTATTATTATTATTATTATTATTATTATTATTATTATTATTATTATTATTATTATTATTAAGGCGCTCACAGAAAACTAAGAGCTCTATAGATCAAAGATAACGATTTCTTTGGTCCGAATCGAACAATATAGAAAGGAACGATAAGTGGCCACATCGAAATGGAGCTACGTGCCCCACAGTGGACTCCACAATCATCATTAGGCACGAAATATCATGTTTATCACTCGTGAGATTTGACCGTCAAAATCAACATAATCCACGCCGTCCCTCTGTTCCTGCCATGCATAAGCATTAAGCCTTTAAATAAAAAGAAAACAATCTCTTCAATATCTCTTAAAGAGTTTACTTAATTCCATTTCAAGTTCGAAACGCCCTTATTAGAATCAACGTCTAGGAATGCCGGGCATCTTTAAATTAGATGGCGTGTCATTCGAGAATTATCCTAGAACGAGTGCGGGGACATGTAATCGATATGAGAAATTGCATGGCTAATAAGTTTGCAAAGCGAGGTGGCTGCTGGCGTCGCACACTGCCCTCTGGGGCTGTATGAAGCAAACTATAAATATATTATATGATATGGATAAGGCTAAATGGCAGAGAGAATCCACATGTGGGAGCACTAAACTAATCTGGCCATTATTATTAGATCGAGTTCAAGATCTGCTGAGATTTCAAAATACTCAAGCAAAAGTCAATGAGGTACCGATTACCGGACATTGGAGATTTGCCAGTCAAGCAAAGTGAGTTGACAAAATAAAGAGGAAGAGGAGGCGGTATATCATATCGTGTGCTTCAGCTCTGTCCCAGAGAAGCCTTCTTCAATACTAGCCTTCTTCACTCTCCTTCATGCTTTACTTTTCAGCCCTCCTTTCTCTCACAATCTTTTCATCAGCTAATACAAAGAGTACGGATTTGAAAACCCACGTAAAATAAATAAATCTTTTTACACAAACAGTCACGGATCCAAAAGCAGGAGGATGCTCAAATAAAGCAAATAATAAAATAAAGCAGATAAGTCAAAAAAACAGATCACCTAATTTTAGCATCTGCCAGCCTTTAGGCCATCTTTGTTGCACTATGTGTTTCCGCAACAGGACACATCTTGTTAAAATTACAGACAAATCACATCAATTGCAAATGAGATGACAACAACTACACATGTCATTTGTACAATATATTTGGTAATCACGCCACTATTCACAACAACTGGATAATATTTATAATTCCATGAAAATTCGCATAAACATATCTGCATGTAACGGTACAAGTAAACACCATACAAACACAGCAAAGTGTGGCAAGTTAGCAGCAAGTGGCAAGCAACTAAAAACAATCATTCACTCATGTTATGGACATAAAGAAAAATAAAAATACAACAGTAAATTAGTTTGAATACATACAACATGCAACATTTCATCTGCACTTTTCTTTCAAAATGCCAGAAGTATTGAAGCATCATAAAATTGGCCAAAAATATGTCAACACTGTGGCGACATCTTTGTTAAGTGCATCCTCATACGACACTTGTCTATAATACTTATTCATACTTTGTTTATCAGTTTGAAAATGCGTTGCCTTTTATGTCACTTGTTTGTTTGTATTTGTTCATCCATACATGCACTAATGTATTTTTATTTATTTCTATTTAAAATGTACAAGAGTTTTATACAATCAACTAAAATTTTTTCATTATTCATCTTCAGATAAAATATATTTAAGTTGGTAAAAGAATGTTGGATGGTTGTACAGTTTAGTGTATGCTAGCATGGATATTGCGATCAGAGTTTTGAAAGAATTATTTTCCAAAAGGCAAAGCGTCTTTAATTTAGGAAACAGCAATTAAAACGCCCATTGCATTAAAACTGTTGACCCATTTGCTAGAAATTACATCCCTGGACTTCATTCTATTCTTGAACGAGGTCCGTTTCGCCAGCATTACCAAGATAAAAGCTGATCTGCTGGACTACAGCTCAGCCGCTGAAATCCACAAATGCTACAACACGACGCTGATACTATCTCGGTATTCATAGAAAAATTGTACACAAAGTTGAAGGCAAGCATAATCTTTTATACTGACGCACAAAATCACAAGTTAAGGCTTCAGCAATAACACCGAATAAAGGAATAAATTGTCACTGTACCGAGCATTGGCAGAGGAAAAGAGAAGAAATAACAAGCTACTATATTGCCTTAGTTGAATTCTCTGAGTTAACAGGGTTTCTTTGGACCTAATGAGTTTAAAATTAGCTGCAGTTTGTTTTATTTTTAAGTGTAGCAATAGATTTGGATTAGACAATTAAACGTTTTGAGGATTCTACTCAATTTCTATGCCACTTCCCAGCATTCGCACAACTACAGATCCGATATTTTGCGGCTGATATTACCAGACGTGTCTCACTAGAGAGGCTTTGAATAGCAAATACTAAGGAGGTTTTTTCATGTAACAGAGATCCCATGAGGATGTTGAAACTTTTTCAGAATGGAGCGTGCACAACGGACCGAAATAAGTAATGCCGTAGACGAAAGCCCACTGTCAAGGAAGTGTGTCCCCTACCCTCGTCCGAACCCAACCTATATTTGAAAAAATATCCTATACCAAGTCCACTTGTTTATACAAGAAACTGCAAATCCTCTAACAAAAAATGATTTTAAATCAATTAATACTCTTAGTCATTGCAATCCTTTAAACTTCTGCATATTTTCATATTAGTTGTGATGTGATTATGCGTGTTCAAATGCAAATTGTCAGTGTCGCTGTCACATCAAATTTTGTAGCATTCAACACAAAAATAAAATAAACCTTAGTTCGAGTACATTGTGCATACGAGTATGCGTGTATGTGTGCGTGTGTGTGTGAGTGTGTGCATTTCATATCTTACGGTAGAGTGAAGACAACAAGTGCAACCAGCCATCACTAGCAAAAGCAATATAAGATGATGTCTTAGTTGTCGCTTGTCGTGGTGCAAGAATGTGGCGGCAGCAATATCAAGTGATGCAGGCAACAAGGCGACAGATATCATTCAATCATTTTATTCATTTTTCTTATTTTATTTTTCAATGTAAAAATATTCTTGTATTGGCTCAATTTGTATAAGAAGGCGAAAAACAGACACGACTTTTATAGACAGATTTATTCAGACTGCTTTGGAATGCAAATGAATAGTTAAAGACTTATGATGGCTGATATGATTTCAGATAAGTCATTAAGAGTGCAACATTGTTGCACTCTCAAATTAACTTTACATGAAATTGTTGCTGTTTAAATTCTAATCAAAACATACCGTTGTTCCTAAATTAACGTTTTTGGAAGTGCAATAGTTAGGGAAAGTAAAATGATTGATTTAAAGAAGTTACGTTACATCGTTATGTGTGGGACAGGGTACCTGCGTAGCTTTTTCATTTTAACGCAATTTTTTGTATGGTTGGATGAATGAAAATCTTTTGAGATCTCATAACTTTTAGTAACGTTCGAATTGTTATAATCGTGATATCAATTTATCAGTTTGGAAGGGTATGAAAGACCGGATAATTTATTTGGAATTAAATTAATGACTTCATATTAACCTTTAAAAACATAAACATTTCTTTTAAAAATAATAAAACCGTAAACTATTTTTGATTTTTTTAATTACACACATGCTTACGTACATACATGTACTCATTTACCAAGTTGGACGACTAGTTATAGACGACATTTTCACCGATGATGTCAGCATTTTTGTCTTTTTGTGAAAAAAGAAACAAAAATTATTATTTATTAATTATTATCATTTAGCTTATGTTAGAAAAAGAGTGCGTAAGTAAGTTATAACAAAAAAAGGAATAATAAATAATAGAAAATATTGTTGAAAATTATTCCGGAAAATATTGACATTTTAGATTAAATTTTCAATTGGAACTGGCTATCGGAAAAACGGAATACCACTATTCAAAAGAAATAATGGAAAATTTTAGGCAAAGTCATACATTTAATTTTTTTTATACTGTATTTTATTTTATTGAATCTTTCTATTAAAAGAAATTCACAATAAGTATTCAAATCTTATTTCTAAATTATTATTTACTAGTTAGTACCAACGTAATAACTAATTTTTTGTATTCAAATCTTAAAAATCTATATTCTATTCTGTAGAGAGAGCCGCCTCGCCACGCTCAATGTGTCAGTTCTTTTTAGTCTCTGGTGGCCCTCAAATTCCAATAAATTGCGTGCTAGAGTGTTGGGATGTGCGACTAGTTTGTTCACGTATTTGGACGTGTATGTTTTAACTTCTTCGTGGATAGTGGGAACTTTGAGATCCCTATGTATGTTTTCATTTCTTATGTACCAGGTGGCGCATACGATATGACGTTAAATTCTAGACTGTCTTCTCTGTAACTTCTGGATGTTTGATGTACAGGCAGTACCCCACAGCTGAATACCATATGACCATATTGGCTTTATAACGGATTTGTATAATAGGACTTTGTATTCCAAAGCCAAAGTTGAGTTAGGACTTATTAGCCAATGCAGATGATTTGTTCGAAGCTTTATGGACGTTATTTTTGCCTCAATATGACGGGCCCAAGTTAGGCGCCGATCTAGGTGGATACCTAAATATTTGACGAGCGTTTCCGCTGGAACCGTGGTATTAGTTATTGTGATTGGTGGACAATTTTGCCTTCTAAGGGAAAACGTTACATGAGCACATTTTGATGGATTTACCTTTATTCTCTACTGTTTTAGCCAGTCTTCTAGCTTATGAATATGGGACTGCAGCTTTTCAGATGCATCCTTTGGATCATTACTGACACTTATAATTGCAGTGTCGTCTGCAAAGGTTGATGTATATGTATGTGGGCTTGTCGGCATATCCGCTGTATAGATGATATATAATAGCGGCCCTAGCACACTACCTTGAGGTACTCCTGCACTGATTTTCCCACATCTTTAAAGCTGGTCCTTTGACCTTACTTTAAAAGTTCTATCGGACAAAAGACTTTTTATAAGCTTATGGGTATTTTCAGGAAGAACCCGAGCTATTTTAGTAAGTAGCCCATCATGGCAGACTTTATCAAATGCTTGGGAAATGTCTATAAATAAAGCTGAACAGTATTGCTTTCTTTCAAAAGCCCATCTAATAATGGTAACGATTCTATGGACTTGTTCAATCGTACTATGCCTTGCTCGAAAACCAAACTGATGATCTGGGAAAACGTTTGGTTCATTTAGAAAAGGAGTTACACTCGAGACGAATAATTTTTCAAATATTTTTGACAAAACTGACAGTAGGCTAATTGGCCTGTAGGATGTAATCTGGCTTGAGTCCTGTCCAGGTTTCGGGATCATAACAATTTCAGACATCTTCCAAGAGCATGGGAAGAAGCCGAAGCGCAACATGGCATTAAATATGTAAAGTAAAATTCTTACAGCTGAATTAGGTAAGTTTCTTATCATTGATCCTGTTATACGATCAGGTCCAGGTGATTTCTTCATATCCGTGTTTTTAATTGTCGCTTTTAAAGAAGACAAACGAAATTTCATAGGATCATTCACGATGTCGCTAATAATTGGAATAGTGAATTACTTATATCATGTGGTGCGAAAACCTTCTCTAAGTGCTTTGCGAACGCATTTGCCTTTTCACTTGAGTTTTTAGCCCAAGTACGGTCTTCAAGTCTTAGTGGGGAGTCGTAAGCAATATGACATTGTAAGTGCTTTACAGCTTTCCACAGACTATAATCCGTGTTTTTCATTGGATCCAAGTTTTTTAAAAAGTTGTCGATAGCGAGTTGGTGTTTCTGTCTCAATTTACTCCGTAAGTTTTTTTTGGCATAAGTTCATTTGCATTTTTATGTGTGGTGAACGACTATTTTGCCATTGTCTTCTTAGTCTTCTTTTCTCAATGACGAGCATCTGAATATCTGCTGTTGCCTGGTACGTTATTATTTTAGCTGATGGCTTTGTTGGCGTTGCAGCTATGGCTGCGGCAGTCACGACGTCTGCAAAATGGTCTACAGCTGCTTGAATATCAGCTGGATTTCTCAGTGGGATGTTCAAAGGTAACTGAGAGCTCACATACATTTTATATTTTAACCAATTCGTGTTTCTGTACGGGTAGAAACTAAGGGTTTTAGGTGCAGTGACAAAACTGTCGTGTAAAATAACAATTGTAGGTGAATGATCAGAAGATAGGTCATAGGATGAATTAACTAAGATTTGATCGCGTTTGATGTTTTTTACTATAGCAAAATCAATAAAGTCTGGCAACTTATTAAAGTCTGTGGGCCAATTGGTGGGTTTACCGGCAGATACGACGTCAAGCTTGTTTGTTTCAACTGTATAATACAACTGCCTACCTCTAGGACTAAGGAGTCTGGATCCCCAATATGTGTGCTTTGCATTGTAATCACCAGCGGCAATAAATTTTTGTCCTAGCGTAGCAAAGAACCTGGCAAATTTATGGTGTTCGATTTTATGCCTAGGCGGGGAATACACTGACGAGACTACAATTTTAAAATCAGTAAGATTTATAGTCGTGGCTTGCAAAAAGTCTTCGTTGAATTCAGGCAATGGAAAATGCCTTATGTTTTTTCGGACTATAATGACAGTCCCACCACATGCCCTTTCGCTTGGGTGTTTTGTGTCATATATAAAAAACCCATCAATTCTAAAGCAGTTTTTTATAGTGAAGTGTGTTTCAGAGACTAATAGTATGTCTATATCATGTGCTAGCAGGAAGAGTTCTACTTCATATTTATGTTGGGAGAGCCCGTTAGCGTTCCAGAAGCATATTTTTAACTGGTTCATTTTTTGCCAAGCAAAACTTGCAGAAGTATGTTTTGGGTTCGCATCATTTCCTGAAACATACCCTGGATAGTTGTCATGAAATTATTCATTGTTTGTATTAAGTTCTCGATCGAGCTTGAATTGTTGGTGAGGGGTGTCTGAGCACCCTCTTTTAAGACGTGGGCATATGAATGTTTATGCGCATTAGAACTTTTGGCATTCACATTAGCTAAATCATTTCTCAATGTTTGGGCATATGAAAAGTTTGGCTCAGTGTGTGGCTGTGTAGCTTGTGTACTAGCAATAGAACCAGCATGAAGCCGAGGAAATTGGGAAGCTTTATATTGCTCATATTCCGGTTAACGTACGACTTTCGCATTATCTTTTACATATTGAAATACTTTGCAGCCCCTGTAATTTGCTATATGGTTTTCACCACAGTTACTGCATTTTTTGACCTTGGGGTCTGTTTTGGAAGAAGTGCATTCCAAAGTCCGGTGCGCATCAGCGCAAACAACGCAATTAGTACACTGACGGGGACCGCTACGTTTTAGAGGCTATTCCACCGTTATTCTTCTGTTCAAAAGGTAGCGCAAATTATATATTGGATGAACCGAGTTTTTTGATTTAAGTTGCGATACATTAAACACGATTTCAACACCATGCATAGGTTGGGTAACTTTATTCTTATATAGAATAAATAAATTTAAAATGGAGTGCATTTTCTCATCGGAATTTATTGTGCAGACAAAAAACCAGTGATGATTAACCCGACTTTACATGTTTTAGTAAATTAAATAAAAGAGTCAAGTGTCACTGGAATTTCAATTAAAAGTAATAATATTCCTGTGATTATGAGACCATTTATTTGTGTCTATATATTCGTTCAAAACACTTTTAACGTCACTGTCGTTCATACAATCCACAACGCCAGTCTGTCTGTGGCACCGTCGCTCATATTGTCATGCACAACTCCGGTGCCCCTTGTTCGAAACAGTGGTTAATAATTGGCTTGAGATGTCCGCTATGTGTCGTCCATGTCTTTATATACGCATTGCACGCGTCTCAAAAGAAGTATTGAAGGCATGGCCAACTGGGTTATTATGTGCTGGTGTGTGTGTGTATCACAAAATCTTTCAATGCTAAAGAATAAATTGAAAATAATTGAATAAAGCAAAAGCATTTAATCGAGATTTGAAGAAAACCCATTTCGTTTTCAGTTTTCATAAAAAAAAATCAAAAGAAAAAAGTGTCTAACGGAAGGTACGCTGCTTCCCGCCTTTAAAGCTCTGAACGAATAAAAAGCCCGAATACGTGGTGTGTACCTTAAGCTCAACTGCTGCAAAATTAAGGTATATTCTGTATGCTTACAGTTTGTTTCATTACTATGTGTATATGTAAAAGGGAAATCGCCAAGTTTTTAACAATGTTAATTCCAAATGCAATAGACACCGTCACCCTCTTACAGGTGTTTTTTTTTATTGTCACACACATAAGGATTAATAAAAATAGGAACCACACCGTTTTATGTGAAGCTGTGGTTATAACAAGACGGCGCTACATGACACACAAGTCTTGCACCGCTTGAAGTTGTGAAGGAATTACTTGGGTCATCTCACGGAGTGTTCCATTAGCTGTCCGCAGCATCGTAGTAGAGTGATTATATTTTAAAAAGAACATTTATTTTGTATAATTTCAGTCTTCTCTAAGGATTGTATTTTGATTAAATCACTTAGGCTGTAAGTAATAATAGGTACAATTCCCATTTCCCTTTTCATTAAAGTTTTTCATATTAATTTTACAACAGACATGTGTTTTGTTTAAATTGCTACAGGATAAACGTTTTTACAATTTAATACAAATTGAATAACGATTCTTTTACATTTTCTAGTTATTCACTATTAAATCAGGATTAAAATATAATTTATTATTTGCGATATTAAATCGAATATAAAATATAAGACCTGTTTATTTGTTTAAAGCTTTTTGGACCATCCAATAATTTTTCCATCTCAATCTGCAGCTCGTTCAATCATAAAAAACTTTATTTTATATTTGTGTCCACATATTCGCAACAATAAAAGTAAAAGAAAAAGAAAAAAATATTATTTTTTGTGTCACAAAACTACCCAAAGGATTTTCAATCCAATCTGTCAAAACGTAAAATATCATTCTTCAATCAAACCATACAGCAAAGAGAATTCTGCAGCAAAAGATATTGGTGGCGGGTCAAACACATTTTGAACAGAACAAGCGGACGGTTAAAGAATTTTATATGTCAACAATAAACTAAATTGCACAAAACGAAAAAATAACTGGGATTGTAGAAGAAACTTCTGGCGAGATTTGAGATAGAAACTCCATAAAAATCTATGGAAAGTTTTGCGATAATATCCTGAATCATTTGTGCTACCCAATGCCGTGACTACTTAGTGGTTGCGGGGTATACAAGGCCAATATATTTTGTTCGAGTATTGTCTAGGGTTAGGAACCGCAAGAAGGGGACTTTCAAGCACTGACCAAAGCCTAACCCAACTACTGCTACCAGAGCGTGGCCACATCCTAAGTAGTACCTAGTCGCAGATCATAAAATATTTTTTTTTAAACAGATAATAATCCGCGCCATGTTAGGAATGAGGTAATTTAAGAGAAGGCAGAGTCTGCATCTTCATCAAATCTTGCACAAACAAGAGACTAATATAAATGCGCGTAGTACGTAGTAGCAGCTTAGCTGCCTTTAAACCCCACCTTTCATAGTCGTATCGATCCAGACTTGTTTTGCTTCTTTCCTTGTACTTGAGATAACTGGGGGACAGTTGTCATAATGGTAGCCTGTTTGCGTACGAATAAGCCTAGTAAGCATCTGATATTCCACGTTTTGTTCCAGAGCCCTTTTTGTGGCATAAATTGTTCAACGGTTACGACACTGCTCTACTTTTTTGACAGCAAAGGAAGCATAGAATGTTTTTACGACCTTGATTAAGCCCTTCAAAAAATAAAATCTTGAGAGTAACTAGGAATTGCCTTTAAATTTGGATTGGTGTCCTGTTCCGTCGGTACTATTCGTTGCAGTAAAGTTCTTCTTTGTGCCGTTTATGTCTTAAGGCAGGAAGATGAAACAACCACACACATTGTTTTTCAATGTAGGAGTATTTTTATCAATGCGGTCTTATGTTTGGATAATATCAAAAGTTCTTCTCCGACCACAATTAGGAGCGTTATGCAGAAATTCCGTTAAATTACGAAATTGCGTTAAAAACTGGTGACGTAAACTCGTATCTTATTTCTCACTTGAACAAATGTTTCTTCCATTTCAAAGCGATTCACAACAAAATTACTCTCATCCCCTACCCAATATAACAGCATGTGCGATATCTATAAATTAGTGGGGTTTCAACATCTACAACACAATTTAAATTATTTGTAAAAATTACTAAAGAATGACAAAATATATATGAAAGATGATGAGGCAACAACCCCGTACGATTCATAAAAAAACCTACCTCTGAATAGAGTATGACAAGGACAGGGCTTGAGGTATTGTCGATAGGATGGATGGACAGAAATTTATATAGTTGGTATGATTTAATGAAAAGAATTGTTAAAGGAAAAAGCCCCACATACGTACGAGTATAACACAGAAGTAGATGACCAGAAACAAGTAAAAAGGGTTTTATTTACCAAATTGAAGAAATGAAAAAAATGGAAAAAGGGACTTTTGGCGATGGTCAAGCTAAAGTAGACGAATATGTCGTACGTGATTTGTGAGGTAGACAGGGACAGATTTTTTAATTATTTTTAATATTGATTGAAAAATGAAAGTGGAAAAAGAATCACATTTAAATAATTAATATTTCATTAGACTGTGGCTGTAGTGCTATTTCTCCAATTGGTGCATCGCGACTGGTTTATCCTTGAAGACTGTCCACCAAATCGCAGTTAGCGCCGCGTTAACAATTGCTCTTACAGCGTTAGGATGTAAGGAATAAAACATTGCACCTGCATCATGAGGTCCGTGGAGGTTCACATCTTCATGGACCGCCAAGTTACACTGAGAGTATAAGAATCAGATTTAGAGGTGCGTTTTGGTTGGCTGCTTACAATTATATTTATACAAATTATCAATTATATTAGCTTGCGTGTTAAATAACTATTTTAAATTTAGTTTCGTGTAGAAATCACAGCAAACTTGCTACTCGTAGGAGTTTCTCTCTGTCATTATTTCTATCTACTCGTTGGTAGCTGTTTTAAATTCTTCTTCTAATTATTTCAATATCTTTCACTTCATTGGAACTGGTCAAAAAATTTTACCTTCGGAACAACAAATTCTTCGTGATGTTCTAAGATATGGGCTATTACTAAGAGAGCAGAGTGGAGAGAGGGTATGCTAGGAATTACTCAGCAGCTACTGACATACTTAATTGCAAATGAGATTAAGGTATGTTCCGAGCTTGGTGGTGCATGCCCAGGTAGAGCTGAATGTAAGCGTGAAGTTCAAAGAGCTAGTATTTATTAAGGGTCAAATATAATAGGTTGGATTCCAAATTGCATTCCTGATTAAAAACCGAATCTAACAAGACGGTTTAATAAGAATATCAGAATATCCCCAGAAAAAGAAGGAAAATTTAATATTACAGCCAACTGGTGCTTGGCAAAAAGAATCTGAAGAACTTTTGCAGATTCCATGTGATGGATTTGATGCCTCTTCTTTCTCAACAGCAATCCATTATAATTTACGATTATACATTACGATTGCATACCGTTGCATAGTGTTAGGTAATATGTAGGTCTACGTTTTACAACTGTCATTACAACAACTGCTACTTTGGATACTGGATTAATTACAGAAGGATATAGGAGACTTGTGGTTGATCATAATAAAGAGGGGACAGCACAAAAAAATTATATAAAAATACTTGATGAAAAGTTTCATGATCGAAAGACATGATGAAGTTATTGCAAATTATCCTGTTCATAAAGAAAAACAGCATTGATATAAGTTCGTAGGGTCTTGGTGGTGACTCAACCAATGTAAGCACTGGTTGAAAAGAAGGAGTTATGCATTGAGTTACGATAAAACTTGATCACAGAGTTGGATGGCGATACTTCGACCAACAATAAATGGAGTGGAACGATAAGATAACTCAGGCCATAAGGACAGGTGTACTTCCAACTAATTTGGCACTGTTAGAAATTGGTCCAGTAATAGTTATTAACAATTACAAGTAGGACTTGGGTGGCAAAGCTTGGCCTTAAAGGCCATAACTTCAAGACGTTACAACTTCTTGTTTCGTACATTGGCAGCGTTTACTATCCCTGCTGGGATAACAAAATTAAATTGAAATTCTTCTGGGTCGAAGAATCTTGCCACATTTTTTTCAATTGGAGCTCCCAAAGTCTCAAAAGAAGGCAGTAGCCAATACTGTTTTTCCAACAAACCAACGTTGGCATTTAGTGAAATAGTGCTTCCAAGAGAAGATAATTTAATTAAACTATGAAGATAAAGATACACTGGGACATCTATCTATTCGGCCCATTTAGAACTAATAAACTGATCAGTAAAAGGAAAAATATATACTACGTCTAAACTTAAAATATCAGTAATAAAAAAGTTTGTTGAAGAGCCTAAGTAAGTGGCGAAGTGGTCATCTCACGGACAGTCCATAGAGAGCTGTGTGGAATAAGTAACAGAGGCTTCTGACGAAGTGTACACTTATGAGATTCATTATAGCTCTGGCAGGAAGCAGAACAACAATTTCCAGGAATAAATCGAAATAAGATTTGATGAGTGTTATCGGGTAAAAGTTTTTTCAATTTTTTTTTTCAATGTTTTATTCTGTGTTTTTATAAATAAAATCAATGTTCATTTCAGGAAATTTTCTTAATTGTATAATAAGTTAACACTTTCGAATGCAAATTTATAATGGTAAAAAACCCTTTCAAATTAGAGTAAATCACATAAAAATGCATATTTTTGACCCCCTCCTTTGAAAAAATCACAAAAAAATTATTTCAAATCGACACGCCCTTATATGAGGTGGGGGTGATAGGTGGATTTATTATTCCCTACAGAAAAGGTGCTTTGGTTATTCTTTGATTTTCTTATACAACATCGTAAAAAATTTTTTTACAAGTGTGAAAAAATGTTCTCATCGGAACATCATCATAAATTAATCCAATCGTTTTGCGACCCACCTAAAGAGTGTTTAAAATAAATCAAATTGGCATCAAAAATTGAAAATTGTAAAAATAGGCCCACTCTATTCTTCACGGACTAGAACCTGAAACAAGTGACAGTTTTTTTAAAGTCTTAAAATGGCTGTGAATTGATAGAGAACTCCTCTGTGCAAAGCCTTTTAGGGTTTTACTTGAGACACTTCTTTGGATTTGCCCTTTACCCTCGAATAATACCCTCGTTGTGAGCTTATTTTAGAATTTTATCTATGCATGTGATATGCATTCCAGTTTTAACCTGAGTCTAATTTGAAAATTGGTGGAAAGCCGTAAAACGACAGGATTTTTTAAGAAAATTTATTTGAAGAAAAAATCATATTTTTTGTCACTATGTTCAAGTTAGAAATTCCAGTCCCTAGGTTAATTTTTTCTTTACTATAACTGCCTCTCTATGAATGACTTTACTTATTATTTTATGCAAACTTATTTAAAAATCTTTGAAACATTTATTTCGCAAAGTATGTGTCAACAATATTTGCAACCAAGAAGGAAATGTAGAATTTAAACATTTATCGTTCCTCACTCCATTACCACACACAAGAGAACTGGCATCATAAGTTTATCTGTCACATTGACAACTTGACTCATCTATTTTACAGCCTTTTCCTCATACAAATGGGCAAGTCTATTTTTAAATATTTTAAAATTAAAACTTATTATGAGTATGTGTAAATCATCAACAACATTTACAAACAAGAAGCATCAAATGTTACCCCTTTCGGTGTCATAAATGTAAAATGTAAATGACGAACTGCTGACAGGTGGCAACAACTAATTGGGATTGTTAATTTTAATACGCTGGTTGCATGAAAAAAGTGCAAATAAAGATCTAGACATTTATAAAGAAAAATATAATTAAAAGAATGTAAAATATCATTCATAAAAATTTAATTGAAGACCACCAAAAAAAGCGACAGTTGAGAGTGAAATAGTAGCTCTGCATTCCGATGAGGCCACACGCGTCAACCAGGTTAGCTGTCTTTTTGATGGAGCTATTTTCTACCTTCATCGTCAGTTTTCTTCATACTTGCACTCTTAATTTTCAGTAAGTTTAAATTCTTACAAGTCTGGCAAGCTGGTTTCTATTTTTTCTTTATGTCTGTAATACGAAACTTAAGGTCCTTGATGTTAAGCTACTCGGTCATATCATCTCAATAAGTGATAGAAAGTTGTAGCGGCTACTCTCGGCACTTATTTGGATAGGAACCGTTGTCAACCAGTTCAAATCCTTTTCCGTTGCTTAAGCGTAGGCTCTAGAAACCTACTTGACAGATATATTTTCTTTGCCAAATGTGACATTTAGCAATGGATGCAGAGATATTCGTCCACATTTTTAAGAATCACTGCTTTTCAATGGCGACCCAGACGAATTACGGAGTGCTTTCATAAGCCGCTCGCTTTTGACCTGACATATCTAGATAAGTCCCTCCTCAGAGATGACGAATTAGCAATCACTTCATATGGCCATCGAATCCTGCATACTTAAAATTGATCTTACCCAATTGTGCACTGTAATTTTATTTCGTACCAAACTGTATTCACATGTAGAAATATTACATTCTTAGAAATTTTATTAGTGCAACAGAAATGTTAAAAATTAAAAAATAAATTTGTTTATCCAATTTGATATTTATGCATTGTCACTTTAAAAAAGCAGTGGCGTCATTTTGATTTCTTTTTTCTTGCATTTTGACAGCATTGTCGGTCATTTGCTCTTCTTTTATTGCAACGGAATGACAGTTTTCAAACCAAATCATATCATAATCATAATTCGCATTGTCGCTTTGAAATAAGTGGAAAAACATCTAAAGACTGCCAAAAAGTTATTAAAATTTATAAACGTAAAAGTAAAAGGGACATGAAGTCTTCATGTAGACACATCGCATACAAACAGTACAGCCTGCAATCACCAATCAAAATTTAAGATGAGTCAAACAATGTTTTACATAGAGAAAAATAACTACCGGCAAGATGAGAAGTGGAGAATGGAGATCAAGCCGGGGCTTGATTTTGACGCGATCGATAATTGGCCAGATTCAATTTGTTTATTTTGCCATTTAAGACTGGAAAGATAGCGTTTTCCAAAGACGTTTTCCCACAACCTAATGCCAGCAAAGTTAATCAAATTAATCCGGCGATTCCCAAAAAAATTTAAAAATTCCCAAAACGGAACAGTCACCCAAAGTTGTTAACAAAATTGACCGTCTATTAGAACACTTTTAGTTTGTGCCTTTATACATATCCTAGAAAAGCTTTGCTTAATAAAGCTTCTCAGCGTTAGAGAAGATGTAAGGATATTTACTTCTGGGGCCTGTCCAAACCTAACTACGGTTACGAAAGCCGGTCCACCTTTCCGTCGAGAATTTTCACCGCTGGAGGTTGTGTAAAAATAGATTTGCAATACAGAGCAGCTTAGCTAAGATAAGCTAGGCTTATTCAACCCACCATAAAGACTGTTGTACCAGGCGGAAGTCAACGCAAAGAAGCCTTGGCAAGTGAAGTTAGTTTTGGACTCCTTCAATTACATATTTGAAAATCTTAACCAAAAATTAAAAATCGTCTTGGAACTGTTGGCAAAGCATGGTGCCCAAATAAAGGGTTTGTCATTAAGCGCTTTCCATTTTTATATTTAAATAAAATAAAGTGTGTGTGATACCAATAAAATTTTGCGGATTCGCTGAGTGGCGCGCATTCGAAATAGCCAATTTTCCATGGGTTATATTGGCTTTGAAGAGCGTTGTGGTTTGGGGCTTAGTCGCTTAGACTTACGACGTAAGAAACCTCCACAAGAAAAAGTCCAACGGGGTCAAATCGGTGGCCAGAGATTACGATGGCCGCAAATTGTTCGTACAGAATATCCAATGTGGCATGAGCTGTGTGGCAGGTAGCGCCATATTGTCAAAACAACATGTCGTTGGTGTCCACATCATATAACTCAGGGCAAAAGAAGTTAGTAATCATTGACCTATAGCGCTCAATGGTGAAGAATTCTACACCAAACAGTTTTCGTGATGCATTGGATGCTTTTGCATCTTATCTGGATTGGTATCGTCTCAAATTCGACAATTTTGTTAGTTGTTGTCATGCTACCAACCTTAAATATTCCAATTTTTTTTGTGTATGCTCATTTTGCCGATTTAGACATTTTCACTTGAGCGATTATACATTCCTCCATATGACTTCCAGAGAATGTATCTATGAAATTGTGTCATTATTATCGAGCTAGAAAACTTTCAACATTATTTCTCTCAGTGTTAACTCACATGCGAGCGGGTATGTTTAACATCTCGTGAAAGATGAAAATATGAAGGAAAATAAACGGAATAAAAAAACATAAAAACTGAGTGACGTCCAAAGATGTCTTTACTTTCGTGTCAGTTGTCAGTTGTTTGTCATTTGACACACATGCGAGTGAGTGATATATGCCCCATCTTTTCGAGCACTCTGCTTGCACAATCTACTCCCCTCTCAAGGCAGTTTATTGTGCAGAATCTTCCATTCATGCCTTTTGTATATTTAACATAATTTTTTGCGCCTTTCGTCTTTATTTTGTCGGTTTGTCGCCAAAATCTCTGGGTGTTGCATGTTTTTTGTCAAGCAAATTTATTGCTTCATTTGTTCCATCTTGTCTTTTTCTTTTTGGCCATTTAGCTACGACAGACATACAGTCAGTCGTCAACCAGGCATTAAGTCATAAAGACAAACAGTTTCTGACTTTTTGTCTTTCCGTTGTTGTTGCTATTGTTGTTTGTGCAGTCGTTTTATGAATTGTTTGTACAAATTTTTTTAATGTTCCTTTTAATGTGGTTTTTGTCGTTGTTGATCTCTTTTTGTTTAATGCTGCAGTTGCTGTCTTCCGAATTGTTGGTTGTTGTTAAGTGTTTTAAATCAATTTACAAATGATGTGACAATACGATTTGTGAGAAATGGTAATTGCAGAAATTCTCACTTAACGAAGTGGTCAAATAAGCTGTCAGGTGAGAAAATAGTTGTGATGTTTGGTAAAAAATAGAGCCCTTCAACGGCTTTTACATTATGTTTGAGTTTGGGCTTTAACCGAGGATAAACTGTAAACTAGCAGAACCAATTTGTATAACATTTTATTTACAGAACAGCTAATTCCTTTAACCGCAATACAAACTTGCGGTAAAAAGAAATTTAGCATATTATAAATTGAAACACAAAGTAATTTAAATTTGAAAGGGCCTGTTCATATCAGTTCTCTATTAGTACCAAAATGACATTGTAGTGAAATTCTTTCGTAAAAACTTTTAAGCGAATTGGTTGCCAACGGTCGACCCTAAACTTGCAGCAACAAATATTTTAAGTTATTCAAAAGTGGGTTAAATTATTATTTTCTTTTTTGCTTCTATTGCCTACAGCAAGACCAGGATCCAGTTGGAGGACATTATAATATTTCCACCTCCGCAAAAAAAGATACCAAAAATTTTTATGTTGCAGAAGTGTGCAGAGGCACAGAAAATTTTGTAAAATGGTTTGATTTTTTGGAAGGGATACAAAATATTTTTGTTTTTGATAAAAAATGTCTTTTATTGAAAAGAGAGCGGATTTTTAAATTCACCCCTGTACGATTTGCTATACCAAGTAGAATGCATGCAATAGATATTGGGCTGCCACATAAAATTTATATTAAACACATAAACATTTCTTTTCAATTAATTAGATTAACGCATGGAAGATTATAGCGGCCAAATGCCGGCACGACGACATAATGCGATTATAATAATTTTCGGTAACATTTCCGCATAGCGCATGTTCCACGTCGGTTATCTTGCGTAGTATCTCCGTTTTCTGTTCTGAAATCGTGTTTAGTTTAGCCTCGAACATTTTACTCTTCAAAGAGCCCCTAACAAAAAATAGGAAAGTATTAAGTGTCACAATCTGCCAATTGATCCCACAAAAATTTCAGTATCATATACACATTTCCTTGGGATTTTGCGATGCTCAAGTGCGGCATCCATTCGATGAACACACGAAGCTATTGGTAGTCTTCGGGATTCATTTCTTAAGTGTTATAGGTCTCATATGCGAGTAAATAAAAGTCCTTTATTAAAATGCACTGCGTGGTCGTCCACGCTTTCACGAACTCTATTCGTGTTCAAGTAACAACGACATGGCAGAGCGTAACTGACACGGTTTGTTCAAATTTATGGACCAGAAAGCCGATTGGGTACACCTAAGTACTACCTAAAGCACGATATGCATTTTCTCTCGAGCGCCCAATCTTATAATACGGACAGGTTCTTCCCTATGGCTTTGCTTTCTGACTAATTTTATTAAGGCACCTTAAATATTTATTTTTATAGTGTTTAGAAACTCAACTGGAGGCAGCCGTTATAAATTACTAAATATAATTTAAGCCAAAGGTTAAAAAGTATTTTAGAAGTGAAGAAAACATATTTATTGTTCAAAAACAAATTAAATAATGAAAACTTGATTAAATTCATTTTGTTGGAAACAAAGTGCTTTACAATATATAACAACATGCCTCTTTAACATGAATTTACATGCTTACATTATAACATTCCGAAATGATTACGACCAAATATATGTTTACGTTTGGGTACAAGTTTTGTCAAAATATCAGCTAACATTTTATGAGTAGGCACATATTTTAATTTAACTATATTTTGTTCAATGACATCCCTTATATAGTCGTACTTGTATTAAATGGGCACTAAATTCTGCCATTCTTTGAGCACTTTGAGAATCTGTATAAATCATCACTAGATCAATCACTAGGCAGGATACCCAAGCGCTTCTTAAATGTAACCCAAATAACGTCATATGTACCGCCTCTGCGCTAGATGTTGCTACAACCTTTTGGTTTTTTGATTCCCGGAAACAAAACCACCTGCGAGTAAAAACAAAAACCCGTTTAAGATTTTCTATCATTAACATCTTGAGCCCAATTGCCACCACAAAACCCCTAAGTCTAAGCCATTTATCCTATACGTCAATACTGCGTTTTTAGTTTAACTCAAATAATTAATGATACAATAAATAAATGAATAAATGTTGTTTTCGAGGACCTTTTGAAAATTGCGCCAAGGTATTTACAGCACAGGTTACATCAGAGCCGCTATACAATGACAAATATAGTGCTAATCCAATAAAACTTATCACCTAATTTCACCGCTTCTCCAGGAATTGTTGGTAACTTAATTACTGGCTACATAGGAATTTTCACATGCTTTTTTTTTAATAAATTTGGGATATAACCTGATTGCAAATTGTTATTTCTTTATCTTTTGTATTTACTTCCGGACCAATACAATGTTTTGAATGTCATGAATCTCAAAATTACCTTTTAATTTACATACCAATTCTTCCGTGAAATACGTATCATCACAATCAATTGCGGATGTCATCTACATCATTGTTTTTTGTCTCTTTTACAGAAAAAAATACATCGATCATACTACGACTAAATCAATGGTTTTAAACCATTAAGCTTACAAACTTTTTTTTTTGTTTTCTTTTCAATAAACCCTTCTGGCAGTTCCAGATATATCTCCTCTTCTCAGTTCCCATTTAGAAACGTAGTTGCAACCCCAAACAACAATAAATTCATGAGAAAATTTTCACTTTGACTTAGTAAACATCAAAATTATTAAAAACACCAGACATGATCCAAAAAAGTTCATTTCATAAAACCCTCTTATTCAGTTGATTTTAAATATGTTTTTGCTTCTCTTCTCCAAAGCCAATAAAACAAATTAAACATATTTTTTTAACAGTTTTTTTTTTCGTGCAATATCACGCACGCCAATATTTTCATGACACAAACGTCAAATGAATTTTTGATATTTGTATCTATTCAAATCATGCATTCGCTAGGCTGTGTCTACAAGCAACACGAGGATGAATTAAATAAAAAATAAAAAACTGTTGACGAATTTACTCACACCTCAAAATCGTGCATAAATAACAGCCTCATTGAGAACGAGTAGTTATATTACAGACACCATCTGATCTACATATATTCTTTTATGTGGCATCAACTTTTGATTAGTTTTTATTTTGTTCCTTGGGCTGCTGTGTTGCTTGTGCTAATTTTTTTATTTCGTTTCATTGTGTCAATCTGTACGTTTTACTTCATTCATTTTTGTTGTTGGTCTTACGTTTGCCGTGATATACTTGTTGTTGTGTTGCAAGTGAATGAGAGGTAAAATCGTGCACATGATATGTATTTTACATTTGTTACTCTAAGGGTGACCTCTAAGATGATTTCTTTCAGTTCCTGCTGTTGACACAATAACAAAAAGGAGTCAGTATCGTCAATCGTGAAGCTTATTAGCACTGAGCAGCAAAATGTCAAAATATCAAACGCCTACTTGTAATTAACAGTACGTGATTTAATACTGCCATCCTAAAAACATGCGTTCCGAGTCTTAGACAACACATGACTAATCGTTAAATCAGTTTCGTAGACAGCTGTACACTAGACATATAAAAAGAATTCCAATCTCCTACCTGCGCATGGTCCACAGTGGCAGACAGTCTGACAACGGGCAAGTGCCAAGAAATGCCGATTGTTATTGCATAGATCCACCATCGACCACGCAAAAGGCTGTTCAACTAATATCTGAAACGACGGCCACCTCATGTGTTCTTTGTTGACATTGCGGCTATCTTTGCAAATATCTTGTAGAGCGCATGAAGGTGTAAGATAGTTCCACGGAGACCACGGAGATGTGGATTAAAGCATTTCATATCATTAAGCAAAACTGGAACTGAAAACATGTCCTTCACAAAGCTTTAATTCAACAAAGTAATAGATTCTCTGACAGTTTCTGTGTTTTTGTATCAAATCTGCGCAACATAAAAAAAGAATAAGGTTGATAATAAGTGGCGATGTGGCTGAAGTAGTTGACTATTAAGCATTCGAAGGGTTCGTACCGCAGCTAAGGCCTATCAATAAAATCAAGACCTCTGATATGTACTAGATGTATACTTGCATATAACATATAGCACTAAATCCTCTGCGACTTTAAATAACTTAAAAATTGGCTACTGTACATCCAAGTAATGTGCCTACATAAAACCAGAGGGGCTGCAACACTATTCTGAAATTAAACATAAAGCGCAATAGTACCCAACACCTGTCTTCTCGATCTATCTTATTCTTCTCAGTCTATACTTTCCTAAGGCAAGTAACACAAATAGTTGAGCTAGTGTTTGCCTATGCGTCTAATATGGGTAAGCAGATGAAATATATCAAATAAAAAAACCCTTCCCTAAACTTTTATGCCAGACGTAGCTACGCCAACAACCATCGGAGACACATACGCACCAATGCATGTTTTGTTTGTTGTTTATTACCTTTTGAATTATTCGTGCAAGTATTATTAACAACTTGAATTCCTTAACATATATAAAGTGCACATCTGCAAATAAATACTCTTAATGTGAGCGCGAAAAGGATAACAAAAAAGTCTTACCTACAATTTATATAGATTAATTTAAAAAAACTAGCAATCTGACCAGATGTTCAGACTTTCTGTGGATCAAAGTTCATTTGGAATGTATAATTCTGTTCTTTAACAAGATTAATAATCAAAACAAACATAATTACACCCCCTTTTTGGTGCCGCTACCTAAAAGAAACCACGCGCTTTAGAATTTTGAATACAATAAAAAATTGCCCTTAATTACTACCTTTAATAGAAGGCCACATAATGATAGCTAGGCAAGCGTAAAAAAGATGCCTAGCTATACATGGAGAATAAAGATTAAGGCACAAATAGCTACCAAATAGAAAAGCTAGAAATAAGGCATTATGTTCTTTATAGGATCGATATTGGCTTTTTTTGTGCTGTATATATCCAACTACATGGCATAATTTACTTTGCTAGCATCTAACAGCGGAAGTTAGCGATTCATCAGTATTAAATCACACAATCTTGCAGGCAATTTTCGTTAAATTTTGAAGTCTATACGTTTCTACAGCACCTTTTATTTCCCCACTGGTTAACGAAGTCAGTGTTCGATTTATTGTTCGCCGAGAATATTTTTGGTTCATTTGAGAACCTTTTTTGTATTCCCAGATTTTCGTGTGAGTCATAATCAAAAACTACAAAATCGCCTCAAATTGGAAAAAATTTTTTTGAAAAGGAGCCAAATCAAAAATTCTTATTTAGCAAAACAGCTTAATATGGCCCGAATCAAAAACCACCGAAGAATATAATGAAAAATCGATAAATCGCTTAAACCGTTTCGGAAAGCACCAACTATTAAAAAAAAAGTGGCAGGCCGAAGTGGTCAATATTTGGATGGAAAATATCACAAGCAAGATCAGTACGGATACAACTTACGTTTATGGGGGAATTTTTTTTTTAAATTTTCGTACGGTGAACGGTTTAATTTCAATCGAATATAGGTGGCTCCTGCAGCAGCGTTGAAACCACAGAAAATAACTTTTCTACTGCTTTCAGAGTTAGAGAGAATACCAGAAACGTAAGATTCGTATTTTTTACAAGGAGCCCCCTAATAATTTATTCTTGAAAAACAACACAGTTGCTTACTCACACATCTTTTTTGGCGGCTAATATTTTGTGCGTGAAGTAATTTAGTGAGATTAGTGTTGTGTAAATACGAGTATGGGGAGAGGTTTATACATTGCTTTATGACAAGCGTCATGCATGTTGAATGTGAATGTTTGTCAATGTCTATGCGATGCAAGGCGGTATAAACAACAACCACAACACATATGTTTATTTAATAAACTCTAATAAATTTTTCTTTTTCTGAAGAGTTGAGCTGAATATAAAAATGTTTTGCATTTTTTATTCTGGAAAATAATCATTCACACTCCTTTGTTTGGCAATATTTTATGTAAAATTACGCCAATATTGTTTATTTTATGAATATAACAAGAGAGAATTTTGTACTTCAATACGAATAGTTGTTGTGAGCATATGATGCATTAAATATTTTTACAGATAAAATAACTTATGTCAACTTAATGCTAGGAACACAATTGAGACGAACGACGAATTTTTTGCCGCAAGTATTCGTCGCCTACAATAAATCATATTTGTATATATGAAATAGATTTATTTCTATTTCTTACGCCGGAGAAAGAGGACGAATAGTACAATGTGACCATCGTTGGTTTCAGGATTCAGGTTTTTTTAATATGGTCACACTATCAGCTGTTATACGGAAACAAAATTTTAATTTTAATTACAAATTCTTGGTGCATTGTGATAAAATGGATACCAGTGAAATTATAATTGAAAATGTAAACAATATGAATTCTTTTATTTTCAGGCATCTAAAAATTATAAATATATCCAAAATGATCGGAAATATGGGAAAGAATGGACGGCTTGGTAAATTTAGCCGGTATGAAGAAATTGAAATAGTTCTACGCAAGTATTTACATACCTGAACTGCAAAATTGAACTATAGTTCTGCTAAACCATTTTCTTGATATCCAAGTTCGTTTCTATTCATGTTTACTGGCCGTACCCACAAACTTCTTCATAAACATTTACGTACAAACAAAAAAGCCTACACTACAAAAACATAATATTTATTATTTGAATGATTTTCACAAAATTTGTAATTCTTTGATTAATTTTTTTCTTTCTTTGCTTGTGCAAAAGACAGCTTTATTAATGTTAACAGCTTTTATTTTTTTCGTCGTTATTGTGATTCATACGACGAATTTACACAGCGAATTTTTATTGCCGATTTCGCCATGTTGGCCGCAATTAGTCGTTCGTCCTAGTCTTGTTTCTAGCATAAGTGTACTAGGCTATCTACCTCTCTACACTTTCTATCTCATATCAAATATAATCAAAAAATCATTTACAATCTTGCTTTGTCAAAATAACATATGTGTAAGATATGTCGATGTACTGATAAAACCTTTTACAAAATATTATAGATTTTACGTGTAGTAAAAAAATCTTAATAGTTACATATGTATGCTCCTAATTAGTTTTGGCCCATTTAAGTTACGTTTAAAATAAGTAATGTTATCAATAATTCGAAATCGTCCTATAATGGTATACGTTGTTATTTAGGAAAACCGCAACAAGTTTTGATATTAGAATAAGGCCTTGGAGTACAATAAAGAAGGAGCTTCTTAGCATGTTGGTGAGTTTTTCGATTTCTTAGAATGGAAACTAATACTGAGGCAATCATTGCCTACTAAGGAATTATTGTAATTGTGTTGCTTTCTTTTGAAAGGGATAGATTAGAGAGGACACGTGGTAAGGCAGAGAAATAGAAAAACTTCAGTATTTAAACACGCGATTGCGCGTTATATTTACTTTTTAGAAAGTTAATTTTTACTTTAAAATTTAAACCTTTTTTCTTAGTATTATGAAGAATTTTGTCATAATTTAATAATTATTAATTGGCTACATCAAGTCGTAACATATTATTGGAATTAATAAAAAAAGTGTATGAAACGAATTTTTTAACAAGTGCTTGAGAATTATTGAACTAAAATTTAGCTTTGCTTTAAATATATTATAAGCAACGTGGTCAGTCTTATAGCAAAATTCTTTGATCAATTGCACTTTATACGAAAACGAAAGACCAATCATGCTTTAAGATGCACCGAAATTCGGAGCGCAGCGACGATTAGACTCATTTGGGTTCTCGACAACACTTCAACCAGTTCATCTGAACGTCTTGGCCGTTAATAATCGGCATTGGGACACTGTCCCATGTCCCAACGCTAAATTGCGAATAATGTTGTCACTCGACTCTTCATGTTATTTTCTACGTTGCAAAGTGTCACTTTCATTGTAATGCGACACATGTTAAAAGGCGTACTGATTATCGTTTTAAAAAACATGTTCTTAACTCAGTCGGTTGAAAAATGTTAAAGATATTAAATGCTACGAATATAAAAGATAGCACAAGCTGTATAATTACCTCCAATGCAGTAGACTAGCGATTCCAAAACCTCAATAAAATATAATCCAAGCCTGTTTAAGTCGTTCGGATTTCGCGGCGAATTCATTAGTCCAAAACGTCGTAAAAAGTCTGCAACTTTTCGCCAATGCAAATAACTACACTAGTTATCAATTTGTATAAACGTAATTCAAGGCTGTCAAAAAGTACCCCTAGTATTTTTGATTGTTTGGCGGTTTGAGTCTTATTTTCACCAGCGTATTATTTACGATTGTACTTGTTCAGATGGTGTCGCTGTCAAACAATACTCCGTTTATTTTCAAAATAATAATTTTTGGAAAACACCATCCAAGTCTTCTAAAACAAACAATTTGGAAGCTTGTCCACATTTCGTAAACAATAAAATTATACAAATTGCCAAACTGAATAAATCGCATAATAATTTTTACCAACACATAAACATTCAATACCAATAACGGTAAAAAAGCACAGATTTTTCAAATACAAAAACAACCACAACATAAGTAGAATGTGGATACATTTGTATGTCTGTACATGCATATGAATTGGTGGGAAGGAAGTAACCATTAAGAAGTACATTTGTACACACATTCACTCATTCATATGCAACATAAATATTTAACGAATAACTTCTGCCTGATACTACATGCTGCTCTTACAACATTAAAGCTTCGTTTACAACATCAAATAACGACAAATGTATGAACAATGCGCTCTCAAGTTCTTCTGATGATGAAATGGTCGAAGCCATTAGCACGTGCAAGCATTAAGTCTTCCCTCACATGGTGGAATCATAATTTTCACAAATTACCGTTCAAGTGTTGCCATATTTTATTAAAATGTGCAACTTATGTTGCTATAACGGGGAAAAACTTACAACACGCGAACGCAATAGTGCACAGTGGTATGGAGACAAAATAAACAAAAAATTGTTTAATTAAAATCGAACTTATATCATATCTAAGTAATACAAAATGTTGGACATACATTTTTCGACTGGAAACACACAAAAACAAATTATTAGTTTATTATGAGACATTTCCTACTCATTAAAAAATCCCAGTCTCCAAAAACAAAAATGGGAAATTTGGCAAAATTCGAAACACACCAGAGTCAAAAAATATTCTTTTATCACCGAAAAAATATTCCAAGCGAAATAATTCACCATAGGGAAATCCAAAACTCGCCTAGAATTTAAATATTTACCAAAAATTTAGATTTTCACAAACACATTTAATTTCACATAATACAATTTCACTTAAAAGTCGAAAAAAATTATAAAATTTATACACGAAGGTACTGGGCATGAAATTGCTGAATGGGCAGTAAAAATGTTTGATACATTATCGAGAGAATAAACTCGTCAAGGGATGAAGCATTCGTAGTACGTTGCTTGTCGGAAATAAGATTGTAGTAACTGTCGCCAGAAATGTCAAAATGTTTCCATGTTTTATGTTGAACAAATACATCCGTCTGATAATACCAGGCTGGGAACATTTTTGCTGTTAGCGAAGACGAAAAATTATACAGCAAACAAAACTGACGATGATATAGTTATTCTGGTTTCAGTTGCTATTTTATTTGTTAAGTTTCCGAAACTTTCTCTATTTATCCCAGTATAATATCGCGCATTCTCCTTTAAATGATTTCACTATATTTCATAATAAAGGCATTTGCAATAAAGGTGGCTCGATGTTAAAATTTCATTATGCAAGCTACATGTATTTACACTATGGAACAGATCCCAGGGCTAATATTCCGAATGATTCTGCCTCATAGACCCGACTAATTTTGGTTGATGGCTTGGGTTATGATGACGTTGAGGGTATTGCGCAATTATGCTACAATTGTGACTTGAGCACATCCTACAAGAAAAGGTCTTGCGGATTCAAATGGTACCGTCTTGCTTTCCACCTCCGCTAGAAGTATTTATACCCTCCAGTCGTTCATGGAGAAAGCCCATTGTGGCGTTAGTACAAACGTTGGCCTGCTTGAGTTAATCAAAACTTCGACTAAAGAATAAGAAATAGCTATTAATGTTTTAGCGACTCTGATATTTAACAGCTGTAACCTATGATTGATCCGATTATTAAAAGCGGATCGTTACAAAGAAGAAACCGTTATCGTTGTGAAAATCTATTACGTTGTGATTGCTTGCGAACCTTTCATAATTTTCGTTCGAGGCAGTTAAATTAATATGTGAACAATCTGAAGAGTGACTAAAAATATGAAGAAACTGACTAGTAAGTCGCCTTTGCGACGACATATCGCTTGATCACTTGAAAACATTGTTGCTGGAAACGAAAGTGTCGCCGAAGAACGGAAAATATCAATTCGTCAGTAACTGCGAAGAGCATTTGTTACAGGAAGACGATAACGAAATTCTTGTAACTACAAGTGGATGGTATTGATCTGGAAGAATTGTGGTTTTGCAATAGTTCACTCTTTTTAAGACACGCTAAATGTAACAAATCCTTGCAATAACCTCTTGCAGATGCGGTGATATATACTGGACATTGCGTGGTTTAACGTCGTCGCAAAATCGGTCTTATTACTATTTGAATTCGACTGGTCGCTAAAAGTGAATTTTTAGCTAAAACTTGTATACATTTCATGGCTTGGATGGACTGCATTAAATACTTAACGTGAAATTTGACCGAAGCCAATAAAACTATAAGGCCACAGCCCCTTGAAGTCGTCATTTATGTTTAAATTGCAGTTCCTCTGCCTTTTATGCGTGTTGCTCTGCATGGATAATAAGAATTGTAGCGATTTCACATAGCGCATCACACATTTCGCGCGTCACGAGGATCTCCGCATGCAATGATAAGTAAAACGTTACGACAACAGCTGCTCTATATACGGATATACTACCGTTTAATTTTGGTCAATAAGTTAATGAACTGTATAAATTTTCTTCTATATCTTGACGTCATTTGCAACGACTAAATGGATAAAGATACCTGCCATTGGTCTTAGAAAGTAGGATTAACAATGTCTTGCCATAATAGACATGACATTACACATACTCGTACATAGGTAAAACTACTGTGCCGCTATAATTTGCGCAACTAAAAAACCAAAATAAGTTTAGTTTACTAACATAACAAGTTATATTTTGGCACTACTACATTGGAACATGCGAACACATACATTGATGCTACAATAGCTTTTGGATTTTAGCACGAATTTCCGGTGATTATTCAAGATTTTTATAAGAGTGAAACAAAAGTGGAAAGTTTTCATGTGTGTGTGTTTGTGTGTGTGTTGCTATGCTTGTGGCATTTAACAACATTTATGATCCTATATTTGTGTAAGAACGCTAGCTGTTCGGCAATATCTAAGGTATGCTTGCAAGCTTGTATTGGCGTGGGTTATATTCTGCCATAATTCTCTTAAAACTTGCGGTTGCAGCTTCTCCTATTTAAATGCTACTTATTACAGGCGTGCTTCGTCAGTGTTGCAGGTGCGAAACATTTAAGTTTCTTTCCTTTTCGAGAATAATTATTTGCCAAAAAATGCTCTTAGGCCATAATTTTTAACTACAACTAAGAAGTTGAAAGTATGAAGGTTCACAGGAGACATGTGTGCATTCAAAATGTTTACCACATTTGCTTTTTCTCTTACAGTCTGTCGGTCGTTTGATATGTTCGAATATGACGTGCTTACCTCCAGAATGCACAAATCATTTTCAACGTTGCACAGCTACCATGTTTGTCTTTTGGGTGTAAATGTTTTCCCAAAAAATTACGTGTTACGAGTGTTATGCTCGCAAACGGTTTTATGGCAGTATTTTACGGCTCTTTAGTTATTGTACACGCAACTTTTTACTCACAACATCAGTTCTTAAAGCTCATCTAATATTTTTCAAATGTTTATGTGTTTTGGATGTGTTTTGTCGAGACATGTTTTAAATATGATTTGTTTGCTAAAAACGTTAAATAGTGAGTGTGAAGAAAGAAATCTTGGGAAAACTATTTAGTTAAATAAGGAATTGCAATTTGAGTACACGAACATAAAACGAAACATTTCTACACTAGAAAATAAAGTCGGTTAAGCAATACGTTGCATTGAGCTTTGTTCTATTAAGAACCGGTGCATACTAGCTAACTCAAATTTAAATATTCTTGACTTCTACTGTCCACTACAGCACAAGGATTAACTCATCATTCTGCAGGGAAAGCGGCTCTCTAGGTGGTTATCTCAATTAGTACTCGAATACTCTCTTCCCAATAGGAGTACGTTGCCGATTTGTTCGCATTAATTTCTCCACGTCACCCCATAGAAAACAATCCAAAGGTGTTATAATGGCAAGATTTTAACCCGTTGACTATAGTGCTGTCGTTCACAAAATGTTTCTTATAAGAAGTCGATAGGACACCGTCCTGTAGGGGAAACATGTTTTCAGTAAATACCCCATCCAGTTGGAGACCCAAATACAACATCATGGTTATATACCGCCCGCCGTTGACTTTAACAATTTCGCCGTCCTCATCTTAAAAGAAGTAGGCACCAATAATTCCGCCGACTCATAAAACGCACCAAGGAATGATTTTATGTGGATGTAACAATATCTGAAGCTTTTCTCGTACTCCGAATTCAACGCTATATTACGATAAAACAATCTGAACTGAACCACGATTTTACAAATGAATTTCCACAACTGTGTTATGGCGATAGTCAATTCACGTTGACATGGTAAACTAAACTGATCCCAATTAATAATAATGTTGCCGGATTTGTCAACCGTATGACAGTTTAATCCCTGTAGAAAACTAGAACCTTTCATTACATAACACCGCCTTAAAGAAACTGCATTCTGTGGGTAAAGCAAAGAGGAAGTATCATTCTGTATTTTTTAAATTTAAGTGAAATCTACTGAATCCTAATTATGTCATACAAATATTGACAAGAATCTCTTATTTTGAACTTGCAGTCGTTCCATGGAATTTATGATTAGATTTACAGGAAATTTTAATTGCATTCCATGGTAATAATCATATTTTCTACAGTTGTATACGAAATAAGGAGAAACCATTGAAAACTTATCGATAAAATGTCTTGCAAAAGAAAAGACATTTACACATATACATACATGCAACGAGAATATTATGTATATACAAGCCGAATTTCTACATTAACTTCATGTGCATTGGAATACATGCATACAGCCAAATACACTTGAACACTCATATCTCACGGACTGTTATTAGCCTCATCAATTGTGCGCTTAGCAAACAACATTAAAAATAATTATAGACATTTTCCAAGACAACTTTTCTAACACATTCAAACTATTTTGTTAAAATGAGAGTGGGAGGAAGCGTGCTGGAAAGTAAAAGGAAAAAACGATATAGAACTCACATAAAGAAAGCCAAGGAAATGTACTCGTCTATATAAATACTTATGCAACATTCAAGACGATGATGGCGACGTCGACGGCGTTGAAACAAACTTTTCTTCAAAAAAGCAAACTGCAATGCAATGAAAATGCTATTTGCTTCGACGATAAATCTAGGCACTTCAAATGGGAGGGAGTGCAGCGTTGTATATTGTGCACTAATGTACGAATGAGCGAACAAAATTTCAACACTGTATTCTTACCCCAACGAGTTCTGCATGTAAAAGAATTAATTGTAAAGACACACGATTTTTGTTAGGTTACGAGAATGTCAACAATTATTTTCCTAATTTATATTTTCTTCTTTACGATCAGCTTAAGATACATCTATATGTCGTCTAATTAATCGAACCAATTGGAATCGCGTATTCTGAGTGTAATAGGTCTTAAAAAAATTTATATAAACTTATTGGACATAGTCTTCATGTAGGAGCCATAGAAAGGGTGTTTTGCCTCTTAAAGTTAATAATGTAAAGAAAATCTTGGAATAAATGTTCAAAGAGAATCTCACCAAACAAGTTTAACTCTAATTCAGGGTCACCGCAAAGGCTTCGGTGTTTTTAATTCTCTATATTTTATTCCATATCCCAGCAACATATACCAGGGATATTTATATAATAATAAATCAAGCCTGACGAAATCGTCTACTTAATCAGAATCATACGAGTATTACAATATCTGAATGGATTTTGCAGATTTTAACTCGTCTGTACCAATGAATAATTACAAACTAAATCAACCGCAGATCCAATTCAAAACTTGGGTAGAAGTTTTTTGGGCAACAGCAGATTGTCAGAGAGATTTATTTTACATAATGTGTATTTTTAATCGTTTTGATAGAGGAACTATCACATTTTCTATTTCTCTGCCTCTGGATGCGTACTGAACACGATAGACTAAAAAGTCAAAGTTTATTCTCGCAATACGAAAGTCCATTAGTAGTTAAACACCAGAAATTCTGGATCTTAATGGCACGAAAATGCTATACTATGTCCGCTGGACATAACACCATCTCAAAAGATTTATTGAAGTCCCTCGGCATCTGTAAACGCTGTAAGCATATAATGCTTCAGCTGATCTTGTTCATATTGATAGGAGTTTAAGTTCAGCTATCTTCTGACAGAGAATTTAAATGTTGGAATAGGTATCATCAGGCCTTCCAATTCTATTGACTAGTTGAAATAATGAAGTAAAATCGGTTGTGTTTCAGTAATTAATCTAGCAAATTTGCTGCAGTTGCGGATTATCGTTATCACATGATTTTTATGATGAACTCACCCAGTCGTGGTCGATGACTTAGTAATCTCAAACTGGAATGTATGTTCTCTTCATTTCTGAAAAATTAACTCACGTGCATATTCTAAATCTAGGGGATCAGCTGTAGGTGTGGAAGCAATTCTAGCTTTAAATTATTATTTAGGTCCATGAAGCAGCAGAGATTGTCTGCCATTTTTTATTGTTAGCAGGAGCAGTCCGGGGATGACATTCTGTAGACATTTGATTTAAATTTTATTACATTGAAAGTTGCATTTACCATATGAAGAGTACAACCTATCTATTACAAAGCAATAAGGTCTTAAAGAAGAATGCATAAAGAAGAATGTATAATTAATACGGAGATCATAAAGGATGAAATTTCTCTTATACCGTTTCAAACAATCGAAGCACTTGAAGTCTTCTTTAAATATCTTGAAAAATCTGTTTATGAAACGAAAATCACGAACTACCATAATCATGGCATGACTACAGATAGCGCTGCATAATATGTCGTGCGTCAATAAGTAAGTACACAGCATTGGTCTTCCGTGGGAAGAGGCTGAACTGTCCGCCCGGCCCTACTTCCAACACCTCCATTAAAATTTTTTCCTGATGATCCAAACCTTCGAAAGACTAGGTCTATTATTAAATGTAAACTAACAACAAAATCCGCTACATTAAAAAAAAAAGTAGATAGGGATTTTCACACAGAAGTTCACTATAAATAATAAGAAATTAAGTAGGGAAATAATGGAGCCCCTGTTTAAATCGTCCAAGTTTTTATATACATGTGTGTTGCCTGCTATCCTATAAGGACAATAGGACCTCAACAAATGATCTCCAGATTGCTGCATTATTAGTGTCTCTCCAGATGCTTCACCTCTTGGTCACTTTTTTGTCCATTTGTCTCCTTCAAATGTCATCGGGCTTCTTTCTTCAACGGCTACCTTGCCTTACCTCCCATCTATGCCGTCATGTGGTCTGCGTAGCGTATGTTCAATGCACTTCTATTAACATCTACTGACTTCAGGTATTTGATTTGTGTTTGACAATAGCGTACTGTTTGAAATCGTGTTGGTCTAGAATATTCTCGGAATTCTCTACTAGCATTTATTGATGGTCTGGCATTCCAGGTCTCACAGCAATACAATAATATTGTCTTGATATTTTAGTTAAAAAATCCTGATTTTGGCATTTGTTGATAGTGTAGTTGATCTCCAAACGTTCGTAAATGCTTGTTTGGCAGACTTCATGCGATTTTCATTACCCATTCAGGAGCTATCTGACTGCGCTATAATGTTACCTAAGCAGCAAATGTTGTCTACGTCTTCTATTGTATTATTGTCGATTTTAAAATCCCTGGGTATATCGCTGTTGGTTCTCACTACCTTCGTTGCAATAATCTTAATCCTGCCTTGGCTACGCCTTTGTCAACACTGCCTAATTTTTTACATGCTTTTTAGTAACGCCGTTGCATGCCACTGTGGTACACTCACCTAAGTGCGGGAGCGTGTCGAATGGTTCCTTAAAATCTATAAATATCAAATACAACGGGGATCGCCATTAGACGGATAACTTTACATGTACTCCTAGGCTTTTTGTGGGTACATGCACCATTTTTGTGATCCCGTTTGCTTCCCTCTCAATTATGATGCAAAATTTGTTTGCTAGCTTTATTGATAAGACTGATAGGTCGTAGCTACAATATGAACATAACATTCTTTTAGTTTTCTGGCCACACAAAATCATACTCATTGATTCGTTTGAGGTCTGCTATATTTAAATTGAGGGAGTTTATGATTATGGGCTCAAGAATTCAACTTTCTTATAGCCTTGTTATTTATTATAACCTTCACAAAAATAAAAACGGTATATAAAGTCTTGTCATCCCGTTAACAAGTTCTACAATATTCAGTTTCAACGCAACCAAATACATCCTTCTAGGTAGGGAAGTTCAATTAGCGATGTCGGTCTCTCCGATGTTGAATTCTATTAAATAGAAAAACTGAAATTGATTCACCACATATATGAACATTAACCAAAAAATCGAAAAACTTGCATTAAAAAATGTAATTGCTAAAAAGCAGTATTTAATGCAAAAAATTAAAATTTTACAATAAAAGTAAAAATTCAGAAAATTTCAAAAAGTATTTAATTTTACAAAAATACCGATAGTTAACAAAAAAGTTAATATCTCACGAAATTTTAACGAAATTGATGTTAAAGAAATATAAAAAAAATAAATTTCACCTTAAATCGGGAATTCACAAAAAACTACAAAATTTACCAAAAAATCATGGAAACAATAAATTTTACAAAAAATCTAAATCTTAAAACAACGAAATTTTACTATAATTTGAAAATTCACCAAAATTCAAAAATCCACCACAAAATCAAGTTACATATGATCCAAAAAAGTTTTAATTAGAAAATAATAAAATTTCCAAAATTCGGATTTAAAAAAAAAACGAAATCGCATCGAAAAATTGCGAAAAATACACTGTTTGGCCAAATTTTACACAATTAGTCTAAAAATTTTATATGAACGAAATTATAACGTTTTTGAATAAAAAAAAAAAGTTTTAAAAAACCGAATTTGTAGAAAAAAACTCCAATAAATTCAAATTTTGGCATAAAAAACATCGCAAATTGAAGCAAATCGTTCCCAAGGACGTCTACATTATATAAAACGCAATTTTTACAAACAGGAAATCAAAAACTAACTTCACCGTAATTTGAAATTTAGCGACAAAATTCACCCAAATTGCACCGAAAACTCAAAATTTTATCAAATATTCGAAATTTCAATAAAAACTCCAATTCCGCCTTTATGTACAATTCACCAAAAATCGAGAATTTTTTAAAAATATATACATAAACATTCAAAGAAAAGTAAGGAAATAACAACAAATTAAAACAGAAAAATATCATCTATTAACCGATCGAAAATATTCATATAAAACGAAAGAAGAGTTTAAAATGAGACGATTAAAACCGGAGACCAAACTTAAAGAACGCACACAATTCTTCGCACCGGGAAAAAACTGTAGTACATTTTTAGTAGGTCATACTTTTGTGCAGGGTATGTATGATCCGGCACAGCTTTGTTTTTCTATCCATTTCTCGTTTGTTGGCGGATGCGTTGAATTTTAGTTTGAAAATTTCTCCTCCTTCGCAGCAAGACGAGATGAAGAGAAAGAAAAAGTTGTTACCAAAAATTCAAATAATCATAAAGCAAACTAAATGTGTTTTGTTCGGTTTCTTCTTGTGCTTGTGTATGTGCACCAAAATATCTTAACTATTTCCTTTTAGTTTTCTTCTCTCGCCATTTGTTTATGTCATTGTATTGTGTTGCACAATTGACTGTTATTGCACTGGGGGTATCGTTAGTAGTTTTGTTAGAGTTGTATTTTATGGTGTTGCCACTTATTTAAGTTGTTTTCGAAATACTTTAATGGCCTAGTAATGGAAAGCTGAAGTGAGAAAGGCAATAGAAATAAATTTTATGTCTAAAAAAGAACTACTAAATCACACTTGTTATACAACTAATATCGCCAGTTTAGGAGAGTTCTTAAAAGTCCCACAAGTGTGCGCTTGGATGAGCATTTTCGAAATATTTAATATTGAAATGCGCTGTGTTTTTCCAAGATGTTGCCACTAATTCGAGTAAATCTAGGCAACTTTTATCCCAAAACTTATGTTAGGGAGCTCGGAATCTAAATGGGTCTATTTGGCTCAATATACGTAACAAACAAACCTTTTTGATATATCTTCCACTACCTCAATAGTGATGCCAACACAAAATGAAATCTCAAATTTTGTTGTTTCTGTTGTATGGTAAAGAAGCACCGGTTTGAAATGCAACAATCACAGAAAATATAGGGATTGCTAAGCAAGTACTCTAAAGGACTCGGTGGCTTGTCATACAAAAACGGGACGTAATAATTTGTATCCGTCAGACTTTGAGTCTCACTCAAAATATTATTACTTTGTGTTTTTTCTATTTCAGTCACCTTAAATCACTTTCTTTCACTTCGATGACGAAATGTATTATTTCACTTGTCATTAAAAGATTCGGTTTGCACATTTAGACGATTTTAGCGTCAAGCATACAAGTTAACAAACATTCTTAATTGAGGTGAGTGCATTACAAAATTTAGTTTTCACTAGAGCACTACCAATTGAAAACGTATGATATTTTTAAAAAAATATATTTACTCAAAGAGTACTGGAAATCTTGTTAGTTTTTTTCCACCACATTTTATAATTGTTGTTATTGTTTTTAAAGTAAAAGCAAAAGACTGTTAAAAATTATAGCACCTTTGCTCGAACTCTAATTTATATGTTTGGATATTTCTTTTTATTAGAATTAAAAGTACTTTTTTATTTTGATTGAAACTGAAGTCTTTTATATAGACTTCCACAGTTTGCACGCAACTTACTTATTGTTTCAAGAGGCTCCAATGGATCGAAGCCTCCAACAAATGCTAGAAATTACAAGAGACTCTTGATTGGGAAAAGGGCCAAAAGCTACAAATTGATAGTCTGAAACCACTACAATTTAAAGTAAAGGCTAGTGTTAACACGAGACTCAATGAAAGTACGGTAGTCGTAAATTACAAATCGGATGCCTGAAATCAATTCGAGAAAAGAAGGGAGAAAAAAAGGGCAAAAATAAACGGTCTGTCTGCTGCTATATCCCTCCTACATTAGTGAAGATTCTTATGAAGGCAGTAATGAAAGTTGCAACTGTAGTGCTGGCTAAGTTGCAACGACAATTATACTAAAAAGAGTAAATTGATGAAATACTGAAAATATGTATCTAAATTGACGTTTCTATAGAAACAAAACTAAAATTCAAATAAAACATATATGTATGCTGAACGTATTAAAAACCTGTTCCGGCTAAAGTCATCTTAAGTTTCATTTTCAGAGAGAACGAAAATGACAGTGAAAACGGCACATAGCCGAAACCGGTTTTTCATCAAACCAAACTTGACAAGGGATGATGGAAATTAGTTTCATATATCTACCTCAAGTCACCTTGTGAGAATTTAAAATCAAGAATAAAAAATATATTTAAGTTTTTCTCACAATTACAAATTTTATTCTAACCTAAAAAACCGAGCATATTAGTCAACTTTCATTCGTTGTACTGAAACAGACCAGAGTCTTGTTATTGTTATAAAAAAATATATTGTTACGTTTTAATCTTTCTAAAACGTGCTTAGGTTCTTTTAATTGAAAAGTCTATTTCAATGATATACGAGTACACAACAGAACTTTATGTTTACACACTGTTACTTTATTTACTTTAACACTTAAAATCAACAGTTCTTTATAATCGTTGTTCACACTTTAGCTTGATACTAACTGTTAGCTCGATCATCTATCTTTGCGTGTTGATGTTATATCGTTGTTTTCGCTCTGTGTGTATTTGCTTTCTTGGGAACCTGTCTATAGGTGTTGTGTTTTGTTGTTGTTAGAGCGCTGTCTGTACGATGGATGACAAATGTTGTCGCACTCTTTATGTCGGGAACTTTCTGTACATTGAGTGCCACAAGTCTTCATACCACTCAATTCTCGCTTATCATCGTAACCGTATGTACATATGCACATACGTTCATTTATATTTCGATGTTAACATAATTTCTGGAAGGACTTGAGGGTAAATTGTTGCCTTATCCACAGTATACTAAATAATATGATTGGTGAGGATGGAGAACAATATTTAATCTTGGTAGAAGTTGCAATATGAGCTGGGTGAAATAGTGCTAGGGTTGTAACAAAATTTACTAGACTACATTATCGGAGCAAAATTAGATAATATGCCAAAACCTTAACAAAACTTAACAAAGGGAGACAGGCGGATTGGACAGTAAAAAAAGGAATTTGATAAAATATACAATTGAAAAAAAATCAATATCACTTTTCCCTAAATTAAGCGCCAGTTTCGACCTGTTCTGTCTCAATGTCCGCTGGTCGAATATAATAATCTAATGACTTCACGTTACACCACAGAAAATAAGTCATAGTAGTTGAATACTCGTATCTTGATTTCGATGGTCAATGGACTGGATCATGTCTAGAATTAATGCATTTGCAAATTATATCCTTATGGCATCCAGCTCTATCCTGTTGTAAAAATATGTTTTCAGTCTAACTGAGCTCTAAATAGTTGGTAATCTTGCCTCTATACCTATCACCATCAAGATAAAGTTTTCGTTGGTCTGGCAAGGATTAACCACACGACAACTTATTCATTGCTAGAAGATTGAACCTTTAACAAAAACACCACTCATTAGGGTTCTTGAAAAAATTCTCATATAGTTTAGAAAGTTTAAGGCACAGCTTAAATATAGCCTTTCCAAAAATGTTCGCAATAAATATGTGACATTGCTATTATAGGCTAGACTAGTAAACCTGATAGCAAATTCTATAGATGACGAAAAAATAGCCGTATTATAAATTCCGCAATTAAAAGTAAATTTTAAACAAAAATGTTTACTTGCTTAACAAGTGTCAGCCCATTCATTCACATGTATTTTTAATAGATTCACTCACTCGTAGTGTTTGTGTAAACATTATAAATTATCAAGTTAAATGAAACATGTCTGCCACAAAACTTTCAAAAAATTATAATAGACTCTGTATATTTTAGTTGTTCCGATGTTTTGCTATTTTATTTTTAAGATGCCTGTCAATTTGCCAATACTTGTAGTCTTAATATGCTACAGAATATAAACAGAACAATGGCATGGAAAAGATGTCAGTTCTCAAATGTTGTTGCATACAAAAAAAAAATTAATAAACACTCATTGATGATGCCTCCACAGATTTCACATGCTACATTGCCTGTTGACTTATTTAGTAAAATGTTGGTGGTGGAAATTATTGTTTTTGTCAATGTTGGGTTTTTTCATTTTGATCGCAAAATACGATTTCCAATTATTTTTTTGCTGTTTTGTTTCTTAACGGAGTAGAGTCGATTCTTTTCTTTATTTCTGACACTTGCATTGTGGTAGAAAACTTGTTCAAATTGAGAGAATCAAGTGGGCAAAGGTGTGGTGTTAGAAAGGCCTTCATTTGTATGTTGTCGGAATATTACAGCAAGCCTACCCCAAGAACAATACTGTGATTGCATTTTCACTTTTTATCTGTGTTGTATGTCGTATTGTTTCTTAACCAAATGCTCAACTTACAAGTGTCGTCGTCAAGTCATTTTCATTTCTTTCCAAAGTTCTTATTTCCACAATATTAGTTTGCCCTCAACTCATGGCATTTTTTGTTGTATATCAACTTGTATTGTTCAGTTGTAGAAACTCTTCCACCAATTCTATGTCTATTTTCCTGGATATTTTTTAATATTTTCGTTTATTTTTCTTCGTTCATTTTCTTCACTTCTCCTCGCCACCATAAAAGAAACATTTAACAATAGTGTTAACACATCTTGAGTGAATTAATTTCAGAGATCAGAGAGAACATTTTCTTCATTGATTTGAGCTTCCATTATGACGGCTAATTATTGACATCGCATGTCGCTACTTCAGGTCAAGGCTGCCTTAGCAAGGCTGCTAGAAGCAAATGCATTCAGTACTTTAGAAGTCTCTTACTTATTACGACTTATTTTATGCCACTGAGCAACGTAACATCGTGAGGAGCAAAGCCTCAAAGCCCTATAATCTAGAAGCACAATGCTACTCACCGAACGACGTCTTCTACATCTCCACCAATAACAACGACCAGTTCGGATGACCTTTGTATTATTTCATTTAGTCTCCAATTGCCCCGTAAGAGTTTCTCTTCTTGACTGTTTAGGATACAATTTTATTCAAGTTTTTGCGTTTAATCATCAAACCAGCTGTTAACTTCTATATCGCTCACGACAGAATTTTACACCGCAAATGCGATTCATCACAAAGAAAAGTAACTGCCTTGACACAGGGTAAATGAAGCAGAGATTGTTTCATTAAAACCCAAATCCCAATAATTCATTATTTTCCATCTCTGTCGGAATTCATTTTTGTCGTTACCAGTCTTGCACGAATGAAAAAAAGAACGTAGGGAAAACTTTCTGCTTACGCCGCTTGTTCACTTCTTTTCTTAATTTCTGATTGAACTTTTCCCCCACTTTCTTCCGCGATGTGCCTGTCTGTTTTTATTTCCCGTTTATTCAGCCGTTTGTTTTAACCATTCACAAATTGTCATTTGATGGAATAGAGTTGCCTTGGCTTACAACGTTGCCATTGTTTGTTGCGGCGGGGGGTGTGTAGTTGTTAAACGTGTTCGCGTGAATTTGTAAATTAAGTTTTTACACATCTTATTTTTTTGTTTCATCGCTTCGAAAAGTCGATTGAGTAAGAAAAAAATTAATTTTCTTTCGAACAGATGTGTTTGTTTTTTTGCCGGTTTTGTCTTGTCCTCCTTACCATTCAATTGCAACACTTATCTAACAATTGTCTGTCTGACTTTCTATTTAAATCAATGTTTATTTGTCGGCACGTGTGTCATGTTGTTGTACGTATGTCAACCACAAACTGCAATTGTCCTAATTTAACTTTGTTGTTAATTGAAAAGAAATTTATGGTTTACATGAAGAAATTTTGGAGAAAAAATTACTTAAATTATCTACTGAAAAAAATTTATATTTTTTTGCTTTGAAGTGATGACCAGTTGTCAGGGGTTTAATCCTGTAACATAAAATGACACATTAATTCACCTCGTCTTCATAAATCCGAAATTCCAAAACGAACCTAAAAGGTTATCTTAATCTGCTCTTTGGAGAAAGTTAGGTTTATGTATAGATTTTCGGAACAGGTTTCCGTCTTACCTTCTCGAGTTTGGTGACAAGTCGGTTTCAGCTATGTGCCATCTTCAGAGTCATTTTTCGTTTTGAGAAGTTTTTATCGATTTCATTATCAATTTGTCATGTGAACTGGTAGCATGTGAACGTAGCCATGTATCACGTGGAAACAGATACTTGGTAAAGTTCTTGCTTGGGTGTTGTTTATAGGGATTGGTAGACGTTAGTGATTACTGTTTTATTGCTTTCCATTGCACCAGAAATGTTGTTTGCGGATGACAGGTAAATGTAATAGGCAGAATTAATATTTTTTTTTTTTTTAGGGGATGGAAGATGTCAATGATGATTGGATTATGGACTTGTTTATTATTGGTATTGTGTTCTTTTTTGTGATGCTTTGTGTATCTTGTCCGTTATTTTTGTTGTGCATTTATAGCGTCTGAATTGGAGTTTGTTTGTTCTTTTATGATGCGTCTGTCAAATGTCTTTCATATAACCATTTCATTGTTTTCTAGGATATTTATTCGACGTCCTTTGCGCTGTGCGTGTAGTAGCTCTACCGTTTTTCTAATGCTGTATTTCAATTGTGGTTAAACATACGGTTGGCGAAGTTAAATTCTGGTGTCTAGCCGCGATTACGCTATTTCTTGCAATAGTCTCTTATATGTTCGCAAATTCTTGTTTTTAGTTTGAGTACTGTTTGTTCTATGTAGCTACGTTGGCATATGCACGTTAGTTATACTTTTTGTTATTCAACATTAACACAAAATGCATTTTCGAAGTCCGGTTGTATGATTCGAATTTTTTAATTAATGTCAGTCGTTACTTTTGACAATGCAACGAAAATATTTATAAAAGCAAAAATGGCTGACGGTGATAACTTAGTGCGCTTGAGTACGACGAACCACAAGAATATATTCGTCAGAGATTAGAAGACTTGCGAGAGGAAAATTGTGAAAATAAGCATTTTTGCAATTTGGACTGTTGTACCACCACCAAACTGGCAGATTCCCACAACATACTCAGATCTGAAAACTCTGGTCGAGTACGGAGAACAGAAGGTGTATCCATTTCGGAAATATTCTACGGATAATGTCAAAGCAACGAATGCTATGATCGCGAAAATACACAAAAACCAACAAGAGAACAATGCTCATGGGAAAGCGTAACAAAAAGAGAGGTTGATGCGTATTTGGTGCTTCTTTTGCCGAGTGGCATGACACATTCAGGTTATGTTCATACAAAAGATTTGTGGAAAACAACCCCCATCCGTTTTATATTGCTGCC
Source organism: Phania funesta (assembly GCA_963932375.1). Taxonomy (NCBI): domain Eukaryota; kingdom Metazoa; phylum Arthropoda; class Insecta; order Diptera; family Tachinidae; genus Phania; species Phania funesta. The sequence goes on along the minus strand of OZ010653.1, from coordinate 90,981,806 downwards.
ATTAGTGTACCACGATTTTGGGCCATAAAATGCTTCATACGTTTTGACAATGATATTACTGGTCAGCAACACAAGCAAAGTGATAAATCAGCAGCAATAGCTGATATTTTTTGATGCTGAACGGAAATCTACACAGCAATTACGAAGCTGGAACTAATGTTACTGCCAATTGTATCCTTTCCGTGGTGGTACTGGTTTTACTCAATACCTACCATCAAAAGTCTCCCGTCATGTCCCTTGGAGAGACAAATCTATACTCGAATTCTTGTTTGTTTATGTTTTTTTTTTGTCGAAGAATGTTTTTATTTTTCAAATGTAGCTTCAAAATATGGTAATTCGCAAACAAGACGCGTGAATTTCAGAACTTGCTGACAAGTCTTTGGCGTTTTGCAAATGAGATAGGACTTGAAAATCGCGAGAGTGTCACAATATGAGTATGATACGAAAGAATAGAACAATAAAAGTTACAGTGGACGATCAATGTACGCCGAGCGGCTCGAATCCTAATGTAATAAAAGTACAGCGGACCTCCAATACCTCTCTGGCAAGACTTTTAAACACGTTACGGGAATGATCGCTACAGGGAACGGCTCACCGATGGTCTACAATAACCACCTGCAGATTGTCCCAAATTCTTTGGCCCTCAATAATTAAGGAAAGAATGAAAGCACTACTTACCCTGGGGAAAAATACGATATCGGTACTACATCATAACAGGGCATATTATGACTGGATGTTTGTCGGAGCGTGAAGGTATCTCTCGTGGTAAGAGCTGGAGAACCTGCCTGGATGAGGAGAAAGTGTCAGGCTCAAATTTTTGGGCACAAACATTCTTTCAGAATTTGGACTGTCTTGGGAATGGGACACTGATCTGCCTACTTATTTTGAAATATGTAGACAAATAATCCAACAGTTCTAGATCGAACACTTTCCAACATTTTCATAAATGTTTGACCATTGAACAGTAAAATAACCAATAACCAATTAGAACTTTCTAATTTAATATGCAGTTTGGAAAGATTAGAATTAAACAACAACTTCTTTATCGCAACTGAAGAAATATTTAAAGAGTTTTTTCAAATAAATACCATATGTTAGTCACAACCAGGTTTTTTTTTGCGTGTTGAAGGAGCAGTAATTCGTGAAGTTTACTCAAACCCATGGGGTTTATGCGAAATCCTATCCTATGTAGCTTGTGCACAGAATTTATATTGAAGTAATTTAAACGCACGTTTTATAAGATATTTTGTTTGTCTTTCTTCTTTTTTCCAAAATTCCGCAGAAAAGAATATAATTCTTTTTATCCGAAGCACTTATAAAAAGTTATTGTTAAAATCTTAATTTATTTGCAATCGACGCCACACGAGATTATGACACTTTTGTTCGTTTATCATTTAGATTTAAAAAATTAAAAAGACTTTAAAATGTGACAAATCATATTGATAGACATACACATTTTAGTTCAATACTTCTAAACAATTTGCCGATACTATTAAAATAATTTAAACGTAAAAATATTTTATATCATTTATCCTTCCACTTACTTTATTAATGAGCCATAAACTGCAGGTAAAAGCACTTATTATGCCGACTTTACCAACTGATCAATGACCCATCTACATGGAGTTAAATTTAAATGATGCCTACCATCAACTTTAGAGAACAATTTCTTTCAAATATTGAACATTTTAATGATTTCATAAACATAAATCACAATAAATACAACACGTTTATTGCACTGCAGATGCAAAAAATATCAACGTCGATGGCTGAAAAATAAAACGTCATGAGAAAACAAACATAAACAAATAAAATAAAAATGCTATATAATAAAAAAAGGAATCCTTTTATTCTTGCAACATACTACAAGCATATTTTACTACAAGCAAATTTACAATGATCATTATTAACACCGAAACTAAAACATGTCTCGTCCATCGGCAGACGAAAAATGAAACTGCAGCTGAAGAATAAGGTGCCGGAGATGAAGCTGAGGAGGTGGAAGAAGAAAAAAGGCAAAGTGCTATTTATTGTAAAGTAGAGTCGAGGTGAATTGATGTAAATTATCGATAACCATCAATAGTTTATGTCACCCAATGACTTTGATATACGACAAGATTTCTTACAAATCATAAATAATGTTAAATCCGATAATAAATTTGAAAATTTCCTAGCGACGGCAAATGATCCCGCCATTTCACATGCTGCAACAACTACAACAACATTATAAAAACTTTAATAACAACAACAACCATAATAGCAACACCAATAAATAACTAAAATAATGTTGGGTGAACGAAAATGTTATGTCTGTGCACAAGGCCTTTTTAAGCACAAGAAACTTACTTTCTCCCCATGCTGTTAGAAATAAATGTTTCACGGAACGAGAATATGAAAAAATAGTTCTTATAAAAATTCCCCCGAAAAATGTAGCCTGGGTATGCAGATGCTGTTATAAACTAAGAAAGAAATTCTTTTCCTATTGTAAAGTTGAATGGTATCTTTCGGAATCATCCGTACGTTGTTGAACAGCTTTAGGGTAAGCTTCGCAGAATCGGACTTATCATAAAAGTTTTGCTATATATCCGGTTGGATATATGTTATATGACCAGCAGGAAGTTTAGATGGAGTTGCGACACTTCACAATGTTTTTAGAAAAATTTGTGATTCTCGAAAGCTTCTTTTGGGCCATCCAACCTTGGTTGGTAATTTCGAGTAGAATTTGCTGAAATTGTTATAATAGCCTCGTAGATCTTCAACAGGATCGTAATTTAATTCAATAAAGATATTGGTTAACACTAAGCCTTAGAAAAAGATCACTGGACTCATTGCCCTGCATCTCGCGATTGACAGCAGCCAGTGCGGCTTAAAGGAAGCTTACAGGGCATTCAAAGATTTAGAACGCCGTCTGAAATTCGCCATGTCTCGATATCTCTGATAAGATACACTCTTAAGTTATCACCAGTTTGGGAAAACAATAAGATAGTACGGCGAAAGGACGCATAGTTATGGGATACTGATAGGTCCTTGGTGAAATATGACAGCGCTAGGGCGGGAATTTTAAGGCCGTATTTGCGAAAGCAATTGCAATATAAAAACAGCTTCCATTTTTCAGGCCGACGTCCACGCCGTACAGGGGCCAAATCACCGCATTCGATATCGTGTACTTTATCATCGAAATGTGGTTAACGTGGATCACGGTTCTCGTTATCTTAACGTATTTACTCGAAGTTGTACTCGATTGGTAATTTTCTACCGAAAATAAACAAACAGTCATTTTGTGGTGCAAAACAAAGCAAAGAAACAAAAGCAAGATGCAATTAAAAATGTGAGAATTTTTTTGATATTTTTTAATTTCAATATAATATAAATTTAATTGTTTTTAGGGAAATCGATTATCAAGGAAAAGATTGTTCAGTAACCAGTGCAAAAAATAATGTCAAACAAATAAGTAAGGAAAAATCCAGAACAAATTCAAATAAAGTAAATGGGAAGCAAAAAGAGGTATTCGCGCAATTTATGCTGGAACATCCCGACTTGTCCAAAAATAAGCTTCAAAACTGTGCTCAAGCAAAAACAGTCTCAAAATTTATGGCGAGAATTGACAAGTAAACTAAATGCGTGGGGCTCTCTAATTAAGGACGTTTCAAGTTGGCGAATGTTTCTTCTTATTGCAGCAATATTCGGTTCATCCTCTGATTCCGAAGATGAGGAACACAAAAAAACACTTAAATCCATTTAAATATTGATTTATTTGATTAATTTAACACTTTTTCACAAATTTGTTTATATTTGGTTTTCTTTTTCGTTTCTCATATGTTTACAGGAATGTAAAATATAGTAGTAGGCATTTAAATTACGATCGAATGCCGTGATCCAAAAAAATTATACTATCGAAAATTTTATTCTATACGAATGGTAGTCGATATCGAATGCGGTGATTTGGCCCCAGGTCGGAGTTACAGAATGTCAACGTAAGGGCACCCGTAGTACCAAAAAGTCCATTCCATTCGGTTAGGCAGGCAACTTTGAAATCATAAACAAAATACTGGATTGAATCAAAGTTAGTTTGGGACAGCCTTAATCTTCTCGATACCGTAGCAGCAAGGAATCTACTTATTCTAATTTGGGTACCGCATCGTGAGGGGTATGATGGTAACGTCATGGCAGACTACCTGGCTAATAAGGGCGCAGACACTACACTCATAAGCCCATAACCCTTCTCTGGAGTACACAATAGCTTCATAAATAACCTAATATACGAGTACCGAGGTGTACTCGATTATTGGCGAGGCTATTCTAAAGCTCAGCAATTATAATATTAAACTGCTAACAGGACACTGTGGACTTAACTACTAATCATTCCTGCGGTGGCGTAATGCAGACTTGTTACAATAAAGCCCACATTGGGCCCGAGGGCTGCATAACAGGTCTATCAGGCCTATAATTAATAATAGTAATAAACACATAGTTCATGGTTTCACAATGCCTTTAATGCTTTACTAAGACGACTTTAATAATTCTCTTTCAGCTTACAGGCGTTGCAATATAGGTTAATCCTTAAAATGCCTTCAAAATCACTTATCACCCAGAAAATAAATAAGTAAATTTGCTGAAATCACGACTTCGAATAATAGCATTCAAAAGAAGGATATTTCTCCTTCTCCGAAATGGGTAAAAAAATTGTTTCACTAAACAAATAAATGAACAATTTTTTAATCAGTAATTTCACTAAGTAACCGAATTTTGATCATTTCTTTGTAGAACACAGGTAATTTTATTGGACGCTTATCTGAAAGTGTTTTAGTTCTTGAAAAACTGTATCATAATCCATGCAATGAAACTAGTTAAGTCTTCCCGATAATGAACAAGCTCGGTTTATTTGAAAAGTGCATAAGTTTTGAATTAGTGATTAGGTCTCACATTTAATGAAACGACTCGACATTTAAACGAGTGCTTATGAAAAGTATGTTAAAGAATAATATATCGATTGTAACATTTAATGTCATGTAGATACGAGTACCACTTGATTTTGAACTCACTCGATTAGTTTTTTGGTACTAAAAAAGGTTCCTTATAAATTCAGTTTTTTTTTAATAAACCTAGAAATAGCTTTTTACCCCCAGCCAATACAAGACAAGATGTGCAAAATAACACACAAGGTGTACATCGCAATGCAGGTAATGGAGATGCTATAAGTAAAATGCTGACTGCTGTTGACGATGCTGACGTCGATTCTCTCTGTTGTCGTTGTTTTTGTTGTTTTAATACTTTTTTCTAAATGTAAGTACAACAACGACAAAGTCTTATAAATAAAAATTAGTTGTATGTTAGAAATAATATTTGTTGATTTTTGCTGTTGTTGTCAAGCCCACCTAATGCACCAAGATACTTAAACACAAGTGGGTTGGGTGAAGATGTCAAAAATGCCCCGTTTCCAATCTTAATTTAGTTCAACTCTTTCAGGCAATTTATTCATAAACGTTCACTTGGCACTCTCTAGTCACCAAGATTCAATGCAGTGAGTGACACACATACAGAACAATTTCATGCACACATTGTCACCTGTGACAGCATTGAAGTAGAATAAATTTTAGAGGTGCCAGTGAATAGTGTTTGGTTGTCTGATGTGTGATTTTTAAATGGTTGCTCGAATTGCAATAACGTGAAAGATGAATTCATCATTGATAGATGATGGATGTAAGACTGCATGCAGCACGTAACATAAGTCATCGGACTGACAGAAACAGCATTGCTGGATGTTAATAGAACTAAAAACAAAAAAACACACACACACACGTAGTAACATATCCACACATCTTACTTGATTGCAAGTAAGAGCCAGAAAGGAATTCGTAGTGTAGAGTCGGGATGTACTATCTATCCCCAACAGGGGGCCGGGCTTATAAATAATATTGTATATACTTTTTTTAGGTTTCATTTAGCAAATATACTCAAGCACTTAAAAATCAATCGTATTAACATGGTTGCGGGAAAAGTAACGCTTTTAGGAAAAACAATTAAGGTCAAGCTTTAAAGAAGGATGATGACTATACCGTAATTTTTCGCGGCTACATAAATGTTTTCTTTAGAAATTGACAGCAATATCTTTTTGGCAATTGCTGGTATCAATATACTATTCAATATTTTATTCCAATTAGTCCCCTTTTTTGATGGCATCATAATAAGATTTGCTAATTAGAATTTGCTTTGCAATTGCATTGAATACACAGCAACTTTTGAACTGCAATGAAATTCTTATATGTTTTAGAGTTTACATTTTTAATTCTTGATTTGATATTCGCACCGAGTGCTTTGATGTAGATTTTTGGAACGATTTTCCGTCATCCCTTGTCAAGTTTTGTTTGGAAACAATCCGGTTTTGGCTATGTGCCATCTTCAATGTCATTTTTCGTTCTGAGCAGTTGGCATCAATTCGTTAGAGTTTCATTGTTTGTCAGGTATCTATTTATTATGTGAGCTAGTAGCAGGCGAATCTCGTTTATCACGCAGGCATATGTAAGGTGTGAACAGGTAAAGATCGTAGGTCGAGTGTAGGCACCTTTTTTCCCTCTTTTATCACGTAGCCATCTGTAATTAGGGTGCCGGGTGATTAAATTTTGTACTTGGATCATTACTGTATGCGTTTATTCGAGTTATTAATTGAAGCAACAATAATTTTTGTTTACGATTGGCTCTTGCCCTTTATTCAATATTTTATGTAGCCTCTTGTGTGTGGTTTTGTGTATTTTTTGAGTTCTACCATGTCTTTCAAAATATTTATTTTTATTTGCTAACCGCCAATATGGATTTTAGAGCAATAACGATTAGGACGTTTTACTTTTAGGTTAGACTTTGTAAGCAATTACGGTGCAGTTATTTTGCTATTTTCCCGACTAATCAAGCAATTTCAAATCCAGTTTAGTGTGAAAAAGAGTTAATTTCATGTAAAAAAATAGTTTTATCTTTAGTAATTTCTTTACAAATTTTTTTTAGCATGAATAAATATTTATCAAAAATCAATAAATATTATTTTGCCTTTTGCTTGAAAAAATATTTACGTCTATGAAAGGGGTTGTTAGATTTCAGCTCTAAATTAACTTAAGTTTTTAATTGTTTCAATTAATTATTTAAAAATTTAAGAATTTAGTAATCTTAGGGATTCTGTATTGCTAAGGCTTAAATTATTCCATGACAATTAAATTTGAACATGTTTAATAATTCTCTACCTTCAGTCGTTTGGAATAAGTGTTCCTACAGAAGTGTTATGGAGAATAACCACACTCTGCAACCTACAGTTCCCCAGACAAATAAACTGAACAAATCCAAGGGAAATGTGAAAAAAATTCGAGCGAAAAGACCACTCATGATTAGGTGGAATTTTTTTCTGGCGTACCTATTCTCAGGCTTAGAACTTTAGGAAAGGGAAAATAATTTGAGGAAAAAATATTCACTATAGGGGCGAATACGTTTGTTAATAAAGGAAATAAAATCTATTAATTCTTTAGAAGCACCGATCCATTTGTCATAATTGGTGTAGTCTAAGTTCTCAAATCTCCTCTATCCCGCTTCCTCATATAAGGCCTACAGTTAGTTTCTTTTTGCTTCATAAATATACTAATTTAATTTCAAGCCTTTGAAATTTTTTAAGCTCGGACATGCTGGACAATTTGAAAACGAAGCAGAAAATATTAATGATTCCAAGTGGATATTTGCAATACGAGTCTGTTTTTGTATCACACGGCGTATGAGTTATACGAACACAAAAACAACTAAATAAAACTAAGATGGTAAAAAATCTATTGAACATTTCATATAAACATTTATATATGACAATATATAAAAAATAATAGCACACAGGTGTTTTTAACATTCTGGCTGGCTGACTGGCTGGGTAGCTGCTGTTAGTTGGGTGATGAAAGAGAATTTCATTTTTTCTTTTTTCAATTTTAAACAATTTCATACGGTTAGTGGAAGTAGAAAAATCAATCATTTATTCAAACTAAAAATGCTTGTACATGGTAAACGTGCTAAAGATATCAAATCTCAACTTGAAGTGAAAGGCGAAATATTCAATTTTCAGCATTTTTTTTTGTATCTTTTTGCGGCATTTTATTTCTATAACAATATTTATGTGGAAGGCATCATTTATTATCGTTAGCTTGGCCTGTGTTTAATTTATGGATTCAGATTTCGTTTTCTGCTAACAAATTATTTTGCTGTTGATTTTTCTTGAATATTTAAAACTTAAAATTAGAGAAAATCTGTTGTCACGATCAGTTAATTTTTTTCATTATTTTATGTGTGTGTGTGTGTGTTTGTTGTTGAACATTTTGTTTGGTTTAGAGGAAAAAGAATTGATAAAAAAAACAGGCCGGAGACTAAATGACTGTATTGAATCTAGGACTTTTTAGTAATTATGCAACAGTATTTACACTAGGAAGCTGATTCAAAAAGGTATAATAGTTAAGTATTGGCAACATTCAAACAAACTTTTGCACTATGGGTCTTTAAAGTGGAAATTGTTACAAACCAGAAAAATACTTTTTAACTCTTGCATTTGATTTTTCTAATTCCCTAGAAGAAAGTTTAAGCAGTCTCCTTAAGCCCTGCTGTGAAGACTAGAAAAGACTTTTGGCGTGGATTATAAGTGGCCTTTTTATATCTTAACAATTCAGTATAACAAAACCCTTATTGTGATAAAGGAAACCCTGATGAGCTGCAGATCCGTCGCAAAGAATATTTATTTGTCTAAACAGCTTTTGGGCAACATAAACCAACCCACAGTGCAACCACAAACTATTTATTTTGTATGTGGTTGGTTTATCTTGACGAAGTTGAGTAAGTAAATAAGAAAAGAGAATAAAAATAAACTGCGACCAACCTTCTGTTAACCATTCATTTAACCAATGGCCACACTCATGCCAATTTTATACCTTTAAGGTAGATCCACTAACACCACCTCCTCTTCTATAACTGCCAAAATCACCATCACCTCCACCATGATCCGCCAACAAGACAACTCAAACCGCACCACCATCATCACCAACCGTATCCAAAATCTGTCAGTCAATTTATTTTTATATCATGACTTTAGGCTCTGGGTAAGTAAATTCAATTTGCGTAAAGAAAACGATCAATGTTTGTTGATTTGTTTTCGTTTCTTTCCATTTTTCTTTCTTTGATAGTTGCAATCTTTCAATTTGTTGTTTGCTTTCAATTTATTTTATTTCCTTGTTGATTTTTATTTGCTTGACTTGAGTGGTTGTTTGAAGTGGTAGATGATGACGGCGATCACAAGTTGACTTTTGACCCTCTATAAATTGATTCGATTCGTTGTTGTTTTAGGTCTACAAACAACGATTATTATCTTAGAAAAAGTATTAAGTTTTGTGAAAACAAGGTACGGACTTTGTTGCACAGAAAATAAAGGTGTCCAAAAGGAGGTATTGGGACTTTGTTTTTGGTTTTACGTTATGGAGACGTGGGCTAAGGGTAGCGTAGCTATACGTCGTGCCCGATACGCTTGTATCGTGGCTCTTCAACCAACTGGACTTTATAAGCTTTTAAACACATAATAGAATGTCTTAAATATGGACGAATTTTACCAAGAATATTGAGTACAACATGTCGCACAATACATGTCGAAATTGCTTTATTGTTAGTTTGGTGACCATCTAATTTTCATTTTGGATGGCACGATTTAAGACTGTTGGTTTAATTTTTGTATTTCTACTTATTGTCGAAAAGCAAAAACGAATTGAAGGGAACAATACTACATACCTATGTGTATGATTGAATCCTGAGTGCTGTAAAACGTAATAGAAAATTATGCATCCATTCGGACTACATCCGAGCCAGCAGCTCGAAAATAAACAATTTCACTGCAGTTAGTAACTCAATTCGTCTTGTATTTTATTCTAAGATTCTATATGCTCAAAAAATACCGTCTTTTAAAGCAGGATATCCTGAGTTTGTAGAAAAGCTGTTGGTTTAAGCACCTTATTTTAGGTTTCCGGAACAACTTATAGTGAGACAAGCTAAGAAATGAGGAATTTGGATTTATTTTCACAATTATATATTTGTGCGGATAACGTCTTTACACAATGAAAAAAAAGCCTTTTCTCCTAGGACTTTAACTATCGATGCCTTCAGTTAAGGTGTTTTTACACTTTCTGAGTTCTCGTCTGATGTCAATACCAAAGTATCTACAGTGTGTGTAATCTACATTTTTAACTTTTCATCTGAGCTCAATTCTCAATTTGTATATATTTGGAATACGCTTACACAAGAAAACGTTACGTGATAAGCAGAGGCAAACAATTAAGTCCGATATTGAGAGTTATTTAAACAATTTTGATGCAACAAAAAATACGGATAATAGCCTGTGGAAAGCTGTAAGGTGCTTAAAATGTTCTATTGCCTACGAATCTCTACTAAGACTAGAAAAGCACACCTGAATCAACCCTATTGAAAAGGTAAATGCGTTCGCTAGTCACTCAGAGAAGGTTTTCACACCTCAGGACATAAATGGATCCACCATGTAAATGATGCAATGAAATTTCTGCTATCTTTATTAAAGTTATAGATTTGATTAAAATATAGATTTGAGAAAATAACGAATTTCCGTCATCCCTTGTCAGGTTTGGTTTGGAGACAAACCGGTTTCGGCTATGTGCCATCTTCAGTGTCATTTTTACTTATGAAAATATCTCAAATACTTTCTGAAAACTGTCACAAGTTTCTTCAGAATTGTTTGACAGATGGAACGTTACAAGAGAAAATCTTTGCAGTAGTTCCTCAAGGCAGTATACTAGGGCCGTTATTATATACACAAGCTCACATACATAAACGTCAACGTTTGCATACGACACTGCATATATAAGTGCATCTGAAGAACTTCAGTCCCATATTGATGAGGACTGGCTAAATAAGTGAAATAAAGGTAAATCCATCGAAATGTATCGAGACGTAACGTTTTCCCTCAGATTGAAAAATTGTCTACCAATAGCAATAACAAATTCAACTCTTGGAGCGGAAACAAATGTTAAGTAATTGGGTATCAATCTACATAGACTTCTAATTTGGTCCCGCCTTTTTGAGGTAAAAATAACGGCTATAAAACATTGAACAAATCACTTACGCTGGATAATAACTTAACCTTGGCTTTAGACTACAAATCCGTTATAAGACCAATATGGTCAAATGACATTCAGCTTGTGCATCAAACATCCAAAAGTTACAAGGCAAACAGTCTAGGATTTTACGAAATGGAAACGTTCACAGGTACCTTAAGTTCCCACTATGGATGAAGAACTAAAAACTTACACGTCAAAATGCGTAAACAAATTAATGGTCTTGTACGCAATTTATGACAATTTGACGGGTTTTAGAGACTAAAAAAAGGAGCACATTGAGACCGGCGAGACGGATCTTTCTAAACCAATAGTTGAATACAATACATTGGTTAGTACATTGGTAATAATATTATAAATTTCTTTTGGTAGAAAGCTTTAATAAATTAAATTTAAATTTTCGCCATTTTACTGGAATTAGATTCCTGATGTTGGCTCATGAAATGAAGAAAATGGTCATTTGTTGAACTTTCCACAATTTCTAATACGCGTGTGTGGTAACTGATTAACGGGTTAGCTGATTATCCCTAAATACCATTCAATTCCCCTTTCTATGACAATCTGATGTCTAAAGGAAAAGGAACCACTTTTCTGAACTACAAAAATCTAATAAACTTCTCATGGTTGGCCGTGAATGATATGGATCACAATCAATATATAATTTATCAACGAAATAATTTTCTTATGTAACTTCGACTTTAATTAACCTGCCGATTTACGGCATATTCACGAGGGTTTAGCATAGCCCCCATTCATCCATGCATAGCCAAATGAGGTATTCAATATGTGGCACTTAGTGCGTCACTTTTGTACACGTCGTTTAATTCGGGTTAAAAAACGTTATCATTATTCATCCATGAAGTGCTGATTAATAATTCCGATGGCGCAAACTCTACAACATCTAATAAGTTTTTAGAAATGCATTGTCAACTGGCGAATCATGTGTTTGCTAGCGTAAGCCTATATGCCTGTTTCTACATCCTTTTATTCCAAAGTGCTTCTCGTCGCTAAAGGTGGATATTTCGGACAAAATGCGGCCTTTTTCAGACGCCATTCTGACTTGCTACTCAAATATATTGAGATCTGCCGCCGCCAAAACAATATGGCGGCCACAGACTGTCAATATCAACTAGCAGACATTTATAAAATGCCTTGGAATATGTTGTAAAGCGTTTCATTAAGAAAGTGTTATAAAATAATGGAAATTATGTACCCTTTCGTTTCCCTTATTACATGGGATATTTCTTAGATAAGGCAAAGATGAGAAGGATTGATGCTTTCAAGGGACGTTGATCTTAGACTTATACCTTTCTCGTGTAAGACCTTCAGTATTTTAAAAGAATAAAGTTTAACGCTTTCCAGCTGAGAATAGTTAAGGAATAAATACCACCTCATACATACTATCTAAGGCTTGCGTTAATTATATCTTTCGTATCTGGCTGGTTTCCATAAACCAACAGATCGCTGAATAAATAAGTAATTCATGGATTTTCTAACTTAAAACCATGACTGGTCAAATAATTTTTTAAACATCTAAAAAGTTTGATGAAAAACATCACAATATTAAATGCTTCCTTAAGTCAAAGAGTGAAGCCAGATTATTAGTTTCTTGCATATACTCGTGTGTACTCCTTAAAACATTTTTCTCAGTCTCAGTTTCAGTCTTATGTAGCTCCCACAAAAACTTTCTTAATTAGATCCAAAAAAACAAAAATCCTTAGATTTTGTGCGAAAATATAAGCAGGACACCTAATTGACAAATACACCCATACAGCCATATATAATGGCTCTTAATATACACACACTCAGACGCACACATTTAAGCACACAATCAAACTTCACTTGCATCTAAACATTGTCAAACAGCCAATGTTTTGAAAATATGTATGAACTATCGCTTTCAAACAACCTACAACTGAAACGTGCTTGTTGGCATGATCGTTTGATTGCTCTGTTTGAGAAATGCAATTTTTTTCACTGGCGGCAGTTGGAACGAAACAGAGAAAAACTAACATTATTATCGTCACATGTCGCTCACTAATTGATTTTTCTTGTCGCCTGTTTGTGTTGTAGAATTTTCTCGCGATTTAAGTTTGATCTTAAAAGAAACACTTGCTTTGTGTTGCTTTGGACGTGGTTACCAAGAGTAAATGTGTTTCATATGCTGCCAGCAGCAGCAACTGCAATAATCGCACCACTGATGGCAGCAGCAACAAAAGTAAGCGAGCAAACAACCAACAACAAGCATAAAAACATAAACAAGTAATTTAACATGATATTAAGGAGAGTTCCGTCAGAGCCTGCAAAATATTATTTCTTCAATAGTAAAAGACCTTTATTCCAAGTGCTTGAATTATATAGGGTGACCAGATAGTAGATAATGATAGTTTCCCAATCAAAATCAAGGTTGCAAGCCTGCGGAACGTGTGGAAATTGTTCAAGAATATTATCGAAATTCCGGCGCAACCGTAAATACGAAACGGAAATTTTTCGGTTGTCATTATGGCTTCAGTGCGCAGGCAGTTCATCGTGCCGTAAAAAAGGTTAAGCGTTAGTACAATTTTTTTACCTTAAGCCACTAACCCGGCAGAGATTGGAACGGAGTGAAGAATATATAGCTTCCGGAGCGAGCAGTATCGAGGAAGAGCTAGAAATATTGACTCGGTGCTGAGCAGCTGAAATGCGCATTATCAGAGCTTAAGGCCTTCATCTGCACAGTACTTCCAGGATTTTTTAGAATAACAAGTTAAGATAGTAAATAATGAGGTGAACTCACTTAAGTTAATGAGTTCGTTTCCCCTGTGTTACCTGTAATAAATCGTTAAAAGGCTTCCAAGAAGTAAAAATTTTGCAACATAAAATGAAAAATATAGGAAAAGTGCGAGTATTCGGAGGAATTGACGAAATAAAAAAAGACATCTTGAGATAAACAGAAGCAGCGGTGGAAATCGCGTACCGTTTGTGACCCCAATACGTTAGTCCATATTAAATACTGAAGAGAAACGTTAGAGCTCGACATTGCTAGGCAGGTAGGGTTTAGGTGTTGAATTATTTCTTTCCTCGCGAAGTAATCCCTGTTCTTAACTATGTCTAGTACGCAATACTTCAAAATGGTTGCTACAATATATTTTTGAGAATCGAGAATGATTACTCCGTACAACCGCAAAACATTATAGTCGAGTTGAAACTAGTTCAGCCATCTAGACCCACAATCCAAAATTTAGTTGCTATCGGCTGCCAGTAAGATATTACGAAATTTCTGGGTGATTTCTGTGCCTGATGTTCTGATCTTGTCAGCCAAGTATTTATAAATAACTCATTATTGGAAGTCGAATATTCTGACCCTCAAATTGCTCTAAGTATAGTCTTCCGCCAGAAGGTTGTTTGGAGATGTCAAGGTACTCGAGCAAAACGAAAGTGCTGTCTATTATACCCGAATTTTCAGATAGCGTAAGGGGAAGCCTAGCATAAGTAGGGTTAGGCAAGTTTAAACTATTTTGCATACTAATTTTTATTATTGATTTGTTTCCACCTATAAGTCGCGTGCAACTGTGTATTTAGTTTGCACAGAAGGCGCTTATAACATTACTGCATGCAGAAGTTGCTGTCGTCTTCAAAGTAGTTGGTACTTGGTCATCACTTCTCAAAATCGACGATATAATTTTCTATTATTTAATTGCTATCGTGAAAGACTTTCTTGTTATAAGAAAATCTAATCTACATCGGCAAGACCCAGTGTTTGAAAATGTTCATCCAATTATTTTTTAATTAAAATATTGATTTCATTCCTTCTTACTTCTGCACTTTTGCAAAGAAAATAATTAATTGAAAATAATAATAGCACACTCAAGGAACTCCTAGCTGTGCACTGTTTTTACGGCCAAAAATTTAGGTGTTGCTTACAATTGTTCGTGTGCAATTGGCAGGGCAACTTTGATGTGAAAGATTATAAATGTATTTAGAAGTTAAGAAGAAGAAAAGAAAAACAAATTACCTAAAAACCGAAAGTAAGCCACCACCAACCAGCAACTTTAACTAATTTGCCAATAACAGGCAATGGCTAAGGATTTATTTAGGCACACCAATGTTTGCAAGCAGAAGTGGAAATTTTCCTCGGACATGACACTTGCCTGACAGGCAACATCAGTGTTGCACCAGTACTGCCAAGTATGTGTCAAGTGTTGTGTGCTTTTTTATATTTAGCCTAAAACATTGGCATAACACCACTCAAAACTGAACTTCAAACAAACATTGCAGACGATCGCTATCTCTCAGATGTTGTGTGTACCTATGAGTGGTTGTGGGATAATGTTGTGTTCGTTACAGTGTTTGCGTTTTTTGTTGTTCTTCAACAACTTCAATTTGCCGTTTGTTGTATGTTATTGACAGTTTGTCACTTCATGTTTTTGTTTTCTTTCCTTACCTCATATATTGTACACTCCTTTTTTCTTCATTAACATTTATGTGTTAGGGTTGCCCTTGAGGTCGGTGTATCGGATTAAGCGGGAACAACTGTAGTTATTTTGGTATATTACACTGTAGTGTAAGAGGAGCAAAAAGAAAATACACGTGGTGTATCCCACTATTTCTAGATCAGTGCGTATACTAGTATTTGTAAGAAATTACAAAATTCTGGAGAATGTCGCAGATAAATATCGAGCATTTAGTTAAAATTATAGGTGTTTAAGTTTTTGTCTCAGAATATTCATATTATCATTTCGTCTTGCCCTGAGGCTATATGTTTGAACCATTGCTTAGAAGACTTCCAAGAATTGTCTCCATTGCAGTGAGTTCCCTCCCACTACACAGTACGCCATTTATTTTACTTCAACCCTTATTTTTCGCTCTTATACTTACCCTCAACGTTTTTATATGTTACGAAATTCTTTTGGGTTACCGTTTTCCGGCCCTGCTAACACCGTCGGCTTATTCCTTAGTGGGGGGAGTCCTCAACCATGCTAACCACGGATGTTACAAACAAAACTACATGGAGGGCGGATCAATAAGTCCGTGACATTTTGAATGAAACACAGTGTTTTTGCAAAACCAAAATGTATTTTTCAAAATAATCTCCTTTTAACTCAATACACTTTGTCCGACGTTTCTCCAGTTTTTGTATCCTTTTCAAAAAATACAACTTTTAGAGGTCCATAAAATTGGCATTTGTTTGGTCAATAATTTCATCGTTGAAGCTAAATATCTTTCCACCGAGCCATTTTTTGAGGTTTGGAAATAGGAAGTAGTCACTAGGGGCTAAATCCGGAGAATACGGCAGATAAGGTACCAATTCGTAGCCCAATTTATAGAGTTTTGCCATTGAGCCGACAAACTTACCTTGGCCTTCTTCGGAGCAGGTTCACCCGGAGAAACCCATTGTTTAGACTGCTGCTTGGTCTCCGAAGTACATTAGTGGATTCATGTTTCATCCACATTTACAAAACGACTCAAAAACTAATTCGGATTGCGGTTAAACAACTCAAGCAATCCTTTGAAGTTGTCGCACATTTACGTTTATGGTCAATTGAGAGCAAACGCGGCACCCATCTTGCAGACAACTTTCTTAAACGCAGCTGATCATTTAAAACCACACTGCCATATAAAATGCCTATGGCATCAACAATCTCAAGCACTTTCACTTTTCGATCGGCCAACACCATATCATGGATCTTTTCGACATTTTCGTGTGTACTGGACCACAATTGGCCATCCAGAACGTTCAGCGTCATTTGTACTTGTGCGACCACAACGAAAGTCAGTAAAACACTTTTTACCATTGAAATCGATGGTGCAGAGTCCCCATAGTATTTATCAAGCTTTTCCTTGGTTTGACTGACGGTTTTTCTTCACAAAAAATAATGTTTAATGAGCCCTCGAAATTCGTTTTTTTCCATTTTTAGACAAATACACGAGATTGTATGTTTTGAATAGCTGTTAAACTCAAAGTAGATGACGACACTTGCTCAAAATTTGACAGTAGTCTATTATCAGGTGGTACTTGACGGGAACAGTGTTGCATTTCATATAACTATGAGGGAAGTTCACGCACTTATTGATCCGCCCTCGTAATTGACGAAAAAATAATTACTCACAAAACTGGAACACTCAACAATAAGAAGATAGTTGTTGATCTACAATCGCCCTTTCCCTACCATGGCCGAAAATTTTTCAATAACAAAAATTCTTTATGGAAATAAACTTGCCTTACGTAAAATATAGCCTCACATGAGATCACAAAGTGATCTCTGAAAATGTCTATATTTACATTCAAGTGTTTCATGAAAAATATTATTAAAACATTCTAATTGTAGCCTGGCAATCCCAAACACATTTCAGTACTTCAGAAACTAACGGCGGAATATTGCACAACATCAATTCAAGGCATTCGTAACCGTATGTAGGAATTGGCAAGTTCAATTTAGTCTCAGTATGTAACTGTGCATTGTTGCAATTTGTTGTTTTCAATCTGATAAGTTGTGTTTAATTAGTTGCTCTTGTAACATTTGACAGTTTGCTCATTTACTGATTGAGTGAATGAATGAATGAATAAGCGAACGTTGTTTACAAGAGTGTGGTTACAAAATAAAAAATGAAGAAAAGTGTTGTGAAAGAATATTTTATCGCAATTATGACCGACCAACTTTTTATTGGCCAGCCTTAGCCGATAAACACAACCATTTACTAACAATTCGAATTTTCATTTCTTTCATTTTCAAACGCTATTTGTACAAGATCAACATAACTCATGGCTTCATGACACTTACGTCGTTCACTACATTCGAATTTGACAACTAAATGTGGTTTTGGCTGTTGGGTTTTTAGTTTCTTTTGCCTGCCTTCTTATGTTTAGAAAATCATGTGTTAAAATGGTCCCGTGTATCGGAAATTGGTTGGCTTACGAAATAATTGTATGTGTAAATATGTGTGGGTTTTTCTTATTTTCCCAAGTAGCTAGAAGACGATGATGACTTCTTCAATGTTTTCATACATTTTATCTTTTACTTTTTCATTTCATTCACATTTACATAAATTACTGGAAGTTTCGAACATGAATTATGTGTTGCTAGTTTGTTGTTTAGTTGTCATGCCATATGCAGATTTATTCATCCTCAAAAATAACTGAATATGCAAAAGAAAACAGCACACCGTTGTTTTGGTTATACATTGTTCATTGTCAAACATAGGCAACAACATTTGAAATGTGCCAAGATATTGAGAGAAAAAAATTTGAGGAATTATAAAAAAAAAATTTTTAATTTTGGTACTAAAAATTTGTTCCAATCAAATTTTCCGCGTTTTCCCACAACATAAAGCTTTCAGAATGGCGTTTTGCAGAGAATATTTTCGGAGAGCGACATTACTTCACTTAGGTCATATGAAAGTCCAAAGAAATCTATTATATGGAATCGTTTAGACAACAGAAAGTTGGTTGTCGAAAAAGTTGAACTAATGAGATGTTGAACGAAGATGTTTCTATGCAAATACTCGGCGAAGGGCAAATTGTGAGGAGCCTTAGATCCGTGTTCTCAGAAGCTTTTAAGATCCAATGAAACATTGGACATAGGTTTATTAATTGTGCATTCAAATACATTAAATACAAGCGGAGTGGTACGGTATATGAAACAAACATCTGGAAGGTATCAAGTTGTATCGAGTATATCTGGTGCAAAAGTAATTATCGTTGTTATTATGTTTAAATTGCCGGAAACTAAATGTTAAATACTTAGAGATACCAAGTTATCCAAGCAAATGAATATATCAGATGATTTTTTTACTATTTAGTTCTATCGTCACCAAACAAAATTGCCTAATGTGGCGTGAAGAGCCACATTAGGCCGACGGCATCATTGGACTATAATTTTTCAAGAACGGTGAACATCGGAACGTTGCTGTCAAAGGAACAAGGTACCGTGCGATGATTACCGACTTTTTTTGCCCAAAATTAAGGAATTGGACTTGGTTGACATGTGGTTTTAACAAGTCGATGCCACACGTCACGCTATACCATGATCCTATAGAGAGAAGTTTGGTGACCAATTAATTTTAGAGTTTAGATCGCACTATACTACTTTTAGTGCAGATACGGGAAGTCTCTCGTATACGGAGACAATTCAGCCACAACTCCAGCCTTGAAAGACAACCTTCTAGCTGTCATTTGTGAGATACCGTCCGAGATGCTGGCAAAATAATGCCAAAATTGGAGCTCACGGTTCGACCACTTACGGCGTAGCCGCGAGCAGCATTGACGTGAAATATTCTTTAAAAAGTAAATGGTAGAAATTCATTTACTGGCCCAAAAATATTTCATTTACTCTTGAAAATTTTGAGTTTTTTATTTTTTTTTTAATTTTCAAAACCCAAAAAGTAAAAAGTTTAGCTTTAAAAAGTTTAGCTTTAATTTTAATATATATAAAAATATATATCTATATAACAATTCCAAAAAGAATTAAAACTATTTCATTATAGTATACCTATAAATTTATCATAGTGTTAAAACAATTCCCTCAAGTATTTAAGTTTTCAATATATGGTTTTGAATTTAAACTATTTCGGAGTTAATTTCAAATTTAATTCCAAAGAAGTTTAAAAACAAGTATGCTAAGTATTAAAATTATACCAAAACTTTTTACTGTGTATAAGGTATGTATCTCAATAAGAGATCACTATGTGAATCGTTTCTGCAATAAATCGATTGTTTTAATGAATGCTGCGACAGGAGGCCCGTTCTGCTGACTCCACATGTAGTTTATATAAATGTTTCCTATGATTAACGTTGTTCACAGTCACTTCTGAAATAATATTTTCGTGTTTTCGGCGAAACTCGTATGTATAGTATAGCAACATAATATGTAATCCAGTATTTAAAGCTGCTGTAGAGGAGACATCGGAATAGCGATACCCATTTAGGCAGGCGGTAAAAGCCAGTAGTCCTTAAAGAACTTTATATATTGAGCCCTTAATGATAGTCAAAAATACTTTACTTTCAGTTCTCTTAAAGTCTCTGAAGTCGACTTTAAAGTTGACTCTTAAACTTTATGTCTTTCCATAGACAACTTAAAATATACTTTTAACGTTGAAGTCGACTTTAAACATAAAACTAGCAGTAGGTGTTTTTTTTTTACTCATTTAACAACAATATCAGCTGCTCGTTGCTAGGAAAAAAAGTGTACGGAAAAATTTTAAATGTTCAGGTTACAAGATATTATCAGAGATTTGGACATAA
This sequence comes from Phania funesta, assembly GCA_963932375.1. Classification (NCBI taxonomy): domain Eukaryota; kingdom Metazoa; phylum Arthropoda; class Insecta; order Diptera; family Tachinidae; genus Phania; species Phania funesta. The sequence continues at coordinate 90,961,451 of OZ010653.1, read as the reverse complement.
TTGATGACAATTTGTGGCGACACGTACTCGCTGGTTGCTGGGGTAGTCTCAGCCGAGTCCAGGGTCGTTTTCCACAGAATAAAAACACGGGGAATTTCTACTTAACGTTATAATCCTCTTTTATTGGTATTCTCTTTACACAAAATCTACACAGAGCTCTTGTGTGATGTGTACTCGCGTGGTGACTTCTCTCGCGGCCAGGTTTCTCTGAGAGTGTGGAATTTGCCTTCTCTCGCACCAAAACCGAGAGATTTGTAGCGGAAGAATGTCCCACTCTCCGCTAGGATCTCCGGCACGTGGTCAGGAATCAACTATTAGTAGGGTATCCTCCCACCAATAGTAGTTTCCGGATGCTGCGAAGGCTTGACCCACTCTTCGGGAGCGATGAGTTTGCGACCGTACACCGCTGCCCGGAGAATCTATCGAAGGGTACCCCACTACGATAGAACCTCCGACGTATACAGGCTTCTGTATTGGCCCCACCAATAAGAGGCCTGGGTGCGACGCTGGTGCAGCGAGCTCTTGGGTGCAGTTAACCTTGGCTCAACAAGAAGATCCTCCACTGAAGCGGTAGCCACGCTCCAGTATTGGTTGCTTCCAACAAACACTACTTTAGTACTTATATTAGAGCAGGTACACCGCACTCTAATAGCAGTTCTTACCGTAGGCCGAGCTGCTAGCTAACTAACTCTTTGTTTAACGATCACTCGTCTTTTATACTTGTTTGCTTGTACACACATGAGTACACATACACACGTACTAACACACAACATGAATACACACTGCATGTGGGCGTTCATACACAATTGACAACATATGTTTGTCAGACGCAGTGCTGTATTAATGCGTGTAAATCCGTTAAATTTAAATTTAAAACTTAACGAGAAATGATAGTATAATAATAATTCTTTCAGGTAAGTAACTTATGATAAATACAAAATACAAATAATTCATGGTAATAAGTAAATAATAATAATTCATCTAATTAATCCAATGACAATAATAATATGAAATAATAATAAAATAATACTTCATTGTAATACAAAAAAAAATAATAATAATTCATAGTAGTTGTTGCTGGTACGTTTAAAACAAGCCCGCGACTTTAAACGTTACAAATTTGTAAGGCAATTATTACCAAAATAAATATGATATAACAATACTCACGTTTTCCATTTTTTCTAGCCAAATAGTTTCTTTTTTGATTTATATTAAAGAAGTATTAAAGAAATAAATTTTGCCGCTTCTTCTGTTTTTTTCAAGCTAGCGTCAGCTGATCAAGGATGGTACTTTCTTTTATTTTGTTATCGATTGTATGCCCATTTAAAGCTGGTTCAACTTGTTTTTGTCTATTGTAGTAAAATTTTAAATAACAACTTTTAAATTTAAGGTAGGTTTTTAAGAGAACCGACTTTAGTTGTTGACTATGATTAGGGGCCAATCAATTTATAGTACAAACTAGCAACATTTCATTTATAGCCGAATTTTTCTCCATATATTCTCCAATGCACTAATACAATTTTTAACGAACAAAATGAAAACATTTTCATCTGTCAATTGCTAATTAAATAAGCTTAATTGGATATGGGTGTGAAAACCCCAATCGGTTATTCAATTTCAATTTTAATGGCCTCAATTAAACCCAACAACACAAATGACATTCGAAATGGTCAACAAAATAAAAGGACATCTTTAATTTCACGTTCTTTGAGAGGACCAACTTATACTCGATATTTATTTACATTTTTATTCTAATACGAAAATTCATAAACAAAATCAGCTTTAAAAAGTTCTCAAAGTCACTAAGGGAATCTCAACATCAATGAAATTTTAAGTTCACAAGCATATGCATATTTAACTCTTGCTTATGCAAGATTGTATAGAATCAATATAATATAAATTACAGTTGACAAGAAATATGCATATTGGAGAGTTTGTTATCCTGCGCACAATTTATGTGGTCCTTCGAATGACATGTTCAAAGAACCCTTTTTTAAAACTTCGTCTTAACAAGTGATAAGTATGAATGTTTAGAGATGGTGGGAAAGCAAGTCCACAATCAGAGTGCCGGAGATGAAAATAACAATAAACAGAAATAATGCCAGTCTCGCGTGTGGTATGTAAAATGTTTTAATTTTTTTCAGTTTTTACGTTTTGTTATACAATTTGTTTTGCGTATTTAGGCAGGGTTTGAAAGTATAAAATCATTAAAAGGAGACCGGTAATTAACTTGCAAGAAATACACAAATTTGGGAAAGATATCAGTATACCTCTTTCTACGGTATTTAGTAGCAACAATATTCTCCTTGTGCTATGTTAGTCAAACAAACAGCGTTTTCTAGAATAATCTCAGTTGGACAACTGGTTTAGTATCTTTACATGAGATGTCAAGATAGATAAAAGAAGAGAAGCAAGACTTATTAATACAGGATGTCCGACGGGAAGGTATACTTCTTTGTTTGTTTACAATTTTTGATTAAATGAAAGAGTTTGGATCGCACATATATTGATATTTGTTTTGTTTAATGTCGGCAATTATGTATGGAATACAATATCAAATAAATGCCCGCCTCTGTTAGCCTCACAAATGCGAGCCCTTTTGTATCATCAAATCACGAGATCGCTCCCATTGACAGTTACCGTTACGTCGTTTTCAGTTTCAAAGAAGTAAGGTCCAATGATTCCTCCTGACCAAATTGCACACCAGGCTATCACTTTTAATGCATGCAAAGGTGACTGCATTTGAGGGCTTTCCACTTCCCAGAACCGACTATTCCGTTTATTAACATATCCATTCAAATGAAAACGTGACTCGTCACTCATTGTGAATTTTTCATGAAAATCGGGGTTGTCGTGGGCGAGCTATAGCATCCTATTGGCATATGTATGGCGGCGTAAATGGCATTCTGAAAGAAACTCATGTGTCAACTGAATCTTAAACGGAAACAAATGCAAATCTTTGCGCAAAATTGCGGCCAAAGTTGTACTTTGAAGACCAAGCTCCTCAGCACGGTGTCGAATTGAATTTGATGGATTGTTTTGAGCACTTTCTTGAACAGCAGTAATGTTTTCAGCCGATCTTGCAGTACATTGTGGTTCATGCTTGGGCCTATCAGCTACTGCCCCTCTTTCTTCGAAATCATTCACTACACGATAAATAGTGCGTCTTTTTGGCACGTTGTTTCTCCCAAAAATTTTACGTAACTTTCTCATCGTCACAGTAATCGATGATTGATTTTGATAAAATGTTTTAACGATTAGAACACGTTGGTTTACCGAATATTTTTCCATAATAAATTTGCCACGTCTCTACTTCACGACTGCCAAATATGAACTGTAAAGACTAATGATTACAAAAATGGCGGCAAAACAAAGTAGTATACCTTCCTGGCGGACACCCTATGTTACCAAACTAGTAGTTTGCCTAGAAACGAGATGGTATTGTACATATCAAGGACGTGGTCCTCATTTCAACCCAGTATTTTTAACGGCTGATATTTTTGGATAGAGACTTGGCCTTATTTTTACATTTATATTTTTGTGCGGATGTCTCTTTTTTACTAATTTATTTTTTTATTTACCTATACTTGTATGTATAAAACTTCTTTTAACTTACAGTTTACAAACAGTTGGGTACCAAATTTCTGCTGTGTAGCTTTAATGAAAATGTCGCATAAAAATACGGGGGCACCCTAGACCCCCTAGATAAAAAAGAGTGGCCGTTTTAACATTTTTGTGAAGACTTATTATTTCAGGTCTCTAGCTATAACGGAATTGCTCCATAAAGATAAGGGTGCACTCTAGTCCCCGTAGATGAAAAGTGGCCGTTTTCTAATTATTCTTATTATTTATTCCCCAAGCCCTAGCAGTATGCCAACCTTCAGCTCCATAGATATTGTGGAAGTGTCCCATATAAATAAGGGTACACCCTAGTACCCCTAGAAAAAAGTGCGCGTTTTTATATTACTCTGATTACGTATTCTCCAAGGCCTATATCAACTCTCTGGCTATAGTAGAAGTGTAATAATTAAAATACGCACTTTTTACACCTTCATATCTCAGGAAGCTTTTATGGTAAAACATTTGAACTTCAGCTATGAGTTAACTTGTATCTAGGGTCCTTTTGTTTCCAGTTTCATTATTTCTGGACTTATGCAAGCACATTAATGAGGGCGTAACAACATCTCGAATGTGTGCATTAGGCGGCCTGAACTTGGCCTAGCGCACTACCATGCGCCTTAATAACCTTCTTCATATTTCGAAAGGAACGCTACATTTATTCCTATCTTTTGATGACGTCTATTAAGAAAGAGTAGACTCTTGCAATTATTCATCAGTTATTTTTTAAAAACATTTCATAGAATTACAGGGCCTAGGATTTCGATCGGTTTTGAATGTCGTAATCTAGACCCTATGTAACGTTTTTGAAAAATATTTTTTTTATCTGCCCCCAGATATTTCTTAAGATTTGGAAGAAAATATAATCCAAAGTGGAAAATGATTTTACCAACTTCAAACTATTTATTTTGATCTTTACGAAAAGAGAGCATCGAACAGAGAAACTTTACTTTTTTCTTTTGCTGTAACTGCAGGGTGGCAACAGATTAACGACGTTTAAAAAATAAGTTTGGTACTTGTATGATATTCAGTTTCGAGATGTTTTTGTAAATTTTTTATAAATTCTCAAGCCACCACTAGGCCTAGAGAGCCTAGACAGGCATAGAGAGCCTGTCAAAATATAAAGTCTTTCCCGAATTTTATGTTGCTTGGGCCGAGTACTTTTTAGCAATAGTGTTTGCTGTATAACAAAATTCTGACCAATTTCGGTATCGCAGTTAGGGATTTTCTGCAGAAATGAACACATTAGTGTCCTTCTCTGCTTGCAAGCCAGTTGTCAATTTCGATTTTATTTATATGACCGTATGTTTGTTCTTTTTCTCGTTAAGTGCCAATAAGGAATTTTTTTAGTAAACAAATCTTCGTTCCTTTTTCTCACTTTCTACAGCAGTATCGTTATGGTCTGTCTGTCTGCTTGTCTAATTCGCATGCAAAACATCAAGATGACTGTGGTTTCTCGATGGGTGTAGGACACCCATCTACATTGTATAGTTTAAATAATTGACAGAGAAATACAAAAAAAATCTTTAAAATGAAATAAAACGACAAAGATATTGAAAAGAGAACCTTTTACATGTCACACTAGCTAAAATGTCACTACTTGTCAGCTGATTTGACCAAAATGAAACTATATTTTCTCAACTGTTTTGTTTACGACTACAAATACTCATGGCATTGCTGGAGTTTAAAGCAAATGTAGTTGGAGAAGCATAACAATTTAAATTTTATTCAAAATTTCCTTTCAATACTAAAAACATAAAATTGGTAAATTTATATTTTTTATATTTTTGTTTGTTGTGTGAGTTTTATGGAAATTATTACCCTCTTTTCAGAAATTTATGACCAGTATATTTTCGTTTCGTTGCAATTTTCCTTTTTTTTCTTTAACTTCACTTTATTGCTGACGTATGTAATGTCCATTTTACTTTAATGATATGTCACACTGGAGTGCACGCTAATTGTCAAATGCTGTCAGTTTTGCGCTATTTTTATAACTCAATTGACACTACTGCTCTGAGAACTTAATTTATGTTATGATTAACACTATTAACACCAGTGATCGTATGAAATTGTACGAGTATACATATACTTCTGAATGCAAAATAAATTTTCCTTGTCGCGGCCAGTTTATCTTATGTACAACTTTCATCGTTTTATCACGTTCCTTTGATCCGGGAAGGCAGGTAGTTATTTACTACTTAATAAGACCGAAAGTGCCGGTGTCAGACAAGCATTTTCTAGCAAGAGGGAGAAATATGTGTAAAATACCACACATTGGGTAAAATTCTACACTACGATACCTAAAAAATACTCTTTCATGCTTCCCGTTACAGTGTTCAGCCCGTGAATCATATTTGCTTCTTCTATAAGATGGGAACATATTGCCATTAGCGTAAATAAGGTAACTTTGAAACTGCATTTATGCCATATAGCTTTACTGGCTACCTGTCTTCCGGCAGCACAATCGATAGATACCAAATTTCAACTGGAAATCAAGCCGGATTGACTCCTTTGCGAGGCCCAATTCAGCTAGTCGGCGCTAAATCGACATTTCTGGGTCTTTTTCATTATGGCGGCTATGAAAAAGATATTTCTGGTTGGTCCAAAAAATTAAACTTGCACTCAAACTTTTGTAACTAGAAGAGATTTCTTTACTTACGCGAGTCACTGCTGTATCCAGATATTCAAGACTATTAGCTTTTAGAGGGACAGTAAGCCTTTCAGTGGCCTGAAGAATACCGCTACGTGAAAACAAATATCCTGTGATTTGCTGAAAATATGCGCTGAAACATTAGCCAACTATCCGTTGGCCTATTCAGAGGCCGCTCGAATGGTTTGGATTAGAATTTCCTATAAGTCACTTATTCTAAACAACATGAGGGCTACATTTATCCCTACAGAAAGCACAAGAGACCATCATAATCAAAATCGAATCGAAGGCCCATGGAGGTTGATATTTTTAAGCTAAGCAACCATTAGAATCCAGTAGGGTTATATCCAGGACGATTATATAATGCAAAAAAGCGATAAACGGCTACTCGACGCATTTTACACTATAATGAGGTCCAAAGAGCTCCAGAAGGTGACCCTAATTGGTGCAAAGTTTCTTGACCACGATAGCCGATCTGAAATGTTAGGCAAATAGGGCACAAAAAGTAGTGTGGAATGCAAACCAGGTGGGGAGAATAACAAAGACATTCTGAGGAAAGCCACACGGTGGTACACAAATGGGGGGAGATTAATGAGACTCAGCAAAGTTGAAATGAAAAAGATGGTGAATATGCTGACGGGTCACTCGGGCACAGTATGCGGATATTAAAAAGTGCAGGGCATGCAGGGCCCCTAAGACGATGCAGGACTTCCTATGCTACCGCCCGGCCTTCCCACAGCAAAGGGCATTGAAAAGCATTTGGTGGCAATTTGTTCAGGGCGGGAATGCTGCTGGCATAGTTTAAACAAGGGACGCATGTCCACTTCCCTCGACCTAACCTAGCACATAATACTAAGTACAAGTTAAATTTGAATTAGTATTTAGCCATTTTCATTACTTATGTATATACTACCGTGATTACGATCTCGTGTTATGCCCTCGAAATTATGAAGACAATTTTCTTGTAAGTCAAAATTTAATGATGGTCCTGCCTTTCGACTTATTCGACGAAGATTTTATGTCCAAGAGCACCCCTATGAGGACCCTGTATAGACCATAGTTTTAGCTCCATAGCTGCCTGGACCATGACGGCTTACATTGCAATGAAACGCAACATCGGCTACACATCAAAAGGTTCCTGTGATTTATGACTCCAGCACGTCATCACGTAATCCGCCGAAAGGTCTTCACAAACAAGGGCTACTGGTTTCCGTGGTACCAGTTGTTTAGTTACTAGTGAAACTTCGAAGACATTATCCTCCAGCTTCAGGCTTCAGAGAAGCCTCGGGGCCTGGATCCACCATAACCTTATGTTAAGTGTCTAGATCATCAATAAGGGATGCCTCCGGAGGAAGACAATTTCTTTTACCATTTATGAACCTTGTTCAGTGTTTTCTATGACAACTCTAACCATTACCCGGTTAATTTACTGGTCCCTGCAGTGTTAAATTTATGCAAGCAAAGGTAATGCAGTTTGTGAATATAATGACTACGAGAAGGAATATTATTTATTGGTATGTTAAATTTTGTCGGTTATGTTGTTGTGTTCTATTTCATTTCACAGTGTTCAAATGCCATTAAAAGTGAAGTCATTGCTGTTATTGTGAATAACGTTACGTACTGCAAAGTTTACAATAGTTTTTGATTTTATCTAAACTCAACATAAATTGCAGCCCTGTCGTAAAATACACCCCTATAAAGGAATTCCCAAAATGCCTCACACTCACAAAGGAGCCTGGTAGTGGGGGGAGGTATCTTATGGTTTTACCTAAAAATTTACTTTTTACCTGTAGTGCAGTTGTAAAGTTTTTCACCAACTGCAGACAGTGCGTCGGTTTTTTTTTTATATTTATTTTCCTGTTTTGTTTGTCAGTGAATTTGTTTTATGGTTTGCAAAAATACATTTATACGATTCACTGGCATGTTCGGTTTCTTTTATTGTTTTTATCTTATTGAGCCATAAAACTTGGAAAATTATGACGACTCGATGGATTTATGATTATTTTCCACAAATTGTTACTTTTAGTTCTGTTTTTATTGCGAAGTATTCTTTTGTTGTGTATGGTTGGGAGTGTTTGCAATGGGGTTAAATTTGAATAAATGAAAATTATTACGACATTTGTGTTGGTACGGAATATCCGCTTGCAAATGTTGATAGCTGAAATCAAAAGAAAATTCTAAAATACTACATGAATTTAGGAAGGTTCTGGAGTTTCTGTCTGGTGCGCGGGAAAGAACAAATTGCTTGATTTATAAGGAACCTTAGAAAGTCGAGATTTTACTTGCGAATAATGCAACTCATAGCTTCTTTGGATGGCTGTGGTTTATCGGGGTGAGATCAAGTTTAGCCAGCTATAGTCATCAATTGCTACCTCTAAGAATGCGAATATGAATGTTAGTGATCGCATTTTAATACCCCCATTGCTAAGACCACCTTTGGATTGTATATCAAAACTGCTGCCGAAGTCAATTATTAGCAATCTGTTCTTATTCTTTTAATGTCATTACACTGTCGACTCAGTTACTACTGTTTGTCCACGATATGCATATGTCCGTTGCAGAACAACTTCTTCTTTGCGTTCTGTGTTGTATCGAACCGACTTCGTACTTATGTGAGTCTTGTTTATGTTGCTACTGTTGTTAAGTCTTATCTACTATCGCCCACGCCGTTGGTACTGCAGTGTCACATTGTGACCTTGCGATACGTAGGCATCGTGAACAAAAACAGAATTATTCAAAACAAAACACTAACTTCTTAAATGGTGTTTTCTTTTCTAAAATAATTAAAAAAATTTTGCACTTTGTCTTACTTGAAATATGTTTACTCCCATAAAACGTAGTTTTTATATCAATAACACCGAGAGGCATTGTCCTTTATTATCTGTATAAAATAACATGTAGCCTTCCACAAGGCTACGAAAGCGCCTTAAAAGACCGGGGTGGAAATGTCCTTTAGTACTGCAATTTGGAGAAAACTCAAAGCTGGCCAGTACTGAAGATATTGTATAAAGCAAAAAGACCCATTCATATGACTGCTATTTTAGCCATACAAGTAAATAATTTATTGCACATGGATTTTTAGTCAACCTCATTCAATGTTTCTCAACAACTACTTTGAAGTCATGCAAGAAAAAATATGCTCCGTTCAAATGGTAACAACATTTGCCTAAATAAACTAAACAAAATAACGTAACATAAACCTCTCAAGCTAATTATCATTACGAAAAAACACATTACACTCTAGAGTTATTAGCTGCTGGGTCAAACAAATCAAAACTAATCGCACTATGGCGAATAACACATATTACGTGGTCAGGGCATTTTAAAACATGCACTTTTCGTAAACGATTTTAATATAAATTAAATTGTGGTATGAAATATTGTGTTTATTTCAATTGTACCAATCCTTAATGAAATTTAATATACACCTGAACATATTGCAACACACCACACACAGCACTACCCGAACACGACACAATGCAATGCAACAAAATAGTACTCAAGCAGCAACAAATATTAGTAAAACACATATAATTTCACTGCAGCAATTATTCACTCATTCGCTTTTTCATTCATGCTACATTTAGACGAAAATAATGTTGCACATACATACACACACACACACACACTTATCTTGTGTATAAACATTTATTCAATCTAGTCTTAACCTGCTGCATTGTGTATCATACTAGAAACTAATAAACAAAATGCACAAATGGTCGATACTAAATCTAAATGTTAGAACCGAAACATGAAATAAAATACAAAACAACAACAACAATACAAAAACACTCTAAATAGCAAAATTTCAACAAAAATATACTACTCGTATCATATTCAAGCTGAAGTTAACTAACTAGCACCCCTTCAAATACAAATTAAGACCCCTCTAACAACCTCTCTCGAAAAGTAAACATATTGATATGAATGCATGAAAGTCAGCGCATAGAGCCAGAGTTTTAAAATGGTTAAATCTCGGATGATTATGTTAAGGAACTTTAAATTTGTTGGTCGTAAATTCTCATATCGCCAGCTATTCCAAACGAACCACTACAACTAAAGTAAGTTTGCTGCATGAAAATGCTTTACCCTTCTTAGGAAAGTATTAGCGTAGCACTCCATGACCAACTGAACATATTCTATCCGCCTGTTGTACTCTTAAAGCTTTTGTTTCAATCGAAGTAGGCCAGGAGCCAGTTTGACTGTGTCCGAGCTAAGATCATCATTATTGCCAAGACTGATTTTAAGGAAAGTAGCACCCAGAAAATTAATGACTACTGATTAATTGGATTACTTGTGTTACTTTCCTAGGAAAGAGATAGACTAGACAACAACTCTGCAATTGTGTCTTATATTTATTTTTAAATCAGTATGGCAGCACCTCTGGTATTATGTTGGAGCATTACTTGCAGCTAGTATAGCCAATATATTAAATATTTTACTTCGCTGAGGTACCAGTGCGCTTTGATATATATTAGTATGAATAGAAGCTAGAACATATCAGAAAAATACATGTTGTTGTTGGCAGCGACTTAGGAACGAATCCTGGTGACTAAAGCCGTCGAATGTTTAATAGCCAAAGCCTCACAGCACTCTTATTATTAATATAAAGGAAATATCGGAGCACGCCCCTTCGTTCCTCGTTTTGTAATTTACGACTACTTTACTTTCTCTAAGTCTCGCGCTAACACTAGTCTTTACTCTTGACTCGCCTTCTTGCTTATCAGGGAGCCTCTTGTAATTGCTCGCATTAAATCCCTAAAGACATTAAATAAGTGTCCTTTCTTCTAGCCAATGCGCTATCGTCTCAGCATCTTCCACACAGTAATCCAGCTATTATATTTACGCCCCTTACTGGCCTACGTGCCTAGAAGATCTTTTAGCGCCATTCGAGCCTGTCCGTCGTAGCCTCTTTCTCCAATTTTTCAGACTTAATGAGTCTACCCATTGTGGGACCTCTGCTCACATTAGGCCATTTCCCAGTGTCACTCTGGGTTCTGATCCTCAGAAATTCGCAGCAGATTTTTATCAGTTTATCTGCTGCTTCATTTCCAGCTGTGCTTATGTGTCTTTTAACCCACATAAACGATAAATCATTCACCGAGACATATCTGTTTAGTTTTAGAATATATTCCAGTACTAGTTGAGAGTATACGTTTGCTTACCTCATGCGTTTTATAACCAATTGATTGTCAAGCGCAATGGCATCGGTGTTTATGTGAAAAGCTAGCATTGTGGTCGTGGCCTTAATAAAAAAAAGCCAACGGTAGCAATCCCAGCATTACAGCGGCAATTCTTTCAACCCTATCCAACTTACGCTTAATTGTACTTTAAAAGTCCCCACAGCACTTTTCGTGTATGGTTCGAATGACAATCCAGAGTTGAAAGCGCTTTTAACCTAACTACGATGAGGTATTATGTCAGAGGCGTACTATAGGCTCGCTACACAAGCACTAAAATGTTCTACGTAAGGGGCCTGAGCCATTAGTATCGATAGGTTTAATTCGCCATTCATCGCGAGAGATGCAGCGTGGAATTTTGTTTTAGGAGCACTGTAGTCGCATTCCACAGGTTCTATACATTAGTCCTGGCAGTCTTTACGTTGGGAGCATTGGGTAAGTGGCATCCACGGGATTTATCTACCTTCTGTCGAGATAAATAGCTCCTCTCGGAGAGTGGAGAACAAATGTATTAGATCTGCTATGCCCAGGGTTTTGTACAAAGGTAGTAGCAGCAAATAAAGCAAGATAGTGACTGTGTGTTGTTCAGAATCCCTGTCGGCTTGTTCCTACCCAAATATAAAAATTGGCGCTTAGAAACAAATAAAAATGTTTAATGTTACTAAATCTATTGCCCTTCTTATGGATCCGTAGATATAAATATTCTGGAGAAGCATTATCTAGTTAAAGGGGCTTGAAATAGAGTTGGACAATGTTGTATTTTTCCCGCTCCTGTACATAACAGTACAAAGAACTTATTGTAATTCACGGCATCTACGTTACTTTCCCAAAAGAAACTTTACTGATTGTGATACAAATTGAATGGATTTCGAAAAGCTTCTTATTCATGTTGCAAGCTCCAAAAAACTTTATGTTCTCCCCCATCCCCCCATACAACAATACTACAGGATCACGGCGAACTCTGAGAAGGCAACCCCAATAAAAAAAATAGGAGACACCATACTTCGAAAAGGCATTTGCATCCAGATATCTTAACCCACCGATATTTTCTGCAGAAGTTAATTTCGAACTTAAGCCATTCGGTATGGCCAATTAGGCCTGCCGCTGTTTTTAAAGTCCAGTGCTTCGAAATTTCCCAACAAAGTTTAAAATCTTTGCGAATATGTCTGGTTTTTAAACAAATATCCCAACAACAACAAATAAAAATATAACAAATAAATAAACTAGGGGCAAACAGCAACAACAACAATCATATCAGCAGCAATAACAAACCATAACAAAACAATTGCTAAGCACGATTTATGATTGCTGATAAATTGTATACATGTCAAGTTGCCGTATATAAACATAAAACTATTTAGGAGGAGAAATGGGCCAATACCACAAGCACACTCTGCTTACAAAGTCAAACAGACAAACATACACATAGCTTAAGGCCAGCCAGCCTACAAAATACAATCCCGATTTAGGGTGAGAAAAGGGTTTTAGGTGCCGAAGGCTGTCCTATTCCTGTAGAGTGAAATGGAATGCCGTTTAGATGAGGTTCTTGTGTGCAGCGGCTTTTTTTTGTGTGTTTGCGTTTTGTGGCTTGTGCTTTATGACAACACTCACAGCAATTTATGACACATTTCCGTCAAAGTTTTCACGATTCACACAAATATTCACAGCCAACACACAGACAAACTCGTACAAGTCACATTGATTTTCCACTTGAACCCAGCAACAATTCGACCACAAAGCATTTTTTTTTCAAGCCCATAAACCCCACCTTGCTTTAATGCATCCACGAGTGAGTACAAAAGTCTAGTACGATTTATGATTATTATCATTATGACAACTCAAACTCGTTCAGTTGTTCCGTGATTTTTTACTTTTAGTTTTTATTTTATTTCGCCTGTTTAATAATTTTATTTTACTCTTTTATTTGTTTATTTGCAACAACGACCTGTTCCTGGTGGTGTAATCAGTCGTTAAAATCAATGTTATTTTTTTATTGTTTAATGTAGCAATGAGTGAGAGGGTGGTGGTGTTGGTGGTGGTGTGGTATAACATGGTATAGTAGATGTTGTTGGCGGCAAAAGCAACAGCAGAATGGTTTAAATTGTGATAGGCCACTTCAAAGGAAATGCCTATGCCTGTCAACGACATAAATCGCTGTGACAATGAAATGCAATTCCACTTCTATTGTAGATAAAATTTTCTTTTTAGATTTGATAATAATAAATATACACACGTACATACGTATAATGCTAAATAGAAATAAAAATAAATTACGACTGCAAAGAAAGTAAATTAACCCTTTCGGTAGATTTTAAGCAACGATAGAAAGAGTTGCGCAACTTCTTTCAAATTGAGGGAATTAAAAAAGACTAGACAATGACATGAAAATACTTCAACCGTCTTGGGTTGTGTTTTCATTATACTTAAGTTTAAGCTGGATGTAATCCTTAGAATATCTGCTATTTTACTTTCATTTATATGTTGATGGTTGAAATGTAGACATTTACTACATAAATGGTTGCCTGAGTTCACTGAAGTTTGGAAAACTACCGCTTTTCCTCAAATCACCGGCTTTCCGCAGTGGTCAACAACCTTACTGCAAAGGAGTTGTTGCAATACTTCAAGCTGTCATTTCCCCAGGTGCAAATAACCCCAAGGTCAGATGTTGGCCAACAATATCATGGAAAGGACTAAAACGATCACCAACAATTATCAGCTGAAATTTCCCGTCACCGTACGCTTCTAGTGGCATAGTGAGTCGCCTTATATTCGTGCATGTGGCAGCTCTGATATTCTCATATGAAAAATGTAGTACTCTACAAAAGAAGGAAGCGTTATCCTATTACTTTAAGAAGAACTTTGTTAACAATTTGAAGACTGGTCAAAAAATGTCAACAAGCCATGTCGATTATTGATAGTAAGACCCCTTTACGTTGATACTCGTGTACTAGGCGGTCTCTTAAATAAATTGTTGCTATTAATTACAGTGTCATCGAAAGCCCAAATCAAATTCGGGAGTGGATGTAAACGGCATAAAAGTGGAATGATTCATATCGACACCAGTCTTGCGACGCAATCTGACGTCGGTCCTAAAATGCGACCACCAACGCCGCTATACGCTCTCGTATACATTGATGATCAGGACTGCCTGGATCCTGATCTAACATGTTTGGGTTTGAAGCTACCCATTTTCCTGCTCTCAATAGCCAGTGAGCTTGCGAGATTGATCCTTCTCCAAGATCTTCCCGCGATTTGGGTATAAACCACAGCTTCCTCGTGCACACCCCTAGGAGCCTCGCCAACAAATAGTTTGGCACTTGCGTAGCAGGGCTATTGGTTTCCGTAGTAGCAGTATTTGCATCGTTACTGGTCGAACTTAGAAAGTTCTAACTTCTTCCACTTCCAGGCTACACTCATGCCTCGGGGAGTGATTCCCATATATTTCACCCTAACAATACATCACCAAGAAGGCATGCCTCCGAGAGTTGTTACAGAACCTTAACACTTACAAATTCACTGTCATTTGTAAACGTTGACGTGTAAGTATGTGGGCGTATTGAATATCCCTAGCCCTAATACTCGTATACTACCTTGAGGAAAGTTCTATCAGTCAACAGGTGAACAGTATTTTTTATTTTATAATAGCGGTAACGATTTCGTGGCTTTGCACTACGCCTCGCACGAAAACCAAACTGATGGTTCGGGATAATGTTTTGTTCATTAAACTTGAGACGAATAATTTTTCAAACAGCTTTGACAAAATTGAGAGCAGGTTAATTGGCCTGGCCTGTATGACGTAATGAAAAATAAAATATTTATTTTTCACCTTTTTTGAAACACGCGATCAAAATAATTTTACCTACGTGAAGTGTCGTATAAACAAAACAAATTTTTTCAAGCAACAAAACTTTAATTGAGTCTTCGAAAAGAGCATGTTTACACTCATTGTCAAGCAGTTAGACTCCACCAAATTTGCTAACAATAACTTGAACACGAACTGGCAAAAACAATTGTTACTTCAGAAAGAAAGAAACGAAATACCTGACAAATAAAAAAAATCCAGACAACAAGTAAGCAGCAGCGCATTAAATGGAACAATATAAAATGTTTTAACAGCGATTAGTGTTGCTGCAACATTATTGTTAATGCATTTACGTTACTATTGCCACGCCACCTACGGAAGCGGCGCAAAAACAAAATTTTACTGTAACTTGGAGCAATACCTGTTTTGTATCAGGTTTTAACTTAAGAAAATAGAAAGTTTCTTACCATTGATTCTGTAATACGATCAGGTCTGGGTGATTTTCTTTTATCTATATTTTTAATTGTCGACTTTAAGCCAGATAGCCGAAATTTCATTGGATCATTTACATTGTTGAACTATTTATGTCATGAGGTGTGAAAACCTTTACAATACAGTTTTGGCCCAGGTGTGATATTCAGGTGTTAATGGCGATTCGTAGGCAATAGGACACTTCAAGCACCTTGCAGTTTTTAACAGGCTATGAGACGCATTTATTGTTGAATCCCAATGTTCTTAAATAACTCTCAATAGCGGACTTATGTATCAGCCTTAGTTTTTCACGTATCGTTCTCTGGCATAAGTGCATTTAGATCTTTATGTCTGGAGAACAATTATTCTGCCATTGCCTTATAATTCAGGATTAAATAAAAGTTTAATAAATATTACTAACGATCTTGTGCAAGTTAAGATTATTTTTACGTTAGTTCTTCGTCTGTAACATTTTCTTTGCCATTTACGTCAACTTGGTCGTCTACATTTCTAACATGTTATTCAGTAATGTGACCGCGACAATTAAAAATCTTACAAGAGACGATTTTTTTATTCTTTCTAATTTATTCAAAATTTGTTTGTACCCCTATGCATCCAAAGTTCTGCGTAAATTTAAAAATAAAATTTATTAAAGAAAGCCCAAAAAGAAAGACACTATAGTCTCTGAGATCAAACTCTCATTTACTCATCTAACTAAGCGACGAATTTAAAAAGAACAAAGAACATAAAATAGCATCCAATTAGAGATGAGCACAGCTGATGTGATTTGCGTGAATCATGCATGTCGCGTTTACTCGTGTGAAAGTTGTCGCTCTAATCATGCTGTCGTGCTTAAACTTCAGTATAAAAATCAGCACGAAGCAGCATGAATATGAGAATTGTTGGGTGCTTGAAACTTTGTTCCCAGAAAATGTGTTAATATTGAAAGCCTTGTATCGCTGTAATTATTATCATTTTCGATTCCATTATTCTCAAATGGTATGTTGGAGGCATTCAAAAGTAAATCTCTATAAATATGTCAGTTACGGTACTTTCACGGTTAGAGCCGCTACTGGAATTTGTGGTGATAAATAATTGATTACGTGTTTCGTTGGCCTTATTCTCAGCCAGATTTGGGCAGTAATTAAATTCATTGTAGCTCTTTTTTTAAGGCAAGTAACACTCATTAACTAATTGCTACCAATTAAATCTGTGAAGTGAAAATATAGCAAAGCGTTACTCCTTAGCACCTCTGCAATTTCGAGATATATTTATGGTTGCCACAGTATCGTTCCACTTCACTGTAAGTCAGTACACTTAATTTTTTACTTCTTAACAATTTCTGATCAAAGACTTTTTCTATTTCGCAACATTTCTCCAGTTGATAAAAATTAAATAAATACCAATAACCAAGCGCATCCCTTAAGAATTTTCTCTTTACACAGAAATATATTTACTAAACGATTAAGCGAATAATTAATGTACATTGTCTTTGTGTAATTGAAGGTGTGTGGGAGAGTGTTTGTGTGCGGTTGGTTTCAAACTCATACATAAAAACCGTCAAACGTAATCTCATTCACATACACCTCAGTAATTCGTTTATAATGCGTGTGACATACCAAAGGATATGTTGACATTGCTAAAGGATAAATTTTAAATGTGTAAATGATTATGAAAATATACAAGTACTCAAACGAGAGCGAACTGAAAAGATGTTTTAACAAACAAAAATTGCTAGCTCGAGTTTTTCCTATTTAACGACACTATCCGCATTTGAAAACTTTCTCTTAGATCAAATTTAAGGAACTTTGAAATAAAAATTTGAGGGAAAAAAACCAAAATTGGCGACGAAACATAACAAGAAGATGCTTTCATTATATTATTTCTACAATCCATAGAGCTGGTTATTTAAGAGCCTCTAAAATATTCCAGATTTTTAAAAGCCTTCTCGATCTGCCTTCTTTTAAAGCCGACACTCACTCACATACCGATTTTCTCATACATCTTATTAAACATAAACATCAAAAAATAGGAGAGCAACAAACAAAAACAGAAAAGAAAAGAAGAAACAAATTTCAGTTTCAGTCCATGTAGAGTTAAGCAAACGTAAGTGACAGGCAAAAGGACTACACCACTGTTATTTCGATTTATTCATCTCTACAACCAACCGACTTACGCATACGCTTACACATATTAACACATCCATACTAATATACCAGTAAAAATTTTTGCTGCTAGCATATGACAAGGATGATGATGACACATGTTTAATGTGGTTTAAATAATGACGAAATGGGTCGTTGTTGTTTGTCTAACGGTGTTGGATGTTGATGTTTACACACACAAATAAAATAAACGATAAGTAGACAATTAAAGAAGGGGAAAATACGAGACAGACCAGCAAACAAAATCACCCATACACTCACTCCTTTTTAATACGCTTTGTGGTTGTCAACGTAATATAATTTGCCTAAAGGACTTCTTGTACTCTCAAATACACAGTGATTATACACACACACAGACACAAGCATTCATACAAACAGTTAAAAGCGGTGTATTTACATTAAGGTCAGATTGATGTAATAGACAGACAAAGACGCAGGCAAAATGACTGACTGAGTAACTGACGAGTTGACAAATTGTCATACGTTTAACAACCGAGACAAATAGACATTAAACATTAAACACAACAAAACATTCATTCAGTTGTACAAGTTTGCATTCCTATTTGAAAGTTCTTCGCCATCTACTTCCGTTTGCTGTTACAGCTACAATAAATACAAAATTGAATCCTTTACGCGGTCTGTGTCTTCTAATTCTGCTGCTTATACAATAAACAGCTCACCCCTTTTAATGAATTTCCCTTTATCAAATGACAGTTAAAAGTCGCCTGTCATTTTAATCCCTGACGTGTCTCTGACATTTGCACTGACAGTGACAATACTTTGATGGCTTGACTCGTTGCATACAAAGCGCAAAGTTAAATGGGAAACTAAGGACACGATACTCCCACATATATTTCCTATATGTTGGAGAGAGTGTAACTCCCCTGTAGTTCAGTTTGATTGTCGTATTTGTTTGATATTGACTAAGATATTTTGAAGAAATACTTTATAGTTATAAAACCTTTTCACGATATTTTTTAAATGCAGTGTTAGTGAGTTACATATAATTTTATCAAGAAATTTATTTATAATAATGTAAGTTATTGCCAAATTTGTGCGTTAGCTTATATTTTAGATTTTTTTTTAGCATTTGATATACATATTAGTATTTAAGCTTTAGTTTTGTTCGAACATTAAGTGTTTTCGTGATCATTTCGAGCTCGTGAGTTAATTTTAAATTTAATAAAAGCACGAACGTATGCAAAAATTAGAATTCGGTGTAAATAAAACAGAAATTATTTTTTGTAAGTGAGCGTGAGTCAAAATTAACTCACTCAACCATCTCTGATAGAAACCAAACTCATTTATAACAATAACTTTAATACCGAAAATAAAGACAAAAGAGAGTTTAAATTTAAAACCAACAAGTTCATTTGTTGTTTGTTTTTTCAGATTAAGTATTTAGAAACTGGAGTTCTTTCACAAAAATTTTAAGAAGTAAAAAAACGCGGTGCCTCTGCAAAAGTTTGGTGTGGAATATATAAGCTAAAACACTATATTAAAATATCACTTAATAAAATTTCCTGGATCGCAACAAGAAATTTGTTGAAACTCTGTGTATATATCGATAATACCCCAAATATGGAGCACTTTTTAAAAATATTTACAAAACATTTATCTAAAAAACATTAATACAATTATGTAGCCAAATACCTGAAGTTGATGGTTCCATTTTAATAAAATTACTTTTAGAATGCTTAATAAGAATTATCAGCACCCAAAATATCTCAATTTTCAGTTTTAGGCACGGCACGAAAATTTTTGAAAAATTATTTGATTTTGACAGCTCACAGTCGATAGAGTAATTTGCTCAAAACAAAAGTTTTTGGCAAATAGTGATGTAGAATTTAATTACCTTTCACCCAGTACCACACACGAATGTGTAGGATAAAATTCAGCTTTTGAATTAATCCTCACTTTTGGTACATTTCAACCCTCTGTGGAACGACTTCCCTCCGACATAATGTTAAATACCCTCCCCTTTTTCTTCTCATTGTGATAAGTTCTGTAGTAATAATTTTTTGACAATTCCATTATCTAAATTACGTCTTCTGAAATGCTAGCAGCTTTCAGGTTCAAACACGGTCTAATCTACAATAGATTAGCTTAGTGTTCCTGGCTATGTGTTCCTCATAACATCTTGCAGGCCGCTAGGGGAATGCTATAGAATTCGTGAATGTGCCGCCAGTCGATGTGCCTGGATAAGTTTGGTTTCTTAAAAATTTTTGTGAATTCGTAAATTGTATAGAAATCCAACTACTTTTTTTTTGGTTTTTCAGTTTAGTTTAGATTTTTGGTAAAATATTTTAATTTGGTGATTTCAAATTTTTTTTATGAATTTTAGAATTTTTTGAAAAAGTTTTGGGAATTCCCGATTTGTAGTTAAAAAAAATATGTGTTATTATATAATTGTGTAAAATTTTGCCAAATTTCGTGTTTGACGGTGCAATTTCGGTTTTGGTAAAGCCGGTTTTTTTTTTATTTTTATAATTCTGTAATTAAAATCATTTATGAATTTTGAATTTCCGTGAATTTCCAAATTATGTTAATATATTTTTTTTTCAGATTAATTTAGATTCTTTATTTATTAATGTATGGGGGGGATATCGAAGCAGACCACTTACTTTCTGGGTCCCTTTTCGACCCCCATTTCGCTCCTCAAATTGATTTCAGGAAACCGATCCGTAATCACAACCACCTTACTTTCAATTGAGTCTCGTGCTCGCCCTAGCCTTTACTCTTGACTAAAGTGATTTCAGACTGTCGACTGGTAACTGTCGACACTCTTCCTCATCACACAAGTATCATCTTCTACGACTTTCATCTTAGCCGGATGGTACTTGAAGTTTCCATGTCCTGTCACTAACGCAGTGATCCAGATTAAAGTAGCCCTATTATATCCGAGCACCTTGCTGGCCTTCCTGCCGAGGAGCTCTTTCAGCACCATTCGGGACTGTCTACATGTGGTATTCTCCTTCCACCTATTCAGGTGTAATGATTTTACCCATTGAAGATCTTTAGCTCGCACTAGGCCATTCCCCAGGGCAACCCTGGGTTCTGGTCCACAGAAATCCACATCAGATCCCCTTTTTGCTAGTTCTCTGCTGCTTCATTCCCAGCTGTGTCTATGTGTCCCTTAACCCACATCAACGTTACCTCATTCAACAAGGCACATCTGTTTAGTTTCAGAACAAATTCCAGCACCAGTTTGGAATACACGTTCACTTGCCTCGTGCGTTTTATAACTGACTGATTGTCAAGTGCAATGAGAACCCTTTTCCAATGCACTCGGCTTTCAAGCAAGGGATCCAACGCATGCAGCAACCCAAGCAGTTCTGCCTAGTAAACTGACGCGTACCTCCCCAGACACAGACTAATGAGTGTCCGATGCAGCCTCTCGACTACCTTTCTTCTACTCATGCGTTCCATCGGCATCTGAGCAACCCTAACCTCTTTCCCAACGAGGTCCAGGATACCAAGATTGCCTGTGTTGGCGCCGTGCGCCTTGCACCACTTATACCCATGCAGGCAACCTTCTGAATCCCATACAACTTACGCTTAGTTGTGCCCTGAGAGGCCTTCGGCCACCACGCCACGGATGCGTAAGTTATAATGGGTCGCACCATCATTGTGTAACTCCAGAATGCAGCCTTTGACAAGATTCCCCACCTACGGCCACACACTCGTTTACATTGATGCATAATCCTTTTTGCTTCCCGAACCTTTGTTTCGATGTGTTCATTCCAGGTAAGTTCCTTATCCAGGGTAACGCCCAGATAAATCACCTTCCTGCACACATTTACTTCCGATCCGAAAAGCATTAAGGCTTCAACCTCTACATCCTTCCTCTTACGAGTGAAAAGCATAGCGTCGGATTTACTGGCATTTATGGTTAGACCCTGGCCATTGCACCATGTCTCAGTCACTATGAGAACCTGTCTCATGCAACCTTGAATGGCCCCGATGAACTTACCACCAACCATTAGTGCCAGATCGTCTGCATACGCAATCGTATGGACGCCTATTGAGTCCAATCTCCAAAGAAGGCCATCTACGGTGATGTTCCACAAAAGAGGTGACAATACACCTCCCTGTGGGCACCCTCTAACTACCCTACCTCGAATCTTGGTTCTCCCATCTCTGAGATTTATAGTCCGAAGCATAGCGTTTATCTATTTTATAATAATGGGGTCAACCCTACGTTCAAGAAGAGCATTTCTTAACTTCATCTTGTCAAAGGCGCCCTCAATGTCCATAAAAACGGACAGAGCAGCTCCGTCATTGAAAATTTATCTTTCCGCTACTCTGACGAGCTCATGCAGAGCGGTGTCAGTAGATGTACCTGCTCTATAAGCATGCTGAAATCTACTCAAGGGCCTCTCCATCAGCGTATGGTTCTCCATAAAGTCAGCCACCTCTCCATTGTCTTCAATAGAAAAGATGTTCGGCTGACCGGTCTGAAGGACTTAGCGTCAGCGGTTTGGGAAGAAAAACAACTTTAGTTTCCCTCCAAGCAACCAGAATATATCCCGTCGCTAGACAGGCTACGAATATTTCCCTAATCCTATCAAGCAGGGTATCTATTCCCCACTGTAATAAGGCTGGGAAAATTCTATCCATTCCAAGTTCCATCCATGCAAATGATAGTATTGCACTTCTGACACTATTCGGAGATATTAATATTATTATTATTTGATCTTTAAATTTTTATGGTCAATTTTTAACTTTTTGGTGAATTTTTTGGTAAATTCTCTATTTGTGTTGATATGTGATATTTTTGTGGATATCGTATTTGATAAATATCAATTTTGTTAATTTTCTAAATGTTTATGTGCTTAGTGAAGCTAAAATATTTGGTGAAATATAAATTTTTGTGGTAAAATTTCGTAACTCCGTGAATGTTGGTTTTTTTCTTGTGAATTGTTATTTTTTTAACTATTGTTCTTCTAGAATAAATTTTTTTATTTCAGTTTTTCGAATTAATGGTGAACTTTAAAATTGGTGGTAAATTTGAAATTATATTTCAGATAAATTGAAGTGTTTGGTAAAACTAGTAATTTTTAAATATTTCGATAAATTTTGGATTTTTTGGGAAATTTATAGTTTTATTGGGAATTCAGCATTTGTGTTGAATATTGAAAATTGAGTGAATCTTAGATTGTTTTGATATATGTCGGTAATATTTCTATTTACCTTTCCATGGTATAATTTAGGATGTCAAGAGATTCTTTTTGCTGGACCCTTGTTTTGATATCTATAAATTGGGCGTACAATATAGTACGAAAAATGACACTGAATATGGCACATAGCCGAACGTCTTTCCAAAAGTCTACATCAAATTAAGATATAATATTGTCTTTGTTGTTGTGTTTTTGATTGCCACTTTTTTTAAAGTTATATTTGGAAGAAATTATAACATTTTAAGTTTATATAGTTTTTATAGACGGTAGCTCTTATAGCTCTTTAAAAAACCATAACACGTACTTTGAGTGACTTGGAAGTAAAACGACCATCGGAGTTGCACCACCACAATATTTGTCTAGAATTATAATTGATATTTCTAAAATTCATTTAGAAAGAAAATGGCCGATTTAAGAAATTTTTTGCTGGCTGCACATATAGCGTGACAAAATAGGAACGATAGGAAAAGAAATTTATAGAAACCAACAATGGTGGAAGATTTTGAATTTATTTTTAGCTTTGGTTTGCGGCTACATGTATGCCATTATTTATGGAATAGCACATCATTCAAATCGGTGCCTGGGTCCAATTATTGATGACTCGGTCCAATATGTGCGGCGTTATTCCATAGAAAAAATATTTAATGTTGGCCTCGAGTCTATCCAAAGTGGTTGGTTTCTCAGCGCATACTAAGATCATGACGGAGACCCGGAAATAAATCGAGGAATGTAAAGTCGCGTGATACCGGCGGCCGTATTGACGGGCGCTCGTCAGTAGATGATCCGCCCACCAAATATATCTTTCACAATTGCGAACGTGATTTTTACCTTGGAATCCAGACCTTCGGACAACATTTCAAGGGACGAATCTGGTTCTCTTTTCACATCAGTCTCTGTCTATTTGGCTGCTCAAGGACCAAAAGAATGTTCTAACAATCTCAAGCTTTTCCAGAGGAAGCTTCAGCTGGCGTGAAATGATGAAATGGCAAACCGTACTGAATATTTTCACAGGTGGTTGGCATTACTATCTGTTGCTGTGCTATCAGACAACAAATATTCAGAGACATGTCGGTGCTTATTCAAGTGTTCATCGCACAACTGAACGAGTAAATGAGTGTTCTGTAGCAGTCAATATTTAAAATGGCCTGAAAAATTCTTATCAAATATTTATTACCTCTGCCAATTGTACCGAGTGCTTAGTAAAGTTTGTTTTTTTTTTACTTATTGCTTGTAATTTTTACTTTATCGTTTTCCCAATCAAAAGTTGAATAAAACCTACTTCTTTCATTTTTAACTTGATAAAAAAAATCGTACGTTTTAAGGCTGCCTGGAAGCTGGTTAAATAATTTTTAAAGCAACCTAACTAAATAAGATTACTTTATACATTTTTATAATTTTGACTAACTGTCAATATTTTCTGTACAGAATTAAGAAAAAAAAGGAAACTTTAAATAACATTTTCAATTACAATATTATAAAGATGGACAATCTGTCTACAACAATATCGACCACATGTACTAGAAATTAATATTTATAAGCGAAGGCCCAAGCCAAAGCTAAAATTCATGTTCGACACATGTCTCTAGGGATTAACACAAGTGACCACAAAATCGTCATCAACGACAAAACACACACATATCGTAATCATATTTGTATGTACAAACATACCAATACACTCATACGACGTTACCATCAACCGAACAGACTTTTGTCAAACACTCGAACAACTTTTTACAAGTAAGAGAGCTGTATTCGGCTGTGCCGAATCTTAGGTACGCTTTTGTCGTTAAATTTTGTTTGTTTTGCTTTTGGTTACTTGTTTGTGACAGTCAGGTTTTTTGTAAGATACAAGTCTTTTTTTTGGACCTTGTGGATTTTGTTAAAAGTGCGATGTTTTTCATAAAATATTAATTATTTACAAATTTTTGGTGAGCAGGTTTCTAATTTTAGTATACTTTTTTTCGATTTTATGGTGAATTTTGGAATTTGTGATTAAAATTGTTCCAATATTTCGAATTTTTTCAATTATTTTTACAGTTTAGATTTTTTGGAAAATTATGTTATTTTCGTAATTTTTGACCTATTGATTGATTAGTGGTGAATTTTTGAATGTTGGTGAATTTCAAAATTATGGTAAAATTGTTTTTTACTTTAAGACTAATTGGGCTTTTTGGTGAAGTATATAACTTTTATGATTTTTAATTTTTTGGTGAAATTCGTATCTGTGGTGAAAATTGTCTTCTGTATGCATTTATTTAATATTGATGCTGTAAAAAATTTGAATTTTTCATAAAATATTGATTTCTTTTACTTTTTGGCTTTTCGGTGAATGGTGAAACTTCAAAACTTGGTGAATTTGGTTTTTTGGTAAAATTTTTATTATTTGTTTTTTTAATCCAGTTTTTCAATTTTGTGGTAAATTTAATATTGTACCAACATTTCGAATTTTACACAATCTTTTTCTGAAATTTCGGTTTTGGAGTAATTCGGGTTTCTCTATTAATTTCTGAAATTTTTAAGGTTTTTTTTTTAATTCTGTACAACATTTAGGCCCTTGAGTAATCTGTGGACCTTTGGTAAATCACTTCGGTAATAAGGATTCTGCATTTTATGGGCGTGTGTGCAAGCGTTTTCCCGTAAGAGTGATAACAACAAACAAATTATAAATTGTTTTTTGGTTATACCCCGGGAACATGTGGACCGCTTTGCTGATTATAAATGGCGCAAATTCACCGAACGCCCTTAACGAATGGTCCAAGTTTAAAGATTCTAGGTTGTCTAGTGCTGAAAATGACTGGAAAGTTAATTGATTTTTCCTACCTATAAAGATCCAGAATATATGTAAATACTCCGTTGGGTCGGAAATTATTATTACAGAATTTACAAACGGAATGACAAACCTATAGATACCCTTTTAATTTTTGTGAAGGGTATGAAAAGAAAAAAAAAACTAAAAGAAAAACACAACATAATCGTTGAAGAGACACTTTGTACCGAACAAACATCTAACTAACCGAACGCATACCAATACACATACACAGAGAAATCGAAACAAAAAACTGCCAAATTATAAAACGACTACTTCAAAAGGCCCTCCCACAATGGGCAACAAAATTCTTAACATACAAATTAGGAGGCCATTCCAAAAAATTTTTTTTTCAAATCTTGGAGCAAATTTAAAACACAATTTTTTGGCGCTACCTGATACTAAACTTGATACAAATTGTATATTGATCAGTTTTCGAAACAATTGACTTCCTGTTTCGGTACTCGTTCCATAAAATAGACAAGAGGATGGTCCATTTATTGTACCGAATTCAGGTAGACTTACAGTCACATGGCGCTATATTACACTTATAACGTGAGATTGTGGCCCTACTTAAAAATAAATTCGGTGTGAAATTTATCCCAAGTTCAGAAATAGTAAAAGTAGTACCCCACACTTGGCCTCTTTAAACAGCACGTACTTGTTGAAACACTGATCTTAAGCTTTATTCGTCTTCCGGCAATATTTACATTAAATGGGATGTTCAAAGATTATTTGATCAAAATAAACGTGTTGCTTAGAAAACTTTGCGGATTGCCCATGCATATAAGGCACATATGCTTCATAGAGACGTTGAGGGACTTATTTATCCCACATATTCATTTACAGACCCCACTGAAAATATTAGCAAGGCTGCCAGATGTGGCAGCTAAAGTTGGGGAGATTCTTCTCCTTAAAAGAATAAAAATTTTTTTTGGTGGGAACTTATTTTTGCCGGCGGTTTTTCTTCTTGTTGATCAAGGTTGGAACACTAGCTAATTGACTAATGCCACGGAACCTAGTATGACCGGGATGAAAAATCCCCAATAGCAAAAAGATTGGTTTGCATGATTGATGGACCTTAAATTAAAAATGGTAAAAGGAGTTCACCAAATGTTGGGTGGTTAAGTTGGCCTAACGTAAGGATACTTCTAGCTTCCAAAAAAAGATATAACTCGCAAAAAATTCTCTTGGTGTTCGGTATATAAAGCGCCTGCAATTTCAAATAAAAAATATTTCAAAGGGCACAATCATCATGTACAGAAATAATCAGGTCAGATAGAACACATATCTCTGATGAATATTTTTGTTTTTTAACGTAGGAAAATGCAACTAAGTAGTGAATATTCAAAATAAACAACACCCAGACAAATTTGTATATTTTCATGACCGCATCAAATCGCAATTAACAAAATCAAGAAATGTATTTTTTATAAATCACTATTTTGCTACTCACTTGTCAATGTAATTTTTTACCAATCTTCAATAATTCCAATACTTACGTACGTTTGTCAACATCTCGCCCTTCTATATGAAAAAAAAAACATTATTTTTGAGAGCAAATGGCTTAGAGCCTGCACATCACTTTACATGTCTCCTTATGGCGGTCAAATAGAAAAATTTCTAAATAAGCTGAATTGATAACTTTATTCTCCACCTCATTTGAAATAACATTTTGTGAGGAGCTGACTGTACAGAAAATAATATGTTATTGGCCCCATACTACCTTAATTACATTTTTATACATAACGCATTGCAAAAGGGTTATGTATCACCAGATGCTATAATTGCTATCGATATCTAAAAAACGAAAATGGTGTAACCCTTATATACAAAATATATGAAGATAAAAATAACTGCCGAAAATTGGAGATTTTATACTATTATCTATACAAACAACAGATCGGTTTTAACAAATATAAATAGGGGATAGTGCTGGTGGCTTACCGATTAGTAAATCCCTCAAACTTTGCTTTTACCCTCCTGACATTGATCTCATAATTGCATTATAAAACGAATGCTTTTTTTTAATTTGCATTACATGTAAAAATATCCTTAATAATGTTGTAAAAACAATATTTGAGGGCCCGCTACTGGGTCAGTGTATAACTTCGCACCCTTATTTTTATTTAAAGTTTAAGATTTAATATGTTCCAATTACACGCAATATAGCAACGGAGCTTTTATTTCATCAATTTTTAAGAATAGATTCAGCCGCCTTCGAAGAATATTTCATAAAACTCAAAAAACCAAATCTGGCAACCTTGCGTCTAAGGGTCAGTTTATAAACAACAACAAAAGCAGGAGAGAATCATTATGAATTTTTATAGAAATTTTCAAAATATGACATGAAAAGTGAAAAATGAAGAGCACTACTTCCTAAAGAAAATAAAATCTAAAATAATAAAATACAAGCACAACTAAAAATATTTTATAAAAGTAAATTTTATCCCAAGACATCAGCCATCATTGAAAGCACTACCATCAGCAAGCCATAGAAGTAGAACCAACTTCATCAGCAGGACACAAAAAAGAACTCCAAATTTTTTGTAGTTGTTGGTGTGAGAGATGGATTTACGTTAAACATTGGAACATGTCCAAAGCTTTCAAATATATTTTTTTCCTTTTCCTTGATAAGCAGACGCACAAACAAACACACACATACAATCTTGGTCATCCTGAGAAACAACGTGGAGAGGAATAAAAGGCCGAATGAAAAAACTTATGTGTGAAATGTGACGTGGTTGTCAAAAGTCACTAGAAAACTTTTGATGTGTGTGTCTGCATGCAATAAAAATAAGTGGGGAGCAAAGAAAGGATTATATTTACGTATATTGCATGTTCAAAAGAAATTATTTTATATTTCATTTACTCTACATCACAATTTAATGCCATGTCACTTATGCCAGCATCCTTTTGAGAATCACAAAGCAGCCCAAGATTTTGAAAAACTTTTTAGTGCTTAAGTGATATATACAAATATTTTACATAGTAAAATCACTCAGACTTTAAAAATACAGTTCTAGATTGTTGTCAAGTAACGCCATCCGAATTTTCACCACGTTATCCGGAGTTAAAACGTTGCACAATGGGAGATATTCGAAAAAAAAATTTTTTTTAAGTTTTAAATCTTATTTTTGTTAGGACTATTTGAACAAGGCCATTTCATTCATTTAAGTTTTGAACTGCCAGCTTTAAATTTACATAACTATAACTATCAGATTAAACTGTGAACTGGGCTGAATACATGAATTAGATTGATCCGGAAGATTTTATCGTTCTCGGTTTACGTTTTATAGTTCTATAAAAAATTATCAACACATCGACAAATCGTAAAGAGCGGTGCAAGAATTGCCTGCAAAAACTAAATATTTTTAGGTCATTAGTTTATTAAAGAACCCTTCGATTTCTTGAATTATTCGCGCATAGCTGTAACAGTGCACCAAATTTCAACTTGATTATCTCGGGTTACCTTGAAATTAAACGCCTATCATCCACGTAATCCATACAAAATATATTAGGATATATATTTAAATTTTTTTTTAATTCTACAAAGACTTCATTTCTTCTTCATTGATTATTTCCAAATCCTGTGTGGGTGGCTTTTTTAATATCTTCAACTTCATTTCAAGACAGTTCCGAATTTTTTGGTTTCTATGAAAGTGTTTAATAATTTAATTTCCCCATTGTTATTAATTGTGTAAAAAATAGAGTTCTTCAAATGAAACCAAAGAAATCTCATTTTTACCTGTAACCGAATAACAGCAATCCGGACCTTACATTCGAAACACAAAGCAATAAAAGAATTGAAAACTTACTGCACCAGGTTTTAATTCTTGTAAAAACCTTTTGATGCGATCTTGGTATTCAGAAGCTTTCACTTTTCCAAGGCAAGGTTCAGAGAGATTGCGGTCATTAAAATCTACAATCACTTTGTGTTATTTTACGCGTCAACAATTTATGAGCAAAAGCAAAAAAGTAAAACGCATTTTTACTTGATGCAACTTGAAGTAAGAACTGTGCAGTTGAGCTCTCACATACATTAAGCTTAGGCAGAGCTTTCACTTAGAAGTATTGAAATTTTTCTAAGAAAACTGCAAAGTTAGGTTGAATTAGGACGCCCACACACCTCCGCTTCAACATATAAAACTGGCCAGCCCAACTGCCTAACTGTAGCTACATGTGAATTTTAATTTAAAACCGCAAAGTAGTTCACTTCGGGTGTATGAAAAAATAAATACTGATTCCAAATTTAATTTCAAAATTAATTTGAAAAATCTGGAATTACTGAAAAGATCGGGATATATATCGTTGATAAGGCCCGAAAATGCCACGTAAAATGCGATCATATTAAACGAGACAATAGGTTGGGAAGCAAGTTTCACATTTTAGGGCTTTTTAAATTCATATATTTCGGAAAATCTTCAAGGTGCCTGTGAAGAGAAAATCTTCAAGTCTGTAAATAAAAGACCTTTTCACGTGTTAAACGAGAATATGTCGCGAAACATTTCCAAAGCAAGTCCGTGTTATAAGAATCACGTGTTAGGCTAATTCTGCTTGTATTTGTAGAGGACGATTCAGTCATAATGCAGATTTTTTAAAAACGTAAACATGATCCAAACGCCTTATTAAAAGGTTCGTTTTACAGGAAGTTCATTTCGCAAATGCATGATTTTTTGGGCCACCATAACCGGCCATCTAAATCAACAATTGATGCAGACATTCGAAGGAATTGGGTAGATGCAAGATTTGACCACACGTCGTTCGGCTGAAAATATTGTTCCTGTACAACAAAGTGTAGACTAGGCCGCAACAATCGGGTTCGTGAATAGCAATTGAACATTTCCTACAGCACCGTTCAGCGGTTTTTAACAAAATACAATTTTAATACGTGTACACCTACTAAATCCAATTGACACAGAAACTGAGGCCTAGAGACTATTTACAGCGTCGTATATACATGTACATCCATTCGATGCTTGAACAACAGGTAGTTGATGCCAATTAAAAAAATTCGTAATGAGCGTTATGCCCTTCAAAAAAAAAACTTTGCTTCCACAACCAGTAACTGTTGGTAACGCTATCACGGCGAGCAGTGGACGTTATCGTGACATGATAATACACTCTTTATGTCCTGAATTAGATGATATGGTCAATATGTGGTATCATATTCTGGGGTTACGTGAAAATTATGGTCTATGTAAATAATCCCGAGGCGATTTCAGAGCTTAAGAACGATTATATATCTTATACACTAATGTAATTGACTAGAACACATGATGAGATTTAAATAAAATATGAATCCGGAAAATCTGCGGTCTTATTAAATCGAAGAAAAAATGAGTAAAATCATAGGCCGGTTATTGAATGGCCTTCACCCGTTTTGCCAAATTATCATCTCTCGCGGTATATCGTAATATCAAAGGAAAGGAAGAAATACTCTCTTTTTTTGGGTTTAAGTTTAGTTAAGGAGCGAGACTTAGTTGGTTGTCAATGTCATAGACATATGTCTAGTCATCCCTGTTACTGTATTCCTTAATATTTTGAGTCAACGGAATCATTTCCTTAGCAATAACAAAGAGATGCAATTGATCTTAAGCCAAAAAAACACCCTCTATAAAGAACTGAACGAGATACCATTTTCTGTGGCTGGAAGGAGCTAAATTATCAACGAAAGATTTAATTGATTTTAGAAATATTTCAAGCACAATTGCATAAATATGGATACCTTGGTGTTCAAACTATTTTCGAAGCAACACGAAAATGATTCTCACTTACAACTAAGGTTATTCAGAGCTGTCATATGTCAAAAATTTATTATGATGTATTGAGATAAACACTCAACTTGTGTTGAAGATAAAAAGTTGTGTTGATCAATTTTAACAAATTAAAATTTAAAACTCAGACAAATAAATATTTTCTTAAAATTCTCAACAACTATATACGACCGCACACACACATTCAAACAAACAAAAAATAACGTTAAATGTCATATTGCAACACTGACACATTGACACAAACATCAAGCAGAAGTTTATTTCTTTTGGACTCCTTGCTTAGTTGCTGCTGCTATTTCATCAGCCTCATTTTTCTAAACAAACTAACACTGCTCTAAACTAAAAGGTGTGATGTGTTTAGATTGGAGGGTGTGAGTGACCAAGGTATAAAGTGATGTCCAACTGTTTATTTATGGACGACATTTCCTTTAAAATTTATTATAAAACTTAAAAGTTGTTGGTTACAAATTTTTTTTCAGTTGATAGTTGTTGTTGGTTTGCTTATTATTGTTCTCAGGCTTTATATGAAAGTATCAGTGCATGTGTTTGTGTGAGTGTTGTTGAGTATGATGAAAAAATAAAATAAATACTGACAACATTAAAGAGTGGAAAAGAAAATTATTAAGTGTCACTGGGGATGAAAAGTGGGCTAAAGTAATACAGAAATTTCAAAAAAGAAAAACAACAACAAAATATATATTTACAAAAACGTCATCATAACAACTACTACCACTACATCAAGAATGACCACACCAACAAGAACAGCAATAACAACTGAAGACATTATGTCCATAGGAAAAACTTGAAAAATTGAAAACAAATAAAAAAGAAGTTGAAGCCAGCAGCAGCACATCAACCAACAAAATAAACAGATTTTGACTGTTGTATGAAAAAAGTTTAGAGTTGCTTTAAACCAAAAAAAAAAAAAAAGAAATGAAAGTTTATATTTTGCTTCTTGTTACGTTTCACACACTTATGGCAAATCCACCTTGGAGACGAGAAATTTTTGACAACCTTAAACGGGCAAACGTCAAACAAATTAAGAACAAAAAACTTTTTTCAAATAGTTTTATTAATAAAATTTTTATGTAAGTGTTAGTTTGAGAATCTTTGTTTTCCATCTCATGGATGGGCTGGGTATGTAAGACAACTAGAGTAATGGTCTGAGATATGCTGATCTTCGATCGACTACGCATTTTCTGTAATTACCTACGTCTTTAAAAAAGGTCAAGTTGTGTCAAATTTTACGGGATTGCTGACCAAGCCAGCCAGTCATACCCATTCCATCAAATAGTTTAAGCCAACTCGAGCCAAAACAAAACTAATTATCATATAAATTCGTGCGGGTTTCAGTTGCTGTTTGTTAATACTGCCATTCATCCTATGACACGCTTTCACGCTAACGATAATTTTTCAAACAACATTATGGTTCTCTCCAAAATGTTTCGAAGCCCACTTTCCGAAACCACGATGTTGCCTACAGTCCCTAAATGTTTAGCTCTTACGTCAGTTGAATAACAATTTGAACATGGTTGAGTTGAACATAATCAAAGTGTTTTAACCATACAAAATTAATATAATAATTCTTATTATAAAATATTATTACAAAATAGAAAACATAATTTTTTGTCTTCGTTTTATCAAAGTATGATAAATAACATAAATTAATAAAAATTTTGTTAAAGAAACCAAATTTTTCTTGAATCCGTTTCAGTGCTTTTCTATGTTTTTAAAAAGGGCCATATTAATATTATTTTCAGTAATAATATGATTTGGTTACGTAATTCAATTTAAAATATATTGATCTTACCTCAACCATGTTCTAGCCTTGCATGGGGTTATTATCTGATTGCCTACAAAAGGTTTGCAAAAAATTAACAGTGTCCTAGTGTAGAGTTGTAGATAAAGAAAGTGATATTTGCTATAAAAGCTTTCTATACTTCAACAAGAATTTTAATTATCGGAAGAACTAAAAGGATGAGCACTGAATTCGTAAATCGTTAACTTTTGTGCTTACGTATATTAGAGATTTCACATACCTCTACATGAAATAGTTAAATGGCATTCAGAACGCATGTTTTTGGCTTCAGAAAGTCGATTGTACTACTCGTTGTTTGAAGTGAAAAATTAAAGTAACGGCAGTCACTAGCGC
Source organism: Phania funesta (assembly GCA_963932375.1). NCBI lineage: Eukaryota > Metazoa > Arthropoda > Insecta > Diptera > Tachinidae > Phania > Phania funesta. The sequence continues at coordinate 90,927,650 of OZ010653.1, read as the reverse complement.
ATAAAGTTTATGTATCAAACAGTGGCTTTTTCTAAGAGCAATGACGTGGCGGTAATGGTTCTATGGCTATCTGCAGTCCAAAATGCTTCTTTTTTATTGCTGCAGCCTTTGACAAATTTCTTTTTTTTTTACAGAATCTCCCATGTCAACAAACTTTGTCCAGCGTCTTTTCAATTTGCTTAACGTTTTCAAGAAATTAGATATCTCAAAGTATTATCTAATAAATTGCTTTCCTCCAAGCATTTTATTTGTTCTGTGATTCGGTTTGAGTTCAAATTGGCGTTGGATTCATCGTTTATTTTTATTTCGTTATTTTATATATAATGTTGGTTAATCGAAATAAGATGTTTACGGTCCAAACGTGTAGACATGAAACAAAATATGGTTGATCATAACCTCTTGCACAAAATAATTTGGCGATTTCTTAAAAATCACTTTAAGGCGCAGAAATTGTTTATATTCCAACAGTAACAGTATTAGATATATAATTATAATTACTTTCGGTAACCGGTGGCTAAGAATGCACCTAAAAATAACAGTTTTTATATGTTTAGTTTTGTGCATGGCCGCGACAACCATATTAAGTTTTCTAGAACAATATATTGTTTTGGTAATCATATAAAGGTTATATGAAAACATTTCAAACAGTAGTGGCGATAAACAAGTTATTGTTTATATTTCATCATTAAATAATGTTTACTTATATAAAAAAAATGTAACTATGGTTGAGTTGAACAATGCAATTTGAACTAAAACTTTAACCAGAAGCAAAAGATTTTAACTGTAGAAAAATATTATAATAATTTTAACTATAAAATAGACAAAATTCTTTTGTTCGTTAGCGCTTTCGCCTCCGTTCATAACATTATTGCTTTTCTATAGTTTTTAGTGAACTATATTATTGTTATCCAAAAATAATAATAAATATTTGTTTACAACTGTGTGTTTCAGTCATAATATGTTGCTCGTAGATTATGGTTCTGGTAAGAGCACGAGGAGCACAGAATTTGTTAAAAATTTTGCTATTACTATGTCACGTCTTTTATGCTTAATATCCGACCAGCAAAAAAATTACCCTGTGTTAAAAAACGTATGCAAAACAATTCCTGCAATATTCATGGCTCCATTTAATTTTCCAGCACTTCATTATATTCGAAATGCATACCAAAGTAGATTCAAAGAAATGAAGGACTAGGGATAAGAGATAACAAAAATATGGAAAATTAAGTAGTAAGTGTTAACAACTGATTCCCACAAGTGGCGTGATGGAATTTTAAAGCTTCACTCATCAAAAGCAAAAAAATAAAAGCTAAGCGAACTCATTTGTATATTTCCCAACTAGAAAAGCTTTTCACGATAAGGATTCTGAAGAAAGAAAATCATTAGTTGTTTAAGAAAAAGTATAAACATCCGAAAACTTTCAAGAGCTTTGTTTTTATATTTTTTATTAAATTTGTTTTTTACTTCAGACTTTTTAAAAATGTGTGAATGTGGAACGTTATCCCAAAAGCCATCAATGTCACAAATTGTTTACTTGGTGACATGTCAGTTTTGTACAAAAGTAATAATGTTTGCAGAAAACTACAGAAGAGTCCAAATAGAAAAAACAACTTTTTCATGCTATCTGGCAAACAAATAAAAACTTATGTGGACACTGAGGAACCATCAACAATATGAAAACCTTCAAAAAGGAGGAGAAAAAATAGCATCATGTGACACTGCACTTTTAGCTCAAATATATAAAAGGAAAAAGTAGTAATTTGCAGGACTAACTTATTTGCAACGAAGGATAAATGGGAAATACAACAGATACCAGCTGGAATGATTTTTGATACCTTAAATGAATAAGTTTTGTAATATTCCTCCCTTTTTTTTAAAGGAAAAGAAGGTGGTTTTGAAGTTATAGAATGAAGAAAATTTGTTTCTAATAAACACCATACACAGTGGTGGCCATGAGTTTAGCACATACCTTTTCGTACTTTTATAATTAAAAAATTTTGTTCGTTATTTTTATCATTGTATATCTTAATGTATTATTCCCGGTGTCAAGAATATGCGATATTATTTTACTTAATTTTTTTTTCGTTTATATTATTTTTTATAATGAACCCTCAACAGTAATTTAGCACAAATCAACAAAATTTATTTCCAACAAGATAAAAATAAAAACTCTGAGATTAATTTCACAAAATGTCTAATATTTGGTAGGATAGCCCTTATTCTTTAACACAGCTGCACATCTTCTGGGCATACTGTCCACCAGGAAAATGCAGCGTTCCTTTGGTATTGCATACCAAGCGGTTTGTATTTCCGTCCATAATTCGTTGAAATTTTTGGGTTTAACAGCATTTATCTGTTGCTCTAAATCGTTCCAAAGGATTAAGATCCGGCGATTAAGCTCGGCATTTTAAAACGTCAATGTCACTTTGATCCAAGCAACACTTCACTATGCGTGAAGTATGTTTTGGATCGTTGTCGTGCATGAAACGCCATCTAAGTGACTTGTTTTCCTCTGCATATGGAATCATTGTACTAGATATTATATTTTTGTAAATGTACTGGTCCATTCGCGCATCGATTTTAATTATTGGACCAACACCGTACCCAGAAAACGCAGCCCAAGCCATCACGTTTCCACCACCATGCTTTACGGTCTTCGAGGTGGATCTGGGATTGTGTTGCATGTTTGAAGAACGTCAAACATAACGTTTTCCATCAGAACCAAATCGACAAAATTTGGATTTGTCGGCTTAGAGGATATTTTTCCAAAAAAGGAGGGGCTTGCCTAAATGTTTACGTGAGAATGAAATTCGGGGCTTTAAATTTTTCTTAGACACGTGTGGCTTGTGTTGTACAATACATCCACGCAATTTTCTTTCATGAAGTCTTCTAATTGTTCGTGAGGAGACGTCGATACCAAATTTTTGTGAAACTTCCCTTTGAATTTCAGTTGAGGTTTTAAAGGGGTCCGCAACTTAGCTCTATAAATAAGGGAGTCCTCTTTACGTGTGGTATTTCTGGGCCTAGCACACTGTGGAACATTTTTGTGTGTCCCATTGGCTTGAATATAACTGAGTGCATTGTACACCATCTTTCTAGAGGAGTTTAATATGGGAGCAATATCGCAAACGGTGCTTCCTCTCGATTTCATATGATGGATAACTTTACGCCGCTCCTCTGTGCACCACATCCTTTAGCCACATCTAGTTTTTGTTTTCGTTTTTTAATAAAACCTATCAATTAAAGTATTAACAAATCTTATCAATTTAAGATTTTAAGCAAGAAAAATTATGGTAATATTGAATGTGCTAAATTAGTGTCCAAGTCAGATTAAACAGTTCTAGTAATAAATCAAAAATTTAAATAAAAAGGGCGAAAGAGAATAGAAAAAAATTAACGGCACATACTGATCACCCCATACACAGTGTGAAATCAATACGCAAATATGACACGGGATCAAACACAGCGAAATTTGTTTAGCACAATCTAAAACAAAAATACTTATATTCTAAATACAGGGTGTCTGATGGCAAATTTATATTTTTAAATACGATTATTTCAAAAAGTATTAAACGATGCGGACGGAGAGTTTGGCCGTTGGAATTATCGATTGTGCGGATTTGTCAGTCACGATGTCGCAGTAGTCGAGAGAGCATCGCGCGTTCTCTGTGGAGAAATTTTTTAAGAATAATGATTCCGCGCAACTGCTTCGGCTATGAATCTCACACGGCCAGGGCGCAGTTGATCTTCAAGGACTCCCGAAAACATTAAACTGGTTGAAAGCAGCTTACGTGAAAAGCCGCGACTTTCAATACGGAAAAGAGGAGCCTCACCAAGAGCGATTATTCATGAAATTTTAAAAAAAGGATCTGACGTTCCATCTTTTTAAAATTCAAATCGTTCAAGAACTAAAAGAAAATGACTTTGATTTACGCAAAACATTTTTTAGAGCGACGAGGCTCATTTTCACTAAAACGGCCACGTCAACAATCGAAACTGCCGTTACTGGTCTCCAAGAACCCGCAACCCTCGATTGAAACATCAATACCCATTGCATTGCCCCAGGGTAAATGTTTGGTGTGCCGTATCCACGCATGAGATAATTGGACCATCTTTTTTTTCGAAAATTCTCGAGGCCAAGCGACAAATGTCAACGGTGAAAATTGTCGACGCATGATTACGGAATTTTTTTTTTGTTGTCAAACCTGCGAGCTTTACCATCGTACTTTTCACACACGTGGTTTCAACAGGATAGAGCGACTGCACATACAGACAGAGCTTTGATGAATTTGCTTCGGGAAAATTTCCCCCAAAAAATAATCAGTCGCTTTGGGGTCATCTCATGGCCACCGAGTTTGCCCGATCTAACTCCCATGGATTTTTTATTGGGATACCTTAAAGAGAGGGTTTATAATGACAACCCCCAATCCCTTGTGGCTTTAAAGGAAAATATTCGTCGACAAATCAGCTCAAATGAACCAAGTTTACTGCAGCATGTGGCGCAGAGCACAAGACTCCGTTTTGAACAGTGAGGTTTAACTCGACGGTAGATATCTGGATGACATACTCTTTAAAATATAAAATCCATATTTCCATTCTATCGTTCAATGCTCTTAATAGAACTTTGTGTCAATTATTATGTTTTTTATTTAAGTTTGAAAATACAAATATGCTACCAGACACCCTGTACTAAACGATAAAACAAGATCTAGCAGTGGCCAGATATTAATAAATTCGTATTGGTTGTTTTTTGATCAAATCCTTCGCTAGCGTAGGCCTGCACATATTTTCTGACCTTTTTTTTAATTTATTGAATCTTTCTACTAAAAAAATTGACAATAAGTTATCAAATCTTGTTTCTAAATTATTATTTACTAGTTATTGCAAATGTGATAACTCATTTTTCGTAGTATTAATCTTAATAAACTATCTTCTATTGTGTAGAGAGAGCCGCCTCGGCTCTAGTCTCTAGTGACCTTCAAATTGTAATTGGATGTTTTCGTTTCTTATGTAGCAGGGGGCGCGTACGATAAGAGGTAAAATCCTAGACTGTGTTCTCTGTAACTTCTGGATGTTTGATGCACAGGCAGTACCCCACAGCTGAATGCCATATGACCATATTGGCCTTATAACGGACTTTATATTCCAAAACCAAGCTTGAGTTAGGACGTATTAGCCAATATAGTTGATTTGTTCAAAGCTTTACTTATGTTATTTTTGCCTCAGTGTGACGGGACCAAGTTAGGCGCCGATCTAGGTAGATACCTACATATTGAACGTGAACGTTCCGCTGGAACCGTGGTATTAGCTATTGTGATTGGTGGACAATTTTTCATTCTTAGGGAAAACGTTACATGCACATTCCGATGGATTAACCTTTATTCTCTACTGTTTTAGCCAGTGTTCTAGCTCATGAATGTGGGACTGCAATTTTTCAGAAGCATCCTTTGGATCATTACTGACACTTATAATTGCAGTGTCGTCTGCAAACGTTGCCGTATATGTATGTGGGCTTGTCGGTATATCCGCTGTATAGATAATATATAATAGCGGCCCTAGCACTCTACCTTGAGGTACTCCTGCACTGATTTTTCCATCTCTTGAAAGCTGATCCTTTGACTTACTTTAAACGTTCTATCTGACAAATAGCTTTTTATAAGCTTGTGGGTGTTTTGAGGAAGAACCCGAGCTATTTTAGTGAGTAGCCCATCATGGCAGACTTTATCAAACACCTAGGGGAATGTCTATAAATAAAGCTGAACAGTATTGTTTTCTTTCAAACGCCGATCAAATAATGGTAACGATTCTATGTACTTGCTCAATAGTACTATGCCCATCCAGGAAACCAGACTGATGATCTGGGAAAAGGAGTTACACTCGAGACGAATAATTTTTCAAATACCTTTGACAAAACTGAGAGTAGGCTAATGGCCCTGCAGGATGTCATCTGGCTTGAGTCCTTTCCTGGTTTCGGGATCATTGTAATTATAGACATCTTCAAGAGCATGGAAAGAAGCCGACGCGCAACATGGCATTGAATATGTAAAGTAAAATTCTTACAGCTAAATTAGGTAAGTTTTTTATCATTGATCTTGTAATACGATGAGGTCCGGATGATTTCTTCATATCCGTATTTTTAATTGTTGATTTTAAATAATATAACCGAAATTTCCTAGGATTATTCACGGTGTCACTAATAATTGGAATAGTAGAACTAGTTATATCATGTGGTGCGTAAACCTTCTCTAAGTGATTTACGAACGCATTTGCCTTTTCACTTGAGTTTTTAGCCCAAGTACGGTCTTCAAGTCTTAGTGGGGATTCGTAAGCAATAGGACATTGTAAGTGCTTTACAGCTTTCCACAGACTATAATCCGTGTTTTTCATTAGAACCAAGTTATGGCGTAAGGTTTTTTAGCATAAGTTCATTTGCATTTTTATGTGTGAAGAACGATTATTTCGTCATTGCCTTCTTAGTCTTCGCTTCTCAATGATGAGCATCTGTATATCTGCTGTTGAATGGTACGATTTTATTTTAGCTCATGATTATGTTGGCGTTGCAGCTTTGGCTGCGGCAGTCACGACGTCTGTAAAATGATCTACAGCTGCTTGAATATCAGCTGGATTTCTCAGTGAGATGTTCAAAGGTAACTGAGAGCTCACATAGATTTTATATTTTAACCAATTCGTGTTTCTGTTCGGGTAGAAACTAAGGGTTTTAGGTGCAGTGACAAAACTGTCGTGAAAAATAACAATTGTAGGTGAATGATCAGAAAATAAGTCATAGGATGAATTAACTAACAGTTGATGTTTTTTGGTTGCTTTACCGCAAGATACGACGTCTACCTTGTTTGCTTGAACTGTAAAATACGACTGCCTACCTCTGGAGTCCGAAAACCCAATATATGTGCTTTGCATTGTAATCGCAACAATAAAATTTTGATAAAAATAACTTGAAAATATGCAGATTTCCCACACATCCGGGCTCTGTTCTGTGCTAAACTATTCTAAAAGCCGAATAAGTGAATATATGTTATTAATACTACACATCGCTAGGTCTTGCAAATATAGCTTTGTTAGACTAGCTTAGCATGTGTCTTCTTCCATATCGTTATGAAATTCTCCAGAAGTTTTTGCATGAAAGCTGTATTCTTCATACGTGAGCTCCACTGATACAATAATTGACCAGTGCTATCACTTTGCGAACCTTCTCCTGATGCATGCAACGCAACACAAAAGAATATGTTTTAAAATATTTTAACAAAATTCAAAAATGGTGCTCTGCTTTCCCTTCTACTAAGCAGGTTATAAATCTTTTTTTGTACAGCCGTCTTCCCGTTCTAAACTACCTTCAGGTAGTAATAGCAGACTCTGTCATTAAAAATTGTCCTGCGCTCGCAAGCCAACTAGGGTGTTTTAATAGAACGTAATTTGATTGCCACTTCACTATATATCCGTCTAAAAACGAGAAACAAAGAACCCATCACTGATTCCCGCAATTAACTTGGATCTGGACTATTCAACATTTTCCAAACCCGGTTTTCGAATATTTAAAATTAGAAAAAACTGGTTTCTGTTTCTAAAATCACGAGAACCTTGGTTAACCGGTTGAAAAATATTATATTATTTATATTTATTTATGGATGTTTTACTTCTTTTTCTACTAAACGAATGTTGTATCAAAGTACAACTTTATAATCCCTATTCAAAACTGTAGCATCTTGGTTCGTGTCAAATAACAATCGCTAAGCTAGAACAACTTGCTTTTTTTAAATACTAAGTACTATGATCTGGAAGTTAAGTATTTGTAACGACAATAAAAACTATGAATGTCCTTTAAACTAGGAGAAGAAGGAATATGGCGTCTCAATAAGATTGCACTATAGAAGTCGTTGCTGAAAATAAATCGATAAATTTATTCACGGTCTGGTAGGTCAATCGATGGTTTATATGTGCCACTTGTAAGGGATCTCTCAAGTGAAATAAGGCGGATTTGGATAATAGTTAATGTGCCTTTCTAAACTAGCATAATTCTTGTTCAATGTTAAAGGTGTCGGTGAACGGTCAGATGATTGAATTTTTTGTCATAACAAAGTCAATCAGATCTTGTTAAAATCTGTTCGCTTACCGCCAGATATGACGTCTAGTTTGTTTTCGACAACGATGTCATATAGATGCCTTTCTCTAGTCTAGAGCCGCAGTACGTATGTGTACTTGGCATTTTAATCGCTAGCTGCAATAAACTTTTGCCCCAAATGTAGAATAGAATTTTGTAAATTGATTTTGTTCGACTTTATGCCTACGAAAAGAATACACAGATGACACTGTTACTTCAAGATCTGTACGATATATAAAAGTGGCGTGTATAAAATCTTCTTCGAATTCTTCTTTCAATAATGGCAGTGCCACCACATGCCTTGCCACTCGCGTGTTTGATATCATAGGTGAGAAATCGATTAACTCTTTATATAGTAAAGTTGTAGATACCAGAAGTTCATCAATTTCCTGTAGTCACAATAAGTGTTCCAATTCAAGTTTTTGCTGAGAGAGTCCATTTGTATTCCAGTATTATGCTATTAGTTGGATAATTTATATTTACGGCTTAACAGACTTGGAGAATCATGTTTTGATTTCGCATCATTTCCTGGAACATGTTCTGCATATTAATAAGGAAATTAATCATTGCTTGAATTATGTTTTCTCTTAAATGTAAGCACTGGTTTTGCGATTTGGGTCACATTATGCCCTGCAAATCGAGAATCACTTTTCAATGGTTTTTTTGTTGATTTGTGTGACTCTAGGCAGTGTAGTAGGCCGGGATTTTTCATATATTAGTTTTTGAACTGGCTGTGACCTTTCGACGTGTAAAAAGACTTTGCAGCCTCTATAGGTTGCTGTATGGTTTTTTTACGAAATGACTGTATTTTTTTTTCTCTGGAAGTTTTGTGGGTGTTGCCGCAAACCATACATACGGAAGGTAATTTGCAATAGGATTTTGTAAGGCCGAGTTCCTGGCATTTTTTTTAGCACTGCGTTGAGACTTTGCGTTTTAATGGCTCTTCAACTGTTATGCTACAACTGAGAAGGTGCCGCAAGTTGTAGATGGGGTGAACAAAGATTTTATTATTTAAATGGAATGCATTAAATACAATCTCAATTTGGTACTTCGGATGTGGTATTTTGATCTTGTTTGTGATACTGTGGACGGATCTCACCACATATTCTCCAGCCTCTAAAGCACTTTTTATATCCCCCAACTTAACAGAACTATATATGCCCTTTATGACAATATTATATTTTAATTAGTAAGTATACATTTGTACATTTGCAATGAGCATTTACTTTTTTCTGTGAAGCGATGTGGAAATTTTCTTTACCCACTTTGCTCGAATATGTATATTGGTGGAGGCTTATGTTCTTTGTAGGTCCTGCTTCATCATCGTCTGGGGTAGTAAGTAGAGAAAATATATTTTCACTCACTGGTAGTTTAGCTGCGTTAGAGCTTTTGTAATATTTTCCGGTGCTCTTCTGTTGTGAGGATTTTAAACTTGACTACCTCATTGTTATGGTGATAGATATATCTATCCATACCTGTTTGAATTTCTTTTGAAATATTTTTGGCTTAGTACCAGATTCGATTTTATTTTGCGCGTCTGTATTATTTGGAGTTTGGGAACAGCTGTTTAACAAAGCGGAAGTTTCATTATTGCCTAATACAATTTTTCAACATTACTTGTTGTTGCTTCACTTGCAAGATTTATTTAATTATTTGTTAATGGTGCAGTTGTTAAATTATGTTCAACATCATTTGATTTTGTATGAATTTTGCATAGTGCTGGTTAACACGAGTGAGTGCGATTATACGGTTAAGCTATAATCTGTCGTCTTTAATTTTTCCATTTCTTTGACTACTGCGTTTTTTGCTCTTATTATTATTCACTCAATAAATGTTTGTTATATTGCGTTGTTTGGTATAGCTGCGACAAATTTTAAAAACACATTCGATCACCTCAAGAGTTCTTTATTGAATGATGTAAGCACGTGGATGAAAACGTATTACACACCATACGATAATTACATGACCTATTGTAGCTGTTGTTCATGCCTAGAGGCGGTGAGCTTGACCGTCGAAACATGTGGTAGTGGCAAGTGTGTGCATAGACCAACAGGTGTTTCTATGAATTTGGGACCAACCCCTAACTACTGCAAGCTCAAAAACCTCTTTAGCGACCAGGTCCAATTTCGGATTAGCAAGCTCGCTAATGAAGGAAAGCACTAAATTCAGGACATTACCAATTCGTGAATTGTTCACAAGAAAACAAATCTTTTATATAACCGATCGATGATAATAAAATTAAATGATATTGTTAGAAAAGCAGGCATTCGCTACAAGCCATAATGCACAGAAATATCACAAATTGTATCTGTCTGATGATCGAATGCTTAATAGCCAGAAAACCCGAAGCGGCATATTGAACAAGGTCATAGCTTACAAACACTATATCATTATTCCACATATGTATAGAAAAGAAAGCAGGTCTTAGTATTAGAATGTCTGCTTGATAGAAAGGAAAGGAGTTAATTGATGATTTAAATATAATTCTTCAACTAATCAGAGTTCCCAAAAAGTTTTTCAATTTCGCAAGTACAATTCATTTCAATAATTTAAAAAGCTTTGTTTCATACAATTACAAACTGGCTTAAACACACAAATACACATACATTTCGCTCTTCATTAAAGGATAGCAAATCTTTATTATAGACATACGAGTACATTTTCTTTTTTAATAAACTTTTTTTGTTTCAAATCAACATCCGAATATTTATACAATATTTTATTAAGTATATTTTCTTGAAACTTCTCGAGACTGAGACAGACTAATGATGGACAGTTACATAAATAAGAACATGAACATAGACGTGTGACATTTGAAATGTTCAAATTCGAAAACGAATGAATGAATGAACAGCAAAAATATTCGTAAATCCAAAACTGAGAAAAGAAAAAACACAAACACTGAAAACAAGATGAATTTAAACTAAAGACAATAAATGCAAGTTTCTTTAACAAGAAAGATAGACAACCTACAACAACCATAACAAGTAGATATTTGCAACAACTAAAACTACGACAAATAAGATTTACAAGGACGAGTAGGACGAGTTGCAATAAATGACGTTTTGCCAGAGTAAACTTAATTTAAGTGAAAAAATATGTTTGTCTGTATAAGTAAACTTTTACATACTTCTAATATGTGATTGTGTGCGTGTTAAAAGTTTGTATGTATTTGCGCGTGTGTGTTAAAACTACTGCTATCAAAAACAAGATAAGTCAACAGTTTTATACAACACAGTATTAAAACAAGAAGGATGGATGTCTAAACCGATGACTGTCAAACAGTTTAAGGACGAACAACTCGAATATTGTGGAAATGTGAAAATAATACACTGGAAAAAGGATCACAACAACATGAACTAAACTGAACTCAACTAAAACAAAATAAAGAAGAATAGAAAAAAGAGTAAGAATATTAAAAAAAAAATAAGAATAATAAACTCCTGCAAAAGAACACAATTTTAAGTAGCACATTCAAAATAACAGCGAGTTAAAGGACTGCAAACTCGAAAAGAACACTTGCCTGAAGGAATTTCGCTCTTCGAATATCTTATAACACTTATGATTTCTCATTTGTATTAGGTTGGTTTCAAAATCGTCTTTTCCAGACTTGTCTGATCTTAAGTATAGATAGAGGCAGGTAGAAACATTTACAGCTGTAACATTTATTAGAATTTGACTTGATTAAGCAAATGAGAAGTGAAATTTCATAGAAACCGTTGTAATGCGGTTTGACGTTGAAGAAGCGGACCTAGTGAAATTAAAAGCGGACTGTCTTTGAACCAAACTTTACAAGAAAGAGCAGAAATTCTTTCAAAATTTCTATAACGAGCGGTTTTAGGGTCCGCGGCATCATTAGACCGTAGTTCTTCAAGAACAATGCAAATCGCAAGGTTACATTCAATGGAGCAAGGTACCGTTATTACCAACTATTTTTGCCTAAAATAGAATAATTGGACTTGTATGACATGCTGTTTTAACAAGACAGTTCCACACCGCACGCGATACCATTGACCTATTGCGAGCCGAGTTTGGTGGTCAAATAATCTTACGTATCAGAGAAGTCCATTGGCCACCAAGATCATGCGATTTGACCCCACTAGACTACTTTTTGTGGGGACCACCTACGGCGTAGCCGCGGGCAATATTTTACCCTTCTGCAAAGGAGTGTTTGCGATATTTGATGAATTTTGATGAGTTTTACATTTTGGCAAAATTTTGCCAAATACCGTATTTTTTGCACTTTTGTTGAAAATGTTGTTATTTTTGATTTTAATAATGTCGGACTATAGTTTGAATTTGTAGTGAATTTGCAAATTTTTATTTTCAGATTAATTACATTTTTGGTAAAATTTATAAATTTTATATTTAAACGTTTGTGGTGTGAAATTTAATTTTTTTGTTTGATATATTTGTCTAACAAAGATTGTGTTAAAACTGCGTTAAATATCGGTTTTTGTGAATTTTCAGGCTTCATTGTGAAATCACAAAATTTGGAGAAATTAAAATTTTTGTAGAGATATTTTAATATTTGGTGAATTTCTTTTTTTCTGTTTTTTGGTCAAATTTCGGTATTTTATAAATATTGATTTTTTAGAAATAATTTTTTTATTCACGTTTTTCGAATTTATTGAGAATTTTCGTATTTTTAGTGAATTTAAAAATTTGGGAACATTTCGAATTTGTGACATTATTTTTGTTTAGTTTTATTTTTGTTAATTTTCAGTTGTTTGGAATATTATTCTTTTTTAATTTGTGACAAATTCGTGACGAATTTTCAAAATTTTGTGTAATTCCCAAATTATGTTAAAAATTGTTTTTTGTTTTTTTTTCAGATTAATTGAGATTTTATCTAAATTTTATGATTTTTAAACATTTTTAAATATTGAATTTCAAATTTTTCTGTAATTTATTTATTTTCAGTATTTCTTTCTTATTGTGGTGAAATTTTAAGTTTTGAAATTTTCAAAAAATTTCACGTTTTGTATTTTTTTGTACAGGTTCGATTTTTTGGTGATTTTAAATTTCTAAACTATAGTTTGCGTTTGTGGTCTATTGCTATTCCACTTTTTAAATTTGGTGTTAAATTTAAAATTTTGGCAACATTTTTAATTGCTTGCATTTTTTTTAATTTCGCGTCTTTGAAAATTCGGGTATTCTTTTTTTGTTTTTAAAACTTTAAGATTTTTTTAAAATTTTTTAATTTGGTCCAACATTTAGGCCAGTAAGTTAACGGGGCGTTTCGAAATAATTATTTCTGCTTTATAATTATTTCTTAATAGAGAATTTGACACGGATTCAGAATATGCGAATTTTACGCGCTTGTGTGTTTCCCCGCAGTAAAAATACAAAAAAAAAAAATCAGAAAAATAGTTTCTCAGGAACTTGTGGACCGCTATTACTGATTTCACATAGACAGCCGGACATCGTTAGTAGAACTTTCCTACCTACAAGGACCAAGAATATATATACTTTGCTGGATCGGAAATAAATATAGTTGTAACTACAAATGAAATTATAAACCTATATATACCCTTTTCATTTTTGCGAAGAGTATGAAAAGTATATTTCTCTACTCAAATAAATAATTCAATCACAAGGAAGGATAAGCCACGAATAGTGTTATTCAAACTTGTTAGTCAAAACAAAATATAAAGTAATTTGTGATTGTTTGATGGCTATTTGAAGTGCTAACATCAGGAAAAAGATTTGTTTGCCGATTATACTTCTCTGACTTGCCTTACCATAACGTTCAGACAGCCAAAACTTATGCGGGCACTATTATTGCGACATAATCCTTTGCGTCGGGTGTAGTAAAATACGATCACCAACTGCCATAATACAGTCGTATAGGAAGTAATAGATGGCTATGGATGTTGGACCCTGGACCAGCTCTTGCTATTATTTTAACATCCTGCGTTACAATACAACGTCGATCTTTGAAACTTTCTTGCAGTTTATAATACATTAAAATGCCGGGATAGCCAAGAAGACATGCCTCAGTGCACAATCTTATGTACTAGAAATACTTATTAATTGTCAGCCAATTAAAGCTTTAAACCAAATATTCGACACAAATTGGAAAAACTCCAAAACTGACAAAAATCCAAAAATCACAAAAAAACGCGAAAAATACCTAAAAATGAAAATAACGGTAAACCAGTTTACTATTTTTTAAAAAGAGTAACCCGTTTTAGGATTTTTTTGCTTTACAAAATTAATATTAAATTTTAATGATTGCATTCCTTTACTTTTTCATATACTCAAGTCACAATTGACGTATTGTATTTTTCCCAGAAGATGTCTCTCAACTGAGAAACAACAAGACTTTTACTTACATTCGTAACAGACAAAAACACCATTGAGGATGGTCAAACAACATTTTCCAAATGGAAAATTACACACTCACTGCTTTGTTCCCCTAGTCATTCTTCATCCATCAACCAATCGTCCTAAGATGCAAAATGTTATTTGTGGCAATAACTAAAATACGAACTTAAGTACATTAAGGAGTGAGAGCCAATGTCTTTGGTCATCTTGCCGTCTGTGATGAATTTATCTATCTACATATGTATTTGTAATATACAGATCTAAAGCAATTAGTATCGAAGATGGATAGCTGGATGGATGGATGCCTGTATATCTGCTTGGACGACTGTACGGTTTGTTCCTTGGCTGGACAGTAGACAAACATTAGTTTGCAAAAAAAGACAAATTTCTAGCAATGAAGGAAAACAGAAAATATATTATTTGCTTTCTGTTGTTTTTGTGTCCACAAACAAAGTTCATAATCGTCTAATACAAGACAAATGAAGACAGACAGATAGACCAAATTTGACAGGACGATGGATATAAAATATATTTTCCAAGTTTTCAATAAAATAAAAAACAAATAATATATATAAAGTAGATTTGTGTGTTAATGAATGTAGGCAACTTAAAACTTTAAAATTTTGAAACTTGCAACGACACAATGAGAGAAAAATGTTGGTATTAAAGTTTGTATCTAAAGCTTGCCACTCCGTTTGTAGTTTTCACTGGAGGCTTATAGGTATGGCAGTGAATTTAATGATGACGTCTGTCCCAAGTTAATATCAACTTCATTCGAAAATTTCGCACTTGAAAGTTGGACTAATTTACCAGTGCGTTTGGTAAAGTTTTGCTATTCCAAATCGGCATCATCAATTCACAAATTCTAATTTTTTGGTTTTTTCCCCCATATGGGAAACTGTTCATTCGCAAATCTATAACACAAATCGAACCGAGAAATATGTACATCTATTCACCATCTATGCACATACATACATACATACGTACCTAAACCTTAGGCCGAATGGAATTTCAATAAAAAAGCGGCTGATTTACCGACATTTTGAAAAATATAAAAATTTTAATTTAAATCTAAATTGTAATAAAACAGTTGATATTTCACAAAAATTCGGTAATTTATCCAAAAATTATAAAAAAACTAAAACTTTACAACAAAAAAGGGAAAAAGAATAGAAAAATTAACGGAAAAAACTAAACTTTACAAATAACCGGAATGAAACTAAAAAATAATCAAAAAGCTTTATTTTGCAATATTCTGAAATTTCACTAAAAAGCTCACGAATAATTTAATATTTCACAAAAGATTCTAAAAGTGGCATTAAAATTAAATTAAAAAAATTAAAAATTAAAAGTAAACCGAGAAAATTTAATATAAAATTTAATTTTCGGATTAAATCCTGAATTTTTGAAAAATTCGAATTCACAAAAAAAATTTAAATTGCTAAAAAATTAGCAAACAAAGAGCTAAACTTACAAACAACCCGAATTTAACTAAAAATTAATAAAAAATCAAAAATTCGAAAATTTAAATATTATCAAAAAAATAAATAAATTCGATATCAGACAAAAAAAAATCTTGAGAAATGTAAACCTCAAATAAAATCCCTAAATTGGTACCAAACAAAAATGCTGGAAAAAACGGACTAAATTTAAATGCAAAGCACAAAATCAAAATTCGCTGGCAAATATGTAAAAAAAATGTGTATGAAAAAATGTTCATTTGAAAATGAGCTCTTATAGTTTAATTAAGCAAGGTTATCCAAATCGGGAAGAGATCCTGCAGGAGACAAGGAATCATTTTAGTACAACAAACACTTTCAGTGTTAGCATACTTTGGTGAAGGGTAAATCAGATACGACACAGCACTGTTATTGGTATTATTACGTACTCCAAATATGGAATCGTAGTATGTCAGGTAAATTGCTTGCAGCGGTCACCACTATAAGCTATTAGCTTCCTCCTGTATTCAGTGTGGTAACATTGCATTTGCATTGGATTTAGGAAAAAGTCGAAATATACGAAAGCTTATTTTTAGTGTTTCTTGGTGTCAGAAAAGGCTTTGAAAATTAATATTTCTCGGGGGTTTGAAGTGTATGCCTGAAACAAAAAGTTGTTTTTCCACATAGATAAAAAATTCTATAAAAGTAGAATTTTAGTAGCGAAAAAAACTTACGTCAACAGGAGTGGTGTTCAGTGACCAAAAGCGGCGTTAATACAACCAGCCAATAAGATTTTAAGACACACAAAAGAACCCACAAATGAACCGAAATTAATTTTTCAAATTTGTTTCCTATGCGGAATTAAATTGCGACAACCCAACTGTACTCTTTTGGTGCTTAAACGTATTTGAATAATTGTAGAAATTGCGTTATTTCTATAAAAAAAAAACAAAACAAAAACGTTCTATGTAAAGATTAAATTAAATAAAACAATTTGGCCTTAATAACTTAAAATCCAAAAAATATAGGCATATTTGGTTATGAGAGCAAATCTAGCAAATTTTTTCACATTCTTTTAAATATGAGACGTTTCCATATATATTTTTGTATGAGAGACAAAGCACTGTATCTACGTCGCAGCCTATAGGAACAAAAATGTAAACATCATAGCATCAAGTTTTACGATCAATATTTGATTTTCTTGTAGTATCTCATTGAGAACGATAATTTTATTTTCATAGTGCTCAAAACACGGTCTCCAATTAAGCATGTGCTTAGTGATGGCCAGATTAATTGGAAAACGATTAATAATTAATTATTTTGATGCTATTAAGGTTTTAAGTGTATAGATATTTCTGTTTCGATAAATCGAGCATTAATCCATTATTTCCAAAATAATCGAAACATATACATAAATAATAAATATGATATAAATAAGAATATGGAAGAATCATTTTTACTGGCAGCATCCACTTACTAGACTCCAGATTTAAAAAAACATATTCGTCAACGATTGCAGATCACACTTCATTTATAAGTGTTAATAATTACTAAAAATTACTAAAAATTCAGTTACAGCGACTTATAAAACTTTAAGACACGTGAAAAAAACCTACCGGCTTTTTGGACTCTTGTAAGTAAAAATTAAAGCAAATAGCTCTATTCATTTCGTTTGCAATTTCTGCGCCCAGGCATACCTTCCCTGCAATTAACTATTAGCAATCTTAATAAAAATCAAACGGTATTTTAATTCTCCAGAAAAAAATCAGTGAGAAATATATCACTTCATATTAAACTTTATTGATTTTTGGCCTAAATGATCATAAATTTCTCTGCCTATTGCAATAAAGTGGTTTCAGAAAAAAAATGAAAATACAACTAAATAAAGAGAAACCAGTTTCACGTTACTTTTAGCTTTTTAATTCGCATTGCAAACATTTTCAAAAGTAACAACACAACCAATAAATTAGTTATACATCAAAAGAAATGCAATTAACTTGTGTGATATCAATTAATCAATCAGGGTGTTGCACATGCATTTTCATGCTACTATTTGTGAAAGGCAATTTTAAAGAAACATTCACTAAACAAACGCACAAGCCTACCCCATATAGACATACATACGTAAATGAAGTAGAAACAAGCAAATCGAACGTACTTAAACCAGCAACAAACGTGGTAAAAAAAAAACAGCAACAAGTATGGACAGCAACATCAGATTCTTCGACTTAAAACATTAAAACTGGAAATATTTATGTTCTTTAACACGATATCATAATACGAAAAAATACGCCTTTAATATGAATACCCTACATGAAGACGTGAAGATTTTAGGTTAAGTAATATATAGTTTTGTATAATAGTAACAAACTGCAACAGGTAGAGAGCATTGCTGAAACGCAATTTATGTCAGTAAACAACAGCTGATAGATATTATTGTCCGTACTTGCGAAAAGAAAAACTTTTTGAAACTTTGGGCAAAAAGAAAAATTATGTGACTCTTTCGTGAGCCCCAAATTTTTGTCTTCTGGAACGGTTTTGGACAAGTTTGTGTACATATGGACGAGTTGGAGCGGCTTCGCTACCTTTCCGGAATAGACCTACTGCAATAGTAGCATAGTTTCCAGATAGCTCCGATAGCAAATCGTAAAATTTATATAAAAACGGCAACACGTGATTTTTAAGCGGACAGAAAAAAAATTGCACTTATAAATCATTTAAATTAATTTTCAATAGAGCATTTATACATTTCTCAAAGTCGATTAAATTTGCTTAAAAACATTTTATATCTTCACTTTTCAAAAAAAAATTTAAATATGAAATATTGCCAGAAGTCCACAGACTGATATATACATATACCTGCTGAAAATACAGGGTGTCCGCCGGGAAGGGTAAATGTTGGCCATTTTGGTAAATATTAGTCGTGACAGTTCATATTTGGCAGTCGTGAAGTAGAGACGTGGCAAATTCATTATGGAAAAATATTCGGTAAACCAACGTGTTTTAATCGTTAAAACATTTTATCAAAATCAATCAGCGATTACTATGACGGTGAGAAAGTTACGTGAAATTTTTGGGAGAAACAACATGCCAACAAAACGCACCATTTATCGTGTAGTGAATGATTTCAAAGGAAGAGGGACTGCAGCTGATAGGCCCAAGCATGGACCACAACGTACTGCAAGAGCGGCTGAAAACATTACTGCTGTTCAAGAAAGTGTTCAAAACAATCCATCAACCTCAATTCGACACCGTGCTGAGGAATTTGGTCTTCAAAGAACAACCTTGGCCGCAATTTTGCACAAAGATTTGCATTTGTTTCCATTTAAGATTTAGTTGACACAAGAGCCTCTTCCAGAAGACCATTTACGCCGCCGGACATATGCCAATAGGATACTACATCTCGCCCATGACAACCCCAATTTTCATGAAAATATAATGAGTGACGGGGCACATTTTCATTTGAATGGATATGTGAATAAACAGAAAAGTCGGTTCTTGGCAATGGAAAACCCTAAAATTATTCATCAGTCGCCTTTGCATCCATTAAAAGTGACAGTCTGGTGTGCAATTTGGTCAGGAGGAATCATTGGATCTTACTTCTTTGAAACTGAAAACGACCTAATAGAAACGGTCAATGGGAAGCGATATCGTGATATGATTGAAAACTTTTTAACGCCACAAATGCATGCTTTGGACTTCAGTAACATGCGGTTTCAGCAAGACGGTGCCACATCGCATATAGCCAGGATTTCAATGGAATTACTGCGAAACCTCTTTCCACAACAAGTTATTTCAAGGAACGGTGATGTTGATTGGCCTCCACGGTCGCCTGATTTGACTGCTCCGGACTTCTTTTTAAGGGGATATCTGATAAGCAAAGTTTATGCAAACAAACCCGAAACGCTGGAGCAACTCAAACCAAATATTCGTAATGAAATTAATAAAATACCGCGTGAAATGTGTGAGAATGTAATGAAACATTTGTTCAAAAGGGCTCGCATTTGTGAGGCTAACAGAGGCGGACACTTATCTGATATTGTATTCCATACATAATTGCCGAAATTAAATAAATCGTTTCTCAATATACGATCGATTCTCTTTCATTTAATCAAAAATTATAAACAAATAAAACAGTATACCTTCCCGGCAGACACCCTGTAGAACAATAAATAGTCTTTTTTAAGATATTCTTATTATTCGTTAAACATTTTAGTAACTTGGTACCACACCTGACAATAAGTTACACACATTTTGTGTGCGAATATTACCAGATTGCTCATTATATTGGCTTTTGTATCAGTATGCTTCACTTTGGCGTTCTCTGGAGATCCACGGATTCTAAAAAGTAGCGACAACAGTCGCTTCATTATAATTCTTTGTGAGATCTTGATGTAAATGTTTACATAGTAGTTGTTTAATAAAGCCAGGTAGATTTGTATAGCCTCTGGCCTTCTCATTCATATCACTCATGTCAAATGTCTGTAATAAGTTACGTGATTGATATCTAAACAAACGTTTAAAAGAGAACTGTGATTTATGCCGAAGATTTATCTTAATCCACGAGGTAGCTTTTTTAACGAACAATCAAAATTGCCCCATTTGGGCCTACACTAAGAAAGAGCCCTCGAGTATGTAACGTGAATTGCGTACTAAACATCATAGTGAAGTGCCATCAAGCAATTTTGAAAGACTTTCTTGATTGATTTAAAAGTCAACTTAACCAAGGCTATCGGTTAAATTTAGCCGGATATATGCTTCAGAGCGGCTAATAATACGACCTGTTGAATTTGTGCCACCATAAATGGTACCACATGTCCTGACATACATGACAAAGAATTTTATTGGTCCATACTTAGCGAAAAATACTTAGGGTCCACATAGTTGCGACAAAACGGTTTTCTACCTTTCGATACCACTTTTATAGCACGATTTCTCTTTCTTGTCAAAATAGGCCTCACTTTCAGTGACTACTTCATCATTGGTCTTAAATTTCTTTCCAGCCAGCATTCTCTTGAGATCTAAAAACAGGAAAAAGTCGCTGGGGGTTAAATCAGTGTAAGCAATTCAAAGCCCAATTCATTCAATTTTGCCATCGATTTGTGATCAATTTTGCCATCGATTCTATTGGTGAAACACTTTCTTCTGGTGCAAATATGGCCGTTCTATACCCATAATGTTCGTGTAAAGTGGTAAAAATACTACCATCTGATGTCTTTACAATGTCCGTTAGCTCGTGGTCCTTCAATTTGCGATTGTTCATAACCAATTTGTGGAAAAACAGTCTCATTTGGGAGTCCACTGCGCTCTACATGCTGGTACGACCACGTTTAAATTCAGCAATCCATTTTTCTACCATTTGTCTCCATGGAGTAGAATTCGGATAATGTTTATTAAGGCATTGTTTGGTTTCCACTGTATTTTTATTTATCAAAACTCGAAATTCACTTTATTCCACTTTCTTTTTTTAAATAACAAAAGTTATTTCACACAAAATGCTATAACTCATGAATCAATAGTCAGACACCTGTCAAGTTTATACTCGCATCGTTTGTAGATTATTACTAAATAAAAATCGTATGGAAAAAATTCTAGTAACGCCATCTATGCGTCGTCCTATGGACTTTTTGCATAGACTGGCTAATTACGTTCAATTAAAGGAATAATATTTAAAAATTGAAATCATAGACCGATTACTAGTGCCTTACACTGCGACCCACTTGCTGCGATAATGGCAACCATAGAAAGTGTTCGAAAAACGTGAAGGAGGCATGAACTCTGTTAAATTAATTCCACCATTTGGCAGCGTTGTTTGGCTGTTATGAATTTAAAATTATTGCTGAGCGTGAGTTGTATTGACACATGACAGAAATCGGAAATGAAATGTGAAGCACTTGGCGCTGGAAAATATAACTTAACATTGTTTACATTTTGAAGCAGTGTCATTATTAAACGTCAATAATCCAAGGACGATTGGCGAATAGTTTTATTTTACTTACTCGCAGAGTGTCCATTTGAAGGCATATCTGTCTGTAAGGAATTTCATAGAAGCCCGTGATTCTAAAAAGAGATTTCCTTTCATTTCTTGTGGAATCTGATTTTACAACATACTTGGTTATCCGTGAAAGCCAGAGAAAAAGAAAGATCATCAAAAAAAAATAATAATAATAAAAGAAGAGCTATTGGATATTTAACTCTGCATTGAAAAAATTGAGAATGCTACAAAACTCGGAAAATATTTAACAGATTTAATAGGGTACCTGGGAAACATTGCCTACCAATACCACTTTTTTTTAACACAAAGCTATAAAATCACCATGTCAAAGTAATTTACCGAGGCGGTTTTATATTAATGTCCGCTATACGTTGAGCACTAACTTAAAATATCCATAACAAATTGAAAAACATCTGATCAAACACGTATGTGCATGCACGTATATGCAGATTTCCTCTTAATTGGGCAGTTATTTTTGATTTGAAAAAAAATCATTTCTCTTTAATTGACCAAAAATAAATGCAGCTAAAATTTAAAAAAAAAAACAACTAAAAGAAAAAATACTACATACATATAAAACTTAAATTGACAGCAAAGATTTAAAGTCAATTTATTAAAACATCATAAACAGATGAACTTGTAATTTTCCCAAATTGTTGAGAGCAGAATTAAAAAAAAAAAAACACATTGAATACACTTTGATAACCATATGTCGAAAAATCCTGAAACATACATTTTATTGTAGGTCCGTACTATAAGTCTACGATATAAATTAAATTTATATGCAAGAAAAATGTAAAAAATATATCTTGAAAATAATAATAAGTATTTTTGTATGTCTCTGTTTATTTTGCATAAGAAAAATCACTGACGCATGCAATTCCTTCAATGATAAAATTGGAAAATCTGCACAGACATAATTGTATGATTGTACGAGTCTATATGTAGAATATCATTGTTATAGACTGAATAATCCTTGGACATCATCACCAACAACATCATCATCCAACAAAAGAAGTCAATTTTTAAATTAAATCTACACTTACTATACTTCTTCTTGGGGTAAAGAAATGTTTTTTTTTCCAGTCCTTAAGGAAGACGAGAAGAGTTGTATTTTAAATGAATTTATGTTATTTCGACACACTGTACGATATATAAATAGAATTTATGCAAGAAAGTTATTTAACAGTTTGTATTACTTGTAAGTCGAGGATGGAATTCAATGCATGATATGGCGTTATGGATGCTGATGTTAAAAAATGTAGCTGTCACTATTTCAGTCTAGGTTACAAATTAACAAATGCCTGACGTTTTGTATGAGGTGGACGATATTCTGAGAGCAG
This sequence comes from Phania funesta, assembly GCA_963932375.1. Taxonomy (NCBI): domain Eukaryota; kingdom Metazoa; phylum Arthropoda; class Insecta; order Diptera; family Tachinidae; genus Phania; species Phania funesta. The sequence goes on along the minus strand of OZ010653.1, from coordinate 90,904,427 downwards.
AGCAACCAAGAAGATGAGAGCTACCAAATGCACTCGGCATTTGCTTTGTTCAAGCGCGATCTACAGTGGCTCTCAAATTGTGATTTATTGCAACAAGTTTTGCCAACGTGCAGCAGCCCCTACTGTATGGGGTAGGTTCTCGAGGCTGCGAGCTGTAGGCTGTCGGGAGCTTTCCCTATGGAATAGTTACTTCGACGGCGGGAAAGCTTGTGTTGTCGGTGCCAGCGACACGGTGTGGAGGGGCGTTGTACGTGGGTGTCGTCAGGGATCCATCTGTGGTCCATTTATATGGAATCTCATGATGGACCCACTGTTGGCACAGCTCGGCCGTTCCTGTAGATTGTGTGCGTATGCGGATGACCTGCTCATCCTGATTGAAGGACAGTTCGTGCTGATCTCGAAATCAAGGGTGAGCGGGCCATGCACGACATTATTGAGTGGGGCGAACGTGTAGGTGTTGGGGTGGCCATGGACAAGACCGTGACAATGCTGCTGAAAGGCAGATTGTCGCACTGTCGTCCTCCACTCATTCGGTCTGGCGGCATTAGTCTCAGATATGTGACTCAAGACAAGTATCTTGGAATAGTGATGACTGAGAGGATTAACTTTTTAGCTCATCTAACTCACGTAAGGGACAAGCTGACTGCCGTTGTAGGTAAGGTTAGGCGCATCCTCAGAAGCGATTGGGGCCTCAGCAGGCGTGCTGTCCGTACCATATACGATGGGCTATTTGTCGCATGCGCGACATATGGTGCGTCGGTGTCGAAAGAAGATACTGACGTGCTAGAGGGCCGTGCTATCGCTTTCAAGGGCATGACTGGCTTTCTGCTGCTGACTTGGCAGATGAGAATAGGTGCATCAAGACACTTTTAGACGAGTGCCTTGTTGCTAGGTGGGGGACCAGATGGACGAACAGTGACCATGGGAGGGTAACGTATTAATTCATACGTGACGCGGACTTCGTACGACAACACCCAGACTTCTGCTTCGGCATGAGCCTGGGATTCTTACTGACGGGGCACGGTTCTCTCAATGCATTCTTGCATTTGAGAGGCCTGTCGGAAACTGTTGACTGTGGGTGTGGGAGGGGACCTGAGGACTGGAGGCACGTACTGACAACGTGTCCTGACTATGATGACCTTAGAGAGCTAGATGGTATGGGCATTACCCGCAGGGGTACTGACCATACCGTGGGTTGGGATTTTAGTAGGGCCTAAGAAGACAGTCGGACTTTTAGTAGGTTGAGTGAATACGGCAGGAGGGTATTCAATAGGATGAGAACTGGACGCTAGCGGAGGTGATCCTTGGGTTGGCTGCCTGTGGATGCGGCTGCTGCCAAGTGCACGGTCCATCCATGCAATATCGTCGGTACCCGGCATGTAGGTATGCATATGACGGTTGCAGAAACTAACTTCTGCTGCTGTCCGTGCTACCTCGTCCGTCTTCGTCTTTCATTGCCGTATTGTAGCTGATACTGCTGTTGGTCCTGTTTGCTGCTCTCGTCGTTGTGGTTGCTGGGTCACTATGTGACATTGACTTGTCCGTGAGGGCAGCAGCGTTTATTCTCGTCATCTGCCAATTTGTTGCACGTATTGTCCTTGTCTAAATTAGTTAGCTGCTAAGCATTCCTTGGCTTTAGACGCTTTCGTTTATATCTCCATCGGTGCCAATTAGTAATATAAATCTTTTATTTGTAATAGTTTGCATGGATCACCTTTCTTCGTTAGCATTACTCTATGGCACTAATAATATCTTCTATCCATCTGCTTTACCACTTGCACTCTCGACTCGATCCATTTCCAAAACAAGTAAAATTATTACTTAGTGAGCATTATTCATTATAAGAGAGTACTTTCCATAACTATATTCTCAATTATGACCTTGATTAAATACACGCAAAGAAAAATCAAGTATGACGACTATATTATGTTCTCTGCAACGATATATGATTCTTGAAAACATATTATGGTTAATTGCAAACATTTCAACTATCACTTAAGATGCGACAAAGAAGTCGTTGTTTACATTTAATCATTATATAATAACCATTCATAAAAGTTGCAACATAGTTGTATGTCACAATTTAATTTTTAATAATATTCTAACCTAAATTTTAACTTCGATTTTATTTTATTGAAAGAAATTCACAAAAAATATTCAAATCTTAACTCTAGATTATTATTTTTTTACAATAACCAACGTTATTATTAACTTATAGTATTTAAATCCTAATATACTATCTATGATTGGGTTGGGGGAGACGTCTCGCCAGCCTCAATGTGTTTGTCTGTTTTTAGTCTCTGGTACCCATCAAATTGTAATAAATGCCCTGGCATAGAATTGGGACGGACCTCTAGTTTGTTTACATATTTGCACGAGTATTTTGTTGTTTGTTCTTGGATAATGTGAACGCCTAGATCTTTATGGATATTTTCATTCTTACTACCAATGACCGCCTACGATAAATATGAAATATAACTAGAAAACAATATAAGTACATTTTTTTACGTAGACTTAATAGAATTCTAAAATACTACTTTTCGTAATAGAAGTTGTTTGCTAAAATGAAATTAACCCAATGAGAATGTTTCTTTATTATTAAAACAAAACCATTTTTTATGTTATCTAATTTTAGAAAGCTTTTCAACAAATTTTTGAAAAAAAATCGTAAGTATTTTGAAATAAATATTGTTGGTAGTTGCGTTAATTTGCACATCAACAGTTTCACCAGGACAGAAAAGAGATGGAGAAGCGTTACTAGGGTGGGTGGTATACTATCGCACACTTTAAAAAGAAAATGGAAAGGATTTCAAACGACGTGAAGTGTAATAAAAGCACGTCTTGTTTTTAACTCCTTTTTTGTGTGTCTATAACTATTTATTTAAGAACATGAATTGTAGTCTGTATAATGAAAAAGAAATCTTTTTTCTTTTTGCTCTTAAACAAATAAAACAAATTTTGTCAGAAGTTTTATCTTGAAACACCGACACATGTAGAACATGTCCAAATTAGTAAAGAACAAATAAAAAAACGGCTTACAAGTCCGACCAAAGTGTTCACTATGCAACCAGTATTTAAGAAATAAATAGAATAAAATATTTTTTGTAAAATTGATAAACTTACATATATCATGTATACTTTTAGTACTTCTGCAGTGATTGCTGTGAGCTCTTTGTTTTATTTTTTAAGGAAATTAACTCTCCTACTAATTATTTACAATAATTGTGCTACTTTCTTTGTAGAGGGATTGACTAGAGAAGACAGGTTCAGGGGTATAGAAAAGTTATAGAAAAATTGCGGTTTATGGTTATTATTAGAACAGTGTTGCAGCGCCTCTGGTGTTATGTAGGAGCATTACTTGGACCTATCATAGCCACTTTGTTAGTTATTTTATTTCAGTGACGATTTAGTGCTATAGAGTGAAACCAAAGAAGCAGTGCGCTGTTATATATACTATTATGAACAACTGATATAAGTACTTGGTGGCGGCTGAGATACGAGTCCGAGCAACCAAAGCCATCGAACGCTTAATAGGCAACGTGCTAAATACTTAAATCACTGCTGTTGTGCATTAAAAGGCAACTATGTTCCTGCTAAAATCTAACGTAATCCCATAAATATTTGAATATAAAATATATTAATTCTGCACCCATAATTGGCGGATATATAATCCAAAGAGAAAATGGCAAGCAGAGTGTTGAAAACATTAAGCAACAAAAATCGTAAGTAAACATTATAATTCACTGACTTCACCCACTTATATAGAGCAAAGTTTTTGAAACAAACTTGCCTAGGAGACTCACCAAACCAATTTATTCTGCTGATTTCACGTCTGTTGGAGAGCACTAATCAACATAAAAAAAAACTCTTTTAAGTGGATATATTTCTAGCTACCGCTAAAGTTGCTGGCTCGAAAGTTGACCTTAAAAACTGAGTTAAGTCAATGTAGCATTTAGTTCGTCGCTTTTATTGGCTACTGTATTAAATGACCTATTTACTTGAGGATTTTTTTCAACTTCGGTTGGCATTGGATAAATTGGGTCTGCCTTAAGCTTTTTCGAGTATAACCTATGTTTACAGAATTTTTTTTCATTCAAGAACTGCTTACTGTTTTAAATAATGCGCGACACGGAACTATCTCAGAAAACTGTGGTGCAAGCGAGCTGGTAAAGAATATAAAAATGCCTGAAGCCCTTCAATATGGCAATGGCATGTGCTTCTGGTTACGATTATTGCATCGCCAGGAGGTTGGGTATATCCCACAATTTCCATTTCCGAGTTTTTTTGCTTTAGCAAGTCTTAAGTTGCTATTTGTGTCGTTATTTGTCTTATTATCTGCATAATTGGAAATTTCTGTAAAAATAAAAAGCACCACTTCAGCCCGTTTTCCTCTTGAAAGTTTGTCTGACCTAAAAATTTTTTAACTTTCCTGTCTTCAAGACGTCAACTTATTTAACTTACTTTTCATTCACTCGGCTCTTTCGTTACAACCTCCTTCGTTTTTAAATTCAATAACAATTCATTCCAATTAAAAGGAACTCATTATTTTCTTCCTAACTTCTTTGCAATTTTTAAAGAACCTCCATAATGTTGCAACTCCAGTTCACATGCAACTTGTTTGATACAAAAAACTTGTTTCAAAGAATTCACAACTAACTACTACTGGACAAGAAAATGCAGTAATATATTTGTGTAAATAACTTTTTTTTATATTTTTAAAGTGTAGATGCAACTGAAATGCAATACCTACTAACAATGTCGGGTATAAAGAAGAAGAACATATTTCTGATATTTGCTGCTGATGATGGTGGTGTACACGCCTGCTAAACTTTTAAAATGTCAATCAATTGTCTGTAGAATGTCAGAGTTGTCTGACATCTTTTAAATGAACTGACAAAGACGATTTATGGTTAAACTTTAAGATGGCGTACAACAAGCACACACGTACAAGTATTCAGAACCACTCACTTGAACTTGCGCTACATACAAACTGATGCTACTTACTTGACCAGCATACACATAACAAGGAAGTTGGTAGTTGAAAGTAGTACTGATAGTAGTTTGGAAGGTACACAGGTTTCATTGAAACATGCAGTATGGCACGGTGTCGTAGGGTTAGTTGGAATTTGATTGACATTTGAAGCAATTTTTTGCGAATTTGCAAAATATTTATTTCTCTCCTCTTTTTATTGTAAAATAATAATATGAAAACTCAACAGAATTTTAATAAACTTTGTTTATTTTTTCCTTAAAGCTTTAGTGAAATCAATAAAGCAAAATATTTATTTATAATGAAAGAACGTTGTAGTCATTCTAATTGATATTGACACTGTCAAACTAAGAAATCTATAGTTAGTTATGTTTCGAGTTCAATTACATTTTACCATGGCAATATTTGGTTGCGGATGCTTAATAAAATACTTTATTTCGTGTTCCTTACTAGCGTAAGTGGCGCCATCTTATACCATGCTTTTGTAGTTTCCGTCAAAGTAGTTTCAGTAGTCACTCCCTGCCTGCTTGAGTTTGTGCCTCATGCCTTTCAGTTTTTACTGCAATAAGTTTTGTTTCATTTAAATGACCATCTGTCTATTCATTCATTTGGAAAATATTTAATTAATTTTTGTCAATATTTTTTGCACCAAAAACCTGTACTACTTGTATTCGAAACGTCGTCGCAGTTGGGGAGCAAAAAAAAATCACATTGAAATTATGTTTCAAACCGCACCACACCTACATGCAATCCTAAATGCTCAATTATTACATACAATGGGCTGCACTATGCTAAATATGAGTTAAAAAATGTCTAAGAAATAAACCAAAATCCCAATGAAATTTCATAAATAACTAGCGAGGTTGGGCAATCTTTCTGCTGCCACTGCAATCCCTAATGGATGCCAAATAAAATGTTATATTTATTTTCATATTATTCCAATACACAGTTGTCCCTAAAAATTATGTTTCCTTCCGGGTAAATTTGACGCCATTGTTCAAAGTAAATTCTGTTCGCCACATTTGTTTGCAGTTGCTTAAGTTCATTAAAGTCCAGCGCCATCTAGTAACACATTTGAAAACTTTACTATTTCCATTTCTACATAGAAGAATGCAAATTTCCGATTAGAAAATATAGCGTGTCTTAATAAGAATGCACTACTTAAATTTTGGAATTTTTTTTCGCGCAAGTGGCTACTATAATATTCAACAGCTGTCACCTACTATTCTTCTGATTATTATAAATGGAGCACTAGGCAAAAAGAAACACGCAAACGCGTTATCAACGTATACCTTCATTAAGCCTAACTGTGTCGATTGTGGATAGTAGGTGAACACATTGTTCGGCAGCATTGCCGAAAACCTGATCGGCATTCCTTACAGGATCATGATAATTCTTGTGTTCTCCTAGTGGACGGCACGGATCTGGACAACATGTGATTTTAGCAGGACTACGCACAGTGAAATGGCTTCATACATATGTATGTTTGCAAAAACTTTAAGGAGTGATCATAGATCATTGACGGTTCACACCGACCATTATATTGACCAAATTAAGAAAATATGCTTTTTTATCAAAATCGGCTACGCCCACCACATGGATGGCATTTCAACATCTTTATAAAACCGTTTAATAACGTAGTTTCTCCATTACAATTACTTATTTCTTACACAATTATTCATATGAAATCGAGGACAAGCTCATTTTTACCTGGAACCGAAAAACACCAATCCGAGCTTTACATTCGCAATGCAAAACAATAACACAATTAATATGGGCTTTGTCCACATTGGGTATAACAACAAAATCACGATCCCAATATTTCCTTGCCGGCTTGCTATGGCGCAGAAAATTTCTCTGAGTTCACTCCTGTTACCTTCTTATATCATCTTCGGACGACCGAATTATATTCAATTTACGTTCTTCATTAGCACCCAGCTTTTCCTCAGATATTCTGTTAGCTCATTAACTTCTGCACCTACTATTTAATCTTCATCTGATTCAAAGCCTTTTCCACCCCAAATGACATACCTTTTAATGCGTCCAGCGAATTTCATTAAGCTCTATCTCAGAGGGCACAAAAAATCGTAGAGTCCCGTTTCTACCTTTTCTTAAAACTAGACTTCTCTCCTAAGTCCTTGACTTCTTCCATGTTTAACTTGTCCCTGAATTGAACTATTGTTCCATCGCGTCTCTGAGCAACCCGGATATAAAAGTTAACTTTTCTGGAATCTACAGCGGCAATCAAGCCATTTTCTATGGCTGTCGGCTTATATTTTACAGCAGCAATACAAGCATCAGCAGCATTACCAGTTCCGGCAGTTGGACAGCGGCTAAGCGCATCAACGCCATTTCTTTAAAAATTTAAAAATTTTATAAACGTTGTGGCTTTTGTTTCAACCACTAAGTTGAGTTTCAATCGCATGAAATTTTGGGGAATATTTCAGTTATTTACTTTTAAATTTTTAGGTGTATGTACTGTGAGACCTGAGGTTTGCTTGTTTATTAATGAATACTCAAGAGTGTAACGATAATGAAGTATAGGAAAACACATTTCACGAAAATGATTGTAGTATATTATTTCTCCAAAAAATACGTTCATTTATTTAAGAAAGAACTTATTTATGGTTCAAGTAAATTACTATTTTTATTTAATTTTGACAGTCTTGCAAAACTGAACAGGCCTAATTTTTATTAGTTCATATTATTGCGAGTTTACTGTAAATACCAAGCAATCTGAGGGGGCTTTAAAAATTGGGAATGTGCATTAAAATCCCGATTACATTGACGAAAATAAAATAAAAACTGTTCGCCTTACTTCATATTACACTGTTGATTAACAATTTAGAAACATTTGTTTGCCTATTTTGACTTATGTATAGGTGCAAGTTATTATTTCATAAATTTAAGTTGTAGGTGTTGTCTAGGCCAAACACGCCAGTGTTCGATTTCTTTGACAATACAATTTCTGGTAAAAGTTTTCAAAATTTATAAACCTTCACGGCAATCGAATAGCTTAACGTTCTTTAAAATAAGTATTTGCCCATAAAATTTTATTAACGCTCAACCCACTGTGCCTAACTGTTAAACAAAAAAATTTAAATAAATAAATTGCGGTAATGTTATAATATTTGAAATGTACAAAAATCGAACAAAGCTTTTCGTTACGTTAGACACATTGATATATTAACGCCAGTATAATTTTCAGGCAAATAACACACACACAGATACACATACCCACTCTTATGACAAATTAAATGTGTCGCTCATTTAATGGTCTCGACAGTTTTAGTTTTATGGAAAACTAATGATTTTGATTGTGTATTTGAGTATTGAAATAAAAGTTTATAACGAGTGTGCATGTACGAGTATGTGTGTGTGTGTGTATGTGTGTGTGTCTGATATTAATATCAATAAAATATTTTAATAAATCAAACAAAAGGTCAACATGAAATTAATTGAAAGATTTTGACACAAAAATTAGAAAAATACTCAAATGAGTTTGTATTAAAATGGCAAATGGACGAAAATTCAACTTACCGCTTTGTGCAGAAATGGGAAATTGATGTCATCATAAATTGTTAAACGAAAATCTGTAATTGACAAAAATTTATTTATATACCCAACATGATTTCTGTTCAAGTTAAACTTATGTAACTAATGAAGTTCATATGTGATATAAATTTTTAAATAAATTTTCAAAATGCTCTAGAAAATAATGCCTGCAACAAATGCAAACTCACATACATGTAAACTTAAAGAAACAAAAAATAAACTCAATGACAGCTCATTCGTCAACTGTTAAACAAAAGAAAAAAAGATAAAGAGGAAAATTTTGAACTTTTACATCAACAGCAAATTTCTTGTATCTTGTTGTTGTTGCCGTTGTCTTTTTCCAAGACATCTTATTCATCTAGCCATTCATTCATCCAATTCATCCATTCGTTAGTTTGTTGTTTCTTTCATTTCTAACACACTCACACATCGTTGCAAAAGTCTGTAGACGCCATGGGTGACGTTTGTTATAATATTGATGCAATGTCTTTTACATTGCATCATCTTAGTGGACTTTTTATCTTTCCTTGTTGCTGTTGTTTTTTTTCATATATTCTTTTCTGTTCTTGCAACACAAAGAAAGTGAAGCTGCAGCAACGACGATGAATGCTTTCAAATCCATAAAGGAGATCTATCAAACTAAAAATGCATTTGTGCGTTGTATGTGCCAAACGGTAGAGTCTTAAAGGAATGCATTCACTTCTTTAAACTGGGAACTCTATAATAACCCAGGCCTTTTTGCGGCACTTTACTCTGAATTTATTTTTAATGGAAGCAAATATCACATGAAATAATTTCGTTCCTCAATACTAATTTTTGCAAAAATGGGGTCCCCGGAACTACAAGTTTTTTTTTTGGGTCTTGGTGCCCCATCATCTTTATGATGCAAATAAAATGATAATTCATGCTAATTCAGCTTCCACATTAAAATTTTTTTTAACCAGATGCGGCTCCAGGCGGAGTGAAAATAGAATATTGCATTTATTATTTATACTCGAAAGATAAAGTCGAGTTAAGAACTCATGGTTTTGAAATGTCAATTCAGTAAAAATGTTTAACATGTGTCGCTTTACACCAAAACAACGCGCTGAAGTAGTGACGCTCTACATTGGAAATATTTGTTCAGTTGTGTTAACTCAACGTACATAGCGTGAAAAATATCCTGGCCAAGAAGGACTACTAATCGCTTAGTGACGAATTTTGTTGAGCACAAGGAAATGGGGGTCGGCCACATGAACTTGTTAGCGCATAAATTTGAATTGAGTAGAAAGAATTTTGCTGCCAGACCAGTAATGTCCTGATTTTTGAAAGCAAAAATATTCTTTTGGGCCAAACAATCATTGGCTCATTTATCTTCACAGAAGACGAAATTGTAGATGGGAAAACATATCGGTAGATGATTGCTAATTCTTGTTCTTGATTTTTTATTCCGACAGGCTGATTTGACATAGATATTTAGATGGAATTTCCGTTAAATCTCGTGGAGTTTGATTTAGAAATAAGGGATGACGAATATATGTTCCAAATATCTATAGTTAATTATTATGTCTGTCCGAAAATGCGTGAAAAAGGTATGGACAAGTAAACAATGCAGTTTTGGTAACAAAAATTCGCTGAACGTGTGGTGACTGCCCACACAGATCACCAAATCTGACTCCTCTGCTCCGGTTTATATTGGGTTATTTGCCAAGAATCCTCAAGGTCGAAAGATGTTCGAAAAAGTTATGGAAAATTCAGCAAAATAAACACATTTTGACCGTGGCCAATACATGCAGCCATTTGATTTATGTTATATACGAAAAGTAGTTCCTATAAATTGCAATGGACCAACTTAAATAAAAATATCGCACATATTAAAATCGGTCATTTGTTTTTAAGTTATTTACATACCGACATCAAGGATGGGTATATAAGGATATTTATATGAAAGGCTTAAAATAACTCGATCAACTCCGTTTATCATCCATGAATACCTTGAATAAAAGTTCAAACAGTTAACAACAAGATTACACTCTCCATTCTTTGAAATGTTTCCAGTTATAAAATTTTGCTTAGGTATTTAAAAATGCTGCGAACATGGATAGCAAATTACTTTTTATGTGCATCTCAAAACAGCTATTTTATTGAGGTACAAAATAGATAAATAATTGTTATGTTTAACCTTTTTAAACGTCTGTAATTTTGGGAGGATCTTTTAGTTATAACGTTTGTATTAAATAAAACACGATGGCTACTTCTTTATCACGATGTTCGCAGTTTGACCATTTGCTCGATACTAACTTTTTCCTTTTAGCATCCAAGCCTTTCATCTGTGATTCTCGAAACTATTATAACAACTTACCTGCTTACTACTTACGGGTGTTATATTTGTTGTTGTTACACCGCTCAGTGGGTGCCGCAAGTATTCGTACCATTCAGTTCATCTTTTAACCACAGCACTGGAGCTTTCTGTACAGTGAGCGCCATAAGTATGCGTACCAATTAATTCTTACCGCAGCGTTTTTACTCACCGCCAGGAACACTGTTGAATATAGTCGAAAGACAGGTGATGACGGCAAACGGTATGAAAATTTTCTGTTTCAGAAGACGAATTCTTTCCTGTGACACCTTCCAAAAAAATTGGAAGGAATTAAGTAGCTGAGTGTAACTTCTCTTTAAAAAACGAGTTTTGTAGAACTAATCGGCTTCGTTAAGATATTTAGGAAGAATATCTTTAACTTTCTCGCCTTGCTAGCTAACAAGCTCTTTAAAGACACTCAGATAATTAGCCTGCAGTTGGTGAAAGAAAACCACATGAGTAATTGGGGTTCGACCAGCTAAACGATTTCCATTCATCACGGAAGGTAACATTTCTTTGGTCGAGATATACAACGAAGTGATAACCCGCTCTCATATACAAAAGCAATCTAGTAGGCAATTCTTTCAAGCTCTGGAGTGCTTCAGCAAGGAATGTCAGGAGACTGAAACTAACTTTTTTATTTTATTTAGAAATTCTACTTTCTATAACATATCAAGGCTACGATGAATAGATACCGTGCAAACATAACGTTTACTTGCCGACAACTCCTTAAAAACAATACACTTATTTATGTGTCTGCCCATCTTTACATTTTTCATATGTGATGTGGTGAGCAAAAGTTCAGTTTCTAAGTTTAGCGTACCATAATCTATCTTATGTGTCCTGCATGTTTAGAAAATGCATTCATATTCATACTTACTCTCACATACAAATATTTAATACAAGTTATACATGTGATTTTTTTTAGAGAAATATTTAATACAAAAAATAGAAGAGCAAAGAAAAATCCTGATATTTTCTTTTATAGTTTATAATACATATTTTTCTTTTAGACATCATCAAGGTTTGACGTTGACATATCAATCGACAATATGGCAGTCAATGTTAGGGGCATACAAAATGGGTGGTGGTATTGGAAATAATGCAAGAAGATTTCACGATGTGCTACATATTTCATTTTTATCTGGCTTAGAGCTGGGCTTCTTATGTTTAAAAAATGGAATCTCGATTTTAAACGTACAACATTTACATAAGTAAATCTCTCTTTAATTGTTATGTAACTATGGACACATCTTGATCTTTCTATTCTTTATTTTTCCTCAACTTTCACCAGGATTTATGCAGCTCTGCCTTCAAGTCACCATCAATTGGTTTTATTTTATAAATCTTTCTGCTGATACAATTTTCTTGCTTTCAGTTTTGATATATGACCCAGACTTCGCACAGTTTTTACTTGCTGCAAACTTCAATATGTTTTCCTTTCAATTCAATTCGGTCGTTAGTCCTGTGATATTCACCCATCAACCATATGGACAGCAGCATATGTGAAGAAAAGTTTCCGAATGATTTTTTTCCTACTTCTTTTTTTTCTTTTCACTTTTTCATCTTCTTAACACATATTTCGCCAATTTTTGATGTGAAAATAAATAAAAAGGAAGATATAAAAAGTTTATCAAACTCGTCAATAGTCAAAAGCACTGGAAGAAAAATATTTACTTAAAATGAGCGGTGGGGTGAAGGAAAAACGATATGATTTATAGATTGAAAAAAAAGAGTTTTAAGAATTTTTAAATCCACAGAACTTTAGATACAGAAAATATTTATTTCATAAACTTTTTAACAAAGGAGGGACTGATTAGTTATTTTTCGATTAAATTTATGAACAGTTTCGTGGTTACACTCTATGTAAGCGAGGGTAACCACTATATATAAACGAGGAAAGTACAAGCAACAAAGAGATACAATACGACTTCTTACTTCAAACATTCCAAATTTGTGTTGACCGAAATCGAACTGCTTAAATATTAAATATTTAAATATTTTCATCACGTCCATCGTTTGTCCTTGGTTTAAATGTTAGTTAGGATGTCGATGTTGCAAGCATACAAATGTTATTCCACATCGGTAGCCTTTGCAACATTTTATCACTTCCAGTAATAGTTGACGCCTCTAATTCTGCGCAATCGAACTAATTCGCTTGTCCACCGCTATGACCTTTGACGCAAAAATCGCTGTTCCTAAAACTGGTTTAATAGAACTATGTTAACAAATGGAAAATGGTAAAAGCAAATTTGTGCACTTAAGTTATTGCTTTTGCTGTCGGTAATGACTTCTCTCGGTTTATTTAAAGCGTGACCAGTGACAAACTTTTCCCTTGATCACACTATACGAGCTATTAGAGATGACGAGATAACAAGTTTAAGATTAATTAAGCAGTTACGCTACACATCCGTTCTTTGTGTAATCCCATTTTTTATTTTTGTAAATAACCAATTTGCTGCGTTTGGCGTTGGTGGGCGCATAGTTTTCACCCATTGTTGAGTACACTTTTATGTTGCGCAATATTTGCAGGTACCCACATTATACTGCCGCATAACCGGTGTCTTTGTGCTCTCGGGGGTCTAGAATCCATCCCTCTTGCTAACTTCGCCAAGGTGTGTAGAAGATCGCAAAAATACCCGCCGGTGACAGTAGAGTATACGATTCAGTTGGTGACAGTAGAGTACGATTCTCTGATCGATTAGCCAATGGATCGCGCAATGCACTACAAGGAAAGGTCTTTATTTAACCGAGCTGTTGCTTTGCGGAATAACGATAATCTCTCTGTTACTTTCATGCTCATTCTTCTTTCCGAAACCATTTTTAGTCATTCCAAAACAAAGTACGACATGATTATGATTTATTCCGTTAGCGCTGACACTTGTTATATAAAAGTTGACAACATCGATTTACTTTGTTAAAAAAAAGTACACATGCTTTAATTTTAATGCTTGCATTTTGTTTCGTCATATTAGGATTATTCTATTCTTGACAAATAATAACGAAAGGAACAAATTTAATTACTTGTATTTATTATAATGTCTGTGCTATTGTTTCCCACTTCATCTTCGGTGTGGAAGCAAAACCAAAAGAAAAAAATTATAGTAAAAAAATATTGCGACAAAAATCATCGTAAAAAATTGGAAAATATGACAAAAATTAAAAACAAACCATTTCCTCTTCTTAATTTTCCCTGTCGCTTCAGGTCTCATCAAACTCTAATAAAAATAAACGCTGCAACAGAATAACAAACACAATAATGAACTCAACACTGTGGGGTTGAAAATAAAATTAATGCAAGTAAATACGGAAGAAGACAGTCAGCCTTTAGAAAAACTTTCCAGTTTCCTTCAGCTCAACAAACTATATTTACAAAGAGGTTTTAATTAAGGGCGTGTCGATGTTGAAGCGGAATAACACGTCGATTAAGGTTTGACCTCAGGCGATTTCCTAAATCTTGAAACAACAAATACTCCAGCTTATTTGTTCGATAAAAAGTAGCCTCAATTCGAGAGCAAAGGAACAAAAACTCAACTTAACATAAGCTGTTATACCGCACTTTATACCAGTTGAAAAGTGAGACTATTACTCTGACATAACCGGGATTGTTCCTAAAATTATCAGTTTTTTTTCATCACAAGCAAGAGCCTTAATCTTAACTGGGACATTTTAAAAGTGAGACCAAAACTCTCGCAATATTGGATTTCTTCTTGGAAACATTCTACAAAAGTCCTGGTTACGGTTCATTAGAAGCAAGAGCTTACGTCAACATGTTATATGCACTATACAGCACTTTGTACCTTCAGCGACCACTTCAAATTATCCAATACTGCCATTTGTATTAATCCTTATTAGGGCACATAAAAGGGAAGTCTCCCACAAAATGAGTCTATCCAAACCACTGTTTGCGCTATGAAGCAATGAATAAACATGACTGCAAAACAAAATTATTAATAAAATAATAAAAACCAACAATAAACTTTAAGGATGAACTCTCACCTTCTTCTTCGCTCTCTCTATATTTCGCAACCAAATTTTGTTTACTTTCTTCTTTTTTCTTTAATTTTATTATTGTTGCGATTTTATAATGATGATGATTTTATTAAAAAATCTGTTTTGTAGTCTGTTAATGGGAAGTCATTGTGAATCCTCTTTTGCTGTTCAGTTTCAAACATTTTATAGTGTGTATCCATTGGCGAAGGTGAAGGAAGAGAAAGAGGTGTTGGTATGAGTGAGTGCGTAATTTATTGTTTCGTGTCCTTTTTTAATGTGTCTGCTTCTGTATGTATGTGTGGGTTTTGTTGTGTTTATTTGTCTGTTTAGAGTCCGTCCAATGTTTTTAATATAATTTTATATTTTATGTATAATTTTTTTACTCGTATTTGTCCGTCGTCGTCCTTTAATATCCTAATGTTTTTTGACGTAGGAAAAAATTTAGATGGAGTGCAGACAAATTAGACAATGTGTCAATGTTTTTATAAAAAGTTTAATTAATAGATTGATGTTTCTTAAGTAAACAGGAAAATATTAGAGTTTTTAATGGGTGCTGAAATTGGGAAAGATGGTATAGATTCGTTGACACAGGCTACAAGATTTGCTGCAAAGTTCCTTTTGGTTGATTTAAAAAAGAAATCCTTAAAGACTATTTAGTACTTTATACAATAGTCTTTGATTATCTTTAAAGTAAAGGGCTTGACCTATCTTTACAATTGTTCATATATACTGTCACATAAACATGCCCGTGACAGTGACATGGAAAAGACTCGGCTACGAAACAATGACTGACAACTGCAGAAGTCGGCAAAAACATATAAGTTAAATGCACACTATTGTACAAACTGGTTTACACATCTTAAAGCTTCGGCATCGTCTTCGAAACATCTTCTGTTTGCAATGTTTCTGATATTCTGTTATATTCTCCTGTTCATTTTTGAAATGATGTAATATTTCCAGTAATAGTTTTAGTTTCAGTCTGACTTTTCGAATTAGTACAATGTACATACCTATAGTTTTGTCATTTTTTGGGGCAACAATTGTTATTGATATGCATTTTTCATTTACACTCGGAAAAATGTTTACGTCAGAATAAGCGATATTGAAATTGGTTGTAAAAAAGTACATGATATCAGAAAGTAAGTAAACACTAACACGCGCAGAGGAATATTTAATCTGAAAAGCTGGTCTAAGTCATTAGTTTTAGTAGATTTATGGAACGAATTTCCGTCATCCCTTGTCAGGTTTGGTTTTGAGACAAACATATTTCGGCTATATGCGATCTTTAGTATCAGAAAAATGACAAACCGATTTGTCTAAAAACCAAACATTCGTCACAAAAGCCTACATCAAATCACCGTGTCGGAATATCAAATCTAGAATATTTAGTTTGATGCTTAATTGGATACAAAGAATTAAATGGAGAATTTTTGAAGGATTCGTTTTGTTTTTATTATCCCCCTTCCCTTATACTTCGGACAAGAATGTGGTTGTAACAAATGTTTTTATTTTTTATTTATTTACTTAAAACATTCAATTATTTTTTATTATATTTATTTTATATTTTAAAACTAAATATGTATTTCACCATAAGCGCCATTATCCTTGCCAGGAAGAAATAGTTTAATAGTATTGATGAAAAAGGGTCATTGTTCCAAAATAAACCATCCAGGACACCTCGATTTTTAGCGCTTCTGCTAAATTTCCTCAAATAATTCGTACAATATGACCGAAAGTGATTCTTTCTAGTTTCGGCAGCTTCTTGTGAACTTAGCTGCATCATTATGTTCTACTGCTCTTTGGCTCATGCAATAACCAAATGTGAACTCCTCTGTTGCTAATTGGTGTTGAATTCCTTCCGCATTTTTTTGTTTTGTTCTTTCACGTGCTTCAATAAATTCTTTTTGTGGTCGCTTGCAAGACTAACTATCAAATACTGGTATTGTCAAAGTTCGATCCAGACAGTTAGCATACGTGCGTAAAAATGGGTCTTCCTTGGCTCTGAGCTTCTTCGTTATTCATAAATTAAATTTCATCAGAAACATCGCCAAAAGTAAGTTAAAACGAATACTATCTCTTCTACTATTTTTTTATTGTGAGTGTAAGGACTAGGTACTTGAGTGTAGTACCGTTACGTTCCTCTTTTATAGACAGCTAATCCCACAGTGTTAAGTATTAAAACTGGTGTAAATAATATTTAAATTCAATAAATGAAAATACACAACATTTTATGGTGGACTCAAAGGTGTGAGAAGAAGTGATGGATGAGTAAAATTAGAAAAAATGGTGACATCTCAATCACGAGAGATAACAACACGTTTATTTGTAGACGTATTCCGTTCATATGATTCTATTCACCCAAATATAAATTCATTTCCAGTGATCTGCAGCGCTTTCCTTTAATGGTGATGACTCAAGATTCAAGATTCTTACCAATACTTTGTGGAAGCATTACTACGTGGGGAACTTTGGGTAGGTTGGTTATGTGCATTAAAGGTCAATTTCGCTTGTTAAAATAGCTATTTACCCAAAAATGCACCTAGTCTCTAGAGGGCCCACGATAGGGGCCCCATTCTATTAGTTCTTAGTTTCGAAGTTGGGATTTGAATTCTGCGACAGTTCTTGAGCGCTGTGAGGTATCGGCTGCCTCGCATTCTCATCCACACTATCGCAGATAACGTCGAAACTATCACCCGATCTGTCATTCTTTTAACGTATGGTCGACTAATTTTTTATGAAACCAGTCGCCTCGACTTTGACAGAGTAGACAGTCGACTTGTGAGGCCCACAATGGTGGTCTTAAGATTGAAGTTACTGCTGTAACCATCACTCGATTAGTCAACAAAGTTTTATCATTTGGGGCTGGTGCTTAACACTTCTTGAGCTTTACATTTCTTAAATTTGTCCTGTATTGCTGGTAAACATTTATGGTCAAAGTTAGAACAGTTTTGAATATTTGTTTAATAAGAGAAGTACCCGTCATGCGAAGTGCATTAATTAATTGTACATAATTGGAGCGAACACCAATAGCTCGGAGGACGTTTTGGCATGTGAGCAAGCCATTATTCAATCAAGGATTTTAAGAATTTGGTCATTACAAAGGCGAGGTGTACCAAACTCTTTAAAAGTATTTAGGGGGCCTTAAGAACAAAATTGTAAACGTAGAATTATATTTGTATATGTCGGAGGTGCCACGCCACTTGTTCCGATTACATCAATTTTCCGTTGGAGTGTGCAGACTGATAACAAAGTATGTAATTCATACAACGTTTGAAGACATTCGCTGTTCTCAATGCAATGTGCCACGCCCACTGTTTTCCTGATCTTAAGGTAATCCGCAGCCGCGCATTTCATACATTATTAAAGAATCGCGTTTTCTTCTGCGAAGTTTTGCAGGGCAAAGCTGCATAGAAAACTCTACAGCAACCTGGATTTATAGCTATAAATTAAGTTGCTTCCTTCGAATAATAATAATAGTCTAGTTATTTGGCAATGAGTTTATAGTGAAATAAATTTTAAGTTAGAATAATAAAATTTTTGCACTTATACTCGTATTAATTAAAAATCAATATGTTTATGAAATTAGATCGTTCAAACTGTAAATATCAGAATACTAGGTAACAGACGGTATATAAATGAAAATAAATTTAGGATATTCACTTCAAGTTATATAACACATTAACCCTAAATAAACCTAAGTGGAATAATAGCTTAAGTTATGTACACGGTTTAGCTTGAAATCAACTGTAGCAAGGAAAGTAATTAAGAAGAGAATACATTTTTGAGCATATGAAGTCTGAAAGATAAGTTGGCACTTCAATTCATTCGCGAATTGCTAAAGTGAGGGCTCTACATAATACATTCTCCGGCTTTATGACAACAACACTACTAATGTGCGAGTATGGCACAGCATTGTTGAGCATATCACAAAATAACACAGCAGTTGAAGTAATTACAGAGTAATGCCCAATTTACATAATTGTCTCGAATATAACAATAAAATAACATATTAAATAAGCAACAACAATAGTGACAAATGTAGAGGCCTTTATACACCTTGGTTTCTCTAAACGGCTGATAAATATTTCAATGTAAGTTTGAATGTGTTAATGTAGTGTTTGAAGTTATTCGAGTAACTGTTGGCATTTTGTTCACTTAAAAAAACCTTTTTTTAACAGTTTTATCAAATAAAGTAAAAGGGATTACCTTTAAAATATAAAGTTTAGTATTATATTAAACGATGTCCGCGTTTTGAATACTACTGACGAGGAACATAATGGTTTCACTTGCCTACTTCCGATCACCAGGAAAAGTGCTATACGTGGAACGCGGGCCAACTAACACGAGTTTCAGCATGCTAACTTTGCTGCGATTTTTAAGACGGCTGAGCCAATGATCCATAATTCTTCGAAAGAAGCTAAGGTGATGCAACCACCATCAGCAGCGAAAACCAATTTCTATTGAACCAAATTAAGCGATATGGAAATAGACGTTTGTGAGGTTCCAGCATACCTGTGCTATGTGTCACACAGCAAACGGATGACTCCGCGCATAATGCCAGTGAGCCGCAATCGACCAAATCGACTGAAAGTCATTATAACCCAGATTTTCGGCCAAAATCAAACAAAAAATACCGGTGAATGCTCAGTTTTGATCTAGTGACTGTTACAAATTTGCGAAGCTTATCCTTCTAACAAATTATCATATAGAGTGAAATCCCCCATAAGGTAGAGATGTTCGTTTAAAAGAATGAGGGAAAAAAGTTTGTCTCCAAACCAACCTTGACAAGCTTTTTGGATAATTTATTGAAATACTTAAGTCACTGAAATGATCACAAGAAATTATAAAAGAAAAATTTTGAGATTAATTTACCCTATTTCCCTTTAACAGTTGCTTTGTATACTGTTTTACTCCCCAGTTATTTCCAATGTGTAAGGGCAGTGAAATCTTCCTCCGCAGAACTTCTTAATCATTTAATTTGCTCAATATCTCATCGAAGCGTGTCTTTTCAACGTTAAAAAATACACATGTCGTTGAATTTTATACTTTGAAGCCGTTATAACCATTTAGTCATAAAAACTGGTGTATTCGAAAATCCCCCGGAGGAACTGTGTCCGAGTAGAACTTTCTTTCACTAATTATGCACTTCAAAGATCAAATATGTACGACGATAAACTAATATTTTTAAAATATTCGAATAATCGAATAAGACTAGACTAAATATTTGTCATTTCACACGAATGTAGTGATTTAAAATTGCATTAATTATGCTGCATAATGTTTGAAGTGGTTACACTGTAATACGCACATTTTATGATGAAAGCTTAAAGGTATTTGTAGAAGTGCGTATGTTCTCGCACCCACTACTGTTACCAGCCAGACCCTTTCATCAGCCATTCATTTCTATTTACATTCATGCGTATAAAATATTAAATATAAATATCTGTCCCTCTAAAATTATCAAATACTTTACAGTTTTGTTTCATATTTCTTTGAAACAGAGTTGCATTTATTGCCCAACTACTCCCCTTCTCTCTCTCTCTCTCTCTCTCTCCTTGTGTCAAAAAGAGTTTGAAATTGTTGCCAGTATTAGGTGGGAATATGGTTTAAATAAATGTTCAAAGGGTTTGTTAGTATGTTGGGGACGACAGCGACAAGGACGATGATGAAGACGATATTGTTGATGATGATGATGACGATGGCATATTACTGTCATTCAACGTCATTTTGTTTCAATTGTCATAAATTTTAATGTCACGCTAGTACAGTTTGACAAATAATTTTTAAATTGATATGTCGTGTTGTTTATGGCAGGGATTTAAAATAAAAATTAAAAAATGTTCTGCATAAAATGAAACGACAAATAAGAGCAACATGCAAAATTATATTCCTTTGACATTTGTGTTAATCATTGTTATTTACAATTTATTCCTTTAATTTGTGTAAACCAGATACGTGTGTGCGTGTGTGTGTATTAATTCATTTCAAATATATGACAGCTGTCATTTATGAAATCCTCAAGTTGTTCATAATTTTATGTTTAATTAACATCAGTTTTTTTTTTTATAAAATCGTTAATTCAAATTATTAAAACAAAAAACAGGTAAAATAAAATAGGGAGGTGATTTAAAAAATATTTACCAAATGTGGAAATTTCAACCGATATTGCAGGCCGTGATTTGTTTCCATGTTTTTATAATTTTTTTCAATTTAGATATTTTTCCTTTGCACTTGATATTCTTTTTTAAATAACTCTTTTTTCTTGATTCAGTGCTCTTTTGGACTGTGAGATATTTAGAATTTATTTTCCCTGACTTTATTTCTTTATTAACTGGCCGTATGGAATCTGAATAGTCAATACTCGTACATTGCAGTACAGGAAAGCACAAAAAATTTTAAAAGAAGTCTCTACTTTTTCAAATAATTTCTCTTTTTTAGCACAATAAGCTTATTTTAAACAATTCTGGCCTATTTCTTTAAGAATCAAAGGCTTATTATCCGACTACTGCTCGATTTTCCATTCCATCACAATTGCTTTAACAATTCCATTCGCTATTTATTTAAACAAAATCAAAACTGATATAAATTGTGTAGCCACTTTAAAAGTTATACCAGGCCTCATGTGTTGCTAGTGTAATTGTATGTGTTTGTGTGTTTTTGCGACACACTAAACTGAAGTGAAACACTAATGAAGCCAACATCTGTCCAATAAGCTGTCACATAAATCTGTCAGTTTATGAGCCAAATATTTGTGAATGAGTGACAAGACGAATTTAACCAGGTTTATAGGTAACAGACCTTCAAGCATACTCGTACGACAACACATTGATATTTTATTTATTTTGCCATAGTTTATTTAACCCTCACATGGTTGCTAGTTATATAAAGGGCCGGAGGAAAAAATAATAATAAAACAGAGTCTGTCTGTAAAGAAACACAAAAAACGTTTGGTAATCTATTAAAAAAAATTCACGTTTTACCGGAAACGGGTAGCCTTTTATATGGTTATGACTTAACGGTTTTTGTTTCAACAACGTTTGGGTTTTCCAGTTTTTCCGATTTATACCATTTTACTGTTTTAGCAACTTGTTTAAAATATTGACTTTTTTTTAAAACACCAACTTTGTTTTAAGGGTTGGTTTTGCATTAATACAAAAATGTAAGAATTCTATTAGTTTTAGGTTATCTTCGATTTCGGCAAAACGTACCCCATTTTAACACATTTGTCAATATGGTTATGTTCCAGATCGTTATGCTACAGATCGTCTCACCCGATTTATTGAAGAACTCGAAGATCACAAGATTCGATATCACTGACTTATTCAATGTAGCAGTACCTTAACATAGCACTAGTCTACGCCAGCTGTGAAGCCCATATCGGGTGGTCCGGCTGCTTAAAGTAGAAAACAGTTTCAATATGTCACTAATTGTGGCAAACCAAATATACTTTGATATAAATATTTTAATTACTTATACTACAAAATACTTCTAACATAAACATAAAATAAAGAAAAAAGAAAAGAAGAAAAGAAATCATCTAAGGGTTAAATATAAATTTTTAAACTTAAAACCGTACACAATGTCTTTTGGTATGTATGTCTCACAACGTTCACTGATATTGTACAATTTTATAAATTTAAAATATTTTATAATCTGCACCATGAAATTTAATTAAAGAAGGGAGCGTGTTGGATTCCAGGCCTGGCAACCCTCAATTACATAAAATCAATTACAATTGATATAAAATAATTGTAGGTACATTTATTTCTAATTAAATTGCTTTTAATTATAGTAAGTTGGAAGTTCAGGTATACATATATTACGCATAACATAATTGAGATTTTTCAATTACAATTAAATCTAATTACAAGTAATAATTATTAAGATATTTCATTTTCTTTCAAATAACTGTAATTGAGTTTAGTTGCTAATTTCAACTACAATCACTTGTATTGATTACTTCAAATTATAGTTCGACATTAGACATAATTAGTTTAATTATAAACCTTTTATAACTATTAAAACCATTTTTTTATGCAGGCGTTATTTATTGAAATGAATGTCGTTGTAATTGCACTTTCATAAATTACATCTACCTTTGTTTAATTCGGTTATTGCCAATTACTATTTGTAATTAATTTTTACTTTGTGTTTAGGTGCAGTACCATGAAATTGTAGTTAATATATTTTAATTACAATTACGAATACTTGTGTAATGAAAAACAATGCAATTGAAACCGCCCGTCTGGTAGATTTACTGGTGCAATAATTCATGTAAAATGAGTTAAAATAAAATGTATAACAATATTTTGAAGTTAATTAAAAAAAAAGTTCTTTAAATGTTTCCTTTTTCATATGCCTTAAGCCAAATATTTTAAGCCTGAAAATATAAAATAATATAGGGATAGTTTAAACGGATTAATTTTGGCAATACAACATTATACTCAGTAATTTTAGTCTGCATTTAATTTATTTTAATACCATTCTCAAAATTGAAATGGGTATATATATTATTCAATATTCATTTCCTGGATTTACAGGATCCTTATATGTATATCCTTGGTCTGTCTACACGATATTGAAAATTTCTGAAGACACTAGGCAAGATCGGTTCTTGAAATTCGGACAATTTCATCAGCGAATTCGACGAATTTTTGATATATAAAATCATTCATATATGTTTAGAAGTTCCCGAGATATGGGACAAAAAGGGCTTCTACACAAACCCATAAAATCCACATATGGTAAATCCCTATCAAATTTGCTATACAAATTATTATCCCGAGTCCCCCAGATGTGAAAAATCCAAAATTTTTCAAAAAACAAAATTCAATACAAAAAAGCAAAATTTACCAAAAATATAAAAACAACCCCGGATTCACCAAATTTTGAATATTCACCTTAAAAAATTCAAATTTCACCACAATTTTATCTGAAGAGTCGAAAATTATAATACATCACTATTTAATGAAAAATGTCTACATTTTAACAACAAATACATGAAAAATATCAAATTCCACCACAAATGTGCAATTCACCATTAAACTTAAAAGTCACAAAAATTTAACAAAAATATAAAAAAAATTTTTACTGTAATTTAGGAATTTACCACAATTTACGACAATACCACTCTATAGTTCAAAAGTTTTAAATAACAAAAATAACATAATATTCCAATACATCCAAATTTAAAAACCGAAACTGCACAAAAAGGAGAAAAAAATCTAAATTTTGCAATAATCCAAAATTTACTATAAAAAATTGGAATAAAAAAATTGTATTCCTAAACATAGAATATTTAATAAAAAAAACAACAATTTTACAAAAAAAAAAATTAAATACACGAAATTGTGAAATTTCACACAATTTTTTATATTCACCAAAAATATTTTACGAAATTTCACCGAAATTGATGTTAAACCAAAAAAAAAATCACCAAACAATTAAAGATCATAAAAATTATAAATTTTAGCAAAACCCACACAAAAAATTTTTTTCCCTAATTTAAGAATTTACCAAAATTTGTAAATTAGACAATTTTCCAATAAATCGGAATTAGAAAGGCCCAAGTTTTATTGAAAAATTAAAAAAAATAACAAAATTTGCAAAATAATGCACGTTAATACTAATATATGTATCTAACTGCACCAAAAATCGGGAGTACAACAGATAATTTGAAAATAAGTATACCAAAAATTTCAAAATTCACCAATAAATTTAAACATTATAAAAATTACATATATTACAAAGAATCCAAATTAAGTGAAAACTCAAAAAGAAAATAAAACTTTCAACACAATATACGAATTCACAAAAATTTTTAAATGTTCAAGAATCTAAACTAAAGTCTAAAAGTTTTATGTTAAAAAAATATTAATTAAAATTATAGCTGTTCTTGACCTTTTTTTAAATTTAATTTATTAAAATTGTCGAAGCTTGAAGGTCTTTTTTAAAAAATTATATTTTCATTTTTCGATATTTCGCTACTCCATTGTGTAGCATCATCAGAAAACTTAACATTAAAAGTGTTGTTAAAATAATGTTACAATTGTATTAACATGTGTACCAAACTTATTTAAATAATATAAATAATAAAAAAACCCTAAAAACATACTTATATTAATTATCTTATTATCTGTGCCTGCCTTAAAATTAATTCTTTGTGTACTAGGTGTATTAACAATTTGTAACATTTCTAATATAAAACGGCGCTTATAATTAATTTCAGTATTCAAAACCGATGCGTTTTCAAAGTTAGGATAATGATTTGATTCAAAACAATGAGAAGATAATGCTGTATTAAGGGTATGTCTGCAATTAAGACTTGTTTTATGTCCAGCTATCCTAGTCTTCAGTTTATTTTTTGTTGTCCCTACATAAACCTTATTACAAGTCTCCTGATCATTTCCCTTACAAGGAATTTTATAAACTATATTTGCCTTATCCAATTTATGAATCCTATCTTTGGTTTTACCAAACAATCTATTCAAAGTTTTATAAACATTGAAAGTCATTTTGTATTTCTCCTTATCAAAAAATTCAATCTTCTTTAACCGCTCTGATATTCCTGGTATATATGTAAACGTCTTGTATATCTTTGACTCCAATACGTTGCTTATATTACGTTCTCTCCTAACATTATACTGATTAATGAATTTATAAATCAGCTCCTTTGGGAAACTATTCTCGTCTAATATATTCTTAATCTTTTCTTTATTCTTTCTATGAAATTCTCTATCACTCTATTTATAAAAACCTCATATTATTTTTGTTTTATGTTAACTTTGGAAAAAAAAAATTTTAATTTTTGTGACAATAATTTCTTCATAAATATATAAATTGTTCGTTATTTTTATTTCCTGATGATGCTACACAATGGAGTTGCGAAATATCGAAAAATGAAAATATAATTTTTTAAAAAAGACCTTCAAGCTTGGACAATTTTAGTAAGAGAAAAAAATATTAACATTTTCCAAAAAAGCAAAACTATAAGCAGTCGGAAATTCGCACCAAAAATTTACTGAAACCTAAAAATTTGCATAAATATAACAACAATATAACAATGGGAATAAAAAAAAAAATTGCAAAAATTCAACCAAAAGCAAATCTTCAAATTTACAAAACTAAAATTTAGCATTTTTCCCCAAACATTTCAAGGCCCAAAAAAACTAATGTTCACGAACAAGGAATCCAAAACAAACTATACCATATTTGGCTGATTGGCTGAAATCGCACTTAAAACTAAATTTTGATCAAATATTAGGAATTTGACTAAAAATCTAATTCCGCTATTATCTACAATTCGAAAAGTCGAGAAAATTAATAAAAATTTAGAGCAAAGAAAAACAAATTAAAAGAACCGTAATTTAAAAAAATATTTCTCGACTTTAACTGATCAAAAATATTGTTATTAAAACGAAAAGAGAGTTTAAATGTAAAATAAGACCACTAAATGCAGATGCCAAATTTAAATATCGCAAACAATCTTTGCAGTTTTCTATTGATTGATCTGAGGACTTTTAAATAAAACCAATTTGGCAAAACCTTTATTAGTTTTATTTTTGGAAGAATGGACTGTTCACAGGTCAATGCAAGCCAGTCACTCATACCAGTTTTTAACGAAATGCAGCCTTTATTTAGCGAAGAGTTTTTAGTTTAATTAATTTAAATGTACTTTTCAATTAGCAATTTCCTATAGTATATTTCCCCCCAGCACATACGTATGCCCGTGTTGAATGTTTAGAATGCTATAAATATATTCAATATTTTATTAAATGTATTTATTAGTTATGTTGTTGTTGTTACATGTGCCCCCATTACAATTATTTTTTATTTAAACTAATTCTATTTGCATATTATTTGTTGATTTATGAGTTGTTTAAATTTTTTGACAATCTATTTTTATTACAATTTTATAATCGCTACTTGTTTTTGTAATAAACAGTTAGTTGGTCCAAAATAGCAAAATTTATAATGACTGAAGAGCGTAAAAAAATTCCTGCAGAAAATATATTTGACATACAAATGATACTACCAATGGAATGAACGTTATACTTTTAAATTCACTATAAAAAAACGTTCTTATGATTTAGCAGACAATATCGCAAAAAAAAATGGTTCACAATAGCAAAAATAAGTTCCGAAAGCTAAATCATTTCCAGTACAAGGAAGTCGATCTTAAAATGGAATAAAACAAGCTGTGTGTGAAGGATTAACGAAATAATTTTTCTGTGCAAAAAGGCTTATGAATCAAATTATGTATGGAATGCGACATCATTTAAATCCGCCGGGGCTTGGCTATATAGCTCGCATATTTGGACTCATTCTTATTGAGAATGCCTTTAAAATATAATTTTCTATTGTATAATTATCGTTTGAAAGATTTATCGAAAACCAGTTTATAGAACAGAGCCTGCACGTTTAATCCAAAAAATAGTATATTGGTGTCTTATTCAGCTGTTCCCTTGAATGTTACTGGCAATTTTCAACGGAAAGTTTTTGCACACACCATCTGATATATTATTTAAAATATTACGAACTTGCGGGCTAGGTGTTAATATAACTTGTTGTGTTGCATTTTATTAGCAATTTTTAAATCTACCACTTGTGAATTCTAGGTTACGGAAAATTTAAAATAAGTCAATATGCGAGCCGCTTTCTCAAAATCACCCTGGTTGGATCATAAGAATGATACATGTTGACGATTTCAAACCCACCCCTTGAATTAATTTTATAGTGTTTACAGACCAGGACAGCTGATGAATAATGTGAATGATCCAGTATTTTTCAATTTCATGCCTTCCTTATTGACTGATTTCAAGATATGAAAAAACCATGAATATAAAATCGCATTAGCAGGGTATATACTCGTATTTAAATAAAGTTCAAAATCATGTAGCAAAAAAGGACTTTGCGGTTGACCATAACCCGATCTAGAGCTGCGACTGGAAATTTCTCCCATCTTGGTGTACGTATTTCTCTCCGGAAAATATAGAGGTACCAGTCGTTTCGAGGTACCCCAGTTGAGTGTAACTGGCTTTCATGGTCCGGCTTCGTTTGAACATAAGTTGCACGATTTCGTTTTAACAAAAGACATCAGGAATTTTGGTAGCCTTTAACTACCGAGCAAAATGTACGTCATTTAGTCTAAGTCTATACTGCATCTGCCTGAACATGTTTCAAATAATATTTTGCGAATAAAACTTGTACAAATAAAATGTGCTCTTGTCACATCCTTGTCTGTCGGGGCTTGTAGGTGTGCATGCTGGTATGTGTGTGTGTCTTGTTGTATAACAGTATTTGTTTATATGTAAATAGTTATTAATTCTAATTTTATTTTAGGCATTTTATTATAATTACTATTGATACATATCCTTACACACACACATACACACACACTTACATATGTACATACATATTCACTTATATAAAATACATATAATAAATTTAAATAAATATATGTGAGTATTTACAATTTATTTATTTTTGAATATTTTTTTCGCAATTCACATTGTATTTGATGGTAGTGGTTTTTCTGGTTTCTAAATAATACTTGAATTTAAATATTTCTTTTTCATTTATTCTCTTTTTGCAACGAAAATTTAAACAGTTTTTTTCTGTTATGAATGTTAATATTGGTTTTTATATAATGTAATGCTTTGTCTAAATATTTATAATAATTTTATGTAGATTTTAATATATTTTAACTAATACTACCTCAACAAAGGGAGTCAATTTTAGATAATGCGTGACAGTGGGCAAGAGATTGACAACAACATTTTATTTCTTTCCATCTTTCGGTAAGCAATTTGAACTAAACCAGGTGCTCCACATTTCAGCAATTTCCTTGCAATCTAACACGCTTTAAATTTACTTCAAATTAGAAAAGAGAACTCGAAACCTCAAACATGCATGAAGCGTGAGCTCATAACTTCACACTTACAATGGAACATCAAAGCACTTGATGGTAAAGACATCTTCATATCTCACATTAGCTGATGACAGTGCTTATATTACTTTTGACGTTGACCAATATTTAGCATGCAAACAGAATAAGAGTAAGCCCACCAGTAAGTCCAACCACAAGCATGTTAGCTATTTGCACTAAGAATTGGAAATAGTCCTTCTGGTAATGTCACATTCCTTGATAATTATTTAAGGGTCTTACTTCGGGCGATGTTCGCATAAAAATTAACAGCTTTCATTTTGAAATCACTCTCACAAGTGACTCGGTAGCTTCGTTTGCGCCATGATACGCAGCTTAAGGATCATGCATTGAACTGCGCTGCAATGACATCCATCACAAGGGCAACAACAAGCATGATTGCAATAGAGAATCACCAAATATCACCAACCAATCGCCAGCGAGGGCATTCAGGCACAAAAATATGGCTTGCTTTAACAAAGAAGTTCTGACCGGTGGCGGCCGACAACAGGTTCCCGTCTCTGGAAGGAGTTTGGCAAAATAAGTCGAGCGACGAGAAGTTAACACTCTCCTATAAAAATCCCTAAACTACTGCGGAACAGTATACGCCTTTGTCTTTAGTATGAGAACTCTGGTTACCAGTCGATTTCCAGTTTTAATACTTAAGACTTACACGTGCATATGTAGCTGTGTGTGGATGAACGTCTTTCTATCCATTACTCGTGGGAATTATATGAATTCTTTGAAGAAACTCAGGCTTTAATTGGCCACGGGGAGAAACCGTAACTAAGCCTAGACAAGTGCTAGCAACGTGATGGGGAAGAAGGCCGACACTTACCAGTCGACAGAGTTAGCACTAGACTAAATGAAAATGAGGTAGATGTATATTTCAAATCGGTTTGCTAAAATCAATTCGAGGAAAGCCGGATGTTAAAAAAGGACTCATAAAGTTAGCGATCATCTTTAATATTTCCCTACATTAAAAAAACCATCAGCGACAAAAAAGAAAAGTCAGTCTATTTTGCAAACATCAAATCTATGAATAGATCTCCAGGAGGCTACGACTTATTCTTCTCCAAACAAACAATTGGCGGATAAAATTTTCCAACCACCCACATGTTCGCTAGTCCTCAAATCTTCTACTCAAATTCCATCATAATATAATATAGAAAGCTCCTATTAACTGCCTCAAGCTTGTACTTACCTCCTGCTGTGATATTCGAGGCTATCTAGTGTCCTGCTGCCAAAAGCTTCTTTATTGATAGCCTGCGTTGTAATGCAACGTCCAATCCTTTTGCGACTTGGATCGAAACCGCAGCCAAGTAGATGCTTCATCTACAACCAGTACGGAATTTACGTCTCTGAGGCATCTGGATCCTGCGGTACCAGCGTTTAATTACTGCTCGAACCTCGAAAGTAAGCCTCTTCCAGTTTCAGTCCCCAGACAAGAATCGAGAACTAGTTCCCCATATCCCACGGCTACCAATACATTAAGGGAACGGGACCATTAAAATGGGATATCGTTGGAAGAAATAATGGAAAATGAAGCGTATATTTTATGAAACCTTTGTCGCCATCACGATTATGGCATAAAAATTTGCAGCGTTTTAATACCAGCATAACTTTCCCTTTGTCACACTGCAGTTTAGAGTGATATTTTTTTTCTGTAACACTACTCGCTCATAAATTTGTAGTTCTGACCAAACAAAGCTAAACAGTGCAACAACAAAAATGTTCCGTTAAATTAAATAAATGTGAAATGTTTAGGCATTTTTCAACAATTTAGAAATAAATCGATGGTATGATGATGAATTTTATGTTGTTGACAATTATTGTGGCCGCCTCAACAAAGAGAAACAACCGGCAGCAAAAAGGTGTATAAAATTTCTCCCAACAAAAAACAAAAATAGAAAGGAGTTGGCAATCATTTGCATTTAAAAACAATTTTATTTATTATCAATATTTTTATTATTATATTGTTATTATATATTTAAATGTTATTATATTTATTGTTGTTGTCATTTTAATTCTAATTGAATTTTGTTTATAATTTATAATTAGAAAAAGGACCATTAGATTGTACACACATGCACACAGATAACGACAAACAAAATTATTAGAATAATTAATTTGAAAAATGCATTTATTAAAACAAATACACCAAACGAGAAAAAAATCCGCATAGAAAATAATTATTAAATCTCTAAAACAATGAGATTATGCGTTGATTATACATTAATTATTATTTTTATATTCTGGCCAGGGAGGCAAAGTTTAGTATTTATTTTTTCATGCAAACAAGAGACACGATAATGTTTTTTGTCACAAATTGGGTTTACATGGATTTGACATTTCTATGTCGTAAAGTTTTTTTTTAGAATTTAAAAGTAAATAAATTTATGAATGTGCAAATGAAATTTTATTTATTTTGAGATACCAATTCTTTATAAGGCCTAATAAAATTTCAAATGTTAGAGCGGTAAAAGAATGTGACACGCGTATATTGATTTGTATTTAAGAATAGCAACAGAAGAACATTTATATATTTTAAATCAGGTGTTTTGCGAGATGTCGGTCAGAAGTATTTTCCTTACGATCATGATCCAGACCAATAACGTTTAAACAATTTTCATTTATATTTGATATTTTGTATTGTGTAGGGCGATGCGGCAGCTCTCTAATGAAATGGTTGGCCATATTCCAACAACAAGTGTAAACAAGTTCTTACACCCTTCAAATTGTGAAAAGGATTTGTCATAGGTTTGCCATTCCGTTTATAATTATTGCAAACTTCACTTCCATTCCGCAAATTTCGCTGTTACAAATCAGCTATATAGGTCTACAAGTTCCCTAGATATGTGGAAAAAAAACATTACAGAAACAATTCAAATTTAAATTTTCTGAATCCGCTCGAAGCGTCCAAATAATTTAGGGATCTAAATGTTGGACCGAATTAAAAAAAAATAATTTAAACGTTTATATTTTTTTTACCTTTTAATCTTATTTAACAAAAATTTATGAAAAATGGAATGCAATAAAAAAATCATCTAAAATGGAGAAGAAAAAACAAAATGTATGTAAGGCGTAAAGATATTCTAACTTAATGTAGAAGTTATCTCTATAAACGACCCTAAAGCGACGAATGTCCCTTCACTTATATCAATAGCACAGCAAAATAATAGAATGGAACGCTATATTTCTCAAGAAAGCGAAACGATTGTCGTTTCACAGTGGAAGATCTTAAGACTCTTCGAGCCATTAAAAACATCATCCATCAATTTCAAAAACATTTGATAACCGGTTATAGCATCGGCCGTTTTTTGCTGGTGAAATTTGGAAAAATATTTGCGCCAACGCGCTATCTGGGGCGAACTAGTCGACTTATATATTTGTTCTAATGCTGCTTCTAATATTTTCTTCGCTTGCGTCTGCAAAAATGCAACCCTGATAAAATGAAAAGTCTCACCATTTCGAAAATTTTCAAAAAATTTACGTAGATTTAAAAAGGTGTCTTTTAGTTGTATAATAACCTGCTTTTCTTCAATTGTATATCTCACTTTGAAGTATTTAGGATTAGTGAATGATTTTTAAGCTGTAAATAAAGAGAATTATAATTCTGAGAAACTGTAACTTCCCTCTGCGAGTGGCGCAACGCGCATGAGAACCCTTTGCACGACCCTTGGGCGATGACCCTTGTTGACTTCGACCTGCAAGCCCACAAATAAAACTAGCAGGTTGAATTCCACGCCATCAAAGTGAGACCTTTGCATACCCTCAAATCATTCATTAAAAAGTTTCATTGTGACATTCGCTGCTGTAACAATATATCGTCCTTATCTACATCATTCAACTCGGTAAAATAGCTTATCGCTTTTTCACCATCTGAAGTATCTTCTTTGTTTGGAGTATCTAAAATCCACATATTATTAATTTGGAATGTTGTATGTTAGATAGCAGAGCAAAAAATTCTTAATCCGCTTAGTTTAAAATAAACACGCTTGATGGAAAAAGAGCCACATGTCACAAATTCTGTATAAAATTCAAAGGTGTGCATGGATTTTAACGAAATATGACTCTTTTTGGAAATTACATACGTATACGCTAGTAGAATTTGAACAGAATTTTTGATTTTATTTTACTTTTTATGCATTTTTTAAAAACAAAATTTGAAACTATCGAGCAGTTCAAAAATTAACACTGCTGAAAAATAGTGTTGTCTGGTTTTTATATGTTAATATAAATTGTGGAATGACTTTAAAGAAATCGAGTTCAGATTCGAGTTTAGCACTCCAAATGAGCGATGAAACAATTGTCCCTTATTTCAGCTCAAAATTTGACCAGAATTTGTAAACTTGTGCTATTATAGCCATAATTTTTGTGCCTGCATTAATCTGTTTATTTGATTTTTATTATCAGCCAGATATTAAGTTCCAAATCTCTCTGTTACTATCCGATTATAAATTTCATTTCACAAAATTCAAAGTTGTTTATGAATAATCTATGAATTTTTAATAGTCTATACATACTAAATTTCAAGCCAGTCAGGATGTCATAAATATTAATCAATCAGTGCAATCAAAGTAAAATTGTTAACAAATAAAAAACTAATTTTAATTCTTCAAAAATAATTGGTTATAATGCTTTTTATATCAATTGTCAACGGAGATCTGCCAAACTGGCAAATAGCTGTACAGCAGTGGAAAATACTTAAAGGAAATCACGACTCGATTTGAAAAATTATTTATTTTATTGTACGATTTATTAGCCTGACCAATAGCAACAAATTTAATTGCCGCAACGAAACAGTATCTGCAGATTTGTTTGTCCACAATTTATATTTTCTATATAATAACAAATATAGAGGGTGTCTCAATATGAATGCACTCTTTTTATGGCATTATTTTCTTGTAAGTGGCAGCACTGATATTGTTCCTGTTATTAAAAAAAAATGGACAGCTTCACAAGGCTGAGACCGTTCTCTGAAGAGATGGTCAAGAAAACCTCGCAAGGGATGTAGGGGTCATTCTCTAAATATACCCGTGAGGAATATGCTAAGACGGTCCAACACTGGCTAGCATATGCCTTACGACCGCGGGCAGACACTTGTTGAAAGTGAATGACATGGTAGACCTAAGCCTTACACAAATGCTAGCAATTACGGAGTCACGGGGGCTCTGTGATTACCAGGATGATCGGCAGTCACCAGTTGAGATTCCGAAATCACTACAGTCGAGGTTAAAGGCTAGTGGTAGCACGAGACATGAAAGAGATTAAGGTAATCGTAATTGAGGAAAGAATGGGGTTGAAAAGAGAGTTACAAAACTATCGATAGTCAGCCCATTCGATATTTTATTGCAAAACTATCGATATTTAAACAAAGGTTACAAAAGAGAACTAAAAATAAAGAAAATATTTGTAATGCCCGATACACACGAAGGAATATTAGAAGCAACATAGGCATATATTATTATATGTGCATCGTCTGTAGCTACGTTTCCTGCTGTTTATATATTTTCGGCTTCTGCATATAATGTTGGAGCTTTTGTATTGATCTTTATGGTGTTTTGTATTGATGTTTAGTTTATTGAAAACGATCGTCCCGCGATGATCATTTGCAAAGATAACTACCATCATTTCCATATATTCTGCGTATATTTTTTTATTAATACGTACGATATTAATACTGAACTGATGTTTATTTCGTAGGTTACCCTATGCTTGCATAGTGTGTTTCAAAAATTTAATCGAGGTTTCTAAAACATGTTTTCTCTAACGTTCCTTCGTGTGTAACCGGCACAATTTAAAGCCCATTTGTTATAAGAAAACGGAGACAATGGTCATCACTTTTTAGCCGCAGGTGAAATTTCTTTATGTGCCGGAGCCTTTAAATAAGTCTCCTGCATAAGTCAGCGCTATTTGTGTTAATTTATTTAGTTTTAGTAAAAAGTAATCAAAAATTATTTAATTATCTTATATTTACGTATATGAGTAAACAAGTCTATGGACGTGGGAAAGCGTATGTCGAATAATTTATTTCAAAGCATCCGTCGACTACGTCTTATCAATCGGGTTTACATATTTAACGGCCTTTTTCGTCGATAGTATCGCTTTCGGATAATGAATATCGATAGTTCGTTAAAAACAAAACGATCGATATTATCGATGGAAAATGCACCCATAAAGTTAGCATTCTGCTTCGATGTTCGTCTACATTTAAAAAAGGATTGTCAGTCTCCTTCGTGTCAACGTACATTGTTGATGTAAACGACAGGATCGTTTTTTGTGGCCTCAACTGGAACACATGTGGGCTCAGCTAGACAGCGATAACTGCCAAGTGAGCATGAAACAATTGATTTCCATAGTGCACATTTTACAAAGCGTGGGTCGCCAAATCAAATTAAATAATTTATTTTCCGAATTTTATTATACAACAATAAAAAATTCGCCACAAACTCTAAAGTTCGCCCAATATACAAAAAATTTTTATTTCACTAAAATATTTAAGAAAAATCGTCAATAAACCAAAAATTCACAAAAAGCGATTCATCAAAAAGAAACCTTTTTCACTATACAAAAATCAATTTAAAAAAAAACTGAAAAATTCGAAAAACAAAAGAAATTCAAAAACCATACCCATTTAAATTTTTTTTTCAAAAACAAATAGGTCATGTAGTAAACTTAAATTTTCTTAAAAAAGAAATCATCAAAAAATGAACATGCATAAAGAAAGTCAAAAATCCTACATAAATTTTAAAATTAAATAAAAACTTTGACAAAATAGATAAGGTTTAAATTTTACAAAAGTTTTATTAAAGAGTTTAAAATCGCTGAAACACAAAAATACTTTAAAATAATATAAAAAGCGGTTCCACTACAAATTTTATTAATTCTAAGGCAGATTATATACTTAATGCAGTGAAAATTCTTCACAAATAGAAAATTTAAAAAAAACATAACTTTCTTACTATGTTGGAGGGTATTAAAATGTTGATTTGTATTTTAATTACTCTTTTCTTTCTCTTCCCCTCATAGTTTTCTCTGTTTCACTTTAAAAAAATTACTCACCCGTATGTAATTGTTCACCTGTGTTTAAAATGATTGCACACAATTTTTTGTTGGTCTTCCACTTTGATTTGCATCATCAATCCATCTAACTGTCAAAGTTATTATGATGTTTTCAAATATTGTCAATTGACACGTTTAATAAGCGACAATTATAAATAAGAGCGTTAATTTGCACATGTCGCAATATTTTTTTCTTAACTTTGATCATTGAACTTTGTTTAAAAATAAAAAATAAAAAAAAAACAACAAAAATATATTTATTTAATTGATGGATTTGTTTTAGATATGTGTATCATCAAATTAAAAATCCACATTAGGATAGCTGTAAGGCACATACAATATCCTATTGGCTACGAATTGAAGACCGTACTTGGGCTAAAAACGCATTTTACTTGAGTTTACGAAATTGCAGAGAAGATATTATTCTCTTCCAGTTCGACAACGCTCTGTGATCTTCATTGAAATTAATATAAAACTTTTCCTTATTATATTTTGCATATCAGAGCTTAAGTTGTTGTCTCGCTAGCTTCTAAAGGATTCAACTAATACTTGCTCTTTTGTTGGCCATGGTGCACTTTTCTGTTCTACGTACAGCCTCATTACAAAGGTTCTGACAAACCCCTATCACAAAGAAAGTAATACATGCTCCTTCTGAATGTTAGAGATTTTCCATACTTAGCGCCACATGAACTTCGATATGGATTTAATACCTGTTCTCTCAGCTACACGCAAGGAAAAGAACATGGCTGTGGCATTTACAATCTATAAGCTACATATTATGATTGAATTATATGGTTGTAAATAAATCACATTATTATTGTAGATAATAAAAATATGGTTGCTTAAGAAAAAAATTTACGTTGCTGATTAGCAGCAGCAGCTGAGGTACGAGCACATGGAATGCTTAATAGTCAAAGCACCAACCACTTAAGACACAGCATGCCAATGCCTAGATTATACATTTCATGAATTTTACATATTATATCTACTATGAACATTGTATGATTAGTATTAATATATAATTTTTGCATAGTTAAAACACTGTCTGTGGTTAGAATTTTAGTAGAATTTTAAATTATTCAACTCAGCCATGTTGAAGTTCTTATGGATGGAAGTTAATTAATCAATAAATGTAAACAATAACTTGGTTATCGCAACTGAAGTGAAATTTCAAATATTTTCAAATGACAATTATATGTTTTTCACAACATTAAATTGTTATAGAGAACATAATATGATTGCCGAAGTGACGCCACAACCATGTTTATTTAGTAGAGAGATACTATTGTGAATACAGGGAAGTACTTCTTCTTCAGTAGTGCCTTGGGCTTTGTAGCGTCACTGGAGTTGGAGTTGATATACACTAGCTGTTAAGCAGCTGTAACGCCAGCCTCACCATCAGTATGCTTTTCGGCAACTCGCAGCTCATTATTTCAATGAGTAAGTCCTTACATAATTAATTTTAAATTCTGTGCGTGCAAAATAAATACCGTTTATGACCAGCTCACTTGTACGTACTTATAGCTCCATCAATATACTATGCGGCCATTAGTGTGTCTGTCAAGGGATTTCTGCCAGATCCTGTGGCTTTTTCGCTTAAAAAGTTATGAATCTTTGCTTAAAAGGAAAATTCTACTTGTGATCATTTTCGATTCAATACAGGCTGCATTTTAACAGCCAGTAAATTAAAGAATGAACTCATACTCATCCTTAAACAAATTTGATATATGAATTCACATGATTCGTTCTCGTATGAATACCAGTAAATCACATAAGCAGTATAATAAATCGCAATAATTTTATTATTTATATTTCACTACTAATATTTATGCAAATCAAAATAATAAAATTTATTATTGCTTCACATAGAAATCTGGTTAAAATGCAGCATTTTTTCTTCTTGCAATTGTTTGTGTTTTATTAAAAATTGAACCCCGTAAAATAAATCACATCCGTTATTATTTTATGATAAATGAATAAAATCTAAAACATAAACATTTTTAAAGTTCTGTTTTTTTCTACGTATTTTTTCACACAACATAATAATAAAAGTCATATTAGTTTTGTATAAAATGTAATCGCAGTGGTTGCCGTTAGGATTTTTAACGTTTGTTTATATTCTGAATTGTACATCCGTTTCCGTTTTGTTTTTCCACACAAAGCACCAAGTTTCTATGCATTTGTGAAGTTATTAGTGATTTAAGTAACTTCCGATTTTGTGTGATAATTTATGGTTTTAATTTTACAAAAAAAAAAAACAAAATTCAATTGAAGGCAAATTGGTGTGAGAATCAATATCCTCCACAACCTTTTTAACATCTAGTGAAAGCTTGCTGCGTTTCTTGTTGTTACTGCTTGCTTTATTCAA
The DNA here is from genome assembly GCA_963932375.1 of Phania funesta. Classification (NCBI taxonomy): domain Eukaryota; kingdom Metazoa; phylum Arthropoda; class Insecta; order Diptera; family Tachinidae; genus Phania; species Phania funesta. The sequence goes on along the minus strand of OZ010653.1, from coordinate 90,866,194 downwards.
TTTACCAGTTTTATCTATTTGTGCTCATAAAACTGTCTTTATATGTATTAAATCGTGAGTGACATTGAGTGATAGTGTTGAAGTGTTTTTTTCCTTTTTATTTTCTTTTTACAATTTTTCTTTCTAGTGTCACTCAAAGAAACCACAATTTCATCATCATGCTGCCAGTATTTGTAATAGAAGAAATAATCAAAAGTTCAGCATAACAGTAAAAGAGAAAACATCATAAAAACAGAAATCAATCAAACTTATTGTAGGTCCTTGTTCAGACAACACATATGAATCCTGATGATTCCTCTTTGAGTGCAATTGCAGACATATTTAGTTTTCCGTTTTTTATTTTATGATAAAAATAAGAAGAAAAAACATTTAGTAATAGTGTCACGATAACAAAGACTAAAGGCATTTGTTCCATCACTCTATATGTCTGTAATAAAAAGTTCGTAAAACATATGGGGTATTCCATACTAAAAATTATTTTAATTAAGCTAAAATTTAGGTCTATAGAATATAATACAGTGTAAAGGTATTAATTATTTAATTCATAAAGTGGCTAGGGAATTTCTTCAAGCCTTTTTCGTTTTTTTTTTTAATAAATTTCTCTTCTTTTTTAACTTTAACCCTCGAAAAGCGCTCCTGTTGTGGTAAATATATCTCAACTTTAACTGGGGCTGGCCGACTATTATACACTCTCAACCTCCCGGGTTTTGAAACAAAGAAATCTTCCTTCAGAACCTGAATTCGAGATATGTATATCTTCGAATAGGGAGAGAAACTGCAAAACTTCCTCCCCGAGCTTTAGGATCTCTCCTGTTAGTATTAATTAGAACTTCATAAGAATAAGTATGGTGGGCCTCCATCAGGTTTTTTTAAATACTCATTATATAGGTTGATTGACCTCCAAGTGGTCGATTAACAATGCGAGGATCCAACATAAGTTTTGCCGGGTGGTAAGTTTTAAAGAAAACAAAAAATTTGTTCAAAGGGTTTGTATGGGAACACGTCTCTATTTAATCTTTTCGTAGTAGGTGAAAATATCCTACTTGCTCCCCACCCTTCCTCTCCTTAGATTCATGCATTAAGCAAACCGAGCTTAAGATTTTTGTTAAATAAAATTTGGAAGGCCGAAAAATAACCCAACCTGACACAATTCCCTTAATCAGACACCCACTAGAGTTATTTCTCAATGCACCATTGGTTTTGTGACTCACCTCAAGCAAGTTCCATTAAAGTTTAGTGACCCATATGACTAACAAACATCCGTTTACTTTTATTGCTTTTTTCTATCTCCTACTGCGTTAATAATGATGAATAAGACATGTTGTAGCACAAACTTATGCACAAGTGCAACAAGAGATACGCAGAACATACATTTCTCTCTTATTTTACTCAATATTTTCACATTATTGCTGATTTATGAATCATTATTATAGTCATGGCTGGGCATATAAAAAATACTGTAAAACGACTAGATTTTGATTGACAATAAAACTTGACATTTAAAATATCTGCTTCCTCTAAAGTGATTTTAACCCTTTTATGACACTACAAATTAATCAGTATAACAAATAAGAATAACAAATTTTATTTATACAAAATAATTATATTCATTTAATTTCTTATCAATCCAAAATTTAAAAAATTAAATATCCACTTAAATCACTTAAACCATTTTACCAACTGTTGTAACAATTTGCTGGGACATCTTCGTTTTGTTAAATATGTTTTATAGATGGTGGTTGTATCACACGTTGCGAGGTCAAAAATAAATTGTAATAATAAGTGATTTCTATATCATTTACCTCATGACAGATGGGAATATGATTGACTTGTATAGCATACTGGCTTTTATATAATGGGAAAGAAAATTGTATTTAAAAAAAAAGTATTTAATTTAAATTAATATTGATACCAAGCATGAACTGACTGAGAGTTGTAAATGATTAATCACTGATAGATTATTATTTGTTTAGTATATATCACCGTCTATATTTATAACAGAGTTATAGTTAATAAAGGTATTGATAGTGCAGTGTCACATAAAAAGTATTAGGGAAGAGTTTTTACCGAATAATAAACAACTAAAAGACCTACTTATATTCAGCTATGCCGAATCTTGTATGCCCTTTACCAAAGAATGAACAACTAAAAATATATTACAGATTTTTCCCAGAGTAAATTAATCATTGATATTGGTCTCTCGATTTATCGTTTAATTTTACATTTCAACTTTCCTTTCGTTTTAATATATACAATTCCGATAGCTTAATCACTTATATGTTTTTCTTTCAATTTCGGCTCTTTTAATTTGTTTATATGTTTCACCTCTGCATGCTTATGAATTTTTGAAATATTCTAAAGTTTTGGGCGACTTGTAAGTACTAATAGAATTTGATTTTTAATTAAATTTTTGACCAAATCTAGAATTCTCGATGCAATTTCAGCCTTTGGGTAGATTTTGTCGATAAATTTTATATGTTTTCTGTGTAATATTTGCAGATTTTTAAGGGATTTTTGGGTTTTTGGCGAACTTTCGACTTTTGGTAGAATACATTTTTTTTTTAGTTTTTAGTTATTTGGTACTTTTTTGTTGTCAGTTTTATACTTTATGTTTAATTTGCGAATTGTGCCGGTTTTCTTGTAAAATATCAATTTCTTTTTATAATATTGGCTTTTTGATATAGTTTTCATTTTTGGCTGAAGGGTGCAATTATTGGTATAATCTTCAAAGGAAATTCTATTATTATTTTTTGTCAAATTGCGACCTTTTAGTTTAAGTCTTTGGTAATATTTATATTTTTTGTTGAATTCTAGATTTTGTGATGAATTTCCAGCTAAAATTTCTGCTTTTTTGAAAATTTTTCGGTAATTTGGAATTTGAACTTTTGGGTTGAAATTTTTATTTTTGGTGACATTTTAGTTTCGGATTATTTTTGTTTAACTTTATTCTTGTGCTAATTTAAAATTTTGTTGGTAATTTCTAATTTTAATATTTATATTTATAGTTTTTATGATTTTATGTTTAATTATTGGTAAATTACTGGAGAAAGTTGATTTTTATGTTATTTTGTGTGAACCCAAATTTTAATATAATTTCAAAGTTTTTCAAAAAAGTTTGTTTTTTGGTGAAATTGGTGGAAAAATTTCAGTTTTGTAAAATTCGACCTTTGGGTTTTTTTTTTCAATTTGCTGTTTGTTTTTTTTTTTTCTTGTATTTTAAAAGTGTTTCCTATACTCTTTTTTTTGGTAAATTCCAACATTGTAGGGAAATTTAAGTTTTATTTTCCATTTTTGGTTTTTATGATTTTAAATTTATTAAATTTCGGTTTTTGTTGTAAAATTACCATTTTTTATTAAATATTGATTTTTTTAATCCAGTCATTGGATTTGAAGCTGAATTTTTTGTGATTTTCATTTTTACATTTTTAACTATAGTTTAGTTTTATAGTGAATTATTGGATTTTGGAGAATTCCTAAATTGTGTTAAAATTCGTTTTTTTTATTAATTTAGTTTTCTAGTAAAATTGAGGTTTCTTTTAAAACAGATGGATTTTTTTGAAAATGATGTGAAATTTAAAAATTTGGTGAATTATGGTTTTTTGAAATCAACCACGGTTACTGTTTTGCCTAAGATTTTTCTGCGGGTGAACATTGAGGGCAACACATAATATTATAAAAAACATTGTACAGGTGGGTTTCTTTCTTTTTAAATGTTTTGGGAATATTAAAAATTTTTTAGTGCTGCTTTTTTTGGCACGGTGTGTAGCTCACACAAACTTTAAAGATTAAAGCTGTTAAAATTCTGTTAAACTAAAACATGCGTCTTCAAATAGCAAGCCGCTCTGTACTTGTTCTACTCAATTAGTTGCAAATGAAGTTTATAAAAGGCGAATAAAAACATTTTAAGATATCGAAGTAAATAACAATAGGTATTTTCTTTGATAGGGACCACGGCTCTTTTTATATTCCATTCGTTTTTAGAACAGTAATACTCATTGAATTTTATCGCGCGAGAAACTCTATTTCAATCCCTGCATTTTACCTGGACTGGTTTAATTGCCCATATAAAACATTTCACCTGATTTAAAGGCGTTTACTCATATCTGGAAGCAGAGTATTATAAAAATAAACTCATCCCTACCGAATTCATTTATTTAAAATTTTTTACTTTATCTTAAAATAAATGTCGTAAAATATCACCCAGTACTTCGTAAGCGAACCCGAACTGAATGCAATGTTTTCTTTTACTTTTTGTGTAAAATTTTTCTCTAAATGCCTTTTCATACTTCCCTCGTTACTCTTTGGCTTAACTCAATTTTAATCATTGCTTTCAAATACTTTTTTCTTTAACATTTATTATTAACTTCAGTGCAATAAACCGATTATTAACATTCGGCTATCAATCAAAACAAATTTATGATCAAGTGTTCAGGAGTGTTCAAGTTTTGCCAGCAGAGCGCATAGTCACGCTAATTCAAACGAGATAAGATTTGCTGGTAATTGCTGTGATTGATTTTTTTTTCCTTTTGCAACGTGGAAGTATAAATCAATCATTTTTTAGTTGATATATGAGCATCGCTTTAATATGGGAACAGTTCGGTATAAAAAAACCCAAACGTGCAAAATGATAAGAATTCTAAAATTAATAAAATCTAATGCTAATTCTTTCGAAATTCCCAGGTCTCTTTTAATTAATTATTATTAAGTTATCGAGGGAAGTCGGGACCATGTCAGGGAAAAGACTTCTGCAGTAATTAAAGTATCAGAAATAAGTTCGTAGTTTAAAATTAAAAAAGTCTTAAATTTTTTATAATGCCAATAGCTTTTGTTAGCTATACTTCCCTTAACGCCTAAGTTCTTTAGATTTCTTTTAAATCCCACAATAAAATTGATTTTATTGATCTCTTTGCTTGCCTCTATTTGAAGCTAAAAATGTTTCTTACCTAAACCGTGATATTTATGGGCCATAAAATAACTCAAGACAACAAAAGCCAAAATAATGGTCAAGTGTTTTGCAGCCACTATTAAGCGTGTTTAAGTGGAAATAATTTGCATCAAATTACAACAATTTTATAAAACAAAATACATATACTTCAATATGGATAATCCAATTCACTCATGTCAGAAGTGTGTATATAATGATCTGTCACTTTAACCACAGGTTTTTAATGTACGAGTATAATTCTTTATGAATGTGTATGAAAAAAGACAGCTAAAAATTAAATGGTTGCTTCACAATCTCTTTTCCATAATGAGCATTTAGTTAAAAATATACAAATTTTAATATTTTTATAATACATAGTTTTTTTAGAAAATGTATTTTAGATTGAATTTTTATAATTGGGGTGGCCATGTATAACATTTTTAACTAAAATAACCGAAAGCGAAAAATATTTAACAGTCAGTCTGTAAAATATATGATGTATTAAAAATTCTATTACTGTTGCTATGATATGTGTATTGAAAATATAACAGCCATAGCAGTAGTTCAAATATGACACTAAACATAGCGCAATATAATTTTAATAGGCAAATTAAACAAACAGCTGCTAATGCTGTTTTTGTCCTGTTGAAAAGAAAACAGCACGGCAATGTCAATTGTTTGCTGTATAAGGTAAGGGTTAATTTGTTTGCCTACTTAAATATGAAAAAAAAAACTAAGAGGCAAACAAAAATTATAAAGTAATTCACGGTGCCTAAAAATTAATAAATTAAATAATGTGTATTTATAAATTCTCTATTTGTACAAAGTACGGTTGCCGTAACATTTCACAATATTGGCAATGTAATTGCTGTCAAATTCGTGCTAGTGTCAGTTTTATTACTGTCATATTTTTAACAGTACGAACATAGAAATAGCATTATTGAATTAGAGAGAGAGAGAGAGAGAGAGAGATAGAAGTGCTATTTTGAAATTTCCAAAGTTTTTGGTTTTTATTTGGTTCTATTTCAGAACTGTGTTTACATAGTAACTGACAAATCATTGTTAATGAATCATGTACAAGATATTGCACAGCAAAGTATAATTTTTGAGCTATTGCTATTTCAGAGCTAGCACTTTTAACACTGCTCAAAGCACAAAAGGACTATATTCCTTAGAGACTTTCAGTGTAAGAGCCTGTAAATGAAAGCTTAGTGGTATGTACCTAATAAAAATTGTTGTATATGTGGTATTAGTATTCGTAGTTATGTAGTATTCGTCTTTAATCTTCTGTTCTAATATGCTTTCAACGGTCTTTAAATTCACATGCCATAAAATATCATATTTAAAACACTCAAATATATGACATCAAATGAATCTTGAAAAGTCGCAATAACAATTTGCTTAGACTATTATTATTTTATTATTATCGAGACCCTATTCACCACGGCCTTTATTTTCACTGAAACAGATTTAGGCTACGAGTAAAGCCAATTACCTTGTGAAGGGAGAAATCATATGCATCCGTTAGAGTCAAGAAGCACGTGTCAAGTAACTCCACTCCACGAAAACCAAAAGCTAAACAATCGCAAAATTTATGCTGAGATGACTCAGCATTCAGGTTGCATAATTGCACTTGATAGTCCGAGCTTCTCACATTCTAAAACTTTGCTATAGCTTAATTTTTTATTATCGCGTACTGTTTTTCAAAATAAAGAATAAAATTTATTTTAAGACCCCATTAAATAAAAAACAATTATATTTTTGGAGATCAAGCAAAAATATTAAATTCTGGAATATATATTTCGGATTTAAGGTTAATATTGGTTCTATTATTTTATATATTATTAACGAAATTTCGAACTTAATATCGAAGTATAAACAAATGTTGGGGTGTTACAAGAGGAGCTTTTTAGATTTGATTCCTGACACGGATCCATTATTTGTATGATAGCTCTTTATGCTAAGTCTGGCTTGAATATCGGCAGTTAAGATAAGTCTATATAAATCAAAGTGATTTCTGTGAACAAGCCTGACATCATCATATTTCAGAGGGCTACTAACGGAAAAATTATGTGAAGTTATGAGTCAGTTGACAGCTAGCTACACAAAAGAACAAGCCATTTTTCACCACAACAATAACGCTTAATTGCATCTTGATGTCTTTATTTTTCGTCGAAATTTGCGTATTTGGTATTCAAAGAGGGCACATGTGATCACCGAAAAATTAATGCATCCAGAAAGTGTAGTTTTCTGCCGGAGCTTTGGATCGAAGGAGTCATCGGACTATACAGCTCGTGAAGTAATCTAACTATTGCATAAGACATTGCCCGGTACTTTAGCCCTTAATTTGATTGAAAAGAGTTGGCCAGAATAAAACCTTATAAACAAATATTAATTATTCAGTTACGGAATTTATTGAAGCTTTAGGAATAGAAAGAGTGGAACATACTGTTTACGGCCCGATAAAATTTCTAAATAAAATGTCTAAAATTTTACATGTAAAGAACACGGATTAATCTCTTTAAAAATGAAATGTATTCTAAAGAACAGATATTTTAGACCATTTACTCAGAAAAAAAGTCCGCGTTATCGAAAAATCATGTCAGGCCATTACGCCTTCTTTTGTGCTTACTTGTACATGTTCTAATGGGATACTGAACAAAATATTTGACTAAATATTGCAAAGTGAAAAAGAATAGATTGAAAAAGAATAGGTCATTATATAACTAACAAACAACTTATTCAAACCTTTCGTTAAAAAAAATATTTATATAATGTTATTCGAGAAGTTAAATTGAACACGAATTTGATTAAATTAACTAAAAAGTTTACTTAAAATTTATTTATATTGAAGAAAATTTTATTAAATACTAATAAATTCAATTCGCTACAAAATTTAGGATGTACTAATACTAATATACTATATACATTTATGTATGCATATATGTAAATTTTACGATGTAATGTAAGTTAACTGCCGATCTAATTTATTCATATATTCTTCAGGAAAATTCGAAAGAAAATATTGATCTTATTATTTTATAATTTTCTCCAAACCTTCAAAATTTTTCAAATTGTTTTGAACCAAATTTCTCTTTTTACTTTCATATAATTTAGCATCCGATTTAACAAAATGTATATAGTTTGACCTAATTCTTATTCGAATCAACAGTGATTTTGTTTATTTGAATAAATTTTATGTAGATTTAAAAAGGAAATTAGTTGATTTAACTATTTTTTTCGTAAGGGTTTACCTTGATGTTACCTATGAAATTTGCTTCAAATCAATCCATTTTAGGAGTCTAAATAATACCAGCTGGTCACCCTTTTCTTAACGCACATCATTTAAATGTCTCTTTTAGCTCCTGTTTCATTATGTTTATTTGACGACACTTTTGTTTGTTGTTTCTGTTGCTGTTTTGAATATTTATTTTAAAACATATTTTATTTAAAACAAATTGTACATTATTGTCATTGTCAGCTAAGCTCTATTTTAAATAGATTTTTATAATGAACGACTATTAAATATATTTTTTCTATTGGTTTCTAGTAGCACTGTTTATACTTTTTTTATTATTAATATAAGTTAAATTAATTAAAGTTTTTTTGTTTTAATTTTATTACGCTCTATTCATGTCATTTTGTTATTTTTCTATACAAATTGTTGAAATGTCAACAGCCATCATTGCGGTCAACACTTAGGCGTTTGTTTGTTATAAAACTATTTGTCGTAACAAATTTACATAATTACGCATTTTGAAAAAACATAATAAACAAATTAATGAAATTACAATACTTTAATTTGTATAAAAAAATTCATTGCTAAAAAATGTTTAATTTGATAAAAACTGATAGTATTTATATTTGCACGTGTCATTGTGCAAAAATAAGCAGTAATAATGTTTTTTGCTCAATTACGTTTACTCCTGCAGAAACATGCTGTTGAATTGTGTGGGTATAGAAATGTATATGTTATGTTTAACCGGGATGGAGCAGGTTTTGCAAGGGGATAATTTAGGAAATTTTTGTCCCCGTTGGGGACAAATATCCCGTGGTAAGTAACAAATTATATTCCCACCCTGGACTAATGTAACTGGTGTTCTTTTGGGAAGCATTAAACTTCCAAATGCTAAGAAGTGAAAATGTTTCACGGTGTCCTTGCGATTTTTAAATAAAGTGTATGGAGTTACAAGGATGTTAGAGCTGAAAACATATTTCATATGCCTGCAATATTTTAGCCCTTTAAATGCTGAGATTGACTTTTGTTTTAATAATTTTTGATGGTTAGAATTTAAGCCACAGTTTTAGTATTTCGCCACAGCACTTGACATATAGACATTCGTGTAACCTACATCCGCACAAAAACATAAATGCGAAAATAAAGCCAAGTTCCTATCCACAAAATTTCGGCCGTAGAAAGTACTGAGATCAAAATGAGGACCAAGTTCTTCATATACACAATACCATCCCATTTAAGGGCAACTTGCTAGTTTGGTAACTCTTTCCTATATTAGAGAACTAAAACAAATTTTGCCAAGCTAGCAAGTTGCCAAGAAATGGGTTGGTATTGTACCTATTAAAGTATGGGTCTTCATCATGATCACAGTACTTTTTACGGCCAAAATTTGTGGATAGGAACTTCACCTTATTTGCGCATTTATGTTTCTGTGCGGATCTGGGTCGTTTTTCCAAGCTATTTTTGTTTGTTAATGTATGTAAAAAATCTCTTTTAACTTCAAGACGGGTTACAGACGGTTGTGTTATATCGAACTTCAGCGTTCTACCTATATTGGAAATGCTCCCCTAAATGGAAAGTTCCCATTTTTTGCATTACTTATCCTCCAAGGCCTCTATACCAAATTTCAGCTCTCTAATTATAGTGGAAGTGTCCCATACAAATAAGGGGCAACTTGGCCCCACCAAGGCCTACCTGTATAAGAAAATTCAGCTCTCAACTACAGTGGAAGTGCCCCATAATCGGGAAGCTTGTGGTATAAACTTGGCCTATATGGTTACTATTACGTAGAGTCCTTATATTTCAAGTTTCATTAGTTTATGATTAAAGGAAGCATAGTTATGAGCGGGGTAAAAACAGAGCGAATGGTTTCGTGTAATATACACACTGTATGCATTAGGCCTGAACTTAGCCTGGCGCATTACCGTACGCCTTAATGAACACTGTGTGCATTAGACCAGAATACTTGGTATGGCGCACTATCGTGCACCTTAATGGTCCGGATTTAAATTTCGTACAAAATATAATTATATTTCACGCTGGGAGTGATGGGACATATAGCAACGTTCGTTAGAACGAATGATAACTTTCACCAAATAGGTGCTAAGAATTCTAAAACACTTACTTAATGCATTGGCTGCCTTTACTTTATTCTAGTTGGTTACCTATAAAAATAAAAATGGAAATTTTACCAAATTATGTAGACGTTGTCCTTCTATTGTTAGTGTTTTTATTGAACGCAATAAAAAGCAAACTATCGAAAATTTCTTACTGGAAATCTTCTTCTCTCGTTAAAATAATAATTGAACAAAAATATCAAAAATACTTCAGTTGATCAAAACATTTGAAAATAACACAAACGTCCAAAGCAATTGAAACAATACATATACGCACAGATAGTTAGTTTCCCTAATCGATACATCGAACTTATCCCACTTTTGCATAAATACCACGACCCATTGAAGAACATCATATTTTATTTTCAATAAATATCATATTGATGTACTGATATTCAATGAAATGTTCGTATATTTAATTCTTTTTAATTTACGGTCTGCTAATCGCAGTTCCATTTGGACACGAACATAATAATTATAAATAAATCAAATATTTAATAAATATAATAAATTATAATTTATTGTTAGTGGTTTGAGCACGTAAACGCATCAAAGCAAGGCCAAAAGGACATGTTTTATGAATAAAATAAATTCAAAAAATGCATTTGTATTAATTTGAAGTATTCGCATGACAAACACGCACATACGGAGACACTTAGTCACCAACACGAGCATATATTTTAAAATTTCTATTTGTGAATTTTTAATTAAAATAAATCAATTCGTATAGAAAAAAGTAATTTTTCAATTTTATCAAATTGTCATTATGCGTAATTAATTAATATTATATTATACTCTTCTATACATAAATAAAATTAGAACATATTTATTTGTGTGTGTACGTGTTCATAAAGGGCCATTCAGGTACATGCTATTAAAGGATATTGAGTACAAAATTTATTCGATAAATTCTTTCTTCTAGTGTTAGTTAACGTTAGATTCATATCCAAATAATAAGTCATTTAAAGGACTGAAATCTCTGTATTAGATATTTCTAGATTTCATTACATAACTGATTTCAGACTGCCGACTAGTGAATATGGTCTTCTTCCGCATCACGAATTGTATTCTAATTGTTAGCATTTTTGCCCGTGGTCCTAAGCCTTATGGTAACCAGTGCTGTATATTAACAGGCAATGTGCGTCACCGTCTCAGCGTCTTCCTCCGGAGTACCTTTTGAGGCTGACCCGTCCACCCATTGCGAGGTTTACTTATCCATCTCTTCAAAATTGCTCCATTGGTCAATAAACACCGGACTTCCTTCAGAGATTAACCTCTCCACCTCTTGCGAGGCTTTATTGTTCTTCCCTATCGGAATCTCACGGGCAAACGTCTTAGTAATTTTCCCAAAAAGCTTTTACACTTGTAATTCATGACAGAATAGGGCAGTTAAGCATAATTACCGTTTTAAGGTGAATAATGAAGCAAGAAAATAAGCAACAGAATTTTTTCAATACGAATTTTAATACAATGTTAGATATTTTTAATAACTAGCCATTGTGCCACGTAGACAGGCCTCCGCATAGTATAATAATTACGGTATGAATTGTGAAAATGGTGTAGCAGCTAGCGAGCGAATTGTTATCGCTCTTGTAGTTTAATTGTTAAATTTGTTATACATATTTATTAAAGGATACAACGTTGAGTATCAAATAACAACAGAATTAGAATTTATTAACCAACCTATACTTATACCTGCTTACTCATTGTCAATGATGACATTCTAGCAGTGAGTTAAACTAACTCCTGTATGGTAATATTGTGGCAGCCATGTGATATACAAAAAAAAGCTGCAGGTTCTTTAATGCCACAATAATCCAAAATACAATAGAATGCATTATTAATTTTTATTTTGCTGACAACATCAACAAATACAACACAATTCTCTCACCTCAGGTTGCACCCACTTATACAGTACGTCTTTTTATTGAGGCCCTTTTAAAAGGGCGAATTTAGCTTTTGTGGCTGTGTACTTTGGTGTTCATTTTACTATGACCAACTGACTAACTCATCATCATCACCTCAAACTATCACAGACAACAGTTTAGGTTTAACACAAATTAACCTCATTTGACAAAACAAAGTAGAAATGGATAATTTGTTAAATAAATTGCATTTTTATATACGAGTGTAGATAATGAAATGCATTTTATTTGCTATATTATTATGAGTTAAGCGGACGTGTAAAAATATATTCATTTTATAAAGTTTCACTTTTGGAAAAAAATTTCGTAGAAAAGTGTTTTTTTTTCAATTGTCGCACACAAGTTTTTATTGGTCTTTTTTAATAAAACTCATCTAAGATAACAAAACATAAACCAATAATTCAAAAAATGTCAAATAATATAAATTAGCCTGCTTAGTTTTGGTATTAGATAAATTTTCAGCCTTTGTTTTTGATCTAAGAATGTTTAAAAAAATACAAGTATTTATTCCTTTATGACGATTGCGCAAGAAGGAACATTATTCTAAATAGGAATGAAGTTCCCCAACCTATGCATCGTGCTGTAATTCTATTTATTGCAACACAGCTAAAATAAATAAAACAACTCGGTTCACATCATACACAACTTGCGCTACCTTCTGAACAGAAGAATAACTGTATAAAAGCCACTGAAACGTAATGGTCCCCCTCAGCGCACTGCCTGCCAGGAACGCGGACACACGACAACTTACTGTAAGATACCATCTGTATGCGTTATTCGCGGTGATGCGCACCGGACTTTGGAATGCACTACTTCTAAAACTAATCCTAAGGTAAAAAACATTCATCTCCTGCGGTGAAAACCACGTCGCGAACTATAGGGGCTGTAGAGTCTTTCAACACGTAAAAAATTCAAAAATAGTACGTGAACCTAAATATGAATATAAGCAATATACAGATTCCATGTTCCCTCGGCTTCATAAAATTCTAACGCGCATATGCCCAAGTCTTGAAGTAGGGTGCACAGACAGCCCTTACGAACATTTTTAGTTCAGTGGATGATCTAATACAAACAATGACTAATTTAATGAGAGCTATGCGAGGGTATGTTTCAGGAAATTCTACGCACCCAAAACATAATTCTGCATGTTTAGCTTAGCAAACAATGAACCAGTTCTATGCTTCTGAAGTGCTAACGAGCTCTTCCACAACACACAAACAAAAACTTATTTAGAATTAATGGGTTTTTATGTATGACTCTAAACATCCAAGCGGAAGAGCATGTGGTGGCACAGTCGTTATAGTCTGAAAAAACGAACAGCATTATCCAATGCCTAAATTCCGTGAAGACTTTTTGCAAACCACGGCTATAAATCTTACTGATTTTATATTGCAGTCTCGTTAGTGTATTGCAAGGCTAGGCTCAAAATCTTAAACCATCCATTTGTTAAGTTCTTTGGTACACTAGGACAAAAATTTATTGCAGCTTGCGATTACAATGCAAAGCGCACATATCGGGGGTCCAGACTCTCTAGCCCTAGAGGGAGGCAGTTGTATAAAGCACTGAAAGCAAACAAGGTAAACGTCGTATCTGGCAGTAAAACCAACTTATTGGCCCGCAGACGTCTATAAGTTGCCAGACTTTATTAATTTTGCTATAGTAAAAAACATCAAACGCGATCAACTGTTAGTACATCATATGACACATCCTCTGATCATTCACCTACAATGGTTACTTTACACGACAATTTGGTTATTGCACCTGAAATTCTTATTTTCTACACAAACAAAACACGAATGGGATAAAATACAAAATGTATGTGAGATACTACTTATCTTTGAACATCCCACTGATGTTCAAGCAGCTGTAGATCATTTTACAGACATTGTGACTACCGCAACCAGAACTCCAACGCCAACAAAACCATCCGTTAAAAGAACATCGCACCAATAGACAGCTGATATATAGATGCTCGTCATTGAGAAGAGCATGGCAAAATAGTCGTTCTTCACACATAAAAAAATCGAAATGAACTTATGGGAAAATACGTTACGTCATAAATTAACTCAGAAATATTCCACTATTGACAGCTTTTTAAAAAACGTGTACAATGAAAAACACGATTTATAGCCTGTGGATATCTGTAAGGCTCTTACATTGTCCTATTGCCTACGAATCCCCACTAAGATTTGAAGAGCATACTTAGCCCAAAAACTCAAGTGAGGAGGCAAATGCTTTCGCACCACTGATGTCAATAGTTACACAATTCCAATTAAATTATAAGTGACACTGTGAATGATCCTATGAAATTTCTGGTATCATCATTAAATTCGATAACTAAAAATATAGATACGAGAAAATCACCCGGACCTGATCGTATTAGAGGATCAATGATAAGAAACTTACCTAATTCAGCCGCAGGGAATCTTAGTTTTTATATTTAATGCCCTGTTAGGTATTAGTTTCTTTCCATGCTCTTGGAAAAAGTTTGAAATTAATATGGGACCTAAAGCGGGAAAGTACTCAAGACAGATCACGTCATACACGCCCATTAGCTTACTGTAAATTTTATCAAAGTAGGTTGAAGAATTATTCGTATTACGTTTACAATCATATTATACTGTGCAAAACATTATCCCAGACCATCAGTTTGGTTCCCGACCAGAGCATAGCTTTTAAAAATGTATGTATAATACCGTTCATCTTTATTTATAAACATTTCCCAGGCGTTTTCTAAAGTCTGGCATGATGGACTACTTTCGAAAATAACTCGAGTTCTAGATAGAACGTTTAAAGGATCAGCTTTGAAAAAAATTAGAAAATCTATACAGGAGTACCTCAAGGTTGAATCCTGGTGCCGCTATTAAATATAATCTATACAGTGGATATGCCAACAAGCACAATTACGTATACGTCACTGTTTGTAGAGGACACTATATTTATAAGTGTTAGTAATGATCCAACGGTTGCATCTGAAAAACTACATTCCCCCATTCATGAGCTAGAGGACTGGTTAAAAAGTTGAGGATTACAAAAACGGGAGGATTATCGATATATGCTCATGCAACCTTTTCATGTACTTTTTTCTTAGACTGCAAAATTGTCCACCAACAACAAATACCACTGTCTCAGCGGTAACCCCGTCAACTATTTGGATATTCACCTGGATCCACGCCACATTAAGGCAAAAATAATGGCCATAAAACTTAGAACAATTTAGCTAGACTGGGTAATAGAAATGAAAAGTGTTTCTATACAAATCCATTATAAAGCCAATATGGACGTGTGGTAGTGCTTGCGCATCAAATATCCAGTAGCTACAAAAAAGACAGTCGAGGATTTTTAGATCTGCGCCCCATGGTATATAAGAAATGAAAATTCCCACTATCCAGGATGAAATAAAAAATACTCATTCTAAAGAAACTAGTGGTCCATCCCAACACTTTAGCCCGCGATTTATAGCACTTTCATGGGCAGCGGAGATTGAAAAAAGCAGACACATTGAGCCTTGCGAGACGGCTTTCTCAACTTAACCGTAAAGAGTACATTAAGATTTTAATAGAACAATTGAGTTATTAAACTTGTAATAATTAATAAATAATATTTTAGAGATAAGATTTGAATACTTATTTTAAATTTCTTTTAGTATAAAGAGTAATGAAAATTTAATAAAATTGTCCAAGCTTGAAGGCCTTTTTTTAATTATATTTTTATTTTTCGATATTTCGCTACATTGTGTACACAATGGAGTTAAAAAAAGGTCAAGAACAGCTATAATTTTGATTAATGAAAATAATATTTAAGTTAAAAAAATTTGGTAATAACAAAATACAAATATGGGTAAACTTGCATACGAGTACACATAAAATAAATGTTTTTATCTTACGATCTTGGCAAAAGGGAAACAAGTTGCAAGAAATCGCTAGAAGTGGGGAAAAGTGGCGAAAATTGACAATTTTGTAAAAGTCGCACATGAAGTTACAGGCCATCAAAAAAGTTGCAACTTTAGTCGACGAACGGTAGCGCTGCTTGTAGTTTTCTTTAAAAAGTCAATTGTATGATGCGCTGTATGGCATGTGGCTGCGTTATGTTGGAAAAACCGGTTTTTACTAAACATCCCAACCATTTGGTACGCAAATAATTGCAGACCAATTCACGGTGAATCAAATTATTCGCTCGGACGCACGATTGTGTCGACCGAGTTTTGAACGTAGCGCACGATAAAATTCCAAACTTAAACAGAATTTGCAAATATTTTTTATATTTACAGTTTGCCAGACGTTAGTTCATAATAAAATATCAAATCAAACTGTAGCACATACGATAATAGGGTTGCCAGATCTGACGACCGCATAATAGTTTAATCCCTGTCGGAAAATGAAACCTTTGAAAAAGCACTCATTCTAAGAATTCTCCACAAAAAATATTGCTAGTCTAGGCTCAGCATATCTCGAAATATCACACGGGACGAATAAGCATGACCTAAAATTTGTCTCTTAAACACAAATCCGCTTATATAAGAACTTAAGCATAGTGTGGCCCCAGTATAATTTCATGAGCGAATCAAGCGAGGATCTACCTAAAAACAAGTACACACAATTGTGGCAACTAAAGCGTATCTTGTTTTCAGCCAAAGAAACGAATCCCCGTGATCCCTTGTCAAGTTTGGTTTGGAGACAAACCAGTTTCGGCTGAGTGCTATCTTCAGTGTCATTTTTCGATCAAAGAAATATCTATACGAAATTACCCTGCCAAAATTCGGTCATTCGGCTTAAAGCATATTTTGGCCCCAGATACGTAAAATAATTAAATTTTTGGTGAATATTTAATATTTGTTGAAATATAAATTTCTTAATGATTTGTTTAAGAATTTCTGTGTTATTTTGGAAAATATTTCCTTTTTTAAACAAAAACAGAACCACTATTATGACATCTGGCAACGTCATACTTAGTGTGGTGACGACATACAAAGGGGTATGGTCGTATGAAATGTGTGCTGTTTACTTGATGTTGAACTCTTGAAATTGTGCCCGAGTTAAGGCAATATTTTTTTATTGCAAAATAAATAACAGTTGGACTTCAGGTTACTGAAATACCAGCTGTACAATAAATTATCGAATGCGCTGTTAGTTTCTAATGTATTCTAATACATATTAAAATAATTTCATAACGTTTTAATTTTATTTAGATGCATTTTGAAATTGATGTTTGCATTAGTTTTGTTTAATTACAAAATATAAAAATACATGAAAAAGAATAATAATGCATAGAAATTATACACAAATCCTATTATTTAACCATTTTTAAATATTTTACTCCTCTTTTCCTGTCGTTGATATTAATTGTCCATATTCAATTGTTACAACAACAACAAGAATTCGATTATATTCATTAAAGTTTTAAATGTGCACGATTAGAATTTAGTTTAATATTTATTTAACGTTTTATATTTTGTATATTTTTTTCTTCGAATTACTAATTAAATTCATTATCTAAATAAGGGATCAGCATAATTTATTATATTTTTTGTATTTTTTTAAAGCTCTCAATAACAAACAAATTTTATTATTTTCAATTGTTTAATTTTTAAATTTTAGTTTTTATTTTGTATTTTCTCTTTTTGTAATATTTAATTTAATGTATTGTTATTGTTGGATTTGTCATCAATTGTATATTTGCATAAAGTATCTATAATTTTAATTAATATATAGTTTCCTATAGATGTTGTTGTCATATGTTAACAGTGGATAACAAAACTACCTATGTGTTGAAATAGCGCTCAAAGCCACCTGCTCTTTAAATAATATTTAGCGCAAGTAACGGGCGTTTTTTTAAAGTTTCAGTAGAAAAACTATCAGTTGACATTACTGCTTGATATATGCGTCATTTCGGCAGCTTTTACTTTTTTGTACTTATTTTGGTTTTCCATTTCGCCATGAATAGACTGACACCTGACCTAAATTTAATTCAGCGATGAAGCTCATTTTTGGTTGAGTGTATACGTCAATATGTAAAACTGCTGCGTTCGGAGTGAATACAATCCGCAAGCCATATTGGGAAAACCATTACTTCCAAAGAAAGTCACTGTATAGTGCGCTTTATGTGCCTGTGGAATCATTGGTTCGTATTTCTTCCGTTACGCCTTTTAAGACAACATTCGCTACGTTATCACGTGCACACGGGTTCTATTGCTACAAAATTTGATCGGGAATTGGACTGCCCGATCCAATCGAGGTGGTCATATGTCGGATGTAATATTCAAATATGTAAAAACGGCAAAGAAGTACATTTGGAATAAATTACCATTGCAGTTTATCCCCATTTATCCATTGCGGTCAGCTGCACACGCAAGGATATAGCTTGCCGTAACTGTCAGAATTTCTGACTTAGACCTCCTCGTGGTGGTGGCTGGTAACAGGTTTCTGTCTCTGCTAGAAAAATAAGTCGAGCAAAGAGAACTTAACGCTCTCTTATAAATATTCCTAATCCACGGTGGAATAGCATACAACAGGGATGCATCGCCAAGAGAGTACTTGGTCTCTAGTATTCGAACACTGAATACCAGTCGATCTAAGTCGATCAGGAAGCCTCACAAGAAGCGGAGAGGTTAATCTCTGAAGAAACTCCGGTTTTAATTTGCCAAGGGAAGAATCCTGTGAGCGGTGGACGTGCCTCGCAACAGGTGGAAAAGTTTATCTTTGTAGGAAATACCCTTTTTATTGGCCAATAGAGGAATTCTGGAGAGATGGACAAGAAAACCTCACAAGCGGTGGACGGATCAGGCTTCAAATATACTTCTGAAAAAGATGCTCAAACGGTATCAAACACTGTGGGCAGATATTTGTAAATGGTGGATCTAACATTTGCCATGTTAGCAATTATAATAGACTTCGTGATGAGGAAGAAGGCTGACAGTGAACAGTCTGAAATCACTACAGTCAAAGGCTAGTGGTAGTACGTGACTAGATTATGAGCAAGGTAGTCGTAAATTACGAATCATTTGCCTGAAATTAATTCGCGGAAAAAGCAGGCGAAGGGGACTTTATCGGTATTACAATCATTTGTTTGCTGGGCCGCAATACGAAGTGTAACCTTGGGACAGAAACAATTCGAACTAGCAGCAAGATCGCAAAATTGTCATAATTCCATTTGACTCCGCTGCTGCTTTCTCAATATTTAGTGTTTTGGTAGTGTTCATAATGCCAGCGTTTTGGGAAAAGCGACAACATAAGTAATGTTATGCGAGACCAAATTAACGTTGGTGTTATATAAATGTTCACTAGTTATTGCAACGGACAAAATAAGTTATTCAAACCTGGAAACCTGTTCGCAGATATAGCAGCCTTCAGTTTTTCTGCTTTCATGTCATGCAAAAACTAGTTGGCAACAATAAAAAGGTGAAATATAAAATCGGGGAGCTTAAATTTAGAGGCAACGGAACTTTAATACGGCGTTATTATAAGAGGGGAAAATTGATATCTTTTAGACACTGTTAGGTCACTGATCAGACGTAAAAAATGTTATCTAGGTTCGGTTTCTATAGAACTGTGTTGATAACAGGTGTGAATCGTGCTGAAGCTTAACTTTTTCAAATCCGGTAATTTTAGAATTTTTTCTAGGACTACAATGGGTAAGAATACCTGTTTTTAAAATTGCTTAATAACACTGCAATATATAATAATAATTATCCGCTTGTATGCACTTCGACCCTGCTTTTCTACAAAATTTATGTTTACTGTACATTTTTATTTAGAAAATCTCCCATTAAATATTTTGGCAAAATACAAAAAGTGTTTCTAATCGTTTGCAATTTGTTTGTTTAGTTTATTGTTTAAATAATTTACAATATTCTCATTTGTTTTGTCATTTTTAGAATTTTTAAAAATCCTTTTTTTCGTGTTCTGTTTAATTAAATATAATTTATAATTACATTTTTTCTCTTTTTCATTATGAGATTAAAATAAACACGTTTATTTCCATTGAAGTGGTTTTAGTTTTTTGCCAATTTAAGCTACCAAACATAAATTAGAAAAATTAAAATTCATTCAAGAACATTTTAGAATACATTTTGCTTAAATTTACTTGTAAAAGTTTTAAACGAAGCGTCCAAAACTACAGAAATGATCGTGAACAGTGCATTAAAGACCTACATGGGGTAGCGAGAAGAGAGAGTTATGAAATTTAAATACAAAAACATAGAGGGTTACTGCTTACCTTGCGAATCAAAATACGAGGTAACCCCGAAAGTACAAAATGTTTCCGAAACATTTTAATTTTTATAAAATTTTGATGTAAAAGATACAAAATATGTAATTTCTTTTAAAAGAACATACGCATATACGATTCTTTTAATATGCCCGTCACAAGTGAATTCCTAATAGACATTTCAAAGACGACTGAATGACTAGGATAAAATTTCGCAAATGAACATTTATATTTCAGTCTAACAGAAGGCATAGAATAAGAATATTAAATTTTTTTCAACGCTTTCAGAATCTTTTGGCACTTTTTTATTTTCTATTTTATTAAATGCTACAATTCAATAGCAAACTTTATTCTAACTTAAATTACGGACTTCTTAATGACAGGAGTATTTTGGTGGGAAGCAAAGACAAAGGAAAGTGCGAGAGTGCGGGGTAAGAATAGCCACGCGAATTACTTCGTGGAGATTCAGTACGCGTACGCATGCGCTTTTCTTCTGTGAGCCTTCTAACAAAACGCTGATTCTATAGTTAGCGCTGAACCTTTGTATCGCGAGGAATAGCAAGAAAAATCGACAGCATAAGATAATGAATTCGGATGGTCATATATATCGGATGAACTGCACAATCTCAAAACATTGGCCTTCGGTTCGCCAAAATCAATCATTATCCATTCGCGAACAATGTCAAGTACTAATCAATGTTAAAATGTTTTTTGGCCAAAGAGTTGCAAAGGCTTCAAGCATACAACTTAAAAACATGATTCCAGCTAGACTGGGTCATATGTCGTAAGCGAATTATATCCGAACAAACTAATTTCACGTAGAGGCACCATTAACTGTATGAGCATACCTGAAATCTAAGCTATACGACAACAAACTGATGCATCTAACGCAATTGCAAAGCACTATCACATCATAAATAGCGGCAGTCTCGCGAGCACTTTGTCAAGGGGTTGCTACCAATCTTGTTTGGTGGTTTAGAAAACCCAGCGATATGCCGATCAGTATGTAGAAGATATTAGTTTTCTATGTAGATTTTTGGAACGAATTTCCTTCACCCCTCTTCAAGCTTGGTTTAGAGACAATGCGGTTTTGGCTATGGCATCTTCAGTGTCACTAAAGGGATGACGGAAATTCGTTCCAAAAATCTACATCAAAACACCCTGTCCGAATAATTTCTTATTTTATTGTATGCCGATGCCCTTTTTTGATACCTTATACAATGCTCAAATCTTCAGGTAATATCTCATTCGCATTATAATTGTAGCCTTTGGCTAATTTATGTCTTAATCAGAACGCAATTTATCGCAAGTAGGCTTTCTTAATTTCTTAATACAATGGTCAGACATGCACCTTAAGTGCGCAATAAGGAATTTACGCAATTAAGGCCTTAATTGAACTCAATTCGCCACACAAGAACTCATTTGATGAATTTAACAATTAGTGCTTAATTGCACAATTATTTACCCAATACAACTCTGATGAAGTATGTTTAGTGAATATCAAATACTCTACAACTACAAAATCAATGCACATTTAACAAGGTGACTGCATCCCTAATTTAACTACATTTTATTCTTCATGGCAGTTGTTAAACTCTATATATATATGGAAAATCAAAAGGAATGGCAGGTGAAATTGACGGTTCGTAGATTTTAGGAAATTTTTAACGAAACTAAATTTTAAATAATTAATTTCTTTAAAAAAAATTTCTTTTAATGCCGAATTGCTTTGCAATGTTCTAAATGCTAATCGAGTAAACTAAATTAAAACCACATATGTCTGAACAGCGAAGTCTATAACTAAATTTAAAATTAAGTTAATAAATGTTATAGGATGCTTCGAATAGTCATCGTAAACAAAGAGAACCGATTTCTCATGCTCCTGACATTATAGATTTAGAAATGAAAAAGTTTAAATCAAACATTTCGGGCTGATAAGGTTTTGCTGGTTGTTATTTAAGCCCCCGTAAGTTATAAACTCTTCACCCAAATGTACATTTTAGAATGCTAACATTAGATTTATTAATTTATTAATCATTTAGAGTCTTGCACCTAATACTATCAAATGTGATTTAAAAAAACACGTATTACCTGGAATATGAAGCGTATTTTCTGCATATTTCCACTACTAGAAAAGGATAAGCTTTAATAACTGCTTTATACTTAATACTAGTTTTAATTTTATTTAAACCCCTCAGAGCAAAAACCACTCCTTTGTCATTCTTTGTCATTTTGTTAACAAACCATCAATTGCTCACATACAAGTGACTGTTATTGCTGAAGAACTAAAAAAAACGATTGCAGTTTAACAATTTATTTTTGAAAAATCAAATGAAATTATCAACTGTCGATAGTAATAAACAATTGCACACAAACACTTGTACACTCGAACACCTTAATTCGCACATACTCAGGCTCACACATGTACGTTTGTTTGTGGTTAATTCAAAGTGACATTTAATTTGTTTTGGAACATAAAAAAAAATATTTAATAGTTTTTTTTTTCTTTCAGTAAAATAAACAATTGGTTATTTTATTTTAAATTTTCACACATTCCAACTTGTAAGAAAAAACGAATTTGTAGCTATTTAAAGATCAAACAAAAAAAAAATCTAAGCGTTTCCAGTTTTTTTAGAAGAAACATTTATGATTTTAGATACAAGATATCCTGAATCGAACAGTCATAATTTCTTATAAATTAAGGCACTTGAGTTCAAAGCAAATACTTTGTAACATAAACATTTATTTAAATTTAAAAAAATATTAAAAATTACTCGCATAAATTATTTAAATTGGCGCCAGATAAATTAAACAACAACTTAAAAATAAAATATTATTACTTCTATCAGTCAGCCAAACGGAACAAAAAAAATTAATTAACAAAAGTCGACTTAAGCACACTAGTAAAAAACGTATCAAAAGTCAGATTTAAATATTACTATTCCCTCAGTAAGCGTTATTGATCCAAGAGTAGCGGGTTCTAGACGATCACTGTTTCAGATGCTCTCAACAATGTAAAAACCGACAAACTTATCCAATCCTTCGACCGCTTCCAGCTTCATGGAGCAGGAAGTGACAGGATCCAATATATGCTAAGAAACAGATGGATGGTTCACATAACATCGACATCGGAGAAAAGGCGGACCGCCAAACCTAGCAATGATGAATACGATGAAACACTTGTACCGGACTTCCTAAGCAGGCAACGCGCTATTACTTCAAAGGGGAAATAAATGAAATCAGCTGTGTAAAAGCACTGCAAAGGTAAAAAAGGCCTTGATTACACGTAACTAATAGAGTGGCCGAGGGTGGGTGAGTAAAAGCCAGTAAATAGTCAAACCTATTTTGCCATGTAGCAAGTCAATTTAGTTTTATTACAAATATTAATTGAAGTGAATCGCAGAAAACTTTAAAAGGGGTTTTTAGCAGCTTTTGCCGAGTGGAAAGTGGCTGCCGAGTACGTGTTTATATGTGACTTTCAAGACAGTGAATCGTTCGGAAAGAAAATATGTATATCAGAGAAGTAGTACACGGCGCAGTTAACAAAATGTAATTCTAGTGACTCTGCCGCTACTGTGCTAGGTTAATCGCTCAGTCCACAACTTGCCGCACTGTTTCCATAAAATAAGCCTTCGACAGGGTTACTGTCTCGCCACAAAACTAAATTTTTAGGAGTAAGAAGTGCCATGGCCTTAAAATATGGCGTCAATTTAAACATAGCACACTGCCTCTACGAGAAAGTAATTGGACCAATTCTAACCCATACCTTAGTAATTTGGTTGACATCGATGGACCAGAATTTCAGCGTAAAAGCTTTACAAAAGATACAACGAATGTGTTATCTTGATATAAATAGGGCACTTAGAATCAGACCAACAAGGGCGTTGAACACAAAATTATCCAAACTATTATAAAATTAACTAAACAGAGGCTAGACCTCTACACAAGATAGGTGAATAATAGATTTAAATCACATAATTAAAAGAAACTAAAGGGGGGAAATGCCTGAAGTGAAGGTAATAGCTAATTATGAAAAACCCTGAAAAAGGAAAGAGAAGGACTCCTGGTCAAACGGAACCATATCGTAGCTGCCTTTGTGTGAATTATTTCGTTAAATTTCAGAATTTGGTGAAGTATGTTTTTAGTACGTGTTTCTGAACATTACGTTTCATGTATGATATATGTCTTTTGGAACTTGTATAGCATCGGGTTTGTTAAAATTGCAACGTTTTTCAGAAAATATAGATTTTTTGCAAATTTTAGGTGAAACTGAAAAATGTTGCTCAAATTGAAAGTGAGGTTTGAAATTTCCAAATTTTGTGAATTTTGGTTTTTCTGGTATTTTTGGAACTATTTTCGAAGTATTGGTAAATGAAAAGTTTTGTATTTTCCATAATTTTTTATTGCAGTATTGCGTTCTTTGAATTTTTTGAAAATTTTGTTATTTGGGTAATTTTTAGACTATAGTTGATTGTGTGAAGAATTTTTAATTTGTATTGAAATTTCGATTTTTTATTTTTAATTCTTATGAATTTAAAATTTTTTGCAAATTTTAAATTTTTAGGTGAATTTCTGATTCATAGTGAAATTATAGATTTTTTTATGTGGAATGTGTAACATATTATCTGTTTTAACGTTCCTATAACATTTGATTTTTGTAAAATTTTCGGGTTTTTAGTGAATTTGCAAAATTTTGTTTTTGGTAGTTTTTGGTTAAATTTCGTTTTGTTATGAAATATTGATTTCTGAGCAATTAAATTTTTTATTCTAGTTTTTCGATTTATGGTATATTTTAGGATTTTTGGTGAATTTTAAATTTTGCCGACATTTTGCCAACATTTTGCCAAATTTTGAATTTTTTGGTGTTTGGTGCAATTTCGGTTTTTTGTAAATTTTGATTTTTTTTAATGTTGTTATTTTTAAAATAATAATTTTTGGACTGTAGTTTGTGTAGAAGTGAATTTAGAATTTGGTGAATTCCCAAATCATTGTGAAATTTATTTTATTTTCAGATTAGTTCAAAATTTTTGTTAAATTTATAATTTTTAGGTGATTTTTTTCTATTTTTAACTGAATGCGCTATTTGGGATAACATTTGTTTGATATATTTGTTGATCATAGATGTCGTGTAATATTGATTTTTTCAATTTTTGGGTTTTTAGTGAAATTACAAAATTTTGGGATATTAAAATTTTTGTTGTCAAATTTCAATATTTGGTGAATTCGTGTTTTGTCCGTATTTTTTTTTTTTTTAATTTCGGTTTTTATTAGATATTGATTTTTTTGCAATTTATTTTTTTTATTCCAATTTTTCTAATATGTAGTGAATTGAAAATTTTGCAAAATATCGAATTTTTGCCATTTCTTTGTGTTTTTTTTTTCTAATTATAGATTTTTTTAACAATAGTTTGGTGTTACAGTGAGTTCTCGAATTTTAGTAAATCCAAAATTGTTCTTAAATTTCGGTTTTTTATTTTTCAGATTAATTGCGATTTTGGTTAAAATTTTAAATTTTTTGTGATTTGTAAATATCTGTTGTATATTTTATCATTTTGTGAATTCCCCATTTCTTTTTTTTTTTTGATATATTAGTTAAACATCGATTTGGTTAAGATTTGGACGGTTTTCATAAAATATTGATTTGTTGTGATTTCTTACAGCCATACCTAAATAAGAGCGTTGAGCGTTGCGTTAGCAGCAGGTTACGTAGCTACAGTTCTTTCTAAGACATACATTTTACTTCAAATGTACTGTGACTTCGTACCCTGCTGCTAACGCAACGCTCAACGCTCTTATTTAGGTATGGCTGTTAATTTTTCATTAAAAATTTGGTGAATTTGGTTGCCATGGTTTTTTCCCTAAAATTTCGGTTTTTGCGGGAATCTGGGTTTCTTTGTTAGTTTTAAAAAATGTTGAGCTTTTTTTCTAAATTTTTTAATTCGGTCCAACACTTACGTTCGTAAGTTATGGCTGATTTTAAATAGAGAAAATTCATCGAATGCCCTGATCAAATGGTCCACGTTTCAAGACCCTAGGTTGTCTAATGCTGTGAGGAAGTTGACTTCATCTTCGGATAGAAGGTTCGACGGAGAAAAGGACAGACGGATGTCGTTAATAAAACTTCCCTGCTTATAAGGCACCAGAATATATATAATTTGTTTGGTCGGAAATGAATAATCTAGAAATTGCAAACGGAATGACAAACTTTTATATACCCTTTTTATTTTTGTGAAAGAGCTTATTGAACATGAAAAGTATTCTGATAGGACAATAAGATTTACGTACACATTTGCTTTGAATATCACGAAAAGAAATTGCTGACAGCTCTTCCTTAAATAATTTATTTTTAGTAAAATTTATGTCGTTACAAACTGGCAGGGAAAGCTCCAAAAATTTCGAACAAAATCTTTTTATTTTCAACATCCATACACTTCCATTGCACTTTTGTATTTTGAGCAGGTTGCAATCAACCGCAGATTCTACTTCTAAATTGTTGACAACTCTTTTGCCATCGAAAAAAAGAAGATCGCCTAAAGGTCCAAAATTGTACCTACTTGAATGCTTGTCGAAGCATTCTTTATTTTTGATTTTGGAATCCATAGCAGAAGAGTAAATCGGTAAGGCTTTTGTTTTTGGTTTAATTCTCGTTTTTTGTTAAGTCCTCCAAATACGTCAATTAGTCAATTATTATAAACTAAACCAATCATTCATTTAAAAATTTATAATATTCAAGCTGCACAATGCTAGAGACCAAGTCACAAGTCTCAAAAGCAAATGTATCATGCCAAGGCGACCCAATGTAGAAACGAAACAGTCATTATTTTGCCCACTATTAATTTTTATATTCTGACGGCACCGCCAAAGCTAACAATCGGGTACCGGCGATAGTGCCTCAAGGACTATTTTCTTTCCAATTATCCATTTTTTTTTTTTATAAATCGGGATCATCTTTAAAATTATTTGGGTTTAGCATTGGGAATCATTTGGCATAAATTATATTTGAATAAAAATAGCAAAATAATGATTAAGAAATTCTTCTATCTTATTAGTTAAAAAATTCCTAATAGTAACATTTGAGGACCCCTTCAACTATGTATTTTTCAAGTCTATAAGGGATTACTCTATTATTTTATTGTGTTTATTAGAACACCCTATGAACAGACTTTCATGCACCATCGCAAAGATAAAAGGGGCCGACTCTAAACAACAATTGAACTTCAAAGGTTATTTATATATATTCCGCTTCTAAAAATTCATTAATATTTATTACAAATTCATCCGTAATAAAGTTTTTCTATTGAGTTTTGTATTCTCTAATCTCTTTTTATCTACTAAAAGGTGTAAACTGATCTATTATTTGTTGTAGGAGAAAAAACTTAATCGCGCAACAAATTCCTCAATGTTAATCATAAAATGTTATAAAATATTATGAAGGGTTCTTTGATCTTTGTAGACATACTCAATGTAAAATATCTAAATTCAACAAAATTAAGATTCGAGATCTTCATTTGAGCTCTTAAATATCTCTAGAACTGATTAATAAATTTGCGTGTGCTCCAAAGTATTTAGTTGGAACTATACACTTAATTAGTAGGCAAAAATTAGTCGAGTGTTAGTTTTCTTTAAAAATATAAAATCTGTGAAAAAAATTGCTATACATTAGGGCGGGTCGATTTAAAAATCGCACAAATTAAAATGAAAATCGTATTCTGGGGATCAAAATAAGAAACTTTGACGCAGGAACCATACCTCTAAAATGTATTTTGATGACCCGACTTTTGACCCGAAGGGTCTATGTCATCAATTTAAATCAAGATGATCCACCGTTTTTTGATCCAAAAATTCCATCACACATACAAGGAACGGAACGATATGATCAATTGCTAGCTCGCGTTTCCACACGAGTTATTCCGGGAAATGTAGAGGCTGTTATGTCGACGACATTAGAAAGCCATGCGAAAAAGACTTCAAACAATTTTTTTTTTATTTTCTCTTCTATTACTAAGTAAAATTCATTTTTTCATTTCATTCTGACTAAATAAATTTCTAAATAGAAAAATAAACTCCAACAATGAAAAAACATAGCCATTTCGCTGATTTTTTCTTGTAAAGTGCCAAAAGTTATAATTTTTTGAAATGTTTGTATGGAGAACCCCCAGGGGTGGTTCCAGGGGGTGTTCCACTGCCATAGGTGGGTCAGCCATCCAAAATTAGTGGGGGTCGGTCATACATTTTGACTCGATTGAGGCACTCTAAATGGGTCAAAGTGAGATGTTTCAAAATTTGACCCTTCGATTCAAAAGTCGGGACATCAAAATACATTATAGAGGTATGGTTCCTGGGGCAAAGTTTCTTATTTTGATCCCTAGAATACGATTTTCATTGTAATTTGAGCGATTTTTTGCCTGCATACAAGTCGACCCGCCCTACTATACATTCTTAAAAAATTGTCCAATCCCTTTTCTTATCTCTCTAAACAACTTTCAAAAGCTGAAAAACTATTGAAACTCTACTTTTTAAGTGAAGCCGTAAAACCTTCGAAAGAGAATGGATTCAATGAAATCTGTATAACCCATGCTGCCTACAATGCATCATATGGAATGATGTTATAATAAGAACTCTGTCCAAATTTAGTAGTAATAGGAAAAAATATTCAAGGTAGTCGAAGAAGTTACTACAAAGCATCCTTAGCCCCTGTTGATTCACTATATATTTGAAATAAAACGACATAATTCAAACTTCGAGGATCTTTTTCGATTGTTGATTGAATTACAATGTTTCTACCGCCATTAAAAATTAGAGAATATTTTAAAAGTTTTTGGCTTCCTGAAAAACAATAAAGTTTTTTAGAAATGTTTGAAGTTTTTCTTACATATAAACTCTATTGTTGCCTTGCGCTTTATAAAATAAGTCACGATCTGATACTCCAACCGACACTACGACACCTTTTTTAGCCTCAGATTCCAATCTTCTAGTGAGCTTCAGTATTGACGCCAGAGAAGCCTGCCTGATATCTTCCGAACACGAAAATTGAGAGTTACAAACACGCATTCTATCACAAATAAAAACTACATATTTACAAAAAAAGTATGTATGTTGTTGATCCATCCTCCTTCAGACATAAACAACACGAAGAAGAACTAATGTTATTGTTCAGTCGAAAGTGACCGCCCTGAAAACCAATAAGTCTTTAATTTCAAGGTTTTGTCATATGAAAGTTCTCAGCTCTAGACTAACAAGAGGGGTATCTTAAAACCGCCTGTCAAATTCATCCGCTAACTCGTTACCTTTATGGCGGCAGTGCACGGCCAGGAAACCGTACAATACCGTACAATAAGTTTCTGTAGTAAGTCAAAACACTCCAAAGGAAGTCTAGATAGAAATTTTCATTAAACAAGGGATTTTTAGGCATCATGACTATCCGAGAAAATAGCAATATTCTACCACTTCAGAAAACATGGTTATGGCATGGTCACGACAACCATGTTAAGTACAACAATATATTGTTGTGACATAAAGATAATGGCCAATTGAGTACATTTTGAACATTAATTTAGTTGCGATAAAAAAAGTTACTGGTTAGATTAAATAATTTAATGATTTCCATACATAAAATTACAACACAGTTTAGTTGAGCAATATATTTGGCAAAAATTTTAACCACAAACAACGTATACTAACCATACAATGTTCTCAAACGACATAATACATGTAAAATTCTTTTGGTGTTTAGTCAAAGTATGAGGGTGCCGTTGCTTATGTGGTTTGCGTGTTGACTATGAAGTATTCTATGGCTTTAGTCGCCTGTATTTGTACCTCAGCCGCTACCAAAATCGGTAACATAATTTGGTTGCTTTTCTGTGGTTCTAAGAGGACCATGTTATTATTATCTACAATAATAATATGGTTTGTTTACAGTCATATACATAATTCAATCTTAATATCTTTCTCTTAGATTATGGTTACATGTTTTTTCTTTAAGTGTATGAAAGAAAATGTTTAATTTTAAATTAATGCAACAATTTTTAAAGAATATAATAATGAAAGTCAATCCTTTATCAGCATTTTCTCTATCACAAATAATCATCTATTTCAAAATCCAGAAATTTCACTCAATATTTTATTCCAAATATTTTTCTTTAAAATATTGAAATAATTTTCAATTTACTTTAATATGATAAATCTAAAGTTAAATTTCCGTCAATATAATGAGTTTAAAAATATAGAATTTACAAATACGATTCGACACTGTTGAAATAAACTTCTGCTCAGTTTCTAGCAATTAAATATTGCAGAAACAAAAAAATATACGACTTGTACAATCAAAAATATAAATATATATTCATATACATATGTATATATGCGTATATAATAATGGTAGTATATAATAAGGTCAACATCGACCAAACATACCAATGATGATGATGATGATGGTAAAGTGTATTTGACACAACCGATGGATTTAATTTGCATTGAATTGGGAATTTCATTTGACAACTTATTTTTATTTGTTAAACAAAAAACAAGGAAAAATAATTTAAATGTTTGAAATTCGTTGCATTATTTTTTGTGACTACTTTTATATATACATGTATATGGTATGCATATGTGTGTGTGCGTGGGTATTGTAGCAATCAAGTGAACTAACTTTGGCTTATGTGTGTGTGCACTACCACACATGCATGCCATGATATCCGTTTATAAAAAACTCACAATGTCATTTAAATTGAGAGAAAAGGCAGTCAAAATGTCACACTGCAATACAGAGCAGCGAACAGCACAAACACAACAACAATATGGCAAAAAAAAACTGCAGTCAAGCTTTTGGACAGATCTGTGGCAAGTGCGTGAAATCCATTGCGACACACATACAAAGCCAATGCAAAAATACAAAAGGTAAAAGATTTAATTTAAAGTGTGTGGCGTGGAATTCAATTTCATCAAATTTTTAATCAATTAAAATTATTTGAAAAAAAATTGGAAAATATTAAAAATACCTAAAAAATATAATTAAATTTAAGAGTTTGGCTAAAGGATTTGGATAGTATTTTATGGCTTGAGGCATTTTTATCCTATCCACATCCTGGGCCGTGCTGCAACTATATTGATCATACGCAGTGATTTTTAAGTACGCAAGTGATCTACTTAAAATAATCAGCAACGTAATAGAACGGATTAAAATACGCATGAAGATGCTTGAATTTAAACTTTAATGGAGTCATGTAGTGTCTAAGGCTTAAAACTTAAGCATATTTTACCCATTTTAGAGTTTCAGAGAGAGAGAGCCTGTCTCCAACTCTGTAATAGTCTTTTATTTATGACCCTAATTAATTCAAAAATCCAGTAATCTGGGAGGAATAATATGAAATTCTAGGAAGGACCTAGGGCAGCCGTAACATGGATACTTCAGGTCACGAAGTGGCATATCATTTGGAGAGCTAGGCAGACTAGTACCAAACTCTTACTATGTATTGTAGCGGTAGCGTCGTGATTTTCAAAGTATATTTTTCTACTCAATTAATCCACAGAGAATTTAAAAATATCCATTTTCCTTGCCTGATGAGTGAGCAACCAGAGGGAGAGAGAGAGAGAGAGAGAAATATTTTCGAACTACATAATAATGATACCAGCAATGATGTAGTTTTTTCCCTGTTTTTTTATCCGTGGCTGGGCGGGATAAATAATTTGTTTTCATTTGAATTTATATAAAATATTAATTTAAAGAAAGTAAAATACAAAGGATCGAGCCCTTTGCGGAGCCATTCATTCTGGATAGCTCTCTACCTGTGGCTTTAAAAAAACATCTCACCAACTTCTGATAACGTCACCTGATGGAAGTTTAGTCAATACTTGTTTGCATCTGAACAATATTCACATCATTTTGAACTGCACTAGGTCTTCCATTACGCGGAAGATCATACATGTATGTAAATTTTATCAAATAAAATAACTACCATCAATAATCTCTACATCATTGAACAATAAATGTCAATAATATTTTTCATACTAAATGACACATATAAATTTCTATAATAATGGTTTATGTCCACGCTGAAATAGATAACAAGAATTCTTAAATTACACAGTTATACTTACATACATGACATTTTGTTTTTTTCCAATACGTCGCGACAATTGGTCTCTTTAATTAACATTCAGTTCAGCTGTACATTAACATTTCAGTTTCTTATAAGATTTTGCAATTACTGTAAACGAACACACACTTCCATTAAAGAAAAATATTTACCGGAAAACAATTTGTTAAGTACCTGCGGAGGCATGTTAAAATCGGTCAGTTTACTGCTTTATGTTAAAATGTTTGCATATAACATATTAAAACATTTGCTAAGTTAACAGCAAAAGCAAGCTTCTGCACAAAGGTTGCTGTACCAGCACAATTTTATTAACAGCAAAAGCCCAAAAACAAAATGAAATGTTAAACTCAATCAAATGTTAAACTGAATATAACTTTGTGTGAGGATAAGTGCTATTAACATAAATATTCCTGTGAGTTTATGTTAAATAAAATGTAATAAACACATTGCGATGTACATAGTAAACGGATTTTAGAATATATTTTTAAATTGAGCAAATTTGTTATTGAAGGGTGTAAAATTAATAAAGTAACAAAAATAGAGATTTAATTAAGAAAAATGTCAAACCAAAAAAATATTTATGCTTACGTTTAAATGGGCGAATGAGTTAGCAAGATTTAGCAACTAATCAAGCCCATTTATTAATTATAAATTCTCCAAGTACATCATTGGAGATATTTAACAAAAACTTCTGAATTTAATAAAAAAAAAGGCTGCTATCTAAAGTTTATGATTATTATTTGTTTGGCGACACTAGGCTGGCATTATCTGGCCTTATCTGGCATTATGCGGTTCCTGGTTACAGCTTAATCAAAGCTCATATTTCAACTTTGTTTCGAAAAACAACGATTCTAATCATATTTAAGCATCGCTACAAATCATCATCACTTTAATAAACTGTAATGAAGATATCGGGGAATAGTAATCAACTTGCCTTAACACTTTAGCGCATTGAGAAAGCAGTAATTTTTAAATTTTATATATCGGTACCTTGCAATGTTCGTTTAACTATCATTTTACCGCTCACTTCACAAAGTTTTTTAAGTACTAAATTGAAATAAATAAATTAGAATAAATGCCGGTTAGTAGAAATTTCAAGGAATTCTGTCAATACACTGCGAACAAATAGACAAAAAAAGGGAATTAATTATACGTTTGTTTTGATTTCTTTCTTTACGCGCGCGGTTTTTTTCGTTATTGCATTTATTTCCGGTTTTCGCGCTTTTCGATTTCTTTGTTTATGTGTTTCAAGCGTTAATTTTACAACTTGCTGTTGCACCTTACCAACACATAAGTCAACTGACGCCAGAATCTTAACGACCACATTACGTGGTAGTTGTTGTTGGTTATTTTCGAACTTTTTGCTGCTAAATAAATAAAACAAATAAATTTGTCTTATTGCTCAACACACACACCCAAATGGACATAACTCATGGTTTGATATTTGTCTTGCCGTAAATCACGGCAAAATAAAGAAAATCTGTAGGAATATATTTTTCTTTCAGAATCGATTTCTGCACTATTTTGCAATAAACAAAAATAACAAACACTGTAGGAAATTCATTTCTACAATATAATACTCTTCTCGCAATTTATGATAATAACCCTAAAAGAAAGTGCATCCACAAACTCTTAAGATATAAAGTGAGAAAATGCAAAAAATTATGTTTTAATAGAAAAGGTCATGTTGATGGGGTTAACAAGAAAAATTTACCAAATACAACTTTTTTACGGCGGAATGGTTAGGGAAAAATAAAATAAACAAAACAACACAAATTTGCAGTCTTATGCAGTGACATGACTGAAAAGCCGGTAATTGAATAAGAGATTTAAAATGAATTTTAAAAGCTTTTTTTATAAAAACTCTTTAAAAATCTATAATACTCTTTTAAACCTCTTAATTTATTATATCTTAGCCCCTCAAAATTCTCTTTTAAAACACTGTAACTAAACCAATTTAAATTTCCCAGTTCCCCTAAAAGTTATTAAAGCTAGCAACGGCTCTTAAAACACACGCTCTTTAAAAGAGAAATTACCTTTTAATATAATTATTAGCAACTTAACTTTTTTGTGTCTCCATAACCAACTCTTTTAATTTTTATAAAAAGTATTATTGTTTAAGAGTTAAACTCTGCTTCTTAATTCTCTTATATAGGTTAAAAAGATGCTATACCCTTCTCTCTTTCACTCATAGAAAATTATGGCTAAAAAATTATACCTCTCTCTGTTTAACTACCGCTAATAGAGCGTGTTGATTTGTATAAAAAGTGTGTTGAGGCATGGCATGTGTGATATAAAGTTGTCCGTCTTCTGTAGTTTGACGTTTATTTTTCAGTTTTGTTAAGATTTCATTTATAATAAATCATTTTGTCAGTTTTGTTATGTACAGCTCTCTCGCTCTCAATGGCAAGAGTATTTTCATTATTGTCGGTGTGGTGGTGTTAGTTGGTTTTGTGTTATGACTGGTGCTAGGAGGGTGAGTATTTGTGTTTTTGGTATTTTTATTATTGAATTTGCTTTCTTTAATGATGGTGGTTGTTTCAGCTTCAGGTTTTTTTTTCTGTTCAACAATTTAAGTTCTACGTTTCTATGTACATGTGTTTGGTTATTTTTTAAAATGTTTTTGTTTGCAATAATTTTCTTTAAATGTTATTCCCTCATTTTAGTTGTTGTAGTCTGTCTTTCTTCCCTGTTGTGTTTTCTTTTCAAGCTTTCCTTTACATTTTGCCATAAATTTTTCACACACAAATGCAAAAACGGAATGAAAAACAATGAAATGAAAACAATCATTCATTTTGTAATTTATTGTTTTATTTCTGAGTTGTATATTCAACATTTCTTCAATATCATTTGCTGGTTTGTGTCTGTTGGGTATAAATTATTAATTATTTTCCTTGTAAGCGATAATAAATTTAATGCACACCTTTTAATATGAAATAATATAATTTGTGTTACCAGCATTATTTTACTAATTTCTTGCTGGTTGTGGAAAAATGTTTATTTATTCAATTGTATGGGATTTTTCAGATTTCACTTAAAATGCATTTTGCCGTCGGCAAATGCAATTTTCGAAAATGTCAAGGATTTTACTAGAAGTAAAAGGTAACAACGGGAAACATTATTTAATATTTTTTAGGATTTCTTTCTAAGTGTTTTAAATATTCACCAACACATTATTGAAATAATATTTGGTAAGTATTTAGTAAGTACAGCAAATGCAGTTTAAAAAGATAAAAAGTAAACATTTCCATTTCTTTAAACGTAGGGCTCTAGAAAGACCGTATTTTATTTATTATTTTATTTATTTATTTATTTAATTTCATTTCCTGTACAAAAAGACTGGGTCTTATATTTATAGTACAGGAACGTATTGAGTTACATTATTTTTCATTAACGTATCAAACTAAAAAATTAATAATATAACAAATTTAATACTAGCAACATTGGAAAACTTAATTGAAAAAATTTAATAAACATTTTTTGAAGCCATTAGCATTGCTGTTTAGTTGTTGATTTAGTGGAAGATTGTTCCAAAGACGAGCGGCATGCACATAAAAAAAAAATTCCATTCAGACACTAGACATTGATGACGTGAAGATTGGAAAAAACGAATTCTTTCGATTATATAGTTAGGGGTTTTTGTGTGTATTACTTTATTATTATTTACCTATAATAATCGCCATACCTGTTAAACAAGAGGAAGAACTAAATATTTTTAATTAATAACTATATGAAAATTGCTTATTGTTAATCAGCCTACACTTACGCAAAATTCTACCTTGTTTTTGTTACTGGAAATTTTTGAAAAACACACAAGTTGCAGTGCCCTGTAAATGGTGGATACATCATCTGCACCGTATTATAAGCATACATACATATGTAGATATACTAATTAACTAAAAAAATTTTTAATTCTATTTTAAATGAATAACTATCAGTATTTTTTAGTTTTATTAAGTGCATTTGACTTACTTTACTTTTAACAGCTTTATTTGCAGAGGAGAAAGTCTTTTTCACAGTGACTTTTGTTTTTTCTTTGCGTGTAGCGAGGTTTAAATCCCACTATCATTTTAAGTTACTTCATCGAGAAAATCCAATCCCTTAAATCGGTTAACAGAATGTCGGTTGCAGCGTTCGCATGTCTTCCACATCCATATCATTGAATTCGGATCAAAAGAAATAAATTATCATTGATAAAGAGTGCTCACCATTCGCAAACATGGCCTTATGTTTGAGCAAATTCACAGGTCATTGCCCTGAAACTCGTACCAACCAGTTATTTCTTGTGGAATTATTTTTGTTTGCAATTTATCTAAAACAGTCCGTTTTCGCTAAAGATGATTTTTCCACCAATATTAGACGTCATTACTAAACGGTGATTATATTCATTAGCTTCGAAATGCTAGATCAGTTGAATTTTCTAATGGGTGCAAGCCTTAAAAAAGACGAAAAATTCTCTGAGTTTTCAGCTTCTTAGCCTTGTGCGGAATCAATTTCTTCATGTTCTACTGCACGCTAGAAAATAAGAGCGAAATCAATAAGAAGTATTCGTCGGCAGCTTTGGATAAAACCATTCAGCAGATGCTTTTCGCGCTTTTGATCTGTGCGTGTGATTTGTTAGCGAGCTATTTCTCCACAAACGTACGTTGAAGAAATAACATTAAACTTAAACGTTTAGAAGTAAACATGAATAAGGGAGAGGATGATACAATTGATTTTTTGATTATAGCAGGAAAACAAGAAGAAATATAAAAAATTAAGTGATTTTACCATTTCGATTGTACCACTTTTACTTTGTTGAATGAAATTTCTTCTATTAAAATTTCAATAAATTATATTAAAATAGCTTGCTACACATCTTAGCAATCATACGCTTTGGCGTTTTATAGCTAACTAAATAAAAAAAACTGCCAAATGTTCGCGCACAAGCCCACTAACACATCATAAGAAATTTAACACAAAATTTGTGCAAGCACAACTCAATTAACTTGTAAAAAGACGTCGAGCATGACGTGTGCGGCAGCTTAAGCAACTATTTGTAAAAAATATAACATTTTCTAAATAATTGATTTTTGATTTTAAAACAGCTGAATATGATGACAAGTTTCCATTTAAGAATTGTTTAATAAATCAAAAACCCTTTTTATGGATGAAGGGTTAAAACTTTAGCAATTTTCTAAGAATCCGTTTTGAAACTAACTGCCGAAACTATCAAATGGGGTGACTATCGATAGCTTTGCCGATCCACTGCATACTTTGGCGCACAGTGCCGATGTTGTCCTCTAATCCCTCGCTCCTTTGACGTAAAGGTGCTGCCTGATGGTTTAACGAACTGAACGACTCCAACTTGCCTACCTAATGTTAGCGTGGATTTTAAAGTCATAACATGGTAATTTGGCAGATAGACGCCGCCAAAGCAACAGACTGAAAACATCAACCAAATAATTTAGTGAAACAGAACGCACCCGTGAAGTTCCAATATTAACAAAAAGAGACTTTTATAAAACTCGTGATCGTAAACATTTTTCACGTGGATAAAATTAAACTTTTTCTTAAGTAGCCAACTAGTAAATGTTGGCTACAGCAATATATGTTTGTGGCGAGCATATTACGCTTACATATTTAACAAAAATTTTATCATTACTGTATTTGCGATAAGCAAGTTATTGTTTATATTTAGTTGTTAAAAAATTATATTCCATAAAATTGCTACATAGTAACGTTGAACAATATAATATTAATTAAATACATTTTTAGGATTTTCTTCTTTTTATTTAAGAACATTATTTCTAGCTAAGTCTGAGATAGACTTTGCTATAAAAATTCAATTTATTTGTTGACAACTTTAAAAAAAAAAACTTAAACGTCTTATGCTTGAAATATTTTGGATCAAATGAGAAATCAAGAACTTTAAAGAAAAACATTAGTTTTTTTTAACAAAAAGCACACGCAATTTCTTAATTGTTATTTTATTTTTCGTACTTGACTTACTAAGTTTGGTTGGTAGTTTGGCACCTCTGAATGTAGCTGGAATATAATAATATGTATAATATTTACTTAGTTTCTAACGACCACCAAAGTATTTTAATTTCGTGTTTAATGACAGCATACTAAAATTAATCTACAGTGCCTGCTTTCGAAAAAAAATTATTCTCGAAATCGGTTCATAGCTTTTCTATAATAACCTCATCAACACTTTTTCTTTGGGTTTAAGAACATAAAAGATTTATAGAAGGTTGGTGGAATGCATTAAAATCAGTTTTTTTTCCAATTAACACTTTATATAAATGTTAAAATAAAATATTTTGTAAAAACGTTAAAAATGTTTTCTTGGGTTTCTACAATCGATTTTAAAATGCACATGGGACGTCTGAACAATATTGTCTGACAACTTTTCCCTATTGATGTTTTCAAAACCGTAGTCCGAATGCAGAACAGGTAGTATCCCAATTACTTCAAGACAATCCCACACGTTTTTATTTCACTTGGAATACAGAACAGGGACGGTACAACTAAAAGATTTATCTTTAAAAGATTTATTAAAATATAGAAATTAGATAATTGTCAAATGGCCTCAGTAACCTAATAGTGTTGAAGCCTTAAATCATTAATAATAAAAAATAAATATTAAAATTAAAAACACGCTACCAACTAGATTATAATAAAATATTTAAAGGGCTTTTATTGTTTCTTTGACCAATAATTTCTCTCTCTCTCTCTCTAATTTCGATATGATTCAATGCCTCCAAATCCTTTATTAAATATGATTTTGTTTTTGCCTTTTGTGCCATTTGTTATTTGTTGGATTTAGTGCGAATGAATAAATGTTTGTTCATTTATAAACTGGATATGCGAAAAATATTTTATTAAAACTTGTCCTCTTTTTGCGTCTTTTTTTTTTTGTAGCGAATTCGACAATTCATAAATTGAAATCTACAATTATTGATGTTGTGGTTTATTGACTTAACAATTTATTACTGCAATAGTTTAACACTAATTTATTTTTATATATATTTTTCGTTGCCAAAAATTCACCAAAAAAGTACATAAATATGAATGAGTTATAGCTGCAACATCCAGCTCTAAAGGCAACATTGCAAACATTTTGTTGTATTTAAAAATTAAAAAAAAAATATATAAAAGCATTAAAAATTTGGTAGAAGAAACAAAATCTTTTACGAATATTCTTTTCTAAGCTAAGCCTATCAAGAAAAGGAGGCTGACGAAATTGTTTGAAGTATTTAAGACAGGTAACAGGTATATAATGAACTGGCTATTTTTTACATTAGTTACTCTAAATAGTGAACTCCACAAACCTCTATAAAGTGAACACAGTTTTTTGCAGAATGATTGACAACAAAAAAGCTAAGTTTTTTCAATACAGTTATTACTCTTGTATATATTCATTGTTTTTGCATTCTTTTCTTGTGTTAAGACACATTTAATGAGATGACTCCAGTTTAAAATTCGATCTTGACACGTGTTTATATGTAAATTGATTAAAAAATGCGTGCGCATAAAAAAAGACATTTTCTTTCCATTAAAGTGAAACAAGAAATTCTAAAAGAACTAGAAAATGGAGTAGAAGCTATTGTTCTTGCAAAGAGATTTGCCGTAGCAAAATCCACAATAAGTGGCAAAAAAAAAACAAAAACAAAGTGGAAGCCGGAGTTCCATGTTAAGTAAAAGTGCCCTTAACAGAAAGACATTTCAAAAAGCAGAATATCCGCGTTTCGAAAAAAGACTTTTCAATTGGGTGTTAAAGCAGCGATCTGTAAGCCAGATCCAGTAAGCAATGAAATGCTTATGCAAAAAGCCAAAAAACTGCATGAACTATTGGACGAAGCGGGTGGTTTTAATGCAAGTCCAGGCTGGCTCCAAGGCTTCAAGAGTCGATAAGGAATTCGGCTTTTAAAAATTTCTGGAGAGAAGCTTTCAGCTGACACCTCAGGTGTAGATCCTTATAGGAACAATTTAAATGGCATCATTAGAGAGAATGAATTTTGAGCGGAGCAAATTTACAACACCGATGAATCAGGACTTTTTTGGAAAATGCTTTCCCGATAAGACATAGCGGGGAAAAACCTGCTCCAGGAAGAAAAATTCAAAAAGCCAGAATAACATTTTTGGCATGCACGAATGCCTCTGGCCTCCATAAATTAAAACCTCTAATTATTGGACACGCTAAGAAATGCTTGGATGGCCTCTGCAATATTTAAAGAACGGTTTCATAAGTCATTTGTCAACCAGGTCTGAGGTTTAATTTTCTTAAACAAAAACTAAGCTTTTATGTTTTAAATTTAGGTCAAGGCCTACCAATAAAAGCAATGCTGCTCCTTGATAACGCGCCTTGTCATCCTCCCCAGAAGGAACTTATTTGAAGTGATGGATGCATTTTTGTCGTTTATATGCCACCAAACGTTACGCCATTAATCCAGCCAATGGACCAGAATGTGATTCGCATAACCAAACTTTTTTACAAACAATATCTTCTTCAACGTGCTATAAGTAAGCAAAACGCGAGAGAGTTTTTTTAAAGATGCAATTTTCATTCTTGTAATTGCTTGGCAAGAATTAACGCCAGATGTGAATAACATGCAGCGGTATAGAAAATGGATTTCATTCTCCTAGTTGCAGAATAAAATTTTAACTTTTACTCTATTCTAATTTAATCATATCAAATAAAGTTGCTTTCTTAATAAAACGAAAGAAGAAAAAACAAAGTTATTCATAAAATAATTAAAATACTGAATATGATCATTTCCAATTTTTTTTGTTAGATTTTGTTTAATTTACGTTTCTTGCAAAATTTTAAAATATGTGTAAAAGTCCATTTTTATAGATTTGTTGTGAAATTTAAAATTTCTTTTAGCATTAAAATTTTTTATTGATTGTTCGACGAAATTTCAAATTTTTGGTGACATAATTGATTTTTGCAAAATTGTCGATTTGTTGGATGATTTCAAATTATTAGTGAATTCTTAGTTCGGCCCAACAATTATATCTTTCGGAGCCTTCGGAAATCTGATTCCAACAATCGGAGTGGAATTCGTTAAACAGACATTTTATCATGTAAGGAACGATAATGCATATGTATTAAAGGGGTCGCAAAACATTATAGGTTGGGCGTTCTAGCATTTGGAACTTTAATCGGTTAGATTTTTTACAATTAATGACAAAACACATTATTTAAGTGTACTTTCTCGATTTTTTTTTGGGATTGACTTTCATTAATCGCACCTGTGATTCGTGTTTCAAGGCCTTAATTGTCTCTGAATGGTTAGCGTAACATTTATACTTAACTTGGCTAAAATAATAGCTCCGAAGCGGCCAGTCAACTTTAGAATTGCGGCTGATTTTCAAAACAAAATGAATTAAAGATGTCACAGCCCCAAAATGCGCAATAAGCAGTCTATCGTTTTGAAGCATTCACCTTCTCAGTGATATATTTGGATTTTCAGAGCCCCAAATGCGCCAACTTTGCTTATTGGCAAAAGCTAAGATTGTTTTCATCTGAAAGTATGATTTTTCGAATGGTGTTATTTTTACCTTTGGTGAACTCTTTGAAAACAACATCAAACGATTGTTTTTGACCCATGGCATTGATGAACAACTTAGCAAGTAATACTTTTGAAACGCTATCAAAAGATCGTTATCTGGAGCAGACGTACATCATTAAGTCGACCTTTGTTTTGATTCAATATGATTTTAAGCCAAA
The DNA here is from genome assembly GCA_963932375.1 of Phania funesta. NCBI lineage: Eukaryota > Metazoa > Arthropoda > Insecta > Diptera > Tachinidae > Phania > Phania funesta. Next base: position 90,823,975 of record OZ010653.1, on the reverse strand, counting down.
AATGTTAGATTCCATAAAAATGTTGAATTGAAAAATTTGCATTTTTTTTAAGTTCAACCAACATACATACTTCCATACCCACTGATGAAGGGCTTCGGATTAAATGCATTAAATTCTTTGGGAAATTTTATTTTTGTACACCTTTTTTCAAACACACTCATACACCGCCACTCAGTTAGATTAATAAAACTAAATTAAAAGTGGAAGAATAATAATAATAAAATCGAGAAAAAAAGTAAAATCATAACAATTTTCGAAACTATAAAATGCATTTTACACCTTGCATTTCATTGGTTTTGAATGCCAGGGATATTCACCCGGACGATGCAAGGCTGTTGATGATGGCAATTTTTGTTCTGAGGGTTTCACAAACACAATTCGGTTTAGAGAGCAAAACAAAAATCTATAAAAATAAATCGAAATATTTCATATGTTTTTGTGTTCATGTAAGAGCAATTCTGTGGAAGAACAAGTGGATTTAGAGAGCAAAAAACACAAATACACTACAAAAAATAACGCGCACGAAAAAAAGAAGACTATTAGAAAATAAGGTGCGATTCAAAATTATAAGGTCACTAACGTTTTATTTAGTTTAAGCCAAGTACAGCTATCATTGCTTAAATCAAAAATCAATTTGTCATACTAAAGAAAGATAAGGTAAATAATTTAAATAAAACGAAGAGTTATGGAAAATTCGTTTCTGTACGAGTTACACTCAATGACATTAGTAGACCTTTCAATTGAAAGAGAAAATGTTCATTCTATCTTAACAACTACCCACCAATATTGAAAACTCATTTTAAGTAACATATTTTCACATAGACAAAACAAAATGAAAGTGAGCTTATCAGTTTATTAGGCACCTTATAAAACTTCCTTGTCTATAACCGCGTGTGTGAGTGTGTATGTATGAAAAAATTTCAAGAACAACAAAACAGCCACCAAACAGCAATTTCCCATCAAAAGGAAAATGAAGTAAATAAAGCAACACACGATATTTAGCGCCTTTTCATGATGGTTGAATTGGGGTCAGTTTTTACTTTAAACGAAAACATTTGCTTTGCGTTTATAATTTGGGTGTTGAAGCAAGCCAAGTAACTGTGACTCCCCTCCCCACTCAGCAGTTAAAAATGTTGCTGTTTTAATCAGCAACACTCTTTATTTTTCTTGTTAAAAGGCAAATAATAAAAAAAATAAGTCACTAATAATTCCTGTTTATTCCGCGATTTTAAAGCAATGAAATATTTTCCTTTTTCTCACCAAAAGCTGCAGTTGTTAAGGCGAAATTGCGAATTAAAGAAAACTCATAAAATACTATTCTTTTAGTTTGAAATATTCTAAGTTTATTATGATTTTTTATCTTTATTAAATTTCTTGGAGTCTCGCGGTCATTCATTATTCATGTCTTACGTTGACGCTTGAGAGTGTCGCGTTCAATTTAATTATTTTGTAGCAATAAAATTTTGAATTTCCATATAAGCTGCCGATAAGTAATCAATTTTTTGTTTAATCATAGTTTAATAACAATTCTAGGCAATTTTAATTTGTCTCGGCGGCAGTGGTGGTGTAAAGAAAAATTTGAATAATATTATTATTCAAATAAATAATGGCCTATAAAGATGACTTTAAAGAACTTTTACAAAACTCATAGGATACATCATTTTGCCAAATAATGCTTCATTTCTAAAGAAGTAGGGAACTTGAAAGTTATTGAAAAGAAGATTGACTTTTAGTTATGCTTAAATACTAAAGTACTTTTATGATTAAGTTTCAACGCGACTAACTCGGATGACTAACAAGCTTAAGTCATTACAATTTTCATTCACTTTTTGTTGCACTTTAAGCCAAATATTGCATGGACTAGCGATTTCAGATACCCTGACAGAAGCTAACGGAAAAATCCCTTAAATCCGAAATGATGGAGAGCTCATATGATTCGATATCTGGGTTTTAATTGAAGATTTTATACTAAGTGTTATACTAGTCTACCTTTATCTTGGTCGTCGGTTCGGTTTCCCCCAAATATTATGGTCTACTTCACTACAACGAGAGAAGATCTATGATGCTTTGCTCGGTAATTTGAATTCCAATACAATTTGTAATTGTATCTATATATATAAAAGAGAGTGATGTTAGTTACTACGCTTATAACTCAAGAACGCCAATTCGGTTAGGTCTCCACCCAAAAAAGGATAATACTCAAGAAAATTCTGCGAATTTTCCCGAAAAAAAAAATTATGAAGAAAATTAATTTCCCCATACATTTTCTATGGAGCGATTCTACAACGCCATCTTAACTCAAGAACCCATAAAAACGAACATTATTTCAAATGCTGGTTCCGGTATTGCCAGTAGATGGCGGTGTGTGGACCAACAGAACAGTTGAACAGTTTTTCAAATTTTTATCTCCTTAAATGTAAATAAATTTAATTAAATACATTTATTGTTTTGAAGCGATTTTTTGTGAATTTGCTATTACCAGCGAAAAGAGACGTTAATTTCGGATTGTGCAATTAATTTTAAGGTGGATTACTTTGAAAATCAATTGTTATTCGCTGATTATTTCATTCAGAGTGCTAATTAAGTGTCTGGGAAAACGCCTTTATTATGTGAAAATGGGTTATACTTTTATTTAAGAGTCGAACCAATTTAAGTCAACAACACAGTTAACTGATTTGTATTGTATCATGATGTCCTAAGAACTGCCGATAAATTAGCCTTAAAATTCTAAATAGCCAACCACGATTATCTCAAATTTCAGCAATAAAAATTTGTTTCTTAGGAAAAATATAAGCTGCGAATGCAAACATGATAAATGTATTCCACGCATAGCTGCCAGATGAAATTGGTAGAAAATCATCAAAAACAATTTATCAAATCGTTATAAAATCGTAAGTGCCACATAACAGTACGAATAAACATTAAATTTTAAAGATTTGTAATTTTTGTAAACAATTAGATACACGTTTTTATTTAATTTAAATACTAATTAAAACCATCGCATATTTAGTAATTAGCATTTTATAGATCTATACCATTTTAGTGTCAAAATGAGAATAGTAAACATAAAAATCAGAATAGTAAACTTCAAACTCGAATAATAACTTTAAATATAAGATTCGTTAAAATCAACGTAACAAAAGCAGGCCTTGCGATGGTTTTAAATAAATTGTTTAATTTTACAGCAGATTCAGAATTTCGCATATGTGTGTTTATAGTAAATTTTAAAGCCTTCAAAAATGTGAAGAAAAATTAAAAAAATAGAAAAAGAATCTAAAAAATGCAATTACTTGCCATATCAAACATGAATGGAGTGTGGAGAAATCTTGCACGCCCCCTTAAAGTTCCACAATCTACAGCATATCGGTGGATATCAGAGGGAAAAATCTCAGACAGACGAGGAGGGAAAAAATTACTGAAATTCATTTAGATTATTGCGTTGAAATCCTTAAGAATAACTGCCGCATTACATTAGCTGAACACGGTGATGCACGAAAAATTTTACTTTTCTATTTCAAAAGTAAAAATTTCAAAATACTATTAAGATTTCCCATCCTTATATTGAAGTTTACTATTCCACTTTCAAGTTACTAATCTGAATTTGGAACTAAAATGGTATAATGCTTTTGAAGTACGTGTTATTTGGTAATAGGCTATTCAGTATAACAGGTAATATATTATTGCTGGACTAAATCATTAGATAAAACGAATTTCGGGAAGATTTCTATTATTATTCTAAAATTTTTAATGAATTAATTTGTATCAATACATTAATATTAAAGAAATATATTACTGTTCGTTAATAACACTGTTCTGTAAGAAAAAAAAAGATTTTCTTCCGCCTTTAAACAAAAACATAATGTATAAGAATGATTAACGTGCTTAATAAAAGTCTGTTTTGTTAGTGGGGCGGTTATAACAGATTAATCCACTAATACAAAAGAGCAATTATGAAAATTCACAAGACTAACATACCGCCAATAAGTTCACAGATTTTAAATTAAAATCATTATATAAGCAAGTGATGACTGCATGTCTTGTTGGAACTAGATCAGAAAGTTAAAGTTTTAAACAAATATCTTTAATTAAATTACTTGTTATAAAAAAATTTTAAGACGTTATATTGAAAAAAAATATAGCAGGTTTTTTAAGCCCGAGAGAACTTACGAAACGATTAGGTGTCAAACGTTCTGTCCTACTGCACTCACTTTTCGACATTAATGATCAGCATATTCTAGCAAATCATAATGAATATATTAACGCTTGAACAACACTACAAAATTATTTAGAGTTACTTCGAAAATCTGTCATCAACTCATCTGATGTTTTGTCGCAAAATTTTGTTCTGCGATAAAGCAAATTTTTTGCTTAACGGCTTAATAAATAAAATTATCGTATGTGGAGTGAAATCAATCCTCAACAAACCCTACAGACTCCATTACATGGAGTGGTGCGGTTTATACGCTGGTGACATCATCTGACCATAGTTTTTCAAAAATTGAGTAATTTGAATAACCAGAATGCGCTTCAGCAAGCAAAGCTGCGGTGAATGTGCGAATGTGCGAATGTCCGAAATCCTTTTCAAATGCCAATATAGAAAACGGGTTTTGCATTAAAATTAAATTTTTTGTGTTATATTTTCAATGAAAAGTACCATCCCGCTTAATAAAGCACCCAACATAGATCGTTTGTCTGCTATAGATGCGTGCCAAAGAAAATTTGAAACTAGGTTTGCTTTTAAAACGTTACAAAAGGTAAATTAATTAACACCGAAAAAACATGTAAAAATAGTATTACATTTATCTTTCGAAAAATCGTCAGATAGAAATCGTCAGAAGGTAATTTTCGAGTGCAAAGATCTTCAAATCTAGCACCAATATGCCGGAGCAAAAATTTCAAGTTTTGTGCTGATACCGATTTGACCGGTCACACCACTGTGCATTGGTAGAAAATTAAAATATTTAAACAAAAATATGAACAGTTATTAAAGAGCAGATTATAAATAAGAGTAGTCGATTAAAAATTTATGTAAAACCCAAAACCCAGCCGAATTACGAGTGAACTCTTTCATTCAATGAAGCATACATAAATCAAATTTACCATAATTTTTTAGAATCGTTCGTATACTTGAGGTGTTTCATTTTTATGCCGTGTCAACTTGAATGCAAGAAATCAACTAGAGTGCACCTATAGTTTAGTCACATGCATATTTTATATAATTTTATAAATTACACTTTTTATGTATTATGAAACTGATTACTTAATTACAGCTTTATAATTAAAGTCCTCAATTGCGTTATATATGATTACCAGGAGCATAGAAACATTCATTCGAATATTCAATTATTCGTATATATCAATCGAATAATTTTTGTAGTTTAAAATAAAACCTTAATCGTTAAAACAAAATTACCCTGTTAATCGAATAATTTTCATTCGAATGGAAGCTGCTATGCATACGTAGATCGAATTTGCACAATAGAAAAAGCTTTATAAATTTTGCAATAAAGGAAATCTATATAACTATTAATTTTCGGTAAGTTCTGTATGATCATTGGCGCATCCGGACATAGTTAAGTTTTAAGTACCAATTAGTGCCAGATCATTTAAGGTTCAGAATACATCTATTTATGGCAAACTAATGCTGAAATTTCGGATACTTTTTTCTAAATTGCACTTTTAATCGCATTGTATTCAGTTTTAGTTCTGTGACAATAAGAAATAAGTGCTTAAGTCGACTTAAGCTGAAATCGAGTTACGAGCTTAGCTTCATTGTGATTTCTCAATTCAAAAGTACCCGTCAGCGAAATTATACTTATTTATCTAATTTTTTCGGGAAATTATGTTGTACTGAATTTCTGCTTATCTTTCTCCTTTGGCACAGTAACTTAACTTAACTTACAATTTCTTTAGGATTAAGATCTTAATAAGAATATAAGTTGTTTTTCAAATTCTACGTTTTTTTTTTCAAACAAACAGATTTTTAAAAATTAAGTTTAAAGTTTAAAATTGCTCTCCTGACACACTGAAACTAAGATTACATCAATTTATTTTATTTAGACTTTTTCCCCCTTTTTTTATATTACCACACACACCACTGTGCCTCCTCGTCGTTCTAGCTGGTTTGGGGTGCAAGAATATAAAAACGCCATCTAAATAATCTTTAATTTACAACATGAAATTAGGCGCGAAATCAGCAAATTAAGCAAAAAACTATTTATTTTATATCTACGCCACAATCGTAAAAATTCCGTGAATCTTTAGACGCTGTAAAAAATAGAAACATCTAAAAATATTCGCAGTAAGACAAAAAAGAACAAACTTAATGCAGGCTCTTAAATCATCTTGATAATGATGGAAAATGAAATGAATTAAAAGTATAAATGCATGCATTTTTATTACAACAACAACAACAACAACATCTACTACTTCAAGAGCAAAAACACTAAAATTTAAATAGAAATTATGACCCCTGTAACAGCGAACTTTTTTAATGCTTGAAAGTGTGAAGAAGTGCTGTGCTGCAAGATGGGGAGAAAAGTCTATGGAACATAAAGTTGGGAAAAAGAAACATGTTGTAAAACTGATTTTTATGATGTGTAGCAATTTGTTCTTGGGTGTTGGTTGCTTGTGCTGTTGTAGGGAAATTGAATTTAGTAGGAAGTATTGCGTCAGCATTAAGGGGGATACAGTACAGGCTCAAGCACATAGAACATGATTCTTGTTGGCATAATGTAAAGTGGAAGACTATTTGTGTTTGAATAGAAGCTTGGCTAATGATTAAACACAAGACAAATACGTAAAATAAAGAGTGGAATTAGAAGTTAAAATTTTTATGAACTATTAAGTTTTATTTATTTTTTAAACACCATAAATTCGTGTTGGGCTTAAACAATTATCGTAATTTGAGTTCAATGCTGAAAATCTAAAAACAGCCTTTTTAAAAGAATATCAATTTTTATTTTAGTCTTCATTAGTGATACTTTTATGTGGACGGGAAGTGTAGTTGAAGGTAGTGATTAGTTGATTAATACTAAGAATAATTTCGGCTAGCATGTGGTTTCGACAATTGAAAATGTCATTTCTCCTGTCCTAAGTAGCCAGAGAATTCTACTCCATCCGTCATATGAGCTGAATAAGTTTCAGGACTGCTACATAAATAGCACGAGAATGTTTTTAATTCTTGCTGGATTGTGGGAACTTCTAGATCTATGTGGATATTTAACGCTTTATAACGGGTTTGTATAAAAGAGCTTTTTATTTGATTTGTTCTAAGTTTTATGGCCGTTATTTTTGCATCAATGTGGTGATCTAGGTAGATACTCAAATATTAAATGTTGGTTGCCGATGGAACAATTATATTGGGTTTCATTATTCTTAGGAAATATTTCCTGCTGAGGGAAGACGTTACATGAGCATATTTCGATGGATTTATCTTTATTCTCCACTTAATTCTTGATTTGATATTCCAACAGGGTGATTTGGTGTAGATGAGACTAACCGGTTTCGGCTATGTGCCATCTTCGGCGCCATTTTTCACTCTGAGAAAGGCAGAAATTCGTTCCAAAAATCTACATTTATTCTCCAACATTGTAGCTAGTTCATATGAGACTGAAGTTGTTCGTATACAACATTTGGATTTGACGTATATGTCATAATAAATCGTTTGTATTTTGTTTGTCGGGCGTTGACTTTCTTCATGAGCAAAAATTGTATTTGATTTTATCAAATCCTAATACTTAAAAAATGTGTGGTGAACTTAGCGAGTTGTATTGATTTTTCAAAAGAAGTTGAATTTTTCTATTAAATGAAATTCACAATAAGTATTCAAATATTATATCTGCATGTGAGAAATTATTTCGTGCTAAATTCAGGACATAAACAAATATTTTGAAATAATGCCAATGATTAAAAATTTGATTATAGGAAAAGATTTCGATGAAATCTTAACCCGATATTCTTCCATGCCTATAAATTTCCCTAAACAACCGACATAAATTTAAAAAAAATGTAAGGTTTGATATCGAATCAACGATTATCAAGAAAACTAGACGACAAGTATTTTTGTGTGGTTTACACGATCGACAAACCACTGATGTGAACCTAATCTCTATATTAGAGGTCGATCTGATTTGAAAAGTAGGTAGTTTCCAACACTTTTTACTTTAAAAATTAGTAGATCTATTTAGATTTTGTCGGTTGCATTTAAAAATTGTTTTCACTTGACTCTTAATTTCCTTGTCGTATGTATGTCATTCAAGCCAGAATGACAGAAAAAGATGATCAGCTGTTTATTAGTGCAGTCATCCCAGCGTTTTAAGCGTTGCATGTAGGGGCATTTTGCGGGCCAAAATTATTAACTTATTTTTGGTTATTTTCAACGAATCCTTGGTCAGGTTTAAAGTATCGAAGATATTTTTCCATGAACTATATTTAAAATATAGGGAAAATTATAATAAAACTTTTTTATTTTAATATTTACTTTGTTTATTCCTACAATTATTTAATATAAATTATAGAATATTTTAATTGAAGAGTGAGTTTATAAAACAGCAGCTAACCAAAGCCAGCATTGCTATATTTTATCCAATCTCGAACATCTCAGCGATCTTGTTACGAGACTAGCGAGAAAAGACGGTGCTGTTTTCCAGAACAGGAACTTTAAAATCAGTATAATCATCGAGTGTTACTGTAGAGATCAACAGTATTTCCAAGCCTGAAACAAGCAACAACGATACGGAAGCCGTTTCGATGTGTGTATCAGGCCGTCCTGAAATCTGGTTGTCTTAGTTTCAAAGAATACTTTTCTGACCGGTGTACCATTTCTGAAAAACCCTGAAATTCTTAAGTTTTCTCTCTTTCTATCTCTCTCTGTCTTTATATACAGCCGATAGTAGTACCCATGGATGATCGAATTATGCCGTCCCGTGCAGAAAGAGCTAACAAGAACTGTGTTCCTATTGGCTAACAATTTCCAGCACTCAAAGCAATTTTATTTACAGAATACACAGATACATTGTTTTGAACGACACATAGACTTGGCCATCCATACAAGGGACAAACTACGTCACCTAACCAGCCACATATCGTCATCTTTATTTCTACCATTCTAGGTAGTACATAATTTGAGGAAACGTCAGATTGCTTAGGCAGTCACCAAACCATTTTAATTTTCCGATGGTTTCCAAAACATTAAACATGCTTAAAACAAGTAAAAACTGAAATGCGGTATCACCCGTTGGAAAAGCAAAGGTCTTTATTTTGTTCAAGTCAAAAATAAATTCAACATTTCCTCAAAAGCAAGAGTGTTCTAGAAACAAATAGAAATGTAGCATAAGAGACAAATAATTTACAATATGCCCGAAGCAAAAAGCAATAGACGGATGTTTAAAAAAAAATTATTCCTTCTTTGAATAAAAAAATTGGAATGAATTGTCAAGGCCGCGGGTGGCACGGACGTTTTAGAAGCAGCAGTATAAACGTATAAGCCATAAACATTAATATTAGCTTAAAATATTGGGCTATAATTTGCCTTTGGTGTTATGTAAAGTAGCATCTACTCGTTCATGTAGAATCATGTGCCTGACAAAGAAAAAATATTCAAATGATGCCACTTTTGGCGACAACCAGCAGAAAGTTTTTTGTTGAATATATTTCAAGAAATGTTTTTCTTTTTGTCTTGTACATGTGTTCATCACTTTGCTCTCTTTTTGTACCTTTAAATAAAAGTAAGAGCAATTTTAAATACACCATTACTTGTACAAGGCAAGCAACCCTCATTTAGCCCATTAAACATTTGCCATCATTCAAACTGCGAAATTAGGCAATTAAAAGAATACGCCGAAGGGGCACAACACCATCAACTTTATCAGCAACATTTAGGCATTTAGGCCTGCATCTTCGCCTCCATTTCCTTGTTAAATAAGTACGGTTCTCTTAAGTACGAAATATTGAAATCAGAGGTGGGCAAAGTGGAGTTAACGGTTGATGTGTGTACGTTTCATGTAAATTTTTTCGAATGCTGGACATCTTTGGCCATCAAGAAGAGACGGAGGCACGTGAGCCTGTATTGCAAGCGAGCAATAAGCTTAACTAACTAAATGTTTTTGGTGAATTCAAAAACTATGCCAAGATAATGCATTTAATAGATTAATCACTAATTTGATACCTTATATTTTTCCAAACACTTTTAATTTTGTTGTACCAAACCCCACAAAACTTCAATTTAAGACTGATCTCTTTAACAGTGAGTAGTCTTGTGAACAATCTAAATTGTATAAATTAAAATTGTAATTGTAATTTTTTCAGCTATTGGTCATACATAATTAAAACGTATATTATCGTGCACAACTTACTTCATGTCGGTTTCAGTTGTAGCGCATCTTCACATATGCGATTGTGCCACAGTAACACAACACAATCAAATTTATTGATTAAAAAAAGAACTTGCCATAATCAACACAAAATAGTAGGATTGCTTTTTTTATCACCCTTACCAAACCTTCGTAAAAATTTACCTGACTTGTTAGTTCCACCAGTAACTAGTTTGAAAACCTTTGAAATTAAATCCGTAAACGGCTAAAAATATTATAAAAAAATTTTAAGTGCCGAAGGCGCTACATTTCTAAATCTGAGAAAACGCACGCAAACGTGCTCTTCTATAAAAATTTGGGTAACACATTCTATTGTCTTCTTCGGGTATTTAAAGTTTCAACAGTTTTTTCGTAGTACAACTGCGGCCAGTTTTGGATCTTTGTAAATTTGTAACCTTACTAGTAGCATACAAGTAAAGATTTTAAGCGAACTTCGCGAGAATCATCTTGCACAGACAAATGCTCATTGTGGAAGCTCCGAAATCACTTTTGGAAGTTCACAAGCTATTTGTTTCTCATTAAGTATTTCCTTAGGCTGGTGATTACACCAAAATATGTAATTTCTCAAAATCAGACATGAAATGCAGTTAAGACTCGCGGTTTATAGTTCATACAAATGTCTTTACGGTGGCGTACATGTACTCATGTTAGTGTCATAACTTTGCATTACTTTTCGTTTGTTTACTTCAGTTTCAATTACTATGCGTCAACTAGAAGACTCAGATGTATCTTTGGGGACTGATCCAGCCAATCTTTCCCGTATCTTTACTGACCATCCCTATCGAAATCTCACGGTCTAACGACTTACAAATTTCTTTAAAGATTGACCCGAACACACCTCGCATTCTTGTCCAACTCTTCCGGCTTCCCTCCTTATCAAATTAAGACCGGACCTCTTTCTGAGAATTCATATAATTCCAAAGAGTAATAGAGGAAAAGATGTCCACCCACACAGAGCTCCATATGCACGGGAAAGTCAGTATAAAAACTGGCTATCAACCGCTATTTAGTGTTCGCATGCTAAAGCCCAAGCACCATCTTGGCCACGCATCCTTTGCGTATGCTCCACCGGTGATTAGGCGTTTTTATAAGATAATGTCAACTTCTCTCCCCTTGACTTATTTAGTCAGACTCATTGCAGAGACAGGGCTTCTGACAGTGCATTCAGTTACGCAAACCCAGGTTTATACGTAAATATTGTTCAAAATGTTTGTACACATATTGCTTTTTTATTTTTTTTTTTTTTTGCGAGTTTTGATCTATTTGGTTTGGCACGATTTTTGACAAATAAGTTTGGACTTCATCTTGATTAATGCACCTAAATTTTCAATTAAGTTACATATTTTGTGTTCACACGTGTGCAATTTAGCCGAAAATGTTATCATGACACGAAAATTATGGTTGAAAAAATCATGTGTTTTTACGCAAAAAATTTCCAATTGCCACCATTATAAGAAAGAGATAGCAAAATAGGTAACGATAAGATTTGCTGCCTCTTTTGTATAATCGTGGTAATTTTGTTCCCGGTCTAGTAAGTGGTCTGTTATATTTATTATTTTAATTTTATAGAATTTTCTGCTCACTACAGTTACCAGAGTTGCATTATGAATTTCATTCAATTTATGGTGGCATTAAGTACTAATTACTCAATTTATCAATTAAATTATTACTTGGTAAATTGACCTTAAAACATGGAAGCTATTTTTAGTTTTTTATTCTGATTTTTCCTTTAAACAAAAATTTATTTTGAATGATCAAGAATAATATCGTTTGGCATGGCATAGCTTGCCAAGATTTAGATGAAAAGATTAAATCTTAAAAATCCACCTTTGCTTGACTTGCTTGATTCATTGAGAAATTTTAATTCGTAATAGTAATTGTTTTTATACCATGATCCTGCCAATAATTATATTAGGTAAAAGAACATTACAATTATAATTCTTTGTACCTCGACTTGCCCATATCAGTCTTAAAAGGCATCCATTTGATGAAAAGTAATGTCAGCCAAAAAATTATCAAGCAACCTATTGAAATTTACAAACATAAAAGAGCCAACTGTTTATCTTGCACTATATATTTAGGCAGGTGCGGATCTCTTGGGGGGTTCGAGAAATAGGATATTACAACATATTCGCCTATTCCCCAAACATTTAAAAATAAATCTTTCCCATTGAAAAATTTCAAATATATTTTTCTTTTCATTAAGGCAAGCCCCTAAATGTTTAAGCCGCCGCGGCGGAATGCACGCCTGGTTTAGTTAAATATTACAACCTACATCCTAACTACAAATGTTCGTATTTTACGAGTATTTAGAAAGACACATACCAGGTTTTTGCTTATATAATATGAAATTTAAATGAATCATTAGCAACCCTTATAATCCGACATTGTTGGATTTGAAACTCACACAAGTATAATTATATTTTAAAACACACACACATCCGCACACAAATGCAAGTGTACATTAATAACTTAAATAAGACGGAAATACGACGAATTGAAAGTGTTTAGCAAACCTACCAGCCACCCACCCATCCACCAGCCATCCTTCGGTGCTTCTTCAGCTTTTCCTACGATGCTACAGCTTGTATGTTACATTTTATTTATTGTTTGCAAAAGGACATTTTTAGTGTCGTCTTTTTCTGCAAGTTCCTCTTAAGGACAGCAAAGATCTATTGCTCAACCCAAGAGTAGTACAAACAGATTTTTTCGACAAAAAGATGTGGAATGAATGTATCACCGTTAAGATTGTTTTCTTTTAGTCAACTTTCATTTTGGTTTCAACACTGTAAGCTCTAAGTGTTTGAAGCCAGCTGCTGGATAGTGTTTGCCAATGTATTGGTAAGTAGTTGTCAATAAATCGTTTCTTTGGCGGAAAATATTTGTAGCATTTCTATTATTCATCTTCATTTTTTTTTATTTACAAGCATTTGGCTCACAATAGTGGCCATCCACCCGCACGTGTTTATTTTCCGTTTGCTTTCATTTAGTTATTTTATATTTGGAATCGACTACACTTTCACAGCAGTTTGTTTGGTTAGTTTTGTTTTGGGTTCTTTATTTGCGCTCTTGATGCTTCTTCGTGCGATAGCAGTTAATGTCAGAACTACGAAAATATATGAGGCTAGAAACCATCAAGACATTCTTTAAGGGGCATTAAAAATCCCGCCGGAGTTGCCAGGAATTTATAAGTATATCAATTACAATTTTGGAAGGGATAGTTTTCATTTATTGAATCTTTCTAAAAGTTATTGACAATAATTATTTAAATCTTCGCTCTAGATTATTACTTAATAATTATAACTACTGCAGTAAATAACTTAATCTATTCATATCTTGAATTATTATCGACGATTGAGTTGGGAGGGCCTTTTCGCTAGTCTCAATGTCACTTAGTCTCTATTGCCCATCAAATTGTAATAAGTCCCAGACAAGAGAATTGGTAAGGACCACTAGTTTTTTAACATATTTTCAATTTTCTTGTTGTATAGTTGGAACTTTCAGATCTCTGTGGATATTTTCATTTCGTATATACCAAGAGGCGCAAACGATAAGTCGTAACTACTGAATGTTTGATAGTCAAGCAGTGCCTAACAGCTAAACGCCGCATGCCCGCATTTGTCTTTACTGGATTTCTTAAGAAGAATTTTTTACTCCAAATTCAGGTCTGAGTTGGGACTTGTTAAGCACTATAGTTGATTTGTTTTATGTTTTATTGCCGTTAACTGTGTCTCAATGTGGTGGGACCAAGTTAAGCCTCTATCCAGGTGAAAATACCATTGTTTAAGGTGAATTTCCGCTGGAGCAGTGGTGTTTGTTATTGGTGACTATATTGCCTTCTGAGGGAAAACATTACATGAGCACATTTCGATTTTAGCCGGTCCTCTAGCCCATGAAGTTGAGACCGGAGTTGTTCAGATGCTACCTTTGAATTTTTATTAACAAAGTGTCGTTTGCAAACGTTGCCGAATATGTATTTCAGTGGCAGTTTTCAGGCAGAACTAGAGTAATTATCGTAAGAAGACTGGGAACAATATTGTTTTTTTTCAAATGTAAATGAAATTCTGTGGATTTGCTCAATTGTGCTCGAAAACCACACTGATGATCCGGGATGATGTTTTGATTATTAAGGCAGGATTTTAAACACTTTTCAAAACTGAGAGCAAGCTAATCGGCCTGAATCTAACTTGAGTCCTTTTCCGTTTTAGGTGGCATAATAATTTCATACATTATCTAAGAGTATGGGAAAAAGGCAACTCACAGCATTAGATATGAATATTATTACCAAAGCCGAAGTTTCTTATCATTGATCCTGTAACGCGGCCAGGTGCGGGTGATTTTGTCATATCTAGATTTTTAATTGTCGATTTTAATAACGATAACCGAAATTTCACAGGATTATCCACAGTGTCACTAATAATTGAAATGGTGCAACTATTTATGTTATGTGGTGTAAATTATAAAATTTTTAGCCCAGGTGCGATGTTCAAGTCTCAGCGGGCGATTCGTAGGCAATAGGACTTTTTAAGAGCTTTGCAGCTTTCCACAGGTTTTAATTCGTATATTTTGTTTGATCTAAGTTTTCTCAAGAACTCTCGATAGCGGACTTATGTATACGATTTTTACGTAAGGTTCTTTGGAATAAGTTTATTGGGATCGTCGTAGTACGACTATTGTGCGTGCTAAGCCTACTCTACTCCCTGACAAGAATCTGAATATCAGCTGGTGACTGGAAGAAAATTCTTTTTATTACTGAGGTTTTTGGTGGTGTTGCAACTCTAGCTGCTACAGTCACAATTTATGTAAAATGGTCCATAGCTTCTTGAATATTACCCAGGTTTCTCAGGGAATCTTCTGAGATAAGTGAGAGCTCAAATACATTTTATATATCAAACAATTTGCGTTCTGATTCGGTAAGAAATAAGGGATCCAGGTAGATGAATTTAAGGCCGAACTGACTAATAATTGATTACGTCTGATATTATTCACAAATAACCCTTGTCCCTAAGGTAGCAAAGAACATGGCGAATTGATCGTGTTCAATCTTATGTCTAGGCAGGTGATATACAGATGAGACTGCAATTTTAAAAACACTTTAATTTTATAGTGGTCCCTTGTAAACATTTTTGCGTGAATTCTGTCATTGAAAACTGCCATACGTTGTTGTGCAATACATAGGCACTCGAGGGTTTAGTGTTGTATAGGAAAAATACTCTAACCCCAAAGCTTTTTTTAGAGATCAGTGCGTTTTATATACTCTAAGTATGTATATATTCTGTGTTAGCAGGAAATATTATCTTTCGTATTTACGCTGGGAAAGCCGAGGTGCGTTCCAGAAGCATATTTTAAACTGGTTCATTTTTTGTTAAGCAAAATTTCCTCAAACCAAGTGGTTGGCGACTTTCGGTTAAGAGCAACACTCTTAGTACCTGTCTTTCCATGTATGTTCTTATCGCCAAGCCTTTGACAATTATCTCTCGTAAGTGTTAATGTGTCTGCAACTTTCATACATTGCCTTAAAAGAAATGCTGGTAACCCTTTTATTTCGCCTTAATGTTAATGATGAAAATGATGACAATACCAACCCAAAATTGATGATATTTCAAACCATAAATTTGATTTTTTTGGGTTTAACGTTCTCTTCAATGCAATACAACTAAACCAGACCAAACCCTTGCAAGAACATTGTAGATTTTATTCTTTAACGTCTTTGAGATTTGTGTGCTACGATTTTGTGTTCTCATTGTTGTTGTAGTTATTTTTATCGCCGTTCTTAATGTTGGCAGGCCATCATTTATACCAACGAGAATTTCTATGAGTGAGTTATGGCTTTTATGGCAATTCCTTTCTTAAAGGAATGAATGTTTCTCTGTGTGAGGCAAAATTTATACCATGTCAATGTATGGGTGCACATGATGATTTGCCAACTCCCTCTACTGATTTTCGATTTTATTTCTTTTTTGTTTTTTTTTTTTGGCAAACAGTGGCGTTTTAAACTTTCTCTTGGGTGGTTAAATTTATTGACAAAAGTATAATTTTTGGTAAGAAATTTAGAGGCAACCTATAATTAGATTTTTGCCTTAAAGCTAAAGAAGGAAGGATTTATTTATTGGTCATATTGCAAAAGGAGGGGTTTATTATTTTTCAAATGGGAGCGTGATTGATTACAAATGATTTACAAATGATTTATGTTTTATGCAGGTGGTGATTAAAAACTTAACTTAAGAGTACAAAAATACGTGGGAAATCTTAACATATCGCTAGTGTATAAAGTAAACTTTATCCACAAATTTGACTACAGGGTGACTTTAAAAAAGTTTAAGAAACGCGTATCTGCTATTTGCTTTTAATATATATTACGTATAAATGTTGACTATAAATAAGCTGTAAGTGACATGGGAGAGGTTACAGCTTCCAGTAGCTGCTATAGCCATAATATTATAAAAATCGATCACCAGCTCTAATCGTGAAATAAAATTCTCGCCTTTCCACGTTTTATGGGTGCCTAGCGACGTTGTGTTACAGTAATCTCTTCTATGTTAAAATCAACTATACCAATCTGGGACGACCCCTACCCGGGCAATGCAATAAGCTGGAACTATTTAGGAACAAGTTATTTAATTTCATTGGAAGACATTTCTTTTTAGTAATGTTAAAACAGTGACACACAATCCATATTTCGTCGATATTTCACTGAGCGGCTAGACTTCGAAACTCTACTCGCACGCGATCGAGAACTCCAAAGCAGACTTTGAAGCACTCGCTTATACATAGGAGTTGTATTTTATTTTGACTCGTACAAATAGTGAGGAGTTCACATCAATTGAATGATTCTTTTGCGATCTGACGATTTTGTTTAATCCATCGAACATCACACTGATTTTTCTTGCCAAGATCTTCTAAATTCTGAATACTTATGTCGCTTTAAACCTCAGGTGAATCAATATAATCTGTCATGGGTTTGACGTACATTTAAATCGACACAGTTGGTATGACCCCGTTCAGGGACTGTCACAAGATCTTAATTTTTTTATAACTCTTATTTTGCCTGGTGTATTACAGAATGCAAACGAATGGCGACTTCTGCTGTCATCTGCATCGGTAAAAAACGGAAACTTTTTCAGGGCCTTTTAAGGCATTTAAAATAATTTAGGAATTCCAGTAAAACAATTCATATTTTTTCTACGCCTTGAAGTGCTGACTCGGCTATTCAATTATGATGGTCATATGCGCAAAAAACATTCCTCGTAGATCGCGAATTTCTATGACAAAATTTTGCTTGAAGTAAGCGCTGTCCTTTCCAGGAATTGTTTTACCTTAACACATGTCGGGATTTATAAAGGTATCTCCTAAAATTTCTATATTAAAAACCCATTTACCATTTTATTTTGCACTACTGCTCATTACCATCGTCTTTAACCAAATAGAATTTACACTTTCATTGTTTATTTTAAGAATGTTTGGTTGCAGCTTGCTCTTTACAACAAGACATGGAGAAAAAAACAATTTATATGGTGGAGTGATTGTTATTCCTTTACCCTGCTTGGTAAAATAAATAAGCTAGTGGTGGGTAAATGACGATGATGATGTTTGTGGTGTTGCCAAAACATTTGAAACCTTAAATCTTCAATGTTAGACACCATTATTTCTTATGTTGTCTCTAGGTTCATAAAACACTTTAATAGTATTTTTTTCGCCAACATTTTGTGGAATTCATGTGATTCGGTTTGCTTTTTTTATACTCTTTCTTGTTAATATGAAAGAAAATAGAGTGAAGCAGGTAGATTTTGGTATGTTGGTCAAGCTAGGCAGATCTGGAATGCTACATTAAGTATCGTGGAATTTGACATATTATTATTTATATATTAAATGTTCAAATACAATTACAAATTATATATTATATAGTAACATATACATTCACTCGTTGTAGTGAAACAAATCAAAGAGTGTCTTTGGTAGAAATCAAACGCATAACCCCCAGACTGATAGACTGGCCATGGCACCTTGGCTTATATAGAAAATATAAGCCGATTTGGAACTATTTTCGCAGTGTATTCAAGACAAATTTTTTTAAGTAGAAAAATCTTTGTTTCATTAAGAATTTTAATCAGGAGCTAAACTTATTTGTTTGTGTGTTAAGTTAGACTGACGTTTGACACCTTGAGGGGTTCTCACATATCCCTACTAGTTTTATTGTAAACGGAGCCTGGAGCCGATATAAAATTATACAACAAGTTAAGATATGCTTGGAACATTAAATGTAACATGCCAATATTTTCTCTAATGTTCCCTCGTGTGCAAGAGGTATTATTAATAGTTTAGCTCGAAAAATGTTTTATTTCATAGCAAGGATGTACCCTATTTTAAAAACGAAGAATAAACTCGAGATGTGAAGTACAACTACCGAAAATAACATCATCGTAAATCGCTTAAAAGGTAGAAATTTGCGGCAGTATTAGTCATTGTCGTTAAGAAATATTTCTTCGTATATGTCTGTCAATTGACTCGTGTTCATTATTTATTTACAAAGGATTGAACTAAATACAGAGTGATCTAGTCAGAAAGTACGTAGAAAGTTGTCAAGTTTATTGAGACTGCCAGGATAATACCATTGCATTTAGCACCGCTCCCTATTATCTGACTCTGCTGAGTAGTCGCGAATCAACTAAACTCTCGCAGTATTATTCATCATTTTCTATACTGAAACAGTAATCTAACAGGGGTAATTACGCTCCCAGTTATTGGGTCCTTAACCATTACTAATACGTTACTGCTTAAAAGCCTTCGACATCCCTTCAGGACAAGGGCTACACACTGGTAGCCATAGTAATTTCAATTAAAACAGGTGGAATTAAAACACGTTGTGTGTAACCAAGGAGAAAGTATAAGAAGATAAATATTATCCAATATATATCTGTGTGTGATGTTCTTGATCCAATAATTTTTTTTCGTCCTTCGAGAGGACGATACCGCATATGCTAACATTTGGGTTATAATCACGTTTAAAACGAGCCAGGAACATAGTAACAGCCTGCTGGCACTCCAATGTTACTTGTAGAGTGCAAACAAAATTTACGTCTGTAGGTCTTCGTCTTATAACAATTGCCAAAGGAAAAATTATGAGCAAAATAGATGAAGTTCAAAGGAGAGTGATATATTGTTAGAAAATAAAGAGTTTTTAATTTAATGGTCGTAAAACAAAAAGGAAATTTAAAAATGAGATCTTATTTTAGACATTTTATTAAAATAATTTTAAACTGGAAATATGTATGTAAAATGACGTGAATTGTAAAGTTTTTGTAGCTGGAGTACTTGAATTTTTAGGGTAAATTACGACATTCGATATCTTTCGAAATTTTCAAAAGAATTTAAATGCAAATTTCTATTAACAATAATGTAATTTTCCCTGTTATTTCTAATATCGTAAGAGTAGATCAGAAGAAAGCAGTATTCTTTTTCACATGATAAAAACTTTTAAAATGTTAAAACTATCCTCGAATTGATCGATCCAAATTCGCCTGAATAATAGATATATTAACAAAAATTATCTACAAGTCGAATTAAGAGTTATTGCTCTTGATTGGTTTCTTATATTCATGAACTTAAATTCAATAATTACATTTCTTTCGTGCTTACTTTGACCCGAAGAAAGATGTAGGTCTGATATTCTCTCTGTTAACACATTCTTCAAATGTGAATTCGCTTTTCTCCAAATTTGGGCTATGAATTTCGGTTCTATGGTTCATTATTCACAGTTGCTTTCTCTGTCACCACAGCGTTCGCGAAGAATAGATATATTTAGCCCCTCCAAAGTGGTTTTCACAGCTTTTCTCAAAGCTTTAGCAGTTCAAATATTATTCGCATACTTGCGTATTCATAAGGAAATAGACCACACCTTTAATGATGTATTTTGGCCGAAAATACTTCAGTCTATGCGATCGTGGTGAGCAGCAAATCGCCAAAATCGTTTGGAAGCCCATCCTTCAGGGTCTTCAGTGTAGCAATTGAATTGAGGTTCTATGTTTCATTAGTAACAGTTACCGTAACACCAACAGTGTCGGTGAAAAATACAATGAAAAAGAAATCATGATGCAGTTTGATCGAAAATCGTTCACTACATTACTGAGAGTAATCAGGAGTCTATTAACGCTACAAACTCCACTATATAGACTTCCTAAGTGAACACATTAAAGTTATAAAATCCGGTGGGGTTGGTTAGTATTTTGTTTTGAAACAGAAATTCGTTACAGTGTGCCAAATGGCCGTATAAAAATATGCTCCGTTCTTCGGGAGTAGATTGATCAAAGGCTTGTTTGTTGGCATGTATTCTGTACCTGCTAACTTTACAAATACAATAATAATTTCTCTTCTGAAAAAGTAGTGGATTCGATTTATTACATTATTTCACTTCAATTCCGCATCATTTTTAATTATGTCTAAATATCAATCATTTATCGAAAAACTTCTCAAGACTTTTAAAGAACAAATATATATGCGGTTAGTGAAGGACATTATATCTTTTCTGATCTCTATAATTTTATTCTTTGAAAGACATTAGTTTAAGTCTTTATAGACTTTTTACTACACTTGACTCTTTAAATAAAATTTACTTCCCCTCAGATTATTTAGCCAAAATCTCTTAAGGCTCATTACTTTGTTCTATATATCCTTTACTGCACTTGGCAATAAAATTGAGCTAAATCACTTTCACTCATTTAACGTTTTGCCGGTAGTTGCTGGCTCACCAGCTGCTTGGTTTTTGGCTGTTAAAGAAAGAACCTATAAAGAAAGTCAAATAAAAAACCTTTTTGTTATAAAAACAAACTTTTAAATAAATCAGAACAGCATTCAAGAGGTTTGCTAAATATTGAAATTTATTTAGGAAAAAGTGTTAAAAAATATTGAGTTAAAACGTCATCGTTAAATAGTTAATCAAAGATAATTCATGCTTCCTTGTTCTAATTATAATATTTAAAACCGGTTTTGACAATGCCTTAGGGTACAAATAAATAAAACGTTCGCACACAAATTCGTATTATAAAGGGAGTCTTAAACTGTTTACATCATAAAGATTAGAGAAATAATATATTAAATCAAAATTAAATATATGTTTGTTTACTTGGGGACCACTGTATTCAAGTAATTGTTTAATACATAACAAATCCTTTAATGAAATTTAAACATCAAAGTGATAAAAACTTTTAACTAAAAAAATTTCCTTTACTGTGCAACGCGAAACAATCAATTGAAGCGCTCAGCGCTGTAACAAAGAAGCCACAAAAAATCCTTCAAATAAATTAATTTAAAAATACGCCAAGACCAACAAAAAATATTTAATGAAATTTTACAAAAACATTGAAAGTGATTTCACAAAAGATCAAAAGACATCACTAAAAGTTATGAAAAATACCATCAAAAACAAGCCCACACACACATCTACGAAAACTCTCTCACACTCTCGCGCGCACAAACATCAACAAATGGCTGAAAAGGAGTGAAGAAATAAACAAGAACAAACATTATGACATCAACGCGCGGAACGGAAGCATAACTCCAGGTGTTGTAACAACAAAATACAACGGTAACAGACTAAAAAGAAAAACTTAAAATTGACTGAAAAGCATATACAAAAACAACAAGAACTTTACGAAGGGGAAGAGTAATTGCTGGCAGAGAACAAAAAAAAGACGTCAACAAAAATTTGTAACCATCCCCTGAAGGTGTGGATTATTTAAGAACTGATGCCTCCGTCTTTTTTTCTGTTTTCATTTTCACTTCTTCGCAAAAAAGCAAGCGATTGATTAACCTTTTCGCAGCCATTCTCACAGCACAAAGGTGAATTGTGAACAAACGAGTTGAAATGGGGTTAAAAGTTTGGTAAATTTGTTGTTGCTGCCTAATAATTCTTTCATTGTGGGTTAAGTAGATATGCAGGAGTTGCTAGATTGAATACATAAAGTGTATGAGGGTTTGGGGAGGGGAGATATGCAAAGTCGGGTTAACATGAAAAGCAACAAAGTTAATTCAAAGTTTAATGATTTCAGCTTGAATTGATTTTAAGTTTTGAATAAATTGGAGTAGAGTGAAGAAGATTACATTAAAATGTTGGGTAGACTTTGACAGTTCATTTTGGCTGTTTTGTTTCATCTTTTATGAGTGAAGCATTCATTGCGCCCATTTTTGTTATTCCTTAAAAGACTATTTAACATTTGGTAGCTCGCGGGGCTTGTCTGGGTCCCTGAGGCTTGTCTGGAGCTTGAAACTGGAACTAAGTAGGACTTTCTAAGTTCGACCAATAATGATATAAACACTGATACCACGGTAACCAGTAGCCCCTGGGACACAAGTACCGGACTTGTTGTTGGTGAGGCTTCTTCGGGAGTGCACGTGGTGGCTGTGGTTTATACTCAAATCGCTGAAAGGCCTTGGTGCAAGGTCCATGTGGCATATGAATTATTGGTCACCAAATTAAAAGAATGAAGGAAAGCTGTCATAAAGAACACCAAACAGTTGGAAGCATACCCAAATTCCTAAAATAAAATCATTGGCCTAGAGACGCAGGAAGCGATTGTTTGTTATGGTTTATGTGTCTGCGGTCCTAACCGTTCTCACTTACTCTAATGGATTTTTACGTCAGTATCTAAGGAAAACACATAACATCGTAGGCAATATGTGATTCCAACAGAACAGTTGTAAGTGCCACATGGGTGATTAAACGTGTACAGTTTTTTACCCCTTCAATGCAATGTAAAATAATTAAAAGTAAAGCGTCCGAAGACTTCATCTCCAAAATCAACGGCGCACACTGGGGATTTCACGGAAAAAACTCAAATTGTCAACACACTCTTCATGCAATATGCAGAGATATTTTGAAATTTTAGACTAAATGGTACAATCAAATCTAAAAGAATTACTCCGATCTTACTGCTAGTTTTTTTTTATAGCCGTCTCAAACTCACTACTTGTATGTTTTACCGAACCAGCTTAATTTAAGCCTAACAGCCATACCTAAATAAGAGCGTTGAGCGTTGCGTTAGCAGCAGGTTACGTAGCTACAAAGCTCTCAGAGACATACATTTTACATCAAATGTACTATGGCTACGTGCCCTGCTGCTAACGCAACGCTCAACGCTCTTATTTAGGTATGGCTGTAAGAATTTCAAAACGAATGTTATTTTATTATGTGAGCTAACGTTTTTCTTTTTATTTTTTATTTAGAGGAGGATATTTCAGTATACTAAAATTGAAACAATAAACTAAAGTTTTTTTTGTTTGTTTAGTTTTATGAACATATAACAATAATCCCTTTTTTCTCCAAACATTTGGAACTGCAATTTCAGCCATACTTTCCCACAGTTGGAAATCACTACTAATACATTGTCTCGTATCTGTTTTTACATTTTTAATCAATTTCAAGTGCCACTAGGTGCCACCTCTCAATTTGTTGCAATACACAGTACAACATTTTTCAGCTGATTGATTCGCGACTCAATTCTGATAAGGCTCTTTTGCTTAACATTACTCAAGAGCCACTATTCGGAATTTGCTTAAACAAATTTAGAAAAACAAGAATTACAATTACTTTCATCTGTTTATATAATGTTTCGCTACATAAACAACAGTTTCGCAGTTGTAAATAAATGTATAAAGGAAAAAAAATATTTTTTGCTTAAAAAATTATTTTTTTTTTAATTCATAAAAAATCCAAAACGGTAAAAAGGTGTAAAGTCCTATTACTTTCACGTAAAGTCGCATAACCTATGAACAAAATGAGGCATAAATCATGAAAATCATTGAACGCGTTTCGCTTTTATTCACAATTAAGTAAAGGTATGAATTTAAAAACTTTCGTCGAGATATGCAAACAATTCTTTGAAAAAAACATTCATGACTTTTTTATTATTCTCAGAATTAAAAAAAATTTAATAAACAAAAGGTTATTTGATTTTTATGATTGCAGTAGAAAAGTAATAAGCGCTAATAAATTTGCGAGGACAATTAAAAGGAAAAAAGGAAAGTGCACTTTTTTTAATTATTTGGGTTTTTCCGTTAGTTTTCTGCATAATTTTTTTTTACAGAAATTGCAGCCACAATTATGAGTGCTCATGTCTTGGAACGTTTCGAAATATGCGCCCATTCATAAGTACCTGTTTGCAGGTGTCCATTGATCGATTTTTATCATTCAACAAGTACCGACGAACGCGAAAAGTACAATCGATTTTTCTCCGGTTTTTTAATTATAACTGAAACTAAGGCCCAAGAGTTTTACGACATTGGAAAATTTTTCTGTTTCACATGAGGTTTTATGCTCGAAGCTACTGGAGTTTGACAAAGACAGGTCAAAATTAAAACAGTTAAACGATACTAAAGGGATGAAATACGTGCTATGTTTCCTCAAGAAGTAATTGATTTTACTTCTAGTATTTCAAAAACCAACCACGATTTATGTACTTTAAAAACTTTGGTGATGTTTACAAAGCTTGAACTTAAAAAAGAAAAATACGAGCATCTAATGCATTGGTTAGAAAATGAAGGGTACAAAATACTCGTACCATACAAAGAATTCACGAAAGAAAAAACTAACAGTTATCCTCAAGGAATTTCTATTACTGAAAGTTCAAGCAGTGTGCCTCTGCAAAATCTTTTGTATCATACTGCTAAAAGAATCCTAGAGGCCAAGTCAGTAAAGGAAATAAATAAAATTGAAAGCGGAAATGTAACAATGTACTATAAATGGGGATGTGATGGGGCATCACCACACAAGACAGTACAATCAGTAACAGAAACACCAGCAGCATCTTCTTGCTTTATGTGTGGAGCCAAAACATCCAAGATGAATAAAATCGAAGAAGTTGAAGCTATGCCCGTAATTGAACAAGCACTGCAATTTGGTATGTCACCACTTCATGCGCGTATTAACCTGATGGAGTGTCTTTTGCATGTAGATTATAATATTGAATTTAAACGTGGGAGAATCGACTCAAATACTCGTCCGATAAAAAAAGCCCGAAAATGTTTGATAAAGCGTGAACTTAAAGAGAAAATTGGAATACAGGTTGATACTGTTAAGCAAGGCTCTGGTACGACAAATTTAGGAAATACATCACGAAGATTCTTCGCTAATCCTGCTTTGATTTCCGAAATCCCGGTTCTAGATGAAAACATAATCAAGAGGTTTTCAATAATTCTCGAAGCTATAATAATCATCGAGGTAATAGATCCAAACAAATTTGGTGATTTTTGTCTGGAGACGGCAAAAGAGTTTGTAGCACTGTACGAGTGGTACAATATTCCACCTACACTTCACAAAATTCTGATTCATGGAAAAGATATAATTGAAAAGTCGTTATAATTGAAAAGATATAACAGGAAAGTCGTTCTTTGTTACAACTTAAAAAATAGCGCCTTAGACACTCCAGAAAATGCAGTCGAATTGTCACGATCGAAGATATTATGCACCGAATGATGGTAACATCAGATCCTATGATCTCACATTTGACTCCTTCATTTAGTCAGAAAAGACATAGTGGTATAAGCGACGAAGTTAAGGCTCTTTTAGAATAATAAATTAAAAATAGATTTAAAATAAATAATACATTAAAAATTAAAAAAAGTCATTTAAATGTTTTTTTTAGTTACGGCTTTTTACATTGTAGGTAACGATATACATTTCTCTAACTTTCTTTATTTTGATTACTTTTGTGTATTACTATATGAATAAAACTAAATTTGTGATGAAATTACTAAATTTGTTGACAAATATATGTTTTTCCTCACTTCCATACAAAAATCCCCAGTGTGCAGCGTTAGAATATTAATTTTGCCTTATTATGACATTTCTTTACAAAATTTAATTCATCAAATTCGGAAACGTATAGATTGTATTGAATAAGTTTTAATTGGTTTAATTAATAAGCCGAATGAGTTCAATTCAACCCAATATTTTGAAGAACTGAGATATTTATTAACTTTATTAAACAAGTTTATTAAATTTGTGTCTTATTTCCAACAAACTAATTCTTGTTATTTGGATTTATTTAAACAATTGTTTTACCAACTATTTCAAATATCTTTCAAAGCAATTATTTTGATAACTTATTTAAAATCTTTAACAATAATTTCAAAATCCTTCTAAAATGCCACAAATTTGAACGTTACCGAATCGAAAAAAAATGTGGTTCCCCAATTTAAAGAGATGAGAAGACAAAACAAATACAAAACCATCGAAACAAAGATCACTATCATTCTCGCAACTAAGTCAAAAAAGAACCCAAGACCAAAAGGAAAAAAACGCATTGGCCATAAGAAACCAGAGCAGAGGGGAAAAAATTACGTCGAACTGACAACTGATAAAATACTAACGAAACTTTAAACAAGAAACCAACATTGTTGGTCCAATCAACAATAAAACAAACAATACTTTGGCAAACTTAAGAAAATGAAAAGGAATTCGTTCACAAAATCAATGATACCAATAAATTTGCTTGAATGCAAACGCGTGCGACAGACACTTGATGATGATCGTACCAGTATCGTTTTTTTTTTTGCAACAGGCATTAAAAGTTTGTGGTAAATAAATATGTATCAAACGAAGTGCTACGCAAAAAGAAGCTGGTTTTTTTCTTTTGGTATACGCTACATACTTTAGCAATAAAGTAGGAATGACTTCAGTCAAGACTATATCTGAAGTAGCTACTTGGTTACGACTCTCGGCCGTTATCAATAAAAAATATTAAATATTACTTTGGTACACACTTCTGGTTCAAAGTTGCCCTAGCGCAGATTCCAATGGGAACCAGATGTTACATCAATGGCTCTAAGTTAAGCGCTCAAATCAGATTGGGATTCTTCACAGTCCTTCAGGTGGAAGAAATTGCAATCATGGAGTGTATAAGATGCATCAGTGAGCACACAAGGGCGACATCTTTACTGATCACCAAATCAGCGTCAAGGTAATTGAGTTGGAAAGAGACTACACGATAAATGGCAGACAGCGCATTACCTGGGTGCCAGGCTACCTGGGAGTATTTGGTAACGAACGAGGAAATACTATGACACTCAAAGCCAGAGGATTACATGAAACAAACAATCCGAAGCCATTTGAGGCTAGGGTATTACCAATTCGTTTTGTGGAACATCAAGTTATTATTATTATTAGTATCAAGGCACCGCGAACCATAAGCTCTTTTGTCCAACTTTTATTTTTTACTGGCACATGTTGAAGTTAAATCAAACTTGATAGCCTCTGAGTTTCCTACTTTATTTTGATGGCATAGTGTAAATTTTTAGCTGATGTGAAGTTCGTTGAGAGACTTAATATATTCCATGAGAACCCCTAACCTCAATTCATACGGGCAGTAGGCCATGAGTTATGCCTGGTTGTCCCGTCTCCTCACGTCAGTTATACCTTTGTACAGGTGAGGATAACGCAAGTTTTAACTTGAAAAATTGTTAATTATTTTTACATTAAAATTGCCTACGCACCACCTAGGTTGGTTCCACCATTGGTTCGTGCTGGAAATGAAAACTTTGTAGTTCCTTTGACACACTAGACTTTTAAGCAGTTAGATAACATAATGCATGGGTTGTTCTCGAAGAATTTGAGTATCCGCATATGCGATATCGGACCCCAACTGGAAAACCCCTGTAAGTGACAGAACGAAATTCTGGGAAAACTTTCTAGAGAAAGAGCCTGCTAAAACTGGTCATGGCCGGAATTAGTAAGATTCAAAGTAATATAGGAGGGCAGTTAGTGTTCTAAGGACATAATGGAGAACGCAGAATAATCCTAGCCACGGGGTTAAGTGAATGTTTCAAGCTAACATAACATTTGGTGTTCTTGGTCTGTTTAGTAGTTGTGCACGCCACCAACGCGCAGATCAATAAGAAGAAAAGATTGGGTATACCCCCCTCCCGCATCGATTAAAAATTAAGTTTTCCCTTGATTATATGTATGTATAATATGCAGAGACTTAGCTCTGACAGCGGTTTTAACAGGAATATCATCGCAACAGCTTTCAATTAACCTTAGCTACCATTAATCTCCACTCCAGCTCATGGACTGTCATCTATTTAGAGTGCTTGTACATATCTGAAGGGAAAGTGAGTTCTAGGATGTTCTTTTGTCGCTTAGTAAGGTAGCCAAGGAGGGCAAATGGTTTTGCATGACTTATTGCCGTCTTATAAGTTCCACTAGATTTGAAATGCACGAGTGTACTACTGCTATCTTGTAGATGAAGATTTCAGAATAAACTAATAGAAGACATTAGAAATGAGAGTAATATTATTAGGAAATTAACTAAATTTTTCCTTCTGGATACAACTAAAGTGCCTTCTCCAATAATGATGAGAGTTTTAACTGAATATTTTTTATTGGCCGCTTAGGAGTTTGTTTTAAGTAAAAATTTGGGGAAAAAAATCTGGAATATTTTCCATAATGGTCCACACAAATCCAGCTTAAATTAAATCTACGGAGAAGACAGTGCTGTTCAACATCGTTATTTCAGGTTAAGCATTAATTGAAGAAAATTTGGTTTCCTGCTCGTTCCCTGCAACTTTTCGACTAAAGAAATTATTGTAGGGAACTTTCATTTCGTCTTCAACTTTTAAAACAAAACTCATACTTATAATATTTTCGCTGTGTTACTCGTTCCTAACAAGCTGATGAGACATGAACGCAAGCGCGCGTTTAACTAAATTCCAAAATGTCAGACGTGTAGAAATCACAACATAACAAGCTCTAGAAACAACAAAACGTAAACATACAATCATACATTGAATGTTGGCATGTAAGTAAGTTTACATAGCTGATGAGAATAACGAACGATCAATGCAAAACGATCGACATGTTGGCTTGTTACATTTTTGTTTTCGTTATTATTGCGAGTATGCGAGCAGTGCACCATTATTTCCAATTGATGATCCGTCTGTCCACAAAATTTACAGGACAAAAAACAAACCATTGTTGTGTTCGTATTAAACTAAGTACGAGTATATTGTGTAGACGACAACAGTTGCTGCTGTTGTAGCACTGCTGATAGGTTTACTGCTAGTGATGGTGGTTGGTTGCTTTTTAGTTGCCCTGTTAAGCTGGTTGGCTACTTGAACCATAGCAGCCCAACCAACTAAGGTAGGAATGTCGTGTTCCGCAAGCTATAAACATAAATTAAAGCACCTTCTATTTTCAAAATGAAAAAGGGATAATATTGTTAGTTTATTCTCATGTGCTGATGCACTGTTACTTACTAATCCTGATGAGTCAGTGGATGTTTATGATACTGATTGAACATGAGATGCAACGAATATTTTACCTACGAAATATCAATAACGTCCATTTATCGTTAGTTAATAGTGCAGTGTGACTTTGGGTAGGACAAAATTACCGAAGTAGGGCAAAATGTTAATATTTTTAGGTGCTTGTCTAGTATTCTTCTATTTGCGCAGGGAATGAATATATGCAGACATATTTAAACTTTTAAAAGAAATCATGTGCTGCTGAGCCGTCAGCTGTCAGGCACAAAGATAAGACGGGACAGCTTCGAAAGATACTCCTGAGGAAGAGGCTGAGACGGTAGCACACATTGTGTGCGAATGTCCAGCACTGGCTATCATAAGACTTAGGACCACGGGCAGACACTTGATAAGTGTAAATACCATGGTGGACCTAAGCCTTAAACAAATGCTAGCAATTACAAGGTCCACAGTCACCAGTCGTTAGTCTGAAATCACTGTATAGTAAAGGCTAGTGGTAGCACAAGTCTTGATTGAGACTAAGGTAACCGTAAACTACAAATAAAAGTTGCCTAAAATCAAGTAGTGGAAAGAAGGGTGTTGAAATGGGATCCATAAAGTTAGCAGTGTACTTCGATATCCCACCTACTTTAAAAAAAGTTATGTCATGGTGGGGTTGTTAAAATTATTGTCGTTTTGTTTCTTTCTTAAAATAAATTAAAAAACCCAAAGATAAGACAAACATTTTCAAAATAATTTAATTTTTATTCAATTGGTTTCATTTATTTGAATTTTAAATGGCGCGAGATGAGGGGAAAAAATGTTTTCGAACTCAATGATAAACATCGGTTTTAAAGACTTTGGTTCTTATAAGACAACTTCAGAATTAATTAAGAAAAAAGAAAATTAAATTAAATTAGCTAACTATACTTATATATGAACTAGCTAGTAAAAGTTGGAATTAATTGTTGGGATTTCATGGAAATCATAGGATAACGATTTCCATACTAAAAACATTTGAAGTTTTTGTAATAAAGTTGGTTGGTTGGTTAACATGGTATCCTACTGCACGCAGGCTGTCAAGTAAGGTCTGAATGACCCCGTTTTGACAAGACCATACCACTCGCCAGGTAAATGGTGTCTTAGAGCCTATGCTCGCACTAAGACTAGGGAGCTAGATCCATCCCGTAGCCGTGAGATATCTTAAAATATCGTTGAAACGGCACCTAGATATCTCACTGAGATCCTCCAGTATGTAGTCTCCAAGAAATTTGTGTCTCCTGACAGCCAGCGCAGGGCATTCGCAGATAAGGTGAAAAACCGTCTCCTCTTTCTCTATGTCCTTACAACTGCGACAGTGGTCATTATAGGGGAGTCCAAGTCGCCTGGCATGTTCTCCTAACACCCAGTGACCTGTTAATACTGCCAGCAACCTCGATAAGTTCCTCCGATCACGACCTATCAGTTGCATAGTGCGCCTAAAATCAAAATAGGGCCACATCAATTTAGAGATCCTACATGTGATCAGTCTCCGCCACCTATTATCAGCTTCCTTAAGAAAGTGACTGAAGATGCCGCTCTTAATACTCCCCAAGGGGATTGCGACTGATTCAACATTGGGAGTATTTAGAGCGGTTCCTTCTTTGGCTAGTTTGTCTGCTTGTTCATTACCAAAGTGTATATCCTGACATTATAGTTCTCCACGAGACTACCACTGCACCACTCCCTCCTGGAGGGGATTAGTACTCTGAACACTCTGTCAAAGTCTAACTGCAGCGTAGTGTAGTCAGGGAGTTGATTTATATCCGAAGGCAGTACGCCCAAAATATTCGCATGGCCGTACGTCCTCGCACGCCAAGTTCCCGTCGCCTTTAGCCTAACTGCACTACTAGCAAATATGGCCACGATGTGAAGATCTTTAGGAATAAGGTGCAGTATAGTATTCAGTGACTCTGATGGACTAGTACGCAGTGCACCTGTAATGCCAATACATGCCGATCTTTGAATTCTGTACAGTTGGTCCACCACATATTTCCTCCTTGTCGCAGGCCACCACACCAAAGATCCATACGTAAGAATCGGACGTACAATGGCTGTGTACATCCATCTAACTATAGAAGGACTAAGTCCCCATTTTGCACCGAACATCCTACGACAGGTGTAGTAAGCTACTGTAGCCTTCTTGACTCTGTGCTGAATATTCAGCTTCCATGATAACTTAGAGTCAAGGATGACACCAAAATATTTCGCACTGTTCGTAAGAGGAATATCACGGTTTCCTAAGCGCGGTAGTCTGAAGCTAGGGATTTTGATCCTTGTTGTAAATAGTACCAAACTGGTTTTGTCCGGGTTTACTCCTAGGCCATTCCTCATCGCCCAGTTGCTAAGTAGCCCCAGCGCCTCAGACATGATATTGCTTATCACGTCCGGGAACAGTCCTGATACCAAGATCACAACATCATCAGCATATGCGACGACCTTTATACCTTTGTCGTCTAATTGCATAAGAATCGTGTTAACAACCATAAGCCAGAGTAGCGGAGAGATTACACCACCCTGAGGTGTACCTCTATCCACTAGTTTAAATGTAATGTAATAAAAAAACTTTCAAACTTGAATGGAAAATTGAAATTCGTGGCGTGCTTCTAAAATTTTGCAATAATTTATTAAGTCCGTAAATATCAATGGACTTAATTTTTAGCTTAGTCCTTTCTACATCTGGAGACCATTGATTTCGCGCACTAAATCTAGTATTTTTCGATATATCTTGCTATAGAGACATAGTTGAGTATAATGACGGCAGGTTATTTTGAGCTCTTTGAAAACATATTATTGGCACCAGTTATGATAACTAAACAATTTAAATGACTTTGTACTAGATCTTGAGAGTATAAGAACTATAACCAAAGAGTATTACCATTGAACTTCTGAGCTTTAAAATATCAGCGCAATTCAGATGCTTGTATTAGCTATAAAACGACTGGCTATAAACCAGTCTTGACTAAATTTACGTTACAGGTTCACCATCAGGGAAGCCATTGATATCGAATAGCAGGTTTATAAACAGGGTTCATTCTACTATGTTTTTAGTTATTTTCTTAATAAAGTATAAGTATCAGAGTATAAGAGACAGAGATTGCGCTAAGTAAGCGAATAATAAGGTCTTGTACATTCAATATTTCACAAGCACATCCATCCTAAGCATAAATTACTTACGAAAATATGCAAATAAAATTGGAAACCTCAAATTGCTAAGTGAGAAAATGTTTTAATTGCGAAATACTTGAGTGATATACGAAAATATCTCTGATACAAGCGTCTCATTAAAACTTACGTTTTGCTAGATTTGGACCCGAGTGGACAAAATAATTTTTTCAGGTTCAAGTTTGTTTTAAATTTTTTCAAATACGAGAGACAAATTTATTTTTATTAATACGATCATTTTTTAGAGTACTGACAAAGTTAAGTATTAGACACTAGAATAGATGTATTATCTGTACCGCTACGCACTTTATCAGCATTTTCGGTGTCTTTTTACTGAGTACTGTCTATTGCAAATATTATCTATTTGACCCCACTAATGATGAAAATTAAATTCGAGAAGTTTTTATATATTTCATATTTTCAACAATTCTTTTGTTGGGTTAGAACGAATTTTGCCCCACTGTGAATTTATTCGTTATAATCTATATCGTACCCTTTTCTCCCCATTTTATGTTGAGTTTGAAGTAATTGACTGATGGCGGCTAAGTTGCATACAGCTGTGAGTTAATAGAACACCACACTAAAAAGTTTCGCTTGGTCCACTGTTATGACCCCTTTTATAAATGTACATACTTTCGGCAAAACTGAAAATATGTCTACGTTGGTAGCACTGAAAATATGTACATTCAAAAATATAAGTCGTGTAATGAGTGATCTTCTTTTTTCGTTTTTCATACCATGTAATTAGTTATACCTTAGTGATAATATTAATCAAAATAAAAATGAATTAACACATAAAACTACGCCTGCATATTTATTCAATCGTCAAAAGTAGAGATAGACGACATTGGTGTCCAATTACTTAAACACTGTCCATGTCAATTTGGGTTAAAAAAAATATCTATCATTGATTTCTAGCGATAAAGTTGATTTTTTAGCCAATATGGAAATCCTTTTCCAAACACTTTCCTTTGGATGAGTTGTTCAATCATTTAACTTAAAAATGAGACCTTTCCTCCGCGACAGAATAACAAATATCAGATTTCACTGGCGTTGCCAATGAAACTTGGCCGCCACGGTTTGTCAAACTCGATTTTGTTAAAATTGAATACCAATATACGTTACCTAAGTACACGCTTCCTCCTATTTCTCAACGAAGAAGACAATATATAACTTGGAAAGAGAAGCAAAAAACTATGGAATAAATTTAAAAGTTATCAAAATATTCAGTAGCATTTAAATAACCTTCTAATACGAGGAAGCAAAGGCTTCATGTCATATGGAAGTCGCCTTTAATACATAAAGTCTGGTCTTTAAATTTCCCAATAAACCTCCCTTACAATGGATTCTCAGATTAATTTTTAGACCATATCTTCTTTGGACTACTTATATAACTGAGTTATTTGCTACTGCTTAGTTCAACCAGTTATTTTCGCTTATATATACTTTCTTAGACTATCAGGTTCCTTCTCCTTGTTTTATTTGCATTTGGATCCTAGGTCCCTATATTTTCATGTTAACAAAGCAACAATATTTGAGAACATTTATATTATTAACACAGGCCATGGTTAAGATTATTAACACAGAATGGTTTTGTACGGTAGACTTATTGCTGCCAGTGATTCTGAATGACATAGTTCCTTCCTTTTCCTAACTCATATTCTATATAAAATAATTCTGCGTGGACGCAAGAAGGACTAAGGTGATGAAGGGTTATACCTAAGAGTCCTTAATATTCGTTTTGGGTTAAAGTACTCCGCAATATGCTTTTCTTTTACATCTTCTGAAACATGCTTCACAATAAAAGTTTCAAAATAAGAGTGATCATATCGCTGCTGTCATCTGAAAAGCGTATCAACGTTTCAGCTAAACGTTATCATTTCTCGTTGTACAGCAAAGTGAACGAAAAATGTTTAAACAGAAACAATTCAACGTTACAGAAGCAGTAACATGTTGCCAGCGAAAACACAATGACGAAAAAACAAAGAACGAAAATTGCACGAGTATGTGCAGTTTTGCATGAAGATGTGCAAAAGAAAAACAATAAATATAAGCAAAACATTGAAGGTTGCATAAAGTTTTCTTCTCGGTGAAGATGTGGGTATATGCTCGCAAGAAAGTGTGCAGGTATGTGCGAGTACGTGTGTATGGAAACATATTTCGTTAAATGAAAGCCGGCACAAGTCTCTTGCCACTGTCAATTCGACTGTAGTCAATGTGTGTAGAACTGACAGAATGCGACCAACCATGCCAAACATACTCAAGTCAGCTTATGATCGCATAGTGTTTTTCCTGCAGCAAATGCAAAGTTGCATACGAGAGTAATGTCAAAAGAGGGGCGCTGACTTTACCAAACATGCACCACCATCGTTTTGTGGTCCGGTCGGTCGTAAGAAATAACAAATGCAGAAATTGCAGAAGCCACTGTTCTTGCTCTACCTCAACCTTCTCTGCGGCATTCACCAGCTTCTTGTCCAATATCATTTAGCATTTGCCGATCTCGTTGTTCCACATGGAAAATAATCGACTAGAGAAGTGGCAGACGGGCAAAGGTTAAACATAAAAAAAGCATTTTTTTCGTTTGGCAGGCAATTGTGTGTATGATTCTGATGCTGCTGCTGCTGTTGCATGACAGCTACAAAGCACCACAATCATCAGCATTTTTATACATTTGAGCCAAATTTAACCACACCATTTGCCCTCTCCACTGGGTGTTACAAGTGAGCATGAGGGTATGTGTAAGTGTGTGTCTTCTCTTATATGATTATTGCTTTGTGCGAATATGTACTAAAAAGATCGATCGCATTTGATATATTCGCAACCGCTTCAGTGGAGAGTTATAGAAACAGCAAAACAATGCAGGTAAATTTTTAATGTATTTTTGTATTTAAACGTCTTAACATTGCTTCTGTTAAGGAGCGTTTACATTGGCAAGGAAGGCATAAAATATATCCTGTTTTGGTTCGCTGATCAAAAAGTCTCGGGTCGTCTTTAATGCGTCTACTAATTAAAGAAATATTTGTTAGAATTTCGGCGGATAAATTCAGTATGACTGATAAAGGAAATGTCAATAGGAAGTGAAAGGTATCTTAAACTAAATTCCTATAACAAATTCGTACTTATTTGTGATGCATCATCTAGTTCAGAGTCAGTTCTGAAAGTATTAGCAAGGCAATAAGTACACTTTCATTTGTAAACTACCAATCCAGGTGAATTGGAATAATTAAAGGTCTAGAAATTATTTCAGATGCCACAACGTCAAATGTCACAATGATAAGGACCATTGGAATTTTGTAATAATTTTTATATTGAGAGCGGCTTCATCTGCAATAAAAATGGATTGAATTTGATAAAAAAAAGCTCCCTTGGTATTGTGGGTACTACTTAAATCTTGCAACGAAGTTGGCATTTGGCTTCATGTTTGTGTTCGTAGTCACTCGGTTTTACGTAACAATTGTAAATAGAAGCCTCAAAAAGTACAATTTTTAGTGGCAGAAAGTACCACTTTAAAATTTAAATTGTAAACACAATTAATTTAAAAACAGCATATTTAGTGCCATTTCTTTTTTATTTTCTATTTTTAGACCTAAGAATTCCGGTATTCGTTTACAAATTGGCGCAAAGCAATCCTTTATGCGCCATTAGATCTGAAATACAAACGTTTATAATTGCAGCTCAATTTACTTCTGTTTAGTATATTATCAAAAGGTTTTGCTAAAATAAAAAAAATTAAAGAAATCGCACCCGCTAGAATGAAAGATATCTAATTGATGATTCTAAAAAATATTAATGGCAGCTTTACGATTGAGATATTTATTAGCGTAACAGGTAACTGGGACGATATTTTTTTATGAGAAGCGACCGACTCTAACATTTGCTATTAAAAACAATAGAAGGTTGCATTTTATGGCGAAGGGTAACAAATGAATACTTTAAATGGTAGACCTATATAATTTTTGCCCTATTTGGTTATTTGTACAAAAAAAGGCCGATGAAAAAAAACACCAAAGAAGAAATTAAAGCTATACTAAAGCCGTTATGAGCGATTTGATATACACATATTGTAATCGGACTTAACATGGCAACATAATATGAGAAACAAAAAGTACTAAGTCCTGGATCGTGGGAAAAATGTTAATTTGCGTTTGAGAATCGTCATTGGAATATCTTTCGCATTAGGGTGTGGGAGAAAAAACTTTTTTCTACCCACCTTATAAAGGCTGCACGGCTATAAACCCCTTTGGCTGCAAATAAAATAATGATTTTAAGTGATGGAAATCTTTAGTTGGACGTTTACAATTTTTGCTGTTGCATGAAGAAGATGATATCCGCGTTGTGTTGATATACATTTGCACCCGTTATATCGCATTTTCCATGACTTTCCGCAAGATTCCGCGTTCCTGTTGAGTTTTCTCCTTAAGTGGTGCATTTGTATGGGGCTTGTTGACGTAAGCCCGCGGCTTCATGAAAGAAGCCTGGGATGGTTGAATTGCTCAAGATGATTTTCTTCGTTGTTGATTGTGATGGCTCTACAGTGATTCACACGCGCCTGACGATCAGCAGGCATTAATGGATGCTCTGTTTGCATTTTGTTCGGGAATATGTGTAAATCTTTCATTAAAATTCGCTGTAGGATCCGTCTGGTGAGATCGGCAGCCACAGCCAGGATGGATATTCGCGAAATATTTTGCAAGGTCTTTTGTGGTTCTAGTCTGTTCAAAACGAGCAATTAAGCGGCGGATTGTTTTCCCAGTTGGCCGAATACCATTAGGTATTCGATGTAAGAATTCAGGCTGCGCTAACACCACCGACCAGTTATTGTTAACAAAAATCGACATAATTACTCCACCCTCTTGCGGAATATAGCGCTTCATTGCTTGTCTGTTTTCATACTGGAGCTTTCTACTTCACAAATGTTTGACGTACGATGCCATTTGCAAAAATTATAACATCTTCCGATAGGGTGATTAACTTTACTCCATTCTGTACTTGATGTTGGATTTTGAAAATTTGAAATTTCAATGACAAGTTGGTAAAAACAGTACAAAACTTTCGGCTTTGGTGTGTGCAAAATACATTCATAACCGATAAGGACAGCGGTCATTTTTATGCCGCTGCAACCCGAAAATAATAAACGGCAGCGATGCACGATCCACTGCGATCGAGTTGGCCTGTTTTCCATGATAAAGTCTCAGTACTTCTGAAAATGTGAACTTTCTATCCATATAGTTTGATGTTGTCATAATATTTTGCTTTCTCAGTATAAAAGTGTACACATAGCTTTAATGCGATTGTACCGGTAATTGTAATTTCGTAGTTGAAGTTTTGATTCGTGGCATAGTTAAAATATTTTGACAATTTTAAAGAGATTTAGTGAATGCAAAAAATCGAAAAAGAAGCTTCAAAACCATCCAATGCCATTTCAAAAAATTATTATTAAAAATCTGCGCCGATGGAAACATTCTAGAGCTGGCTTTGAAATAGCTCACGGAGTTGCAGTCACCAAATTTCTTTGCCAGTGTAAACGTTATGTCTAAAAAATTCTTGTTATTTGCCTGCATACATGTTATTTTTCCCTGTGTGTGATGATTTTTTTTGTTTATCTGGATATTCGACCACAACCATATTTTTCTGTTGAGAAATGAACGAGTGAGGTTGTTGTAGAAAACAGGACAGTCAAAAAAGAAAAACTTAAGGTGTTTATGTCGTTTATGTGAAATATCAGTTGCTTATGGGTTGTTTAGTTTTTAATGTTGTACTTGTCCAAATTGCAAACGAACAACTGCAGACAACGGCGGGCCGATGCCGCAATAAAAACTGCCGCTGTTTTATACGGGCTGTATTCAAGCAAACTGATCGTCTGCCCTCTGCTGTCAATGTAAAATGTTACTTTTAGCGCATTTAATGAGTGGTTTTCATGATTTCGAGTCTTTAGCAACTATTTGTAACATTTACCATTAAATAAAAAAGGATCAAATTTCACAATTCTTAATAGAATTTACAAGTTGATTTGTAATGAGTGTTACAATGATTTCACATTTTTAGTGCTGGTAAAAATGTTAAGGAGGTGATATCAAACTTTATTAGGAGCTAAAGTACATTTAGCAACAAATATGTTCAAATTATTATTTTAGACGATATAGTTAAATGGATCCGAACGTAAGACGAAATGTAAGTGGAATGTTATAAGCACATTTCCCAACAACTTCTTTTTTACACATCACTGTGAACTCAATATCAAATAATATACGACTGACATTCATCTATATGACAAGAGATCATATCTAATATTTACTTCAAAATAAGGAAACCATAACCATAAATCGCATGCAATGCTTGGTCAACTCTGCTCACGATTTTTAATAAACAAATTCAACCTATAAAGTGGGCAGCATCATCATCATCAGCAGCAGAACAAACAACAGCATCTTCTGTCAGGTTCATCGTTCACAATTGTGACACAAGTTAGACAAGTTGAGATGCTAATGAATGATTGATTTATGAATGCAGCAATATAAATTTAATGCAAATAATAAAAAATACTAATAATCTTGTGAGCTAAACAAATAAACAGCAAAGCACGACGCAAAAAAAAAACAATTGAGGCAACAACCATGACTTTTCCAATGTACCACAATGATGAAAATGACCTTGAAGGAGCGAAAAAAGCAAATAACAAGTGAATATGAAAACCTACATTGATGGATCACATGTGCCATCACTGGCAGCAAAAACACTACCAGCTTAAGCTGGATGTTTCTAAATGATGAATAATAAAATGAAGAATCTTACATTTGGAATACATGATGCCATAATTTAGACCAAAGCAAAAATGTTAGTTTAATCTCGTCTGATTTAAAAAAATCTTTAACAGAATAAAAATGATCAACAAAGCCAATGGATTTTTCCGTTCCCTCACCTGTCGCCGCTATATGGTCTTAGGTAGAAAAATAGAGCCGGTTCCATGTTTCCACTTCGTAAAAGTCTGTTATTTGTAAAGTATTGTAAAGTAAAAATATCACCCCAAGTACTGCCGAAGTTTAAAATTCTTGTGAATTAAAAAAAACGATCCGTTTGCAATCGTATGATGCCCCTCAGTTTATACGATTGACGTATCACGTAATTTTTTTCGTACGATTTTCGATACGTTCACGGATCAATATAAGTTTTATGTATGAAATGATGCTTGTTTTGGGGCTACACGACAGCGTATAGGAAGGAGCAAAGGTTCTTATCTGTTACAGTAAGATGTCCAACTGTGTTCAGGATGTGATGGGGAGTGTGTTTCACTGTTTTAGCGTTACTGCGGGCTAATGAGTTAAAGCAAATTTTTCGCAACGCAGACGGTTTCGCATAACAAAACATTCTTTTTTCAGTTTTGATAGTTGTATGTAAGCTAACCTCGACGGGTCAACTATTGTCAGTTAAAATCGTCCTTTACACCAGAATAACGTTCTCAAATTCTACAACTTATTTAATAAACGAGCTTCTCGTGATATAAATGACGGAAATGGGAGGGGGACAGAGGGATAGTGGCAGAAAACTATGTTAATTGCCACAGCACATGTTGAAGTAAACCCTATTGGAGGTAAGGACTAGCAATTAATCTCATACTTAATGCCATACTTAATACTACACAGTTGAATGCCTAGATGGATCTTGCGGAATTTTGTAGTCACTTGTCCGTGCAGATAAAGCCAGCGTCAATTGTAGCTTGAAAACCAATGTTTTAACTAGTTTTATTTTAGTGAATTTCCCCAATTTTGGCCTTTCGCAGTATCTACTTATCGAATATGGGTCCGTCCTTGGATTATGTAGTTTTTGCGAGTTTTTAAGTTTAAAATATTTTTATTATTGATTTAGCTTTGTTAGCGATTTTTTCAAGTAGATAATCGCTCCCAGTTGCACCGCTTATTTCTCTATTTCTCTGTTTTTTCCCCATTTTTAAGCGATTTAATCAATGTTTTTCCTATTGTGATATTTTTTGCAGTTATTGTGATTGCATTGAGAAGCTATTCCGACTTTGGTGCATCTTTGTTAGTGTTACACTTTTTCGAATCTTCGCGATTTTCTCAACTTTATTATCCTTCAGTGGTAGAATGTTCAATCCGCAATAATCTGAATGTTGCACAACTTATAATTAAAAAGAGCTTGGGAAACATGCTGAAAGGTAAAACAATAACAAAATCTTTTCTCTTACGAATTCTTTACAAATAGTTTTAAATGATAGATCCATTTCAATTATTTCAAATAATACAAGAATATTTTCTTCATACGTTTTAATAAGTTTCTACCAGCATTTTTTTATGAGTGTTCATTTCTTAGTATGATGCAAGAAAATACAAGTAATACCGAGTAATACATATAAATGATCGACAATGAGATCAATGTGAACATAAAGAATTGAATGCAAAGAATGTCAGTACAACAAACATGAAAAAGAACGAGTAGTAAGACTTAAATAAGCTTGATGCCACTGTATGCAAAAATGAAGAGTGTAATTAAAAGAAATAAATAAATTTGATCTTTTGGTTTGTGTTTATTGCGAGAGTAATTAGTCAAATAAGACCAGCCATCAATCGTGGCAAAACAGATCCAACACTCTAATAACCTGACTAAACTCCAACTGTATGGGATTTAGCTTTCTACGAGGTGGAAAACAGAACCATATAGATGGAATAAATAACAAGTATAACATCCGGTGATTGATGGCACAGCTAAAATTTGTGAAAAAGGATGCCAGGCAGCTGTCAAGTTGTTGAGAAAAGGATTAGTGGCAAATATGATGACGACGGCGGTCGGTAAGTTTCAAATGGAGCCGCTTGCTTCTGGTGAATCTGACTGCGGTTAGTAGTGTTGTGGCATTTATATAAATAAATGAATGGATGAATGAGTAGATGGATGTTCATCATTTTTGTTCAAACATGTACATTAGGAAATATACACAGGTGACGCATTTGATGTTGCGGAATATTCAAGTCTCTTCTATTGATCTCTTGATGATCATGACAATTGCATAATGTCTGTGAAGAGGAAGTTCATGAACTTGAAATATGTCAATAGTTTTTCAACCAGTTTATGCGTGTATTTCATTGTGAAATATTTTTTTCAATTGTTTTGTTGGTACTTGACACTATAAATAAGAAGAAACAATTATTACAAAACCATGTCTCCTTGTAGTTACCTCCATTTCAGGAGTCCTGGCGCCTAAACCATGGCAGCTTTACTACTGCGTTAGGTCCCAGGGTCATTCGTTGAGTAAAACTTGAGGTAATAAATGTATTGTGACCTTATCTGAATTCCAAGGTCATTCATATTTTCCTTTTGCACATTTGCAAATTCCTTTGCACCACACACTGAATACCGCTAATAATTTAGTTAAAAAGAATTATAATAGCAAGAAATACCATCATATATTTTCTGTCAGAGAACATCACTTCTTTCTCGCTAGTTTATGTATGCTATTGCTATGCTCGTATTATTGTAAATATGATAGTACTGAAAATAGCACTAGCACAAATATTACAGCAATCACATTGTAAGCACTATGAAATGGTACAGCAACCGCGTTTTGCACTAATGAAGAATTTTTAAAGACACATTATTTAATGTATTATTTTTTAGTACCAGGAATTCAATTGCAATTTTAATTTATACTTTAAATTTATTTTCTAAGTATTCAGGTAGGAACAAAAATCAGCCCTTACCTTACTAGCCATAGATCTGTTCTGCCAACGTACAGATTGCAGTTCGCACAAGATTTTGGCTCGTGAAGGCCATCGCTGTTGATAGTCTGTTCCTGTTTAAACAAAGTTGTCCGGACAATTGTTCGCACAACGCTGTTCTGTCATCACACAAACGAAATACACACAGGCTAAAGAAAAAATATGCATGCGCCCGTCTGGAAACAATCTCGATGAGAGACAAAAAATTATGTTCAAACAGTCAGGAACATCTACACGTATTCTCCACACAGAAGACCACAAACACATTTACCAACGTTATTCTGCCGAGGATCTCTCCATGTGCGAACAAATTTGTGGCTAGTCAAGACGTAGTGTAAAGTAGTACCGTCTAAACCACCTTCGAGCATATAGATATGCTGATAGACGAGACCCAAATAGTTCGATGCTATCATTATATATTAGCATATAGCTAACACCCGCTATATGCTGCTCTGCACGATCAACTTACATTTTTAAAACATGGTTCGCTTTTAATTCTAAGTGTTGAAACACTGTGTGTGTAAGCGAGTGCTTTCAGAAAACTAGTGTGAGAGGTGAAGTGTTTTAAGATAAATTCGTAATCATGATGTTTTTCATCCCTCCAAATGCATAGGGCTAATAGAACTAGACAGCAGTATGCAGTACATGAAGTCTATTGCAGGACTGCAGAACATATTATCCCCTATTGAGGTTCGCTTGACTTCTATTCAATTCTTAAAAATACTACGAGTGTAGATGTTTGATAAGTTGCCCATTGGATGGATTGGATAAGGAGCAGATAATCTCCATACTCCTCTCCCTCTATCCAGCATTGGAGCAGTACTGTAATGGCAGAAAATTTGCTTCATGTATATAAATATAGTTATGTCTGTTTCTTTTGATAAATCTATAACACTCCTACGATTATTAAAGGAAGTTTAGTTTGATTTTAATAGCTGATTAGTATTTACATTCGTAGGTAAAGATTGCAATCAACTTCGAACTCTAAGGTAAAATTAAAAAAAAGCTCCCACAAATAAAAAAACATAAACACTATTTTATTTGAAAATAAACTGACTCAAAAAATTCAAACGCATCACTTCACTTTGTTTGATATAATCTGAATTGTCATACCGAAACCCGTCGTTAAATATTTAAAAATCGTAACTGAAATTCGGTGTGTCAGATTGTCAGTTCCATTTCATTGGATATCAAAGAAATAGTTCACATTTATATATTTGCACTATTTTTGTAGCTTAATCCCAAGAAAACGGTAGCATATTTAAACGCTTAATTTGATTTCACAGAAATTAACAACTTAAATATTTATTTCCACAAAGTCTAGTCAAGTGAAATAATCATTTCGAATCGATAGTAAAAAGTTTTAACAGGAAATTAAAAATATTCAAAATTCACGCATACTCGTTTAATTAAAATTTACCTGTATGAAAAAATTGTACAAGTAAAAAAAAAACTTTAACTGTGTCGACATCACGATGCTGATGAGGCTGATGATGATGAAACAAATGCTGAACGATCACGAACAGCACACAAATATCATGTGTCAAGTAAATCACACATCAAGCTTATGTGTGACTAACCGACTGACTGTGAACTGTTTGCTTTTAGCTTGATTTACTTTTTTGTTTGTGGGACTTTTAATTTTTTTGACGATGATGGACAGTGAAGTCGGTTAGTAACTTCTTCTACTCTTATCGCTTCAAATGTAAACCGATTTGTCTTGAGTAACCAAATAAGATAAAGTAATAAAATATTGTTTTTTTGTACTTTTTATAACACATCAATAACTGGACTGAAGTTAGAGAAGCATTCAGTCAAGCATTTGAATGAAGCCAATAAAGCTTGGTGTCTGTACTTTATGCAGAGATTTCAAATTTCTGCGTG
This sequence comes from Phania funesta, assembly GCA_963932375.1. Taxonomy (NCBI): domain Eukaryota; kingdom Metazoa; phylum Arthropoda; class Insecta; order Diptera; family Tachinidae; genus Phania; species Phania funesta. The sequence goes on along the minus strand of OZ010653.1, from coordinate 90,779,559 downwards.
TATGACGCAAATTATAAAACCAGAAAACAAATTCTGTTGCCTTCCAGACGAACTGACATTAAATTAAATTGGATTAGTGTGGCAACAAACTATAGTTCCCTTGTCAATCTCTCTGCTTAAAAACCAAATCATAATATCGCTGTTTGGACGGCAAAACGAATGTGTAAACACCCTAAAATGATTTTAATTCGAATGCAATGAAAGCTTGTAAATGTGATAGCAAAAAGAAATGGGAAGTACGACACGTAAAAGTTTTTGGAATTTAGCAAACATAATAATGATTTCTCGTTTACTTCAATTATAACAACTTTTGGAAGACACATATGATCCTGATGAATTGTATCATATTTTACTCCAGGACTTCTATACTGAAGACCTCAAGACTACTGAGAAATGTGGCTATATATCAACTGCTGAAAAATATCAAATACTTTAGATGAGAGTCAACCACGAAGCCAGACAAAATCTCTAACTGCTTGAAGACTAATCTGATACTCATTGTGTCAAAAGGCCAGAACAAGTTCGCGCAGCGAAGCTGGAATGGGTTTCTAATATATGCTAGAACATTTCTTTCAGATTCTACATCCGTAGATACAAAAGCGTGCATTTTCAAGGCCAGAGAAGAAGACAAATAGTGAAGTGATATTTTGTTTTGTTTTTAGAACTACCTCGAACTTCTGGTCCGATATCCTAAAGCTTTTTCGCCTTTCCTACCTTGATAACAAGTAACGAAGAACAGGCGAAATTACTGTACTAGCGATTAGCGATAAATCAGCAAATTAACAAATTTATCCATGCTATATCCAAATGCGAAATACTTAACACTATACTACTCGTATTTGAAAAGCTAATCAAAAACAAATGCAGGATGGGCCTGAAAGACGTACGATTTGATTTTAAACATGAAATTGCTTCGGAATGGCAAGGGGTGTGGCGCGTGGGAGGTGGTGTTTTGTAGATCGGTTTACAAAAAATTAGTTGCAATGCTGCTTTTCACAGGAGCGCAACGAGCGTTCTGCGTTAAAAGTTACTACTAGAATGGTGTAAGTCAAGGTCGATCAGAACATAGGAACGATCGATAAAAACAAAGTTTTTATAGCAATCTATTTCGGGGGTTTTTAATTTAGCCCAGTAGATTCGAACTTGTTAACCCATGTTTTAATAACACTCTCACTGGGACTCATTGCGCAATACACGCTGAACGACAGTGTACGTATCACCGCTCCGTGAATCGACCTACACAACGATACTTCTCGCGTGTCTCTCCCTCTCAACGTTCCGCAGAATTTCCATTTTTAAAATCGTACCACCTTCTGACCCACCCTATATGATATTGTTCAACCGTATACAGGGGCTTCCAAAGACAATGGGCTTATAGCATTTCCTCCGTGGATCAGATTGTTTGGTGGCAGGTGCGTATTCACACAGCTGCTACGTGAAATAATCATGCCCTGAAATCGCTCGTGCAGAAGAAACTGTCCACTATTTAACGTACTGCAATTGATCATCCATATTCACTCTTGTCCCTTTTGGTCAAAATATATTGGTTGGCGCTGTTCTACAGCGTTCTCCGTTGAGGATTGTGGCAATGCAATCATTGTCATCGAAAAAGTATAAACGATTATGCTGTGCCACCACAATTTACACCATGTAATGACTGTCTGTGCATGTATTACTAATGTACTTCGTGTGGGTGGATCCTTTCGTCATTTGTAACCGTTTTTGGAATTTGTATGGATTAAGTTTAGATTACTGATGTGAAATTTGTCTCCTTGATTACATTAAAAAGCTGAGTTCGTGTATACTGCACAAGGATTTGCCTTAGCTCCTTCTACCCTATTATGATGGATAGTAGCGAGTGTTTCTGTAGATCTTCTTTTTCTAAAGGGAGCACATCGTGCGGAGCAGTGCTCAACATCCAAGTAGTACTTTTCATACTTGGAAGCACGTGCCTAATTTGTCTTAATAAAGTAGGCAAAATGTTGCTCTTTAATTAAAAAAAGGAGAAACTTTTTTGCAGAATTTCGCAAATTGGTTAAACCAGCTCACCAGAAAATCTTTGACAAAAATTTTAATAAAAAAAAATTTCTTGAAGAAAAGGAGAACGTTTTAAGAACATCGAAGTTTTATGTTTCTTAATCTCTTTAACAGAAGGAAATCATAGAGGTGTATGTTCGGTGAACATGATGTTGTTTCTTGCCAAAGATTTAGAAAAATTAAAATTTTCTAATACTGCAAGGGAATGTGATGCTTAAAATAACTTTCTAGAAAGAGGCTTGTTCCAGAAGGAAGACAAAGGCTCATTCATCTTAAGAATTTCAAAAATTTTCTTAATTTTTATTAAGAGACTTCATTATTTTGACTGACTTACGGAAGCAGGTGGCAATTCTTCCGAAAAGTTAATAAATCAATTAAGTAACACTTGGGATACTAACCGAAACCTATTAAGCTTACAACTAGCAAATCGACACACAGCAGTAGAAATTCTGAAGTTAAAGTACCATCGTTGCTAATATTTGCACAAACGTAATGTTTTTTCCTGGGCCTTGTAGGGACCCCATTATATTTATAGCAAAAAATTTATATAAAAACTCTCTGCCTAAAACTAACAATAATTTGTTATTTTTTTACTTCGTATGAATTTTTAGTATGTGTCTGTGCACAGCCCCGTATGGAAATTTAAATCGCATCATTTTGACAGTGACAATGACATATTTGTGACATGTGATGGAATCATGTTAGTTCTTCATTTCAAAATTGTTTCCCACGAAAGATATGAAACGAAAAAAAGTAGAAGCAAGATATTTAAAATACGTATAAAAAATTTAATGAAGGGGTATAAGTTGGAGGATATATGTAGTTTTGCGCTTACTCTGAGGATACTTTGTTATTTTCAGATCAAAAGAACACAATAGAGATTGATGTCTTCCTGCGTTCTTTAGAAACTGTTCCTTCTAAGTTTTTGCAAGATGAATACTAGCAAACTTTAATTTATTCTTTTTGATAATTACACTCTGGGACAAAATCGAAAAAAAATTGGATGTACTTTTAAAGAGACCTATTATAAGTTCTAGCCTTACGAAAATTTTGGCCAGTTCAAAATTATTTACACGTAATAAGGAAACCAGACTTTTTCTTTATTCAAAAACGTTTAAAACTGTGAAACAGTTGCAAAAATTACTTTGTTTTAAAATTTGTTTGTCAACGAGGGTTTAATATAATTTCTAATACTTATAAACTTATCTACTCAAGTGCGACTACAACCTACACTAAGTCATTTCAAAATTACACTGAAGTGAATAAAAAATTTAATTGGTAGTGACAAAAAAATTTGGATTTACTTAAACTTCTGATGTTTAAGACGTATTGTAAAACGGTTTCCAGCAACGGCAGGTCGAGATTTATTTCGATTAAAAAACTGTGTGTTAGGTACATGTGTAAAAAACATCGTTCGGGCAACCATCGCACAGGGCTGTGCCGCATAGATCCGGTTAAATTTTCTTGTTCACCTAGCCATTTCTAGTCGGCTCACCGGAAAAATCTCACATAGTCATGCATACCCTCACATAATTACTAAGCAAACAAAGAACGTTAGCTCTGATTGTTAACTTTAAGTTCCTGGCTCAGTTCCATCTTCTGCTGTTGCAGGCTCAAGTCGCGAAGCAAAATTCGCCAAGTTAAATGCAAAGTTCTAAGATCTTAAAAATTAACATTTTTAAATGTAAGATTGTAAGAATTATTTGTTTTCGTTAATACTTCCCTGCTTAATATCCTGTATGGGGAAATTGTGAGTTAACAGTTTTTTGACAGTTTTTGGTGCAATTTTTATCCCGATGGTTTTCGAACACCGGCTTCGCTGATTAAAGCTTTTCTTTTTTTTTTTAGTAAATAAATAATTTGTATTTTTATTAGAGTAGTTGACGAAAGAGATAGAAACAGTTAAATGAAAGAAGTCTTGTACAACAAGCCCTAATCACTTATACCTACCGGCAGAATACGGGGAATTTTAATTCTAACACAATTATTACTTAATCTTTTGGTAACAAATAATTCAAGAAATGATTTGCGCTTTTCTTCGACGTCTTCTAATATATAAAAAAAAATGGAGTCTAACTCTAAATGACAGAGTGCTGCCTGATATCACTGTTAGAACAATAGTCTACACAACATTAAAAGTAGTAAAATTAAATAAATATTCGTAGAATATTACCATGACAAAAAATCGAGTTTTTATGCGCTTAACGGTATGACGTATACCAATATTCATTTGAGGTGATAGAAATTGTTCATACAATAAAGTTACATGTTCAATAATACTGGATGCGTGTATATATTTTTCTCGCAAAATCCTTAGTGCACTTTGAGTTCGGATAATAAATTCGTGTCCCACTTTTGTTTTTTAACTGAAGACAGATTATTTTTATTTTTAATTTCATACCATTTTGTATGTCACTAGTTTGTTTTCATTAATTAAAAACAAATTATGGGTACAGCTTACCCTCGAATTTTAGGATAATTTTCTACACCTTTGGACCTCTGCACACGATCTCTCCCATTTTTGTGTAAATCGATTTTTTTTAACGTATTTAAATTTATAATGTCTACACTCAGGAAGTACTTCCTGCGACTTCTCGCAAACACAACAACTATAAACTTTTTTTAAAAATAGGTGATTACATACTGCTTAGTGGCAATCATTAAATCACAATCGGAGGCAGTTTTTTTTAATATCCCTATGTTTCTTCAATAAAAGACAACGAGCTGCTCTTTACAAGGGGTATAACTTTATTTATACAATTCGCCTGACTGCTCTATAGTGCCAGCAGTTTGTGTTGGGGATCAAGCGAGAGAAAGAGAGCATATGAAATGAGGTAACGTTACTCTTCAAGTTACAACAGCCGTTTCCCGCAAGTGTTCAACTGTGTGGTTCAGGCGCCCTCAGTGCCAGGAAGGGGATTAACTACATTTAGCTATTGCTAGTATAGTATGGTAGTCCCAGCCGTCCGTAGTACTAATACATCCAGCAGAACTTTAATTCCAGTAAGGTACTATTATTCACATTACGTCCACCGCACGACACAAGTCATTTCTGAACCGACTTCGAAATTTTAAACGCTGTTAAATAAAGAAATATAATCGAAAAAAACTCGAAATTAAAAAAATGTATTTAGTAATAGCCTTTTTTAAAACACTTTGTTTTAAATCTTGTTTAGTGCTTAATTTTCTTTAAAGACGTATTAAGTAGCACATGAAGTTAACCATAATTTGTTAAAACCGAAAAGGTACTTCTGCAGTAAAAAGGTGAATTACTTATTCGCACAAGTTAAAAAAAATTAAAAAAAACCTACATACTTTTTACAAAAACTTGGTAGGTTCAAAATTGCTAAACGTGGTAAGGAGGCCTACCTACTCTTCTATACAACACCGTTATAAATTTCAAAATCGGTACAAAAAGGATTTAGTTATACTTCCACGAACTCCCAAAAAATAATTTTTGAAGTCGAATTTCCACTAGGTTTCCAACTTATACCAGGCCGCTTTAAAAGTACGGCTAATTTTTCGACTTCGTTCATTACTGTTATTAAAAAAAAATAAATTTAAAATTTGTCGTTAGATATCATAATGTAAACCCTACTTTATTTTTTATTTGGAACAATTTTCGTTTAAATTTTGGCAATTACGATTTACACAATTTCCTCGCAAACGTATCTGTCGCGTAAATTGAGGATTAGATGTAATTTGTTTAAAATAAATATTCAAGTGTTTGCCTTTGATTAAAATTTTCACTAAAAACTTATACTTATAAAATAATAATTTCAAACGGTTTGTTTGAACAAATCATTTAAATACATCTACATACATATGTTGTGGCGTATGACAGCCCCTTTATATAATTTAAATGCTTCTTCTTTCACATAATTTTAATTTAATTAACATATGAAATGGAAATTTTCATATTAATTTTAATTTAAGATGGTGATAAATAACATGTCAAACTAATGATCTAAAAAATTGATAACATAATTTTTAAAACAAATGTTTTATTTAAAATAATACTGGTACAAGTTAAAAAAAAATTGTTTTTAAAGTGTGCGAGAAACTGATAAGGTTATTTAATTTTTGCCTTGTTTCTAAAAACTACAAAATATATTAAAATAAAATAATTACTTAAATAAATGAATAAAATCGTTTTATACTTTCGATTAAGACAGACAAATTGTTATTTTTTTTATTACTATAACTTTTAGAATACTGAAAATGTTAAGTTATCAGACTCTAGCAGAATGAACTGAATCTTTAGTGTCACCAGCGATCTTTGTGTCTTTCTACTGTGTTAGTGCCTACTGTAAACATAATCTTCAATCTTTATTTTTTTATTTTTAGACAAAAAGTAAGTGACCACATCATTTTAACGTGCACCTTTGTTGCTTTAAATTAAACTTACATAAATGGAAAATAATGACGACTTTTGAAATTTATCATAGAAATAAATCTAAAAAATTCTGGACGTTTATGAGTTGTTTGTTAAAAATGTCTTTGAATTTGGACAGAAATTAAATATCAGGTTTTTGTTGCAATTTGTAAAACAGTTTAAGTGCAGGCAATCAATTCAAAATAATCCGGTGGTTTCATTAAATCGCTTAAAAATAAATGGACTTTATTCTACGATGGTAGAAAATCATATATGTTACAAAATTACATTTCGATGTTCGAATTCTTCCCTCCTGCATTTTAAAAATAAAAAATTTTCAAAAATTTCTGTCAGAATTATGAGAAACTGCGCTTAAAAGTGATGATAATAACGGCTGACGCTTTAAGTATCAATTTGGTATAATTTTGAATTCGGTGGCAGTTTGAAAATCGAATGACTTTTTAAGCTTCCTTCGTAGTTCATTAAAAATGAACACTGCCTCTGTTCACTACCATCTGTCAAGCATTTTTTTTCATTAGGTTTAACAGCCATTGTAAGAAAACAGTCTCGAGTTTCTCGAAGAAAATGGAACAAAGGAAATGCGTAATAAATATTTTGGGGACTTGAATGACAGCAGAAGGCTTTATTGAATACCGGTGTGTTCGTACTAACACAAACGAAGAGGTGGCTAATTGCCTACATCCAGAAATATATGGACTTGAAAAAGCTATCACCACGATGAGTACCACAATTGCTTAAATTCAACTCTAAATCAACTAAAACCCGCAGGAGTTTTTGCACCGTTTTATAGCCTTAGCCGAAACACAGCTTCATACGTAGATAAAGGAACTGTCAAAACAGTAGATTTCTTCAGGAGCGCTTGCACCAAAGGCTAACAAAGTAATTCGGACCTAAGGGAAAAACGACCCTATTTAAAGAAGAAAGAAAAGATATCCCAACGGCACACACGTGTGCAATGCTTATGGAAAAACTCCATAAATGGTGCAACGAACTGTTGCCGCAGCCAGCATATTCTCTAGCTTTAGGTCCCAGTGTCTATTTGCTGTTTCCAAATCTAAAGAAACGAATCGGCGGTTATAGCTGGAACAAAAGCATATGTTAAAGAACTTAAGAAAGTTTTTATTTTTTGTGAAGGGGAAAAAATTTGAACAAATATAAACTAAATATATCGCGCCAAAAGGGCAGGATAAGAAAGGTCCATTCGCTATGAAGTTGACCGATGGACCAAAATTTGGGCGTCAATATAAAGATGCCCTACAAAAGCGTTACTAGGCCAATTCTGACCTACGCCTCCATAGTATAATGGGCGGCAGTGAGAACAGGTGTAACATAGTAAATTTACAGAAGGGTCAACGATTAAGTCTTGGAATAAGCGATGCAATCAGAAGAGGATAGGATTTGGGGATTTTTATTGAGGAACCAGTGACCGAAATATACTTCTGACTTCCGGATCAAAACGAGGTCCACCAAGCGGAAACTCGTGCGATCACGAATTATCTGTACAAGCACAGTAGTATGGAAGTTAATATTTTTCAGGACCGCCAAACAATTATAAGGGCTCTTAAATCCTATAGGCTAAGATCACTATGATTCTGGAATGCAAAAATGAGTGAAATTTTTTCACACCACACTATAGGTGGTCGACGGCCCTCTATGCATTTGCAGAACATTTCAGCAAATCTCTCATTTATCTTGCGTACGCAATCAGCAGAATGTCACTTTCCATTGCTTTCGCTATAAAATTAGTGACAAATTGTCCATTAAATTCGGGCAACCCAAGATTTTGTTTAAAAATATTTCAAATATTTAAAGGCATCAAATAATTAAACGCCTACATCTTCTAGTATTTCTTCTTTTGCTTAAAACAAAATCTTTTTCAATTCAACAATAAAACAAATCAATTAGGTCTGCCTAATACTACGGCCGTAAATAAACTACCTGCTTTTAAATTGCAGGCAACTTTCACTCTTTCTTTGTTTTTGTTCAGCAGCACATTTTTGATTTGTCTTATCTATTTCTATATTCGTTGGTCGGACATGAGCAACTGAAAGGAATTTTTGTTGTGCCTGCGCCTGACTAGCATAACGAATTCGTCCTTTGCTAATCCTTGTAATTTATGCGCAACATTGCAAAAATTTGGATTTGACTTTAGGGAACAAAGGAGATTATTTTAAGAAACTGTTTGTCAAAATATTTTGTGAAGGCGTTGTGTTGACAAAATATTACTACTGTGTTTTAATCCGGCACTTTTGAAAATGCAGACTGAAAACTGGATTTAGAGACCACCTTTAGTTGTACGCATTTCTTCGGGTTTATGTTAACCGGCTTTGTTTTTGTTTTAATCCGCCTATTTGTTTAGCCATGGTGAATGTTTAAATGAGACTAAACGTCGATTGTCAAAAGTGAAAGTTGTCTATCAAACAATTCTTTAAAATTCTTATAAACGTCCCATGTCAAACAACTTAAATGTGGATTACACGACAATGGATATGCCAGAGCACAGCATGGCTCTCGTTGTGAATTAAACATTTTAGGTGGCTACGTTTTTTTCTAATGTGCACAAAGATAAAAGGGTAAGTGAATGTGAAACTGAAGAAAATTTATAGTTGTTTTTCGAAATCAACAAAAAAAAAAAATCAGGCAAGTCAATTTCTATGAACAACAATCGCAATGAAAATTTCTAGGTTAGGTCTAGTCTAGTGACGTACTTTCGGTTACATAAGCTGTGTGCTTGTATCACAGAGCCTCAGTTGAGCTACGAGTTAACGTCAAACCAAGAAATCGTACGTCACTAGCTTTCTTTACTGTAATATTTCCATGGAAAGCAATTTAATTAATTTACACTCTCCCCTACTGCGAATATTTTTAACACCAAATATGTTCTTTTTCCCTTTTACTTGCTCATTTTATTATTGCTGTGGAACTATATATATCATGTAATTATTTATTTTTTCTAATTAGAATATTAAAATTTGTCTTAAATAATTTTAGGTCAAGATCAATTATTAAAGTGCAGAGTGGCATTATGCTTCAGGAAGAAGTACACAACAGGGCCATTGATTGTGGGTTCTCGAAGATTTCCGGTAGAATTCCTGGGTAACCCTAATAGGTTAGATACGTCTCTCAAACCCCCACGAACAGTTCGATGTTACCAAGTTTCTTCCTCTTGTAATTAAATTTTTTCTGTTTACTTATTTTTTTTCTTTGACTGGAACATTTTTTGTAGAGTTTATTCACCTTATTAACATTTAATCTCCACTGAGCTCTTATTTCATTTCGAACAGCTGTTAAATCACTATAGGGGCGTCTGTTTCGAAACTAGTGCAATGTTTTGGTTTTAGCATGTCAAATTATTTTTAGCAGTTATCCGAACTAAATCATCTTTTGCCATATAAGATTATTTTGCGAATTCGTGATATGTTTGCCCTTTACAGTAGAAGGCCAATATACGCGGCAAACGCTTTTCAGTTTCTTACGCGGCACGGTTAAGTAAATATATCAAACTTTTTATATGGACATTTTTGTATATACCTCGCCATCGCATGCCGCCTACATTAGCCTTCAACTATTAGTGCGATTTAATAATTGCAGAGTCTAGGCATAATGACTATTGGGTCAGATATCGAAATTTTTACAATTGGTAACACTTTAAAACGTCATGTTGATGTTTACGAATTATGGTAATTTAAGTGATTTTTAACAATTAACATTTTTTTTTTTGATTTTAAGATTTCACTAGTCTTAGAGTTTGACAATGATTTAGGCAGTTTTTCGTTTTCTTTTTGTCCACTTTGAAAGCGTTTTCAGTGTTAGTATTTTGTTGGGTCTGGTTCATTTTTAATAAATCTATTTAATGTATTAAAAATTTTTTAACCATTTTGTAATTTTCAAAGAACATTTTGAGACAAAATGGGATTCTTTTTCTGTTACGCAATTTTTCATCCTGAGATCTCTTCAACATGTTTCGCTTAATTTTCAAGATATTTTAGGTCAAGATTCAAACTAAAAAGTGTAAAGCTAAAAATTAATTTATATAATTTTTTTACTCATTTCTATAATTGCGCTATTGCATAATATAAAATATATACTGAAGTAAACAACTTGTAATAGTTTTAACACTGTTGATGTCTATATAGGCCGAATTCAGGAAAAGAATGAATTTAAGTACAAGTTTTAAAAACTTAAAAAATGTCTTACAAGCAAATGAAGCTGTCAACAATTTTTAATCCCAACTCATTTTTATTATAAATAATCCTAATTTATTGTTGAGGGTTGCTTAGGCCAGCTCAACAGGAAACCTTTACCCAAGTTTTTCGAAAAACTTACACTAGACGTCTAATCGAAATTCTTTAGACCTCCAAAACAAAATATTATTCTTTTATTTCTCTTACTTACCTTACTACGTTTGGTTGATTATTTGCCAACTCTAAATGCAGCTGTAAGCGATACAAAAATAAAAATAACACCAGCCCATTATTTGTTTTATGTAGATTAAAAAATTTGGTCAAAATATTTTTTAAAATAGAAAAAGTCCATAATTTTTTTTATTTATTTTGAGATTTTTTATTTTACCTTAATTAAGTTAAAAAAGTTAAGAAATATGAGACCCAACTGAAATGCTATTTTAATTAACATTCTTCTTTTTGTAATTTTTGTAACAGTTACTTCAATAAATATAGTTGTTGTTTGCTTTCAAAAGAAAAAGTTTTTATTAATTTTTTTTTAAATAAATAAATCTTTTCTTCTCTGAATGTCAAGCTTTTCCACAATTTTAGTTTGTGAGGCCTACTCACACGTCATGGATAACGCTCTGCACCGATCCGAACAAGAGACGAAGATAGTCTTCTAACTCCAATAAAAAATTTCAAGGTTAAATAAATTTTAGCTCTGTTTGCAATATTTATTTCAATACTCTGTCCCTAAGTTGTGCTAATTTTGATACTATCTCCGTAAGATGAATATTAATACGTGTTAGCAATGTGTATAGAATTCAGAAATTTTTACCACTATTAATCCAAATTAATATAAGAGGAAAATATTTTCGACTTATTTCGCAACAATACGAAACAACGAAAAGTGAAACACTCAAACGCACTCACTTAAAAAAGACATTTCAAAATTAATAATTAAAACTTATAGACAATAAATTACAATTAAGTAAATCTACCTCCCACCAATGGCAAGACAACCATTAGAACTGTTCAAGTTTGAAAATGTCGTCAGTGTCATTCATAAATTGCCCGAAAAAATATATCGAAACTTTTTTTCCTTGTTGTTGATGGTCGGCAATTGTGTGTTTTAAATTGAACATTGTTGTATAATGAAAGGAAAGTAGATTTATTTTTAGTTTCGTATAACACACACAACCAACCAACGAAATGACAGACACATCATAATAAACCAATAAAGTATTTGAAATTCACATTATTCAAATGACGCTATAAATGTGTTTACACTAGCCACACAATCTCAAGAAACTAAATTAACCAAGTTGTTTAAGATTTTGAATAATAAAAAAATTAATTTAAGGGAAACGTAAGTCGAATGTATTTGAAATCAAATAAAGGAAAATAGATTTATTCAGGTATGTGATGGGAATCGATTAAGAAAACAAACCGATTTAAAAACGCAAAATGCTGTGATATGCTTTTTTCCGTTTTATATTTAAATTAATATATAATTCTGTTATCTCTCTGGGCCTGCACTTCCGAAAATAATAATTTTAAAATGGTTCAAAAGTCGTTTTAAAAATCGACCGAAATTCATCACACCCATTTCAAAAGATTCGATTCAAATTTGATCGGTAATAAAGTCGTGACTATAAAAGTTTGTTGTTGGGGATTTTTTTAAAACTTATTTGTTTTGAATGAATATAATTTAGTTGCGCTTATTTGCCCACGTAGTAAAATAAACTTAAAGTCACAATAATTATTGTTGCGGTATAAGGTAGTCTCTAAGCCAGCTTAAGCCGCCTCATCATTTAATGTTTTTGTTTTTGTTTAAAGAATTTCAGAGACGTTTCAATTTTTCTAAAAAGTTGGGTGAAGGTTTCTTGATGAGGGCATAAAGACTGGCTTATCGCGCAAAACAAAACTTTCATTTTTATAATAAAATGAGTTGAAATAGAATTAGCTAGAAATTATTTTTTTAATAAAAATAATAAGATCCCAAACATTCTTTTTATTAAGAAAATAGTATTAGTTTTAAATATAAAGCTATAAGAAGCGCAAATTAGGAAAATCGGAAAGCAATGCTGAATGGGTAAAATGCTCCATAATTGGAAAATATTTTTAAAATCCAAAAAGAAACTGCTTCGGGCTTGCTTATAAAATAAGATATTCGCACAAAGGAAAGTGCCTGCCGCTATGGTCTAGCCTTTGGCAGACAGAACCTATAACAATATACAAACAATCCTCTCCCAGGAAGGATTGGGCTTTCATAGAGACATCTGAATTACCGGCGCTATAAGAAATAACTTAGAAGCTTATTGCTGGGAGTGGAGCTTGCTTAAGCCTTTGCGGGATGAATTAAAAAAAATTAAAAGTAAAAACTTTTATGCCAGAAAACTATTTTGCTTCTAATCGTTTTAGTGTATTTATCCGCCCAACATGCCAATGAATGCCAGACGAAAGTGAAAGTTTTTAATATAAATGATGAACTTAATTTTCAAAGTTTTCGTTAGTTCTAATTTAAAAACACAAAATCTCAAACCTTTAAAAACACGTTCGCGAGTACCTGTATTTATTGTATGTACTTGAAGGAAATCTTTCTGACAATAAAAATTATGTACTGAGACTACAGCAGCGTTTATTTGATGTGTTGATTAAAGAGAAGTCGTTGTAACAAAATACAAAATTCTAACTTTCAACTTATATTTTTAAGGAGTTTTTCAGTTTAGAAGCCATAACAAGAAATTCCATTTTATTGAGCCATAATTCTTTGCTAGGGGGAATGGTTTCGCATTAAGCCCAATAACGACACCAACACATCCATTAATTTCAAATAGATATACAAAAATTTTATATTCATAATGATGATAAATGACGATAATAATGAAGTTTAGCCAATGCGTTAATTTAACAAAATTAGATCACTAAACTTATGAATATGCTGTGACAATTAGTATTAAACAAACAGCAACAACAAAAACAACATATATACACTCACACACATACACATGCACTTGGCTACATTGTGGTCATGTTTTGTATACAATCTTTGTGTTTCTTACGAATTTTTCGCTTTGTGCTTGAGTTTGCTGAAAGAGATGAAAAAGATACATGACAGAAATATTAAAATTTATTGACATCTTAAATACAACATAGTTTAATGGAAACACACAATTTTACACACAAAACAAGTGACATATTACAAATACATATATATAAATCTATATTCGTACACAACGTGAACGATGAAGCAGAGGTGAACAATATTTGGGCAAACTGTTAAGAAATGGTGTGAATTCATAAACTTTATTATTTGAGAAATCTTCCGCAAATAATTTAGAAAAGAGACGAGATTATGAATTGAAGAAACTTAAATAATCTTTCAACAAGGGCCCATGTTGAAGTGGAATAATGCAAACTATTTGAGAAGTATTAACGAAATTCTTTTCTTTTTTTAGAAAGTCATATGTAAGCAATATGGGGTATAGGAATCTGCCGCCTAGATCCTGCTGAATATTAGCGATGGCCGCACAATAAGTGAGCGGACCCGAATAGCATGAATTTGGTGGCAACTACGCGAGAGCTATGCAGATCTTCAAATCGTTTATAAAGATTTTCCACTGTGGCGTTGACAGTCCTGCCGTAACCACATCTCGTCTATATTCATATCGGCCTAAAAAAAAATTGGGTATCATACGTCTATAGTGCTCACAATTGAGTTGTTGATCTCAACACTGTACTGCGACGAATTGCGAACGAGTTATGCCAACCGCCCCATATAACATTAACAGCCTCGTCGTGGTCAATGTTATAACTTTGCGCAATGATATGGATTCAGTGTTTTAATAGTAACGGCAATGATTTATTACGCAATTTAGTAATTTGATCTGTCAAACATCGTTTGTGGTCGAAAAGTATATGACAGTGAAGATGAAATGTGGCGGGGTGCGTATAATTTTTTAACAGATTTGCTTATGTTTCCCAAAAATCCTTTGAATATATTATCTATGTGATCTAATTAGCATTTTGTTTTCGCAACTATTTGTTAATTTGTTGAGTGAGTTAGAATTCTGTCCAATTTTTTTTGATTGATTTTTAGCATTACGTAGGATGAGGAATCACGGCATTAAACAACGATTTAGAAGATGCTGCAACTCTGACAAATTCCTTGAAGTATAGGGAGAGTCAAATTTTCGAAAGTGTGAGACATGTTCATTAAAGTCAACTACTCTGTCCTTGGAAAATTCCATTTGAATTGAGTCGTTGTTAATGTGACAAAATGCAAGATCCAGTGTTAGGCGGGCAAGGAACAAGTTCTTAACCAGGCTTCAGCCGTTCGACGACACCAATTTTGTAGAACTAAAACCACAATGAGTTCATTTAGGAACATTCGAAGGCTTATTTTATAATTTTTTCCTAACTAATATTGGAAAAATCTCTTTATGATTCTCTACAAAATAGTGTACTATGGCAGCGGCATTTGGTGGCACTGCATAGCGTACACTTTATTCAAGCCATGTCTTTAATTCGTACTGATTTCAAATTTCCAATTTCATCTGAATAAAGTTGAACACAAGCATTTTGATCGTATTACAGGTTCATTATGAAGAAACTTACCTAATTATTCCGTGGGAGTTATACTATTTAAATCCAATACTATGTCCCGAGTTGGTTCCTCCCCATGCTCTCGGAAGATGTCTGAAATTATTACGAACCTTAAAATTTATTTCGATGGAGTCTGGCATGAAATAAAATATCTCTAGTTCCTACCTAAAACTCTAGCTTCTGTGGAGCTATTTGACAGATAAAACGCTTAAGGTAAGATCCAAGGATCAGTTTTTTTTAAAAAAAATTGGAAAGTCAGGTGTAGTGGATATGGCAACAAGCCCAAATACATATACGAGTACGTTAAAGCTTGCAGGCTACACTATTTGTAAGTGTTAAAGCCGATCCGAAGGTTGCACCCAAACTAGTTCATTCTTTCATTCATGAGCTAGAAGTTTGGCTGAAAAAGCGGAGATTAATGGTACATACATACATCCATCGATCTTGCAACGTTTTTTTTCTTAGTAGGCGCAATTGTCCACCTATAACCAAAAAAAAATAATTTCTCTTAGAAAGATCCAATAAAAAATATATTTAAAACCCAAGGGCAAACAAAGCTGACTGATAGAGTCATTTAAATAACCCCCATACAAATGCATTTGAAAGCTTTTGCTGGAGAATTTTTTTTATCAAATTATTTAGTTGATATATTCTTTTCTTCGAAATTGTTCCTACGCTATTTCATTTAACTTACAACATACTAAATTATTTTAAAACCATAAATCAATTTGAAACTAATGTTTAAGCATTAAGTAACAAATTACAAATAACAAATGCTTTTCCCAAACTTAATAAGACTTAGGAATAAAACACTTATTTTACAACTCTTTAAACATTTTTTTTCAAAATATTTCTTTCGTCAACACAATCGAAATAAAATGTCTTCTTCCCTATTAAGCATTTTTGATTTGTTGCTCTAAATTTTGTCACTGATTTATTCGAAATTTGCTAAGCAATCATTTTCATTATTCAAAGTTTTATGACATAAAAACAACACTAAAACATCTCGAGACAAACACACAGACATATTTCACTATGGGATTGAATGTAAAACACTCGCATCTAGATTGTCTTAGTCTATGGTGCCAATATTCAACTCAAGATGACAACGAACTTAAATATTTAAATTTATAATAAAAACCAAACAAATAAATTTTATACAACAACATAGTGTGATGTTCGCAAATGGGATTTAAAGGAATGAAATCTCCTATTGGTTTTATTGGATTAATGATAGATAGATTGCATAGTACATGACCACTAAAAGAGAAAAATTGCTAAAACAAAAAACATAAAACGCTAAACGCGAGCAAATCAGTTTAGCAATGAGCAATCGTAAAATTGTTTGCAGAAGGTCGCCTTTTCGACGGAATTTTTAGCAGACGCCAGACGAATAAAACCTATATTCGGAGATCTCTTCGTGCACATCGCTTTTCTGAAATTTTACCGAAGACAGGACGACAGGACCAAATACTTTCGTTGGCTAACTATACTATCCATTCGTACCCGGCGTATTTCTCCTAGGCACCCAGCACAATGTTCGTCTGTTGGGGACACCAACTACATCTAGAGATATAATATTGGCTTTGAACGGCCCTGACCTCAGCTCATGGGATACTAAGCGCTGACCGGTTTTCTCATTTCAAACTAATTCAATCTATCAAATGCTTACCCAAAGGAAAGTAGTGAACCAAGCAGACTTGGCAAGTCTGGTTCGTGCCTCCAACGAAGAACGTAATAATAGAGTATAAAGTCGGATAAGCATGCCCAAGATTTCTCCGTCCTTTAAGAGATACAAGAGTATTCAAATCAACTAGAAATGCATACCACACAACTGTTGGAATCGACGGTGTAAACTTAAATACGGATGAATTTATGCGCTGCAATAAAAATTCTTCAGCAACAACAAAAGAATTATTTGCCTGAAAATTTATTTATTCGCTCTTATGTGAAGGGTTAATATTTTCTTCTCATTGAGACAAAGAACACAGTCTTTGCAAGCCTTTAAATTTTTACTGCTGTATGTCTGGTATAAACCAAAACCCCAGCGTATTTCCTCTTCAATTTTCTTTCTTTCTTTTAATTCATAAATATGCCAAAGATGATGATGATGGTGTATGGTGTGCTGCTGCTAGTAGGAAATGAGAGGTCGATGGTTCTTTGTTAAATAGGCGATAATAAAGAGAACAAAACCATTCAGGCCAGAGAGGGTGCAATCCAACAAAGTGTGGACATAAATTCATTCCTTCTTTTTTATTCCCAAAAATAAAAGGAAATATGGGCATATGTTCACTACCTACATAGGCTTGTACATACGTTCATGTGTATTTAATTTGCACTTGCAGACTGACAAACAGTTTGCAATTTATCCACGCGCAGTGCAGGGAACTGTGTACTTTGTTGTTTGGATGTCTTGTAGTGGTGAGTGTTCCACTCATGTCGCTGTAGATTTAGCGATTTATGAGTCCATTAAACGCTGTCATTAGAAACAAAATTGCTACAAAATATTATTTATTTGATTAGTTTTGATGTTTTTTGGTCAATTTTATGTAGCTGTTTTAGTTTTGGGAACGATCAGCTTTGTTTAGTTTCTACTTTTTGTTAGTGTGGCGGTCTGCAAGAAATTAAGAGTATTAAGGAGGCAACATGTTCACTAATATGTATTCAAGTAATATTCAGGTTAGATTGTTTTTATATTGGGATTTCTATCATAACGATTTATTTGAGTGGCATTTCAAAGAATAGTGGGTTGCATTTAATTTAATAGAAGGTCGTCAGCAGGCAGTCACAAAGATATGGCTTGCCATAGTGAGTGCACTGTCAGAACTTACATCTCCTTGTGATGGGCCGGTAACAGGTTCCCGTCGCTGCAAGTAATCTGGCTAAATAAGTCGAGCTGAGAGAAGTTAAATTATAAAAATCCCAAATCCATGAGAACTTCGGATACCAGTCGATCTCCAGTTTTAATACAGAATTACCTGTGTGCTTTGTGTGAGTGGATACCTCCTTCTACATTACTCGTGGGAATTACGTGAATTCTCTGAAGGAACTCCGGTTTCAATTGGCCAATGGATGAATCTGAAAGAGATTAACAAGAATGCCTCGCGAGAGGTGGGCGGGTCAATTTTTAAAAGCGTTGGATCATGGAATTTCAATAGAGATTAACAATGAATTCTCACAAGAGGTGGAGAGGTTGACATCTGTAAGAACTCCGTTGTTTATTGGCCTGGTTTGTCTGGTTGGTCTGATAAATCTAAATATAACTTTTCTTTTTTTTTCCCCCTATTGGTTGGTTTTTGGCATTACAAATCAATTTAGTTACATCAATTTTAAAACAAAGTGTGGATCTATTCGGATGACTTTCTAAACGTATGTTTGCAATGTACTAATGCAGTACAATTACGGTGTTGATACATTCTGTAGTTGTTTGCGTACGTGTTGCAAATAAAATTTTTTTGGATGCCGCAAATGAAAGGAGATTTTAAATATAAAGTAAGAGGACTAAGCCGGTGATATCCTTTGCTCATCGACAACAAGGTTGATGAATTTGTGAACAGATACATCGTCAAAATTGTAAGGGTTACATTTACGAATAGGTTGCCATATACTACTACAAAGCAATATGCTTTTAATATAAAAATATCTTCATTTTTATCGCTTTGTGTCCTAATATTTCCACATATGACAGCAAAATATTTAATGCCAGTAAGAAGTTTCGTACCTTTATGTATATTTTTATTTACATGCCGGATATTTGTGTCCAGTGACTTGTGGAAATGGCTTTAACACAAAAAGTAAATAGCACATATTACTTAAGTAGTATATTACTTAAATAATAACATTTTATGCAACTTTTAATATTTATTAACATACATATTTATACATAAATTATAACTGAGACCAGTGTAAATTACTCGTCACTGGACAAGATTCGTTGTGTTTACTCCATGACCTATCACACAGTGTCTAAAAATATCAGTTTTCCCTTTCTCTATGCCATGTTAAAGCAAAGTATTAGAACTTGAATTGGTCCCTATCCCGAAAGAAGCAGACACATGAGAAGTTCTCTCAGTTCCGTTCCCTCTATGGTAGCTTCAAAATTTATTTCTATTAATATCAGGGTTGCTGTTAGTCGTAAGGTACAAAGTGTTTTTAAAGAAGGAGTAATTTTTTATAAGTAAATCCCGTTAAAGCATTAAAATCTAACACTGAAAGATCAGATTTTTGTGGAGGTCAAACTGACTCTGGTGAAAGAATAGACATATATTGAAGGATAAAAAAAATGTTACCGTCGATTTGTTAAATGGTCTGACCTGCTATATACGAGTATCATAGAAACAAGGACGTTCGAGTTTAGCTAAAACAAACTTTTAAACAATACCGCGGACAAATAGATCGTGCATCTTATTTCTCTTTCATAAGACGAAAAACGGTATAGTTTGGACACATTATACGTTACAATAAATAGGAAAAGCTCCTCTTAATTCTGATAGATTAATAAAGGCAAAAATATAAATATCTACAATTTGGACCTTAATTCGCTAAAGGTAGAGAAGATCCGATATTCGATATGCAGACGAAGATGTCACGGTAATACTTCAAGATTGCATGATATTAAAAATAAGTGCTGAATGAAATCGTATGACACCAAATAAATTGTCTTTATATTTGAAACACCATTGTATGCCATTATTTGTGGGATATAACATTATTCAAATGCCCGCTGCTTGGTGCGGTGGCACAAATTCGAGAAAACTAATTTTTCCATGACTGTGCCACATAGGTCCCGCTGAATATGAACGATGACCGGGGCCATGCTGACTTATACCTATAACTTCGCCTCCGCCACCGGTAGGCATAACCACAAATATATATTACGAATCTCCTTTGTGGTGTTCGGATGTTGGAATCATGTCGTCCTTGTTCATATCGTTCAAGCCAAAATAAATTGATCAGCATTGTTAACGGAGAAGGTCTTACTAACGTTGTTTCTGAAAAAGTCTAAAGCAGTAATGTTTATTATATGCATTATCGCTTGGTGAAATTCGTTTGGGTTAACATATGGCAATTTTGCTAGCTCACATAGCCATTCATGTGAAACATTTTTCGGACGAATTTAGTTGCTTTTGCCTGGTCCTTTAAACGCCACGGCCACTAATGACGGTTAACATGGTCGAATTTAGTTGATTTTGCCTGGTCCTTTGAACGCCACGGCCAATAATGACGGCCAACATCGACCTGCCCATATTAGTAGAAGGCTTAATTGGTTAGAAGTATTGAAAATATATGCAGCTACATTATTAAGAATTTCAAACGATATAAAGATAAATACAGTAATTCGTTTAAAGTTTGCCGTTGCTGTCAAAACTTAGGGATCCACTAATTAAATCAAAACAATTAGAATCCAGGCACTGATATAATCGTTCGCCAAGTAAGTCACCCGATTTTCTGTTTTATTTTTCCTGTAGCTCCTGAAGTACTATTCAGAAAAAATTATACGCCAAAGACAAGTAGATTTTCGCAATTCATGGTGAAAAGAGATGAACTCTTGTTCATCTCTTGCTAGTTTAGTATTTTGAAACAAAAAAGTAGAGATATCCTGCTAAAATAACAGCATTCATCCTGCACTTCAACTGCATTCGAATAACCCTTCTGTAATTTCGTTTACATGCAGGCTCAAAAGCCATAAAATATCAGTGCCGTCCGTATAACCCTTTCTATGGCTCAAATTATGCCAGATGACAAATGAACATTCATTTGAACAATATAATTTTTCACATATTGAAAGATCTTTAAATAAAACCATAAATTCCTTGAATATTACTCGTCCTTCTGAATGGTGCCAGTTTAAGCATCCCCATCATCCAAAATCTATAACAAAGTCATGAACGGTATAAAAAATTTGAACTAAATAAATTCCAGCTGACTTGCAACAAAGTTAGCCATCTGACAACCAAATTCCATTTCAATTTTAATTGATTTGTATCGATAAAATAAGGTTATAATCGAATGAAAGTGGACTAACGAATGAATTGGATGATGGATGGTTTTTTTGGGTTTTCCTAATCCAATATTGAAAGAGTGAAATAACATCGGGAATGTTAGAAAGAGAAAAATGTTAAAAACACATGCATAACATTTTGGTTTACAATTATAATAGAGAGAGAAAGAGTTTTTACTGAATAAATTTGTGGAAGTAAAATCCAGTAAAACGGAACCTCTACAGTCGTAAAGCATCAAATGCAGTTAAGAATTCTAGATTCTTGATTTAATATTCCGACAAGCTGCTTTGATGTAGATTTTTGGAACGAATTTCCATCATCTCTTGTCAAGTTTCGTTTGGAGACAAACCAGTTTCGGCTATGTGCCATCTTCAGTGTTATTTTTCATTCCGTGACGGAAATTCGTTCCAAAAATCCACATTCGAATTTTAGATTTTTGGTAAAGAAGTTCTTGTATCTAAAAGTGCTTAGAAGAGTTAAGGGCCAACAAGTTTATTTTCTCATCTTATTTTACTGCAAGGTAAACGAGCGGACTTATTTTGATTTTGTTCTGTAATAAAATGCTTATTTACTAAAAAATATATGGATAACTCGCTATGAAATGAATAACATTCAAACTTTGACGTAATGGAATTTTTTTAATATAGCTTTGCTCATCGCTTTTGGTAAAATTATAGGTTACAATATATTCAAGATCTTAAAAAGACGGAAAAATTAGGTATCATAAGGGCTTAATATACATTTGGCCCAACTAGTAAGAAAGAATTTTCTCTTAACGATTCAATGCTTAATGAGCCATAATGTAAAATTGTTTTAAGACCCCAAAAATAATATTAAATATTGTGTGTAAGTTCTTTGGATACACCCACAAGTCATAAAGCTGTCTATACCCATTAACATAAATTACACATAGTAACCATTTGGGTTCCACATTCTATAATAATTGATGTTTCTGTCGCAATTAAAACCCATCACGGAAAACATCAACGGGCAAAAAGATATCAACGCCTCAACCCATCATCCAATATTATTTCTCTTTTAATTACGCAGAATTCATAAATGTCCAAAACACACAGCAATTATCGTAAAATTTGCTTGAACTGTTCGTCAACACGACGAAAATGTTTCACAAAAAAGCTGGAAGAAAATAAGGAAAAATTTATTCCCGAAAAATCGTATTGTGTATTAAGACGTATTCATATTTTTATTTCTTTTGAATTTATGGCCCAAAATATATTAAATATAAAAATATGAATTTCATTTAAATCATCATAAAAATAAATAAAGACGAAGCAGCACCTTGTTGGTAAGGTGGGGGTAAGTGTAACGAAATGTACACGGAGCTATCATAAAAGACAAACAACTTAAATTATGATAATGGCACTGTTCACCCGGCCGCCGTAAATTTCGTTAATGTTTTGCAAAACAAGTGTAGGCTTTGATTTAAATTGACAAATGCAATTTAAGCAGATATGACAAGCATTTCTTCTGTTTGTTTAATAGCCCGCATCCTTTGGAACAATTAAAAATGATCGATGTGACGAAAGAAAGACTAATAGCGAGTAATAAGAATTAAATATTTTAAAATTTTTATACTCTTGTATAAAAAATAATTTAAATTTCATTTGGAAATTGTGGAGCAAGACGAACTCTTTGGAACAGTTTTTTTTTGGCAAAATACCTATCACATCAGCTGTGTAGATATTCGAGATCAAATTAGTTTTCTATTAATTTAACAATTATAATTTACTAGTTCTTAAGAACGCTTCCGGACTAATGCACTGCAACAGGATTCTAGCAGTGCTGCCAGAATATTTGCTGCAGATCCAATGATTTTTACGTCCAATTTACACAATGACTTTTTAGGCAAGATTTTTTTAAATGTTCTTTTGAAGTTGCTACCAAAAATCATTCGCATTTATATAATGATTGTTTGTTATAGTAGCGTTTGATTTTTTGACGTACAATCCGTTAATCTTTCGTCTGAAATAAAATATAAAACATGGGGTACAAAAAGTGCTTGTTTTTAAATTAAGAGTTAAAAAGATATTGAAATAATGTTTCATTTATATTAAATTTTAAGCTTTACATATTTGAAAATCATAGTGTAAACTAGGCGTAAGATTGTTCTCTGCTTTGATAGCTTTGCAAGATATTTTTTTTTGGCCACCGGATTATATTTCTAGATGAAAATGATGCTAAATTGGAAGTAATTAGTTCGGGTTCTCCAATAACATATAAGCGGAAATCACTCTTCGTTGCATATCTGCAATTTTTGCACACTTAGTACATTAATGGAGTTTTGTTTGACATTTTAATTATTACTATTTTAGCAAACATTTTTTAACAGTCTTAGCTTCAATTTTAAGTCTTCACAGGCAATTGTTGGGACGGTTCTGCTACCGTGACACTTTGTAAGCGCAGGTGTATAGTTGCTTTGATTTTAAATATAAAATGAAATACACAGCTGTTTTAGCATTGCAAATTAGCAATCTGCAGCTATTTTTGCCATAGTATATTTGCTTAAGTTTGATACACTTACTTTCGTAAACTTTGTTGATATAGTTTTGAAAAATATAGCATATTTGCTAGACTTGATACATTTGCAAGGTTTGCAAGGGTTATGGAAAATTACAATTTTCGATTGCAAATTAGCATATTCCTATGTGGGTGCCCCAGTGTCTAACAGTAACCGGCCACCACAGGCAGAGGGTAGCCAAATTCGGACTTTTAGAAATATAATTATCGACTTTTACAGGTCTTTGGTTTAAAAAAATTCATTTATCTATGTAAGTCTTTAATATAAAAATTCATACATGCAACAACACTAAATGTATCTCCCTTGGATTCTTAAAATAGACGAAAATCTTTAACACTTAGAGTTGACAGTTCAGTGGCCACAGGTGTTTTTTTTTTTTTAATTTTTATTTATTTTTGGGAATTTTGTTCTTGTGCTCAATTTCCGCTTTTTGGTAAAATATTCGGATTTCGGTTTAATTTTAAGTTTTTGTTGAAATTTATTTATAATTTTTTGTTTTTATTATTTGATGTTATGACGTTGAACTCTAATTTCAATTAAGTAAAGTTAAACAAAATTAGTTTTGGTTAATATTTCCATTGTAGTGAAATGTCAATTGTTTGATGAATTTTTGGACGATATAAAAGTTTTGGAAAAATTTCGACTTTTGACCTGAAGGTGAAATTTGAAACATTTGGTGAAATACCGAAGTTCAGTGAAATTCGGTTTTTAGAAATTGTAATACTATTATTAATTTTGTTCTTGCAATTTTTTGTCCTTGTGGTGAATAGTTTTTTCCGATTGAGGTTTTTTTGGGTGAGGTTTAGAATTTTTGGTGACATTTTTGAAGCGACTTTATAGTGAAATCTAATATGACAAAATGTAAATTTTGTAGGGAAATTTAAAATTTATTTAAATAGATGTTTTCGGTTTGAAATAGATTCAGGGCCACCATTGGTTTCTTGGGTATTAATTTTTTGTACATTTTTGGTATTTGGTGATATTTCGAATTTGTCGAATTTTTTTAAAATAAAATTTCAGGTTTTGCTGGACATTGAGGTTTTTTGTATTTTTTTTTTCAATTCGGTACCACATATACATAGGTCTATAAACGAGCTGGGGCTATCAGGTAAATAATTACAAACGGTGAATATGATAGTCAGTTCGATTCAGAATATGACTGTTTTATGGATTTACTGATAAGCACGTTCACATAGGCATGAAGCGCTGATCAATCGACCCAACATTCAACATACTTCGGACGGAGGGACATCGTGAACCATACGGTCAATTTAAATTCTAAAGCAGAAACATTTTTAATATATGGTAGATTCTATGATTTAAAAACATAATTTGTTTGCAAGAGTTGAAATTAGAATAAATTGTATCATGAATATCTGACGGCTTTTCTTTAATTCGTAATAAATTTTAACAAAAGATTTATTTTGCGAGATAGCGAGGCGACATCGGTGAACTGGATAGTCCTAGATAAATCGGCCACCGCTATCATGCAATTTTGCACCCGGCGATTATGCGGTAATGTCAAGTCTCTAAAATGCCAGCAACTTTTGACCGGCTCAAGGCCAACACCAGAGACGCTATTGGAGGAACAACACGGTAAATATTAGACCAACTCATTAAAAGTTTTGCTGCCAGCAAAAGCGAGAAGGTCACTCAAACAAGCACTGAGCTCTGCGTTAAATAAATATTTATATATTAGAATACAAACTCTGTTTTTCTGTATTTATCTTTAATCGATTCAAAAGTGTAAAAACCGTGACGCTTGTGTTTTTATTTAAAATTCATTGAAAGGGGTTTTAAGTTTGTATGTTTAATTTTCTCTAGAATTTGTTTGACATTTTCATTTTCTTTTAATATTGACAAACCCTGAGATGTTATTGCTTCGCCAATTGAAAAACAACACACACATACAGAACTCAAAATTTAAACATTGGAATTTATTAAAATGAAAAATTTTTTAATTAGAAACCTATTTTACCAATTCTTCCTATAACTGCTGTTTTTGTTCAATTCTACGATTGTCTTAAAAAAACAAAAGAGCAAAATGTACCAAATATCACATGTCAAATTTTTGCAAAAGTCCTTTAAATACATGTCTTATTGTCACAAAAAAGGGTGTTTCTCTTAGAAGTACGCGAATTTAAAACTAAATAAAACACAAAGAATTTTCTCATAATCTAGAGGTCCAATTTTCAATCACTTTTCCCAACATTTGGATCCGTAAGTAGCCAGTCCAGCAACTTGTTACATTCTCTTGTTAAAACCTGAAGTCTTTCACATCAAAGCGATTTAGTCTGCAAACGTACGAGTGAGTGAATATTAACTGTAACATCCTGGACCAATGACTCCACTAGCCCTCAAAGCGCACCAAACATTAAAGACAAAAAAATGGCAAATAAATATCTAACGAATTAATAAATACCTCTGTGTTTAAAACAAACACCCTTTGTGTACAACTGAAACGAGCGCATTCCAATAAGTTCCGATGTAAAACTCATTGAATGAGTGAATATGTTCCAATTGTATCATACGTTCATACCAAGACTAATAATTGTTTGAAATATCATTTTAAAGCAATCGAGTACAATAACTCTGGTTGCTTGTCAGGCGTTAGTAACCAAGTAACCGGTGTGAAGCGAAATATAAAAATTAATCCGATTCAGGAACTCATAAACGATCAAATCATTTTATAAAAATTTCGGGTAACATAAGGAACATATTATGTCGAATATATCTTTAGTTTCAAGATGAGCGCAGTATATCTTTTAATTTTAATACCCGGTTATATAAATAACCGGTTAAAGCTCAGCCATGATTTTCAAAAAAATTCACTTCACAAATAACAAACTTCATCAACATCATCCTGCAATGTCAAAAAATATCACAAATTGAGTAGAAAATGTGGGGCGAAAATTAAAAAAAGGGGAATTGGTGGTTGCAGCATAGATTCTGAACGACCATACATACCTACCATTATTATCATATCTACCAGAGGTCTCAGTTGTTCACAAAAAATTTCTGGAAATTAGAAAATAAAAATTAAAAATGAAACATGTTCAAGAGTAAAATATTAAAAATCACAAAATAATTACAAACTTGGTCGTCATTTAACATGCAAAAACAAATATATCTTTTCTTACTGTTTTGTAGACATTCGATGGCAAAGGGGTGCACAATTGTTATTTTTGACAATATGAGTATTTTAGAACTAATAAAAGTCCAATCTAGCTGCATAAGTGTTTAGACAGTCGTTGTAATGTGTGCACAGTGGAGGTTAAAAATGTTACGTAGAAACGGTGTTTATTTGTACAAATTATGTCAAAGAGGTATTTTTATGAAAGAATTCCTATTTTGTCAATGACAGTTCAAAGTTTTCTCAAATTATAAAAAGTACTTTACTTTAAAACGTAAAAGGCAAATTGTGCAAAGGATTACATTTTTTCAAAACCTGCATTTGGTAAAAAATCGCATTTCATTCTTTTGTGAACAACTTTGTGTTTATAAAAATATTTTTTATAAACGCTACGTACTTTCTGTCTTTACTTTTTGTAAATAACTTACACGATGTGTTAAAATAATTTTTCGAATACGGCAGATTATGTCAATAATATACTTCTTTCGAAAAAGGCTCTTTAGGGGGAAATGGTACTCTTTGCAACAGTACTACTATTTATTTTAAAAAAAGATACCTTTTGTGAAAAACAGTTGTGAAAAATTAATCTGGTACTTTTTTGAATAAGTTACTTCTTAATACAAAATGTTCCTTTTTGTGACTGTTTTCTTTCCATTTCAGAAGACTGTTGTAAAAAGGGGTTTTTAAGTTAATTTTTTGGAAATGATAACAATTTTTTTAAATACTGCCTGATGTTCAAAAGGTACCTTGTGTTATGAAGGACTTTATGTATTTTTGAAAAAATTGTTTCCTAGTTTTGTAATATAGATATTTTAGGAAAACTGCGGTTTTTAAACTTTTTTTTAGGTAAATTAATATGAACGAATTAAAAAAAAATAATGTTCTCAATTTCAAAAAATTTTAATTTTAAAAAATGGGATTGAGCCATTTCGTACCTTTTCAATTAAAAGCCAGTTATAAGTTCCAGGCCGATGAAGTCCTTGCTTTTTTACTGCTTTTGTGTTCATTGTTTTGAACTTCACTAAACATACTCCCATACTCCCCAACATAGTGTTGTAATTGTGTATGTCTGTATTCAGACTTTTTTTTACCAAAAAATTATTAAAACAATACAAAAAAAGTATTATATATAACAATGCCAAATATGACAGTTAAATGTTACAAAACATTTTATATTTTTCTGCTTTGTAAAAAAAATTTTGTTCATTTGCTAAATGAGCAAAAATGTTGAATGTAAAATATAAAAAAAATAAATACTTTTCATCGTTATTTTTTCCTTTTTGTTGTGTATGCCAATCTAACACTTCATGTGCGAAAAAACGTCAAAAAGTTTTGCAACTCACAATTGTTTCATACACATTTTGCTTGTTGTTTTTTGTTCATATGATTTTTTCTCTGGTGTGATTTTTTGTTTGATATTGATAATGATGGGGTAAGAATGCTGCCAGATTGCAAGGTATTCATTACTGGGAGTAACTTTGACCAGCTAACGTACAGATTGCTGATCGCACGGGAATTTTGCTCTTGAAGACCATCGCTAATGATGATCTTTACGTGTTTAAACAATGTTGTCCGAACAACTGACTACACAACAACAGCACAACGGTGTTCTTCCATTACATAAACAAAATGCACGCTGGCAAAATAGAAAATATGGATGTATGCGCACGGCTGTAAAAGCGCGTACACAACTATGCTGAGACTGAAGAAACAATCTCGACTACAAACAAAAAATTATGCTCAAACGGAATGGGAATATCTACACGTATTCTCCACATAGAATGCTATAAACATATTTCTTCTCGTTTTTATGCCGACGCTCGCACCCTTCGCGAACAGATTTCTGGGTAGTCAAGACGGTATGTTACAAAGTGAAGGATATGACATAGTTGTAACATACAAAGCACTCACGAAAAAAAACTAACATTCATGTTCAAGGCATTGGTATTAATAAAAGTTCAGGTAGTGTACCTGTGCAAAATATTTTGGGACATACTGCTAAAAGAATCCTACCGACCAAGTCAGTAGAATATATGATACAATATCTGACTCCTATATTTACACATCACATCAGTGGTACCACTAAAATTATCATTCAGTGAGGACATAAATAAATCATTATTAAATAATAATAAAGTTTTTTCTACACAGTAGTGTTAAACAGACACCTGAAGTTTTACGAGAAGAAAAGAAAATGTGAATTATATAATGGTTGACGGAAGGATAGCACAGTCAGTAACAGAATCATCAGCAGCGATATGCGCATTGAGGCTAGCTTATCCACCCTTAACAATAAATTGTTTTATTTATAAAACTGCGTTGGGGTTAAAATAATAGATAAAAAATTTCAAATTGGACAAATAAAGTTATAACAAATTCTTCAACAAAAACTGAAATTAATTATAAAATTGATAACGTTCCATTTAATGTACTTTTTGAAATATGAAATAAGTGATTACCGAAAACAATTATCAAACTAATATTTTTGCCATATATGTATATTAATGGCAAAAGAAAAATTAATATTTCCACTTTGAAATTGAGTAGACAAATAATTTTTTTATACAATTTTTTGTAAACCTGCGCGGAATACTACTTAAATAATTTTAACCAATAAATTCTTACTGCTTCAATTTTGACCAACATACTCAAAAAATTCTCCCAGCTTCTTTTTATCTTCTAGTGACTTTTGCATTTCTATTTTCTCTTCAGATCCTTTACATGTGGCAACACATGATTTGAGTTTTTAATTTGGCTTATTCTCATACGAGTATTTAGGATAAAAGTCAAATCATAGTGGTGATATGTTGTGCTGGATTAAAATATTACTGACGTTTTTAATTTTTCATATTTTTTAGACATAATTGAAATATTATTTTTTTTTTTTTTGGCGAATAAGCACATGTAGTATAAAACTCGTCTCATTCGCGATAGGACCATTCATTACATGTAAAGAAAACTAAACTCTTTAATAAAGCTAAAACTGTTTTTGGTATTTCAATAAAATTATACTGCAGGCTTGTAGATATGGAGCGTTTTTGTTAGTGTTGCCAAACTGCATACTCAGAGAATAAATGACTACTAATTAGGTGAATAATTATGCTACTTTCTTTGTAAAGTGCTAGATTAGAGAAAACTTCAGTGTTTAACAACTCTGCTCTTGCACGTTAAGTTTGATTTTAGAACAGTGTTGCAGTGCCTCTAGTATTATGTAGGCGCAGTAATTGAAGCTAGTATAGCCGCTTTAGTGATACACTTCTATAAACAGAAGGTAGTGCATTTCAGAAAAAAATTATGTTAAGATTGGCAGGATTGAAGTACAAACGTTTGCGACTAGTTACCAATTACTTAAGTCGCAACATTCCCAGATTAATTTTGAATTTAATTTTTTTAGTGATTTAAAATGCATTTAGATCAAACGTAAGTAAACAGCAACTCATTTAAACTCCTATTAATGCAATCATTAGAGCTCAAGATTGTGCTCGTCCGTCATAGAAAGTTTTACACTAAAGAAATAAGTGAGGCTTTATATACAGTATTTTAAAATACATATACTTATGTATATAATGAGTCTTAACGATGGACATTTTTCGTTTTTTAATTGATTCCCTAAATATAAACTTTTTTGGCATTGAATAGTATCGCTGAATAATTGAAGGGTTTCCGAAGGCTTGGTTCTTTCGCTTGAGCTATTTATTACTTTTAAATTACTTTTTAAGGCAAACTTTGAATCCCACCTGTTATTTTGCAGATGACAGCATCAAATATGAATGATACATTTAATCGGAGTTCTTATGACCATCTCAGATTGGTGGCATGTGAATAGGTTCGATGTTAATGTACGTACTCAATAATGTGTACGAGAGATATTGTAGCTGCGTCTGTTATGGACGATATAAGATTTAAAGGCGCATTAACACTATTCCACAACTTTCTATCTTTTAGTTCTGTGTCTATTCTTGAAATGAAACGAAAGGCATTTAAGTGCCCCTGTTTCGCCGTAAGTTCTCTTTACTACCACCCTTTCCCGACCGCGAATTGCCTACAACGGCCATGCATAAGCTGTTGGTTCAAAGTATATTTTAATGCTTCTCAACCTCGTCGTGGAGGTGCTTATACAGACAGAAGGGTATCCAACAATATGAGTTTATAGTGACTACAAGGGAATGTTCTGCGTATAACAAGTTCCCTATTAAGGGCTTATCAGTACTTCTTAAATTTTGAAGTGGGCTGACTAACACACTATAGAGAAAACTCGAACTTAAACTGTACTGATCCTTGCAAATGCCTCTTCTACCACCTTTGATGTCGGACAATTTAAATCGATTGCCACTAAACTCTTCCTCTGATATTCGCATTCCCAGACATTTTTTGTTTAGTTTAGACGCAATGCATTGTAAGAGTAAAAGTGGGAACATTTTGTCTCATGGTTGACACTCAAAGGCGGAGCTTCCTTTTTTTAAATCTTTTAAATAATTTTAAACTCAAAAAGCAAACGGCCATAATTTGAAATTGATGGTCGGAAAATTCTTAGGTTTGCTTAATATGCCGGCAAAATTGCGTAAAGCGTAAAAATGTATTAAAAATAAATCTCTCCATAAAAATGATTATCACAACAATTTTTTGGAACATAAGAAAATTGCCAGACCTATCAAAAAATTCGAGCACAAAATCGTACACTGAATGACGGCCCTACTATGTAAAAATATTGGTCTGTATGTAGAAATATTTGTAATGAATAGCAATTGATAAGTACAGTTAGATATCTTTCTTGCTCCAAAGAATCGGAAGAAAAATTATCATATTAATTTGCTAGTAATTTTCTTTCCTGCAATAATTCCATAAAAAAGGAGAAAAATAAATTTGTTTGCAGTGAACCATTTTCGAAATCACCAAATATCTAAAAAATATAGAGCGACCATCATAAATATTTCAGAAAAAATAGCAAAACATTCATAAATTTAACAGTCACCATCAAAATTGTGAAAATTATGGTTGTATATTCTTCGTCTCTATCAGTTCCTAGCTTAGAAAAACACACAAATTAACTACGTAAATATAACAACAATGAAACATTCTTAATCAAATTCATGGCAAAGAGAAAATGTTTATATGTATATGTACATTCCCAAAAAAAAATATCTACAATATATATAAAAACACTGTGAAATAATAAGCAGCCATACAGTGGGATGTATTTGCATAGATGCAAACACAGTTTAAACACTTAGATTCTGGTGGGGCCTCGCTTTAAAATGATAGATATTAAATATTTCCCCTGTTCGGAAAAAGCTTCCAAAATGAAGACAAGCAAAATGTGAATATAATTTATCTGGTAAAAGGCAAAACATGGGCCTTCAGATGGAAGAACTTCTTCACTAATAGCTAAACGACAATGCAGGCAAAAGAGTTATAACAAAGCCGTTATTGGACTACAAAAGAGCTGTCTCAAATATCGTCCAGACCATCTAAATTTTTGTCCCGATATGTGTTAGCACATAAGAAAGTATAGTTCAAAAATTACCGAGTTATCTCTACACGCCTTTAAGATACAGACTTCATTCAGTCGCATTAAATTATTTAAATCTGAAACTAGGCGATAGCTGAAAAGAGTTAACAAAAACAGCTTTCAGATAGGAAAGGAAGACAAAGTTGCAAAATTCGACAAATTTAAAAAACGCTTGAATTTTTAATCCAAAATTAAAATAGGAAAATGGTTTTAATCGAAATAGAGGTTAAATTGGAATTCAGCCCTGGGATAGGAGAACACACAATCTCAGAGATTTTCTTAACAAAACGATCAAGTTAAAAATAAACCAGAACAAACATCTGTGAACTTTAAACTTATATTTGATTTGATGACGTACCGTGTTTTTGGGCTTGGTTTTTCTCTTTTCCGAACACTTCTGACAACCAAGCGCTCTTTCACTAAGTTTTGTGGCCTTAGTTCTTTAGCAAAGATCTAGACAGTTTACAGCTATTTTAAGCTCAATTGCAGAGTTACCAAAATATATCTTGAGCTTGTGTTAAAAGCTTTCTTGTCTTCCAGACGTATTTTGACACCTCGAGACGTGTTTTTTCTCCTGCTTACAATTTATGAACGATTTTGATTTTGGAAAAGCTTTTAAGTAACTGACTGTAGGTGGTAGCAAGTTACGTAAGAATGATCAGGACACATCTAACTCTATTTTATTCCTTTTAAATTTTTGCCTCCTAATGGCGATAACATTCCGCTATAAGTGACCGTGTCACCAAAATTATTACTGAAGTCTTTGATAGGCCTCCTAGTCAGTTATAATTTTAAGGGTCCAGCTGCTTCTTGTGACTTGTTACCTCAAGAACCAGTTACGGAGGCTATTGTGTGTTGTTTCTTTTGATTTTTTAAGAATATTTCTTCAGGACCAGCATTTAGGGATTGAGCATCTTCTCATGCACAGCAGTTTATTGTAACGAGGAAAATCTACGGAGATACGGCTTAGTGTTTAGACTCCTATTTAGATCAGAAATCTATAAAACCCCCAAACCCCAAAACTTTCGACCTTATTTACATGTTTTCTACTATATGACTTATGTATGAATGTCTACAAAAGTAAGAGAACGATACGAAATAAGGACGAAAATTTAAATTATAAAAACAATAAAAAAATCCAAAAATAAGTAACAAAAAAAACATAGTAGCGTTCAAACATTGTTCTATGGAGCGGGAGTAATCGTTTTGATGGCCGTGGTCAGCAAAACTGGCAATATTTACAACATGCAGTAAACAAGAGGAATAAATATCAATGCTAGGAAAGCGAAGAATAACAAAGCAAAACATAAGATACAAATAAAATATATTTACATAAAGTCATAGACCAACAAACAAACCTTCACATCAAAATATTTATACACAGGAAATAAATTCAACAAAATATCACATTTATTTTTATTCATGTACAAAGACTTAGAAATGATGGAAGAAAGACAAACAAATAGAAGAAGCCAGGATAACCACGATATTTAGGAATTGTACCAAACAAACGCAAACTCTCACACACTCACATAACAAACAACATACCAGTACCCGGAATGGACGTCCATCATTGGTAAGAATTGTTAAATGGAATTAAGGAACGATGATGGTTAGTTCTGGATTATATCATTATGAAGTATAAATAGTTAGAAAACTTGTGCAAATATATTTTAAAAATATTGTAGTCCTGTCTAGTAAAATATTAAAAAAACACTGACTTTCAAACGAAGGAAGCAGAACCATCAAAACCATTTTTAGTAAAATGACAATGTGAAACGAATGAGAAAATTTACTTTTGCCAAAAAATGCCAGCAAAAATCCCAAAAAATGAAAGGCCAACAGCAGCAAAACAAGTATTAAGTGATATATGACAACAATTTCAGAAATGGCATGCTTGCTTCAGCAATTCAACAATACAATTCTGCGGTTGCTATTGAGATTGTTAAACTGTTCAGTTGCGTGGAATGTTGGTAACTACTTGTGACTATTTTACCCGCTTCTTTGGAAGATGTGTATAAACTTTCTTCTCGTTGGTTACGTTGACCGAAAACAGTTAACAAACACTTGTGCCCTCTCCTTCACATGGTTTTAGATTTTAGTCTGAAAACAATTTGTCTTGAATCGGGCGGTTAATATACTGGAAATAAACTTAAAGACATTATTTAAATGCAAGGGAAACATAAGTGACTTTTAAGAATTTAAACGGCAAATTACATGGTTTTGCAACCGAAGCTTTTTAGTCTGTTTTTCAATGTTTACGATCGAGCATCAATATTTAATTCGGCAATCAGTTTCTGTCAACAAACTTAAAGATTCTACAGCTTCCTTCAGTTTATCATAGATTGTTATCTGAACAATTTTGCTAATTTTAAATTAAAAAACTACATTATCGACAAGAATATAGTGTAAACCCGTTTCAGGTATAACGATTACACTAATTTGTCAAAATATGGTATTTTAATTTACAATCGAAAATAATAATAATTTCAATAAAGCGCTTAACGAAGTCTACTTAACTTCCATTTTCTATTATTATTCTAGCAGTTTAATATTTATTTTAGTTGTAGTTTCGTGCGCCAAAAAATAACACAAATGATTTGTAATGAATATATTCTTGGCCCACAATTCACAGATATATTCTTATTTAAACATTGACGAAAAATGTCCTTGCTTAACGATTTTGTTTTGGCCAGATAAGATAACATTGTGATAGAAAACTTCTCTTTCTCCACCACCAAAAAATGATTCACATTAACTGCGCCATCATTCGTTAGAATAGTACGAGGACTGCAATAAATTTCCAAAATTGTTAAAGTTTTGCCACTCCTTCCTTCTTCTCTTTCTCTATATACCTGCTCGATAAGGGTTTTCTAGAAATAAATGGAAGAGAGAAAAAAATCTAATAAAATATTTAATTTATGTATTTCATATTTCTTTTACTTCAGTTTTTTTTTGTTTATTTATTTATGTCGTTGTTTTCCTTTATTCGACATTCACAAATCGTTGTCAAATATTGAATTTGTAGTTCTTGTAGAATGATTATAAAACATTTTTCTTTTAATGCAAACAAATATCTAAGGGCGGTTCTAAAATTAGCCGATCAAAGCCAGACACAAAAAAGCTTTCGTCCCATGGTATGCAATGGGATTTATACCCAACACTTTATATTGTTGGCTGCTTAAAAATAGAAAATCTACCAGAATATTATTATATTTTGGGTCAGTAGGCTTAAATACGTTTTCGTAGATGTTTTTTGTGAATAATTTAGGTATAATACAGAATTTGCAATATCAAATTTATTTCCCGATTTATACAAAGGAATAGTTAGTGAATCCTTGCGAACGTTAAGAAATTTATTTATTTGAATGCTAAAAATTTTATCAGGACTAAAACTATTGTAAGCGTTGCTTTTCAGTATTTACATCAATAATCTGCCTCATGCACTTATCTATTCTACTACTTTTTTAAAGGTGTGCGGACGACGTGCATGAAGTATTTTGCATATCTCACCGGCCAAAATTGTAAATATATTTTTTTAGTTTTAGCGACTCACTGGTCAACTTAAGGGTATCGAAACTATTTTTTGATAAATGATTACTTAAAATATAAGAAAAAATGGAATAATAAGGTAAAATTGTTTAATACTAGCTTTTACCCGCGACTTCGCTGGCCTCCTGTTTAACTCGATCTTTGATTTTAAAAATACATAGCCTTTATGTCCTTTTAAATGCAGATTTGCCTCTTTTAAATTTCATCAAAATAAGTTGGATGCTTTCGTAGAGGCACAAATTGCCCACCACAATTGACCACCCACCCTACTTTATGTGCCCATCTACATAGAGATCTGTCTATAATTTAATTGATAGACGGGTAGAAATTTTCCCCTCTTATATTCTTGATCCTAGTATTGAGAAACATCTATAGCCAATGTCTCCTCCTTGCCGCAGACCTATCCATGTTACGTTAAATTAAATCAAAATCAGTTTAGCCTTTGAGCCGTTAAAGCGTAACAAACAAACAAAGCGACTTTCGCACTTTTAATATTAATAATGTTGATACAGTCATGTAATTTATCACTATCCTGATCGCTTTGTGTATCTCTATGAACATTTTCTAAATCAAACTCTGAGCCGTTTTTCCGGGCGGGTAGAGCAAAAGGTCACTTCCTAGTAACAAGTTGGTCAGAGTTCAGTAACAACCTATTTATAATATCGGTATTGCACTAAACTCTTGAGAATTTTCTCGCAAAGTTTTTCGTTTACAGTCGAACATATTTGTTTTGTACCAATACCTCATGTATTGTAGGTGTCGAAGGATGCTACGAATACAAGCTTATGTAAAGTGTTGCAGTATCTATGCGAATTTTCAAATTTGTGGTGAATTTAAAATTTTTGCACGATTTCGAATTTTTTTTTCATTTTTGTGAAATTTCGGTTTTTGAAGGAATTCAGTTTTCTTTGTTAGCTTTTTAAATTTAGATTTTTTTTAAATTAAGTTTTATTGTTTTTTCGAACTACAAATATTATTAATTATTAAGTAATTTTAATTTTTAGGCATGAGTTCGTTTTTATTTCTATTCAGAAAGAGAATTATTAATTTTTTTTTAATTTTTTAATGGATCGTCGGAATAATACTTCCTATAGGGGGATTTTGTAGCAAATTTTATATGGATTCAGAGGATTCAGCATTTACACGTAAGAGTGAAATTTCAAAGAAAGCCCATATCTCGGGTACCTGTGGGCCGAGAGAAAACGTTTGAAGTTCAACTTCGTTTGAGTAAAGACGTACTTCACTTTAAGCGCATAATTTATATTCATTTAAGGTGACTTTTTTTTTTATTTTAAAAATTGAACATGTGCAGAGACACAGTTAACAGTTAGTAACAACAACAAAATAAATAACAAAAAATAAAAAGCAATATAATATAGTGTGTGATAAAAAATACAATAACAAAGTGCATGGTTAAACCTGTTTAAACAATTAATAGTGAGTGCATGAGCGCACCAAACATTAACGAAAAAAATACAAAAGGTAATAACAACAATGCTTATTACTCTTTTTCTTACACAAATGCTAATAATGCATTAAACAATATAAACAATAAAAAAAAAGATGACAGTGCTTTTTTAACCGCCAGGCCAATTGACCGAACGCGTTCATTATCAGCAAATAAATAAATATAACTAAATATATTTGCTACAGAAACAACGAATTCAACAAATAAAACTAAAGAAACAAATAATACACAAAAAATCGCACAAGAAAAAGAACCAGGTACTGAATCTAAACGCGTGCAAACTGGTATGGATCGGTACATAACCATAACGAAGAGGAAGGCGAGTCCTAAGTCTTCACAACCAGAGCGAACCGCCAAGCAATATAAAGGTTCTCATCAAGTAGCTGCAACATCGGTAAGTGAAAATAGATTTTCTGTCCTTGCTACCCCGGATAATGAAAATGCCGAACCCACTGTAAGGGAACAAAAACCCCCACCAATCTACTTGCGCGAACAAACATCAAATGCCATTGTAAATATGCTGTCCCAACTCGTAGGCAAAGAAAATTTCTATGTGGCTTCTGTACGAAGAGGACAGATACATGAAACGAAGATCCAAGCCCACACTGAGAAGAATTACCGTCTAATCGCAAGTCGTCTCGATGCAGATAATAAGAGCTATTATACGTATCAACTAAAAAGTGCTAAAGGTTTGATCGTCATTATAAAGGGCATAGACAGTTCTGTTCCCACCGAGGAGATAAAAAGTGCCATTGAGGTCGAAGGTTATGTCGTAAGGTCAGTGCACAATATTCTAAATAAGAATAAAGTTCCCCAACCTATGCATCGTGTTGAAATCGTGTTTAATGCATCGCAACTTAAATCAAAAAATTCGGTTCGTCCAATATATAATTTGCGCTACCTTCTGAACAGAAGAATAACGGTGGAAGAGTCTCTAAAACGTAGCGGTCCCCGTTAGTGTACTAATTGCCAGGAATTCGGACACACGAAAACCTACTGCAAGCTACCATCCGTATCGTGATGCGCACCGGACTTTGGAATGCACTTCTTCCAAAACAGACCCCAAGGTCAAAAAATGCAGCAACTGTGGTGAAAACCATACAGCAAATTACAGGGGCTGCAAAGTATTTCAATATGTAAAAGATAATGCGAAAGTCGTACGAAAACCTGATTATGAGCAATATAAAGCTTCCCAATTTCCTCGGCTTCATGCTGGTTCCGTTGCTAGTGCACAAGCTACACAGCCACACACTAAGCCAAACTTTTCATATGCCCAAACATTGAGAAATGATTTACCTAATGTGAATGCCAAAAGTTCTAATGCGCATAAACATTCATATGCCCACGTCTTAAAAGAGGGTGCTCAGACACCCCCCACCTACAATTCGAGCTCGATCGAGAACTTAATACAGACAATGAATAATTTCATGACAACTATGCAGGGTATGTTTCAGGAAATGATGCGAACCCAAAACATGCTTCTGCAAGTATTGCTTGGCAAAAAATGAACCAGTTAAAAATATGCTTCTGGAACGCTAACGGGCTCTCCCAACATAAATATGAAGTAGAACACTTCCTGCTAGCACATGATATAGACATACTATTAGTGTCTGCAACACACTTTACTATAAAAAACTGCTTTAGAATTGATGGGTATTTTATATATGACACCAAACACCCAAGCGAAAGGGCATGTGGTGGGACTGCCATTATAGTCCGAAAAAACGTAAGGCATTTTCCATTGCCTGAATTCAACGAAGACTTTTTGCAAGCCACGACTATAAATCTTACTGATTTTAAAATTGTAGTCTCGTCAGTGTATTGCCCGCCTAGGCATAAAATCGAACACCATAAATTTGCCAGGTTCTTTGCTACGCTAGGACAAAAATTTATTGCCGCTGGTGATTACAATGCAAAGCACACATATTGGGGATCCAGACTCCTTAGTCCTAGAGGTAGGCAGTTGTATTATACAGTTGAAACAAACAAGCTTGACGTCGTATCTGCCGGTAAACCCACCTATTGGCCTACAGACTTTAATAAGTTGCCAGACCTTATTGATTTTGCTATAGTAAAAAACATCAAACGCGATCAACTCTTAGTTAATTCATCCTATGACCTATCTTCTGATCATTCACCTACAATTGTTATTTTACACGACAGTTTTGTCACTGCACCTAAAACCCTTAGTTTCTACCCGAACAGAAACACGAATTGGTTAAAATATAAAATGTATGTGAGCTCTCACTTACCTTTGAACATCCCACTGAGAAATCCAGCTGATATTCAAGCAGCTGTAGACCATTTTACAGACGTCGTGACTGCCGCAGCCATAGCTGCAACGCCAACAGAGCCATCAGCTAAAATAATATCGTACCAGGCAACAGCAGATATTCAGATGCTCGTCATTGAGAAAAGAAGACTAAGATGACAATGGCAAAATAGTCGTTCACCACACATAAAAATGCAAATTAACTTATGCCAAAAAAAACTTACGGAGTAAATTGAGACAGAAACACCAACTCGCTATCGACAACTTTTTAAAAAACTTGGATCCAATGAAAAACACGGATTATAGTTTGTGGAAAGCTGTAAAGCACTTACAATGTCCTATTGCTTACGAATCCCCACTAAGACTTGAAGGCCGTACTTGAGCTAAAAACTCAAGTGAAAAGGCAAATGCGTTCGCAAAGCACCACATGATATAAGTAATTCCACTATTCCAATTATTAGCGACATCGTTAATGATCCTATGAAATTTTGGTTGTCTTCTTTAAAATCGACAATTAAAAATACGGATATGAAGAAATTACCTGGACCTGATCGTATAACAGGATCAATGATAAGAAACTTACCTAATTCAGCTGTAAGAATTTTACTTTACATATTTAATGCCATGTTGCGCGTCGGATTCTTCCCATGCTCTTGGAAGATGTCTGAAATTGTTATTATCCCGAAACCTGGAAAGGACTCAAGCCAGATTACATCCTACAGGCCTATTAGCCTACTGTCAGTTTCGTCAAAGATATTTGAAAAATTATTCGTCTCGAGTGTAACTCCTTTTCTAAATGAACAAAACGTTATCCCAGATCATCAGTTTGGTTTTCGAGCAAGGCATAGTACGATTGTACAAGTCCATAGAATCGTTACCATTATTAGATCGGATTTTGAAAGAAAGCAATACTGTTCAGCTTTATTTATAGACGTTTCCCAACCATTTGATAAAGTCTGCCATGATGGGCTACTTACTAAAATAGGTTGGGTTCTTCCTGAAAACACCCACAAGCTTATAAAAAGCTATTTGTCAGATAGAACTTTTAAAGTAAGGTCAAAGGACCAGCTTTCAAGATGTGGGAAAATCAGTGCAGGAGTACCTCAAGGTAGTGTGCTAGGGCCGCTGTTATATATCATCTATACAGCGGATATGCCGACAAGCCCACATACATATACATCAACCTTTGCAGACGACACTGCAATTATAAGTGTCAGTAATGATCCAAAGGATGCATCTGAAAAGCTGCAGTTCTATATTCATAAGCTAGAAGACTGGCTAAAACAGTGGAGAATAAACGTAAATCCATCAAAATGTGCTCATGTAACGTTTTCCCTTAGAAGGCAAAATTGTCCACCAATCACAATAACTAATACCACGGTTCTAGCGGAAACGCACGTCAAATATTTAGGTATCCACCTAGATCGGCGCCTAACTTGGACCCGTCACATTGAGGCAAAAGTAACGTCCATAAAGCTTCGAACAAATCAACTGCATTGGCTAATAAGTCCTAACTCAACTTTGGCTTTGGAATATAAGGTCCTATTCAGGTATTCAGCTGTGGGGTACTGCCTGTGCATCAAACATCCAGAAGTTACAGAGAAGACAGTCTAGGATTTTACGTCATATCGTATGCGCCCCCTGGTACATAAGAAATGAAAACATACATAGGGATCTCAAAGTTCCCACTATCCACGAAGAAGTTAAAACATACACGTCCAAATACGTGAACAAACTAGTCGCACATCCCAACACTCTAGCACGCAATTTATTGCAATTTGATGGCCACCAGAGACTAAAAAGAACTGACATTATACATATACTTATTTTGGTCGG
This sequence comes from Phania funesta, assembly GCA_963932375.1. Taxonomy (NCBI): domain Eukaryota; kingdom Metazoa; phylum Arthropoda; class Insecta; order Diptera; family Tachinidae; genus Phania; species Phania funesta. The sequence continues at coordinate 90,738,041 of OZ010653.1, read as the reverse complement.
AAATGAATTTTGTAGAAATCATAAACGTAATAACAAACCTATATACGAGTATACCCTTTTCATTTTTGTGAATGGTATTATAAATTCTGTATCTTGATTTGATATTCTGACAGGGCGTTTTGATGTAGACTTTTGGAACAAATTTCCGTCATCTCTCGTCAAGTTTGGTTTGCAGACAAACCGGTTTCGGCTTTATGCCATCTTTAGTGTCAGAACGAAAAAAGAACACTGAAGATGGCACATAGCCGAAACCGGTTTATCTGGAGAAGGGATGACTTAAATTCGTTACAAAAATTTACAATACATTCTGTGATTGCCCTCGTGTTAACAGTTATTTGCACTTTCAGGCTTAAAACACAAGAAGACGATTTAATTATAAATAGTGTTTGTTTTTGTTTCTATTGTTTTATTGAATTAAGTTGTCTTAAATTTGTAATGTTTATGGAGCCATCATCATCATTTGGGTTTGAAATATTGCAAAACTCGCTTGCTTTTTTACACTTTTCGTTTTTTGAACCAATAAATGTAGGTACATATTAAGAATCCAATTATTTGGGTAGATTTGCAGCTAATGGAACATTTTCAATTACAATTACTTGCGATATGTAATTGAAATATGTCCAATTAAAATTAAAAATATTATAGTGAAGAATTTTAATTTATAATTATATGTAATTGTAATTAAGTGCAGCTCTTTATTTAAAATATAACACGTGTAGCGGCTTTATTCCGCTGTAGTCATGTATACCTACCGCTATTTGCTTTCAGCTACAATATTTTCACTTTATCGTATCTCTTGCCTTTCGCTCCTATGCATGTTGTCGTTAATTATATTTGAACAAGAATGTCTGTGATATTTAAAGCCGTTTATTAGAAATCAGTGAGAATTATTCCGAACTGATACCATCGAATATAAAGCACTTATTTCCAGCTATCCCTTCACGTTTTCCTTCGCTAATCACAATGTAATAACGGAATCTTTATAAGTTTTGTCCTCTTGGTTTTAGAAATGCACTAGTCATTTTCTATTTTTATATAAATAGTTGAGTCATTTGAGATGATCGCATCTAGTCTTCTTGATCTTGGAATGAATCTTCTCCACATAATTCTCTCAATTGCGCGTTTTCATAACAATCGCCAGGCGCCCGGCCCCAATTATTTGCAAGCAATGGATAGACCTCAACAAAAGGTGAAAGCCTCTCACGAATTAAGGAAAGAAAACATATGATTGAGATAACCATAATATAAGTATAACAAGTTATGATTAAATTATATGTTTGTAAACTAGTCATATTATTATTGTAGATAGTAATAAAAATATGGTCCTCTAAAAACGGTAGGAATTTTTTACTCATTTAGGCAGCGGCTGAGTTACGACTAAAGCCATTGAATGCTTAATAGTAATCACTTAAGCCACAATGCCTTTGCTGAAACACGATAAGAATCTTATATATTATGTGTATTAATGGTTAGAGTACTTTGCGGTAAAAATTTTAGTGAAAATTGTATAGTTCACCTTAATTTTTTGATTAAATGTAAACAGAAACTTTTGTAATATTTCAGATATTTGCAAATAACTATTATATTTTTGGAGCAATAATATATTGTTATAGATAACATAATATGGGTGTTGTGGCCATGTGACAACCATGTTTTTTCTCTACAAGTATTTGGATCCTTTTGAAATATAATTGGGGAAATATTAAACGTTTAATGTTAAATTTTTTCTAGTTTGTTATTCTTGTATCAAAATGTTACTGCTACCAGTAAACAAATAAATGTTCGACGTGATACAATCATTCTCTGTTAAGTGACAGAACGCTTTATATAGTATTTTAATCTGTTTGTTTATTTATACCCTTTGTTTTGAGGTTTCTAATATGTAGTCAACTTAATTTGAAAAGCACAACAGCGAAATCTAAAGAAAAATATTAACTCATATACATACGTGTTTGTTCAAAAAAAAATGGCGAAGTAAGTAATCCCCTTCAAATATACTGCACTTATGCCAGCGCTTCTTCCAATCCTCGAAGCACTTCTGAAGTGCGTTTTTCGGTAAGGACATCAGCTCGTTCCATTATTCCGATTTTATCCCATCAATTGTGACAAAACGCTTCCCTTTCGTTGGTCCCTTCAGTTTTGGGAATAGGAGAAAGTCGCATGGTGAATAAGATGGTAGAGGCGTGATTAGGGTGTTGTTTTTGACCAAAAAATCATATTCTTTGATCCGTTATTTCAAAAGTCAAAAATCGAAGAACATACACAAACGTGACTAACCTTTTCAGTCGTCAACAACCAACTACTAATCCAAATTGGCTGATAATTCCAACATATGACTAACCCATGTGTACCAACATAACATAACCTACACACACAAATTACGATATTCGAATGTAGTCAGCCCGCGAAAATTAAAAATTCACCTTTTCCTCTGAACAAATCAAGTATGATTTCTTCCTTTGCAGATAATCATTTTAAACATTAGACTTATATATGTAAAAAATCGCATTTAATAAAGCAGTATTGTACTCAATTACAATTAATTATTAATAATGATGCTAATTTTATCGGAACGCACGTAGACAGAAGCAAAAATGTTTATAAAAAACGCAAAAATGTTCGAAAACATAGTCTTTTTTAGTTACGATGTGAGCCATAATTTGAAGCTTATTGACAATGATCGAAAACTTGTCTTCTTAAGTCAGAAGGAAATCCAACTTAAGATTTGGGGGGGCATTTGAAAAGGAAACAATAACTTGAAAAACATTTTAGTAATTGAAAGAGTTCTTGGGATCTTGTTTAGAAAATAATCTTCGTAATTTTCTTTTAATTAATTTTATCCTAAAATTGTAATTTATTTGTTAGGGAATAAGGCTAGTGTTTATGCGCATTTCGCTGGTAGCTCCAGAAATGCTTCGGCTTTATTAATGAAATGTTTAGTTAGGGCTACTCTATGTTGAGAAGCCAGAGTTAACTTCTAACATTGAAAACAAATGTCAGCGATTATATATGACAGATTGGACTTTTTTTGAGCCATCTGTTCTGTTATATTAATATAGCTGTATATAGCATAGCTTGTGGTTCAGTGGGAAATTGAAAAACTCCTTCGATATGATCTCCTGAAAATATCCCGGGAAAATTTGAGTTTTAAAGCATTAAAAATTCGGTACAATATGTTTCACATATATACAATCCACAAGAACGTAATGTACTCCAAATAATCGGTGGCTATAAAACGCCTTTTACAACTAAACCTGGATATCATCAAAACTGAGTTACTTAATTATCCCTTGAAAAATTATCGAACTACGTATGTGGTCTATTTTAACTCAAACGTACCGAGTACAACATATTTCTATGTGGACCAACTCATGTGCCATGCGAAGAGATTCCGAGCTTCAAGAAAAGGTAGAATATACGGACTTGGACTACAGGTGGTTTTTTTAGAGATGCTTAAAGCTTTTATAGAGCGCAAAAACTAAAAAAATTAAACCCCTAATATATGTCCTTTATTATTGCAGAGTTTACCCTTTTTGCTATATTGAAGAGAGTCTTAAATATACTTCATTCGACTAAAATTTTATCATGAGTGTAATTTTACGAATGGCGCATAATGATGTGAGAAGACTATAACCAGACATCTATAGACGACGATAGATAGACAGACACACTCATTGAATCGCACAAATAAATGTGCATACGTACGTTACGTACTTTAAAAAAAAAGTAAAATTAACTCAAGTATCAAACTATATAGGCAGCCGGACAGACATACTCAGCTAAATAAGTGTGTGTCTGTTTAATATTTAAATCATATGCAATGACACGACTACTTATTTGTACGAGTTAGAAATTGGGGGCTCAATTTATAAACGTATGACAAGCAGGCAGTCAGGCAAGCAGCGTTTGCAATCATCTGTCAGTTTTTAATATTTTGCGTTTGTTTTTCACTTGTAATTTATTGGGCGAAAGGCATGAAAATTTGATTTAAATAAAAATGTAAATAATAATAAAAACACTGTCAAGTACCCTACTGAAAGATTATATCGTGTTAAATAGCAGCATCGAAAGAGTGCTCACTTACAAGGTGTGTATAAGGTTTTAGGTATCAAAAGGGAAACACCCGGAATACCTTGCACTGATTTGGTCTAAGAGTGTATAGTAAGCAGGGTTATTTCTGACTATTAAAGTAGCAAGAACTTCAAGGGCCAGTTTTCATATTGGCCCTTAACCTTTTTAAAGGTTTTCTATAAATCTTCATTTATTTCGACAATAATATTTAAAATGCACATTTGACGTCTGAACAGCCTTGTTTGAGGATTCTTGCTGTAATCGTAAACATTGTTTAATAATATCAAAAAAAAAAAAAAAAATTTTCTGGAATGCAGAACAGAGTGTTTTTACAATTCCCCACTTTTTATTCCATTCGAAATAAAAATCCAGAACGTTTTTATTGGGTTAAAAAATATCATTTGAATAAATTGCTGTTAACAACCAAGAAATATTGGAATAATAATACATTTTATATTATCATTGTCAATTATGTCATGAACACATATAGCCATACTATATTAAATGTTAAGCGCGTAATAATCAAGAGGCTCTTTGTTTTCATTTTACGATTAGTTCCAATCATATTGATATAGCGAGTTATTAATATTATGATTATGTTATATTATAATATGGTTACACGTGTGAATACCTTACAATATTATGGATACATGGCATTATATTTTAATTGTATGAGATCCAATAAGACGCTAAGCTGGTTCTAATTATTATTTATGAAAATTATATTATTCGCCGACAAAAATATTACTCAATCATAGTATGCATATTATGGATACCTCAACATCGGTTTCTCATTGCGTGAGGTTTTTTTTAATGAAACAAAAGATATTAAACCTTTGTCTTATATTATGCCTAATTTTTCTCTTACAGTAATTACATTCGGCTATGACTACCTGCCGTAGACAACAAATGTAGAACTTAAGCCTTGATCGTAAAAACCTAGTTGGAATCTTCTCTCGATTCACTGCGCAAAGGGTTACCGTAATGAAACTAGTTTTTATCACAAAACGATGATTGAATCTCCTCCGGTTTCGCACATCCACAAACTGGTCACTCGCAAACGAACAACTTCGTTCCCCTCCCTATTTTAAAATTACGCCAAACTTTTGAGTGAAATTTTATTTCACCAAGCCATTTCTTGGCTTCAAATTCATAATATGATATAATAGAAATACAATTTTTCTATCGACCCATAGTGATGCTTCTCGCTAGAAGGATGACATTTGATCAAATTAGAAATTGCTGATGCAGAGTTTTTTCGAAAGATAAAATCTTTTGTCCGATTCAAGATATAAACAATTAAAATTTTATCAGAAGAAATCAACCGATTTTAATGTAGGGTATTCCAGTTATCAATTTGCTTAAAGAAATCAAAATAATTTGCAGAGTTATTGGCAAAGAAATAGCAGATGAGACTGTCGCAACCAATAAATGAAAATTATTTTCAGCTGCTGAGTCTGAGCAGAGGCATGTAGCTAATGGCATCATGCACCATCAGCAATAACAACGACAGCAACATTTGTCTCATGTGTTTTACCAGCAATATTTGACGTGTTCTTGTCATTAAACGATGTTGTCGTCTTGTGCACACACTGTATAGACGATATTTTAAATAATGTTGGGTAGTTGCTGCTGTTTTTGTTTTATTTTTTTAGCTGTCAATGCTGTTGTCGTTCATATTTTATCACTAAATATTACAAGAACAGAAAAAAAATGGGAAAAATCAAGCAGCAACAACATCAAAATTTGTCGCTTCGTTGGCAATTAATAAAAATAATTTTTTCTAGTTTCTTTTTTTAAGTTCTCTTTAAATTCAATATTTTTCAATGGTCTGGTTGAGCTTACGCTGCACTCAATATATGTCTGCTGTATTGAGGAATGCGGACATGCGTCTCATCGACAAGAACTTATGAAGAATTTTGAGTTTGCATACAATATGGTCTGTCTTTGTCATCAAGAATATAATATTTTTCATAATGATTTGCATACACTCATGTACACACACCACAGTATTTTCTACATATATCGAATGTGATTTAATTTCAATTTTATTTTCACATCATGCAACATGCTGAAAGTCTTGTTTGCGTTTTGCTAAAAATTGTTTCAACTTTATATTTTGAAGGCAGAAAGTATTGTTGTTGACATTTACGTGAAATTATTATAATGTATGACAGGAAGTGATTTTTTATAGGTTAATATGTTTAATACCCTACACTACAGACTATGCTGAATAACTAATGACCCACACGAAATATATACCTCACAATTTCCTGAAATTTGGCACAAAGGATTATGCGAATGTATATTTTTTTTTTTTGGAACGAATTTCCGTCGTCCCTTGTTAAGTTTGGTTTGGGGACAAACCGGTTTCGGCTATGTGCCATCTTCAGTGCAATTTTTCGGAATATCAAATCAAAAATCGATTATGCGAAGGTTTTCCTTTGGTGTTCTGATAATGTTTTGCAAAATAAAAAGTTTAATCTAATAGATTTTTTTACAGCTGACTTGATGAGTCTTACAACATAGCTTTAATAGTTATTCTTGCAATTATGAATCTTTAGTGATAAAAATTAATCAATTATAAATTTTATCTAAAAGTTAGTTGAATCTCATTCATCCATTGTAGGTAATATGAGTTAAGACACAAAGTGGTCTTATGTTTAAGATTGTGTTAAAAATTTAGTTAATTTTTAGTCGTTAACCAATGATCGATCACACAGTTAATGTGACGCATTCTCAATTGAGTTTAAAAGCAGAAAATCTAACAATTTGAAAAATATGTAGCTGTGTCGTACATTAACGGATCTAAACATAGCAGCTTAACTAATCGAAAAATGCGCTTGCTGACTAGATTTTAGAAAGAAAGTAATCTTCATTTTAGGCTGAACGGAAAATTCACCGAAGGTAAAATCCGAATTTTCGCACTACCCATCCAAACGACATCGATGACATTTTCATTTAAATTTGATTGCCAAATTTGATCCGACGAGACAACTGTAGGCGTTCTGCAGAAGTTATTAGAAGGCATGGCTACATAACGCAAATGTATCATAACTTTGCGCAAAAGAGATGGTCGGTACCAAAAATCTATAAATTCCGATATTTCTATACAGTCCCCTAACCGAAGTATGCTGCCAGGTGCAAGCCCTCAGTTAAGACGAGGGAGGCTATTTGAATGGAGGGGAGGCTTTTTGAACGGAGTCTTATTGATGCAAATATAAAATATGGTTGAGGTAACGAAAAATATCATGATTTTCTCTTAGAACGCTAGCATAGCTGAGGTATGAATATAGGGGAATAAATCTATCGATTGCTTAATAGTCAACGCTGTAACCACTTGAGCCACATTACCTTCAGCTTTTGACGAAATAACAAAAGAATTTTACATATCTATTGAGAACATTGCGTTGTTAGAGGTATTAAACAAGTCTTGTATAGTTAAAATTCTTTGTTTGTAGTTAGAAAATTAGTAAAAATTGAATTGTTGCAATTTTTATGGATGAAATTTATTTAATAAACAAAGGTAAACAATAACTTTATCGCAACTAAGGTAATGTTTAAAACAAGAATAACCATTATACGTTTCCACGATAATACAGTGTTGTAGAGAACACAATATGCCATCCGCAAACACCAAGTCTGACGCAATGCTAAGCAATTAGACAGTAATCAATAACGGCTACCAATATATACAAAAACACTCGATCTATGAGTTTTAACTGCTACCTGTTCGAGCTTCACCTGATACCAGCTCACCGGAAAAACAGATACTTGAAAAATAATAAAACACCAACGAATTGATACAAAATTTTCAAAACGAAAAATTAAACACTGAAGATGGCGAATGACAAGAAACAAGCCTCTTGTGCTACTCTGTCTTTTCGCCTTTCTCCTCCGTGCTCCAGGTTACACATTCTCCCGAACCTGCGTAGTCTGGCCTAAGAAAAGTTATTAATTGTGCCAGTTTAGCCCCAAAAATCCACGCACAAGTTAAATTTGTCATCAAGCAGGTTTTAGCTATTGTTACATAAGCCTCACTAACAATATCACATAATTCCTATTCCATTTTGAACTCTATTTAAATTAGAAATTCATAAAAATAAACTCTATCATCCTCATGACAATGGTTCTTCTTTCAACAGCTTTTCATTGAAAACGTTGCGTTTTATAGTCTAATTATAGACATATTTATGGATATTAAATGCAAACAAAACATTGAATAAATGCTCGTATTCATAAAATATCTTACATCTGTTGGCCTTTTGTCTCGCCAAACGATAATTTGACATTTTCACTAAAGACATACAAGACATTCAATTAACAAGAAAGATGACATACAGAAAATATTATCAACCAAACGAAAAGCGAATGAGAAAAGAAAACCATACTGATGACATCTTATGATAATTTTTGGCTAATTTATGTTCATGAGAAAAAGACAAAACATTCACATTTTATGCTCTACTAAATCAGCAGCACAGCAACTGCAATCAACGTATAAAAACAGCTTGATGATGTGTGGCAACTTGTCATAATCCGATAATGAATGAAAACTTTGCTAAATGTGCCAGATCCAAAATAACAACAGCAGCAATAAAATTGTAGCCCAAAGCAAAAGAAGTTGCAAAGAAATCACTATCAGTTTGCGAAGAGTCTGAAAGCAAAAGGAGACACAATAGGGAATTGAGTATTCAACTGCATTGTGGTTTCAACGCATCAGAACCTGAACCAAATGACGGAAGGAATAGACTTTAAAAATTAGACTAAACTAAAGAATGACAACTGCTTGCTTTTCGCTTCTTTTGTATTTGCTGCTGTTTTACTTTGACTATTCTGCTCTGTAATTAGAGATTAATTGTTGTAATCATAAGAAATGCATAATGTTTGAACGCTTGTAGTCACTTTAAAAATGAATGAATGAGTCCAAATGTTTTGCTACATAAAGGCTTTATCTCGTTGTGTTCTTTAATAAGTTTTCTCACAAGTTTTGTTGGTTTTTTGCCTGTCCTTCACCGAAATTTTCGAAACATCCCATAAACTACTTGTGGCATTTTTATCTTATTCGTTCAGTAAATTTTATGACTCACTTGTCTAATCAACCTCTTGCCATGTTTAGGTGTCCAACATCTAATACAGTGCTACATTTGATTCATCTTTTTAAGACATTTACAACTTATATCAAAAATACTACAGTCTAGTGTTATATCGAATTTAGAATACCCTAAGACCTTTAACAGGTTACGAAAGGAATATTTTTTAGGTCAAACTTTACACTTGCGCAGTTTAAATAGCAATAAATGATGACCTATTAAGGATCTTTGTAGTTTCCGAGTATAATAAGAAGAGAAAGTGCGTAATGTCTGGTGAACATGATGATGGTGGGGCAACATAACGGCGTCTTTTTTCTTATTACATTACCAACCATTATACGATGCGGTTTTACGCATGAGTATTTGTCTAAAAGAGTGTAAAGTTGTTGTGCTGAATGATAGCTACTAACTTTAAACTCGCGTTACTATTGAGTACTAATCGGATTGCAATTAACAACTTCCTTAAGTCATTCGCATGGATCATTCGATTTCAATCTTCTAGAATATTTGTAATCAAAGTCTTTAACATAAATCACCATTAAGAAAAGTCTTGGGTGCCGCTATATTAGATGATATTATTCAGTCCTGATTAAAACTTCAACTTAGAAGATACGAACATTTTGGAATACTTTAGCCTCGGTGCCTTAAAATCACAATAAAAAAAGTTATTAATGCCATCCAGCTGTCAAAATATTCAGTAAAGTTTGGATTAAATCAGCATTGCTTCACGGCTGCCGAACTTGTGGAAAATATTAAAAAAATATCAAGTTCCGGATCAGTTGTAAATTCCTGACGTGAACTTTACCCTGAGGTCGGTCGTCGTCATGGCTTCAGTGTCTAAGCAATTCGACCTATCCTGAAAACATTTGAGCGTGAGTACACTCTTTTGGACTTTAAGCCATCAACCAGATATTTAGATGCAGATTGATGCAAGATTGGTATTTAGCCGCCGATTAGAGGGATTGTCCATCGCCAGAGTATCAAGTCTACTAACTTTAACTGGTATAAGATGGTGCCGACGGATTGATTTAAGCTGTACGACTAGAGGCAATGCCATGAGTTTGCTAATTGCGCACTGAAAATGTTGAATGGTGATACGGATTTGGCAAAAAAAACATCGTGACGCACTGCCAGCGAAGTCTAAGCAACCATTTGTATGACGTTCTATTCCACACATAATTTAATGAATTTAGCTTTCAATTGCAGCCGTATTCAACTTGATATCTCATAGCCTCGCTGTTAAATTTTGTTCCTCCTATCGGTTTTATCTGGTCACCCTAAATAAATTTTATTTTATCAATTTTTAAATCAAAATATAAGTATACGATAATGAAAAATCTTTAAGATATTTTTTTTTTTGCTCCAGTCCTTTTAGGACAAGCCCAGCTTAGGCTATTAAGGAAACCCGAAAAAACCCACATAAAGGCTTTAATTTTTCTGTGTTCTACTTTAATTATATATTTGTAATATAGGGAAAGATACATTTACATGTCTTATTAAGGTTTGTAATCAATTTCAGGTCTCAAGCACGTCACTTTGAAGAACGTTTGAAGGAGTAGAGTATGCTACTCTACCTTGCTACTGCATTCTACTCTATTCTATTTAGTAGTACAATAAAATAAAATAAAGTAGAGCACAAAGAGAATGAAACCATAAACCAAAGTTTTAATAATGTTTAATAAGTCCATCGTATGTAAAGAAAATAGAAAAGATGGAAATCACAAACGTTGTACACTTAATTAAAAATTAGTTTTTTGATCATTTTCTCATTCTATAACTTTGAAGTACTTAGCTAAACTATATTTTAAGCAAATATTGCATACTGTAGGGTGTAGTGGAGGCTAACAAAAACCTTAGAAAACAATAAAAGTGCAAAGAATTTAATGGCTTTATGAAGAGCAGTGATAAATGGCCATCCAACAAAAACAAACATATCAAAGTGGCCAAGTGGAGTCTATTAAAACACTAACAATACGTCAAGTTGATCACAGTGATGTAAATACAAATAATCCTAAGCACTTTGCGGAACATAAGACAACTAAAAAGAAAACAATGCATGTGAAGGTAGGAATCAAATAGCATTTGGAAGCAGAGCTGTTCAAAGTTGGCATATGATTGGGAGAACCAATTTCTTATAAAGGCGAACAACAGAAGTGGCCAGTTTTTAGTTACTCTTTTTAGCACTGGCTGCAACGTCTCGATTCAAATTGTAAACTTTATATTCGAACACCCCCAACCATACAACACCTCTGTTTAAGTCACAGCTGCAGCAGTATACGGGTACTCTTACTCCTTGTTAATAGATGCCCATCGACTTTCCAAAAATAAACCAAAACTAACTTTCTCTTGACACAAGACTTTTACGAGGATGACGACTATGACAACGATGGTGCTAAAGCATGCACAGAATGACAGAGTGTCTGAGTGATGTGATAACTCAGTTGTAACCCGACAATAATAAAACCAAACAGTTAAGACCCATAAATATTCGCGCATTTAACACAAGAGAAAATTGCACAAAACGAAAGAAAAATTGTAACTGAAGCCAGAAAAACAACATCTAAAACATGCAACGTATGAATCGTAATTCACATGCAGACAGTGGAGTAGCAATAAAACTCTACGAGTATTTTCCCAGAACATCCTGCTGTACAAAATTTAAAAAAAAAAACAAGCAAAGACTTTCCCAAACTCTAGGCAATAACAACATTTGTGAAAAACTAAAATGTGACATAAAATTTTGGGCTAAAAAGTGTTAGGAAAAAGGCGGGGAGTGGGGGAGGGGGCGACAGCAACAAACAAATATTGCAGCAGTTATGATGGTAATTTACTTTAACTTCTTGTTGTGCCCAATTTTACTCGAACGTTTCATTATCATCATGTCCTTTTTGACAAAAAGAAGGAGGGATGTCAGAAGACAACAACCCATTTTATGATTGTTGCACAATTAAAAGCAATGAACAACAACTTTGCCTTAGAGTACTTTGCATTCATAAACATTTTTTGAAGCTGCCATATGAATGTGAATGAATCAAGTTTTATCTGTGTATGGGTAGACTTACATAGAACCAACTTCGTTTGTGCCTTGAGGCTAATGGGCAGAATTGTACATAAACAAAACAATAAACTTCCCCTTGATTGTTTGTGGACAAAAAAACCAAGTCATCTGCATCACATCAACATCACAAGGCATTACATCATTCGGTGACAGTTGATAGTAACAGCATAAAACCAATATACCAATACACATGCAGTTGTTGCTCTGGGCACTGCAGCCAATTGTGATGAGTAGCTTCCAAATAACCATCACTGCTGATATGGTTTGAATTCGTTTTTAATTTTTCTTTTTTATTTGGTTTTTTTCTTTTTGTTAGGAAAATTGATGCTAACGGAAGATGTCGCAACATGCATGAAGTCATTCACTCAATTTATCATTTGATAAATGTTTCACTTGGTTCTTACGACAATAACAACTCTCCGATGATACATGTGTTGTTGATGATGAGAGTGATGACGATGCAGATGTAACTGTATATATTAAGTATTCATATCACTATATAAATGGTACACCATTTCCTGTGTTAATTGATCATTTACAACGAGTGAAAGCAAATTTAGTTGAAGCCAGTAACTGTTCAGAATCTTTCGAGCAGTGTTAGATCGAAGTTGATTTTACAAGGGACTATGGAAAGTTATTAAACACTTTGGCATGGCCCAATTATTAAGACAACTTTTCACCGGATTGGTGTATTTTTTAACATAATTGTTTTAAATATTTCCTACTATTTTAGAAATCCTATACGTTAGGTAAGCTTCACAGGTCGCTTGCTCACACGTGATCATGTGGATACGCAGATCCGGTATCGGAAATAGAGAAAAACTAGGAAAGATAAAGCAAATGGGTGGAATGTGATGATAGATTAGTGAAGCTTAATATTGAGGGTATAGAGAGGAAGGGCTTAAATTGCTACTACAATTGTACCAGTGTTGAGTCCACCCCAAAACAGTCACTCTTTCTGAGGAAGGTGTATAATCCTTCTGGTACTATCTTCTTATAGTTCGGAGAGGCTGACTAATGAGCTTATTCTGAGGTGAAACTGGGGCTGATACTCTAGGGTAGGACAGATTCATAAGATATAGAACACTGTCTCTTCCTCTCCCTTGTTGGGACAGTTTCTACTGAATGTCCTTTGCTAGCAATCCGATACTTTTGGCGTTATTGCTAAATCAGCAGCGCCCAGTAATCGTTGGCACGATTACCATTTAGCCTGAGCAATATTATACAGATCAAATAGCCTTGCCGAATATTCTGTAGTACCATATGCTGTTTCCACCTTTAACATCGCTGATATTTCAGTCTCTAAAACGCTACATTCATTGGGGATCTCAAGGACGTATTAATTCCCACCTCCCCTATGTAGATACCTACGGATTAGTGTTGATTTATTTTAATTATTTGATCAACTTTAATTCAAAGTCCCTACATTCAGTTACTCCATTATTCAATTCAGAGACAACCGTGTATATCACCATATAGTCCGAATAGAGTTCCCTGCAGGGTCTTCTGAGATCGAAAAGTTGAAGGCCGTCCAGAATTAAGGCTTCGGAGTCTATACAACCAGGAAGATTAACCCAAGTTCCACTGATGCTGTAACGGCCCCACAAATTGAGGCACCATTAATTCGAGGCTGTGTAGTCACACCAGCATTCTAATGCGTAGTTCCCCTGGTATCTATTTCAGCGTAGCAAAAAGTTGTTTTGTTGGTCTTGAGCGCATGGCCCCAATAATTAGGATCTCTCAAAATGAGGACGAGTAGAGCATTATTCATAGCCTTCCCTCCTTCGACGACTCTATAAAATAACACCGGCTGCATTACCTCGAATAGCCAGTTCACCTTAGTCACTATGGTTTCCAAGACAGTTTATTGTCCAGAATCGCGCCAAGTATTTTTCACTAACTGACAGGTTTAATCATAATTAGCAATTCTCCAAAAGAATCTTATCGCATAATCGCTTCTAATTTAATAATATTTTGTGTGCGTGATACCAGAAATGATAATTCTGTAGTTATATTTGAATTTTCAGAGCTATTCATATTCAAAGGCACGGTTTCTCTGCAGAGTCAACAGTTTGCATTCCTTTTCGCAAATAAAGAATTTTAGATTAGGTTTTAAACAAATACATAATTCGTGATATGTACCTAAGATGTGTCAACGCGTAATAAGCAATAAAATTAGAGAAATGTCGCTGCTACCTCACAAATCCTTAAAAACGCAAATAATTGCCAGAAAATGGCAAAATTCGACAAAATAGACTCCTAAACTCGCAGTAAAAGTAATTCAATAATATACATGGCATAATTTTATTTTTACACACTTTATCACTTAAAGTAAAAGCGACCACTCCTTTATAATCGCCTTTCACACATTAACGTTTTACGCGGTACTAACTGTTAGCTCGAGCATCGAAGTCCTTTTATAGTAGTCGTCTAATTTCCAGAAATTTGTAGAATATGCAAGTATCCAGTAGATACTTCTTTAGCTATAAACATCTTTTCTGCTGTTTTTTTCATTATGATGTTTGTTTTTGTAACTATTTGCTGTTTTGTATATTATGGTGTTGTTTTTGTTTATATATACTACTCAATTCCTAGAATACATATCGATTCATGTTGATGTTATATCGTTGTTGTTATTCTGTATATTTACTTTTCTGGAAACTTGTCTGAGCTTAGAGTTGTTGTGTTTTGTTGTTGTTACAGCGCTGTCTGTACAGTGGATGCCAAATCTTGTCGCACTCTTTATTTTTGGAACTCTCTACACACAAGTATTCACATCATTCAATTCTTACATGTAAGAATATTTGTTTGCGCTTATCCTCGTAACAATATACGAGTATGTTATATAAAAAATCGACAAACATTTATATTCAAGTAAAAATAGCAGCAAATTATCTTTCAAATACAAATATGTTTCAAATAATAGGTATGTTCCAAGATTTTACCGCAGTCACCTAAAGCTACCTTAAAGCAAAACAAAGTTGGCAAAAAGCGTTCTAGAAGACAATACAAATGATTGGCCTAGTGTGAGAGCTCATTAGCGAGTAGTTTCACTTTATTCAAAAATTGTGACTTTTTGCAAAACAATTTCGGAAATAGTGTTCATTTGTAGTTGTTGAACTTTTATTGTTTATTTATAGTGTTCATGAAGTCCTTGCTGAAAATTTAGTGCTTTTTGATATAAAAACAACAACAACAAACAAGAACTGATGATGACCGTGATGATGATGGCGTCGTTGAACACATTTAATGGTCATTTGAGCACATGATAAACGTCGCATTCTGTGGCCGTTGCCTGCTGCTGTTGTAGTTGTTGATTTGTTTGTTGCTTAACTTCCGTATTTCACTTTGCAAGACTGATGGAATGTCCTCGTTATTATCCTCTTTTTGCACAACCAGCAATTTGAATGATGCACTACTTTTTTGCTGTTATTTTAAGTGAATTTATGTGTGCGACGGAGTGTCTACGTGTGTCCATGTAGGCGTCCCTTTTATATGAACCATTGCTCGTGCGTTGGCCACTGTCTGTCCCTTGATTGTGTTGTTGTGCTAAAATTCTATGTTGTTTATGCGTTAAAACAGATGCCATTCTTTCCATTTTGTCAGTAGCTCCGCTCCGTCCGTCATGATGACTTTTTGCATCAAAGAAGGACATTGTGCGAATAGTTTGTTTTTTCTAGCACTGATTGCTGTTACTTTCACATGAATTATCTGTTGTTGGTTAAAATGTTTTCATGTTTCAGTTGCTGTGCAGTATTTAGTGTTTGGAGTTGATGATAAATTCATTGCTATGATTTATGGGTCAGGAATTTTTTGTGTTTCAATGAATATTATTCGTTTGATATTATGTGCGTTAGTTTTTCCTGTGACAACTGAAGAGGTAAGATAAAGACAAATATGCAATTTTTGTATATACACATTTCAAATATAAAATTTTTGAGGACTTCAATATTTTACTTCACTTTTTTTTAATACCATTTACGTTAGCTTAAGGCTTCAGCCTGAAAAAAGCTTTTGTAGCGGATTGGTGGGAAATAATGAGTAGCGCTCATATTGCGATCTACTTGCAATGGACCTGAATGACTGTTATTTATTTCAAGTTCAAATTTCATTTGGAATGATAAAAAGCAGTCGTACCGTTTAGGGATTTCCATTGAGATACACTTAGAATTTTTTCACCTAATAAATATTTTGGTTGTAATGAAATTTTTAATTAATTCAATTATTTATTTAGTTAGTCATTACAGACCTTAATTATATTGGAAGCTAAGACTAAAAGGTATAATTAGGTTCTTATTACAGCCAACAAGTAAGCTGTAATTACAAAATAGAACGGTCGTTGGCAACCGACGAATACAACGATAAACTCATGACCACCCTTTCAACTCTGAAAAAAAGGTGTCCGCAATTCTCGACAAATCTATTACCCCACACATCTCATCAGCGAACTTAAAATCGTTGAAGTGGCACTCCGCCACATTATTTTTCAGATCTTGTTTTATTCTAAGTCCAGAATATTAGTTTTCTAATATTTCCATATAATAAAAAATACGAGTAAATATATTATAATATGGTGGGATCAGTGGTAGTATTATTGTATCTTTGTCGTATCATTGTTGCGCCCGGTACAAGGTCATCCATCACCTTTAACAGCTTGTTCCTAAAAACAACAATGACAACACCAGAAGCAACAAAAGAATGGCACCTTGTCTAGGACCTCAACAACAACAAATAAATTACACAACACTAAGATTATCAAAGTGATCACCATAATCGACACAGTCTAAACATTTTTAAGAAATCTCCCCAGAAGCCAAATCCCATAGAAATGTTGCTCCAAAATCAGGAATTTCATAAATGTTTGTTTAATTTCGTGGTCAACTAAGGAAGGTTATGTTCACGCATAATACAGCGGGCTACCAACTACAATCTCTCAATATTAAAATACTCACGTTTATACGTATAAAAGAACGATAATTTTGCCGCCAATGAGGCAACATGACTCCAGGATGCCGCCCGTATTGCTTTTTCCGTTTCGGAAAATGACACTGAAGATGGCACATAGCCGAACCGGTTTGACACCCAACTAAACTTGACAAGGGATGACGGAAATTCGTTCCAAAAATCGACATCAAAACACCCTGTCGGAATATCAAATCATGAATAAACTAATTTCTATTTTTGTTGGCTACAAAACAAAAACACTGTATACAATAAAACAAAATATCTAAAGCAAATTAGTTCTTAGAAATATTTAAATATTACACTGCATATTCATCAAGAGTTTTTAAATAAATAATTTATTTGTTTTATTGTTACATGTATTCAAAATAATTAATTGTATTTCTGTATTATTGAGTGGAGCTTATGTACATGGCTGGAAACATGAATGTTTTTTGGTTTAAGTCTCCGTTATGTGTTCCTCCCAGATCATACTTAAAGTTTCAGCAATGAAAAATACGTAAATTACAATTAAAAAACTTGTAGTATTATTTCTTGGCCACGCCTACATTCTAGCGAGCGGAGCAGAAGAATTGATTTCAAATATAAGCACAAAGTATGTACTTATATTCATGATTTTTCGCGATTTTTCAAATAAATTGAGAAAAGTTGGGCAAAATTTTTTTTCACACAAAGAGGTTGATGCATCATTTTATATGCTTATAGTCCGTTACTATACTCACTAGAGCTCAGAAGATATATCTGATTTTGTTTTAAGTTTGGAGGCCCGCCCACCCAATAAATGAATTGGTGCAATAGCTGTTGATATTACAATATGTAGCTGTCATTTTCGAAATAATTAAGTAGCTGGCTACAATGCCTCACTCGCAGCCGGCGGTATTTGTAGTCGTGTGGCAGTGTAGCCTGTAGTGCGTAACTATTTGACCCGAAAATATTTGTATGCCGTTTTGAATGTTCTGTTTTGTCTGTGACATTTTCCTGTTCCTAACATTCAAATTATCACGAAAGTATGCTGTGTAAAATACACGGTGGAGCGGAATTGCAAGGATCAAGTAATATATTAAAAGTGTTTTGAAAATTGTAAAAGTCATTGAAACATGTCTAATGCTGTTATAAAGAAAGTATAAAGGGAATCGGGAAAGTTTTGATTAAGCGTTTTGTAACTCTCGGTTTTAATAAAGAAAATCTGATTTTAGGCTTCTGGCTCAAAGATTTATAAGATGCTTCAATAGAAGGGAAGGGTCAGGTTATTAAGTTGGTATGTTGCTTTTCATCGAACTTTCAAGCAATTTCTTGTTCCTTGCGTAAATGGTGTGCCGCCGTTTAGTCGTATTATTAACCTAGGAAAGATTTTTTAATACTCTTTTCTCTTCTTATTTTTTTTCGCCCATTTTTCTATCTCTTGACACTGAGATTGAAAAATATGTTGTTCGCAATCTTTAACAGAAATAAACAACTTCATAGTTATTTCTCTTTTTCAAAATTTCCGTGTTAATTTGAAGACATTATCATCATTTCAGTCTTAATAATAGCAAGAATGGCCAACGAGCACCAAAATAACACAAAAATAAACTATAGAAAAAACTTAATGTTGGCCCAACCTACAAAACAACAGACAAGTCAAGTGTGAATTATATTCAAATTACTTTGATATAAAACAAATGCCCCAAAAAATACAACAACAAAACGCTTAAATAAAATAAGTTTATCTCCACAAAATGGAATAATAAAAAATAGCAAAAACATATGAAATACAATGGAAAATCAAAATAAATGAGTATGAGTTAAATTAAATGAGAATAAAAGTAAAAAGATAGAGAAAATTAAAAGGAAGCAAATGAAGATGTGAATTGTCTGAAACAAGGAGTAGAGAAAAAAACTATCACTGATGGCAGCTTGGTTCATAATGTGAAATTACGAAGGGAAGGTTGTTGCACTGTGGGTTAAAAACAAGAACAAGTTTAATGCGTAAATATTAAGTGAAAAGAGTGCATATATTTCCTCGTCCGGCAGGGCTTGAATATGATTTTTTGGTCTAAATCCGGATCACCGACCAACATTTTCAGCGCCCGCCTCTTAAATTTAAGGCATTGTCTGTGTTCGTCCGGCTTTCATCCTGGCGTCATCATGTAGATGTAGGCACAACGCCGAATTGAAATTTCTTCGATACTGGACACTACAGCTGTTGTGTTTTCTTCAGTTTAAACGACTCTGTATCCAGTTGGTGGTTTAGGGTTCAAGAGAATGTGCTCCATGGTACGACGACTTGCCTGCCTATTGAAGCATTGTTTACGTCCGACCGTACTTCGAAATTCGAATTACGTATTTACAACTGAACTGGAATTTCTATTACACCTTTTAATAAAATGAAGACGTTAGGCAGGCGTGAAACGATGCCTGATGAAATGGCCAACCTTACTGACTATTTGGACAGCTTGATTGCATTAGTATCTTTTACAGCTTTAGAAGTAAACAATTTTGAAAAACTGTCACTCTATAGATACAACTGCTTTGACACTGTACACATGTACCTATAATTCCTAAGCTCTCTTGCGGTGAGCATGTTGGGATATCTTCCAACTTTTTCCCAGCAACTTTTATTTTGTACAGTAAAGTTTAAAACGGATTACTTTAATTTATGATAAAACGTATCTAGATTTGTCAGGGTTCGGAGCGAAGCTGCTTTTGTTACCTACGCAAAAACTTAACCTAAATCTATGCTTATTATTATTAAGGCCCTATGCACCAGGACCCTGATTAATTTTTGTGCGATCTTTATTTTTCACTGGAACAGGTTTAGGCTACGAATAAAACTAGTTATTTTGTCCAGTAAGAGACCATAAGAGCGTGATAAATACTAGAAATCTACGAAAATCAACTACTGGATGATCACAGAGCACATGCGCAGATGGGTCATTGCTCAGGCCGCAGAAATTGAATTTAATAGTCTCTGAGTTCCCTATTTAAAATTGGTGGTGTCTTAGGCCACAGTGTCCGGTAAACCATTCCAAAATTAGCCTAGGCTAGTTCTCATCTAGTCTCTGAATCCTTTGCGATTTTCTCCAGGACAGTGTAATGAACTACTGTCGAGTGAATTAGGATCAATGCAAGGATCAGTTTTATCAATACAATATCTTGCACAGCTATTTTGTTAACGAAACTATCACAAAGAATGTATGTCTACTAGCTTGCAGAAAATACAAGATAACTTCGTGGCACCTTGTACTCGGGAACGAATTTCTTCTCAGAACGAAAAATAACACTAAAGACGGCACATAGTCGAAACCGGTTTGTTTCAATTTCTTGACAAGGAATGATAGAAATTCGTTACAAATATCTATCTCATCAAAATTCTTATAAAATTCATATAAATTAAATTGCAAATACTACGAAGGAAACTTGTTGGTCCCAATTATCGTAGCAAAGATATTATTTACTTTATTAACACTTATTAAACATAACACAAGTGATTTAAGTTATTTTAGCTATATTTTGTATTTAAATCTCCTAGTTGCTAAAGAGAAGCATAGTACTCAATTGTGCATTACTCGCAACTAGTTGCGGTATAATAAATATATTTCGTACTGACCATTTGTTTTGTGCACCAGAGGCAGATAATATCAATCTAGACTTTCTATAGCAGATGCGCTACCAAAAAGCAACAGCTAAAACAACTTCCAAAGGAAACAACACATAAACAGAAGTAATCTTGGCCATAACACACGCTTCAAATATTCAGACTCGCACGACCCCTATAACAACAAATATCGTATGTACGTTGAAGAAATGATATCCAACGGCAAAATGAAGAAAAAACTGTAGTGAATTGTAATGGCGGATAATCAAAAAAAAATTATAAACCCAATCATATACGTAGCTGAACACATCTTCATAACCAACTCTTCTTATGGACAACAAATTTAAACCTGACTGGCTGATGATGCCGCACCAAAAATAAAAATGTACTCACACACACGCCATTGAGATGAAGAAAGACTACATGAAGGAACACCCTCCCGGACAATGATTGATTGCTCATCATATTTTATTCTTAATGAAAATGCACCCTGCTGGCACTTAAAATTTAAACACGCACACACACACAAGCGCGTTAACAGTTTCACACAATTATAAATGTATATTGATGTATTTAACAGTGAATGTGTATGTGTGTGTGCGTGTGCAAACTACAAAAACAACTACCCAAACAAATCAACTAAAGAATTTGGAAAAAAGACGAATCACCTCAACTGGCCACTTTCATGTGTTTCCTAGCTGTACGTGACTGTGTGTGCTGCTTTGTGATTTGTATGTTCAGTTGTTATGAGCTCGTAGAAATTATTTTGCTTGCCCTAAGATGGATTTCCATGGACTCCAATAGGACAGGACGTCTATGTTAATAATGCAATTAACGAATCCTTACCTTGCTCGATGTAATGTAATTAACATTACGGCTTTTCTATTTTGCAGACAATCACTTCATTTACATGATTTATTTCTTGTCATACCGTACTTTATAAACCACATATCGTTCACATCAAAGCCAGTAAGAGGCACTGCTTGGCCAACCTTTTTTTCTACAAATTGTGTCTAACATTATCACCTACCTGTGACGTATTGTGGATGCACCCCAAATGAGAAAAGTTTTACGATAATAAACTCGTTCATTTAGGAAGATATTACTCAAAGAATTAGCTACAATAGTCCATGGAACCGATTTCACTCTTCTTGGTCATTGGCCAGAAGTTATTGAACTGCGAGAGTATTTAGCATTTTCAGTTCGTCCAGTTTTCCTGCAATTTTCACTTACTTTCTCCACCATTGATGAAATGAAATCAATATGCCGAGATCACTAATCAGATCACTATTAAAGTATTATTAAGGAGCTTACTTATAAAGCTTTGGGGTGTTATATGCTTCAATATGAATATACTTTTTCTACATCCCCATTTGGAATTCCTTCCTGATAATTTGAGCGCCGTCTGCGATGAACAACGCCTAAGATTCTACTATATTTAGTCAAACAGAATCCATGTTTACTGTTGGACAAGGATTACTGTTCATATTGTACCATTGATATTAATTATGCAAAATAACTTCAATCTGTTAAAAAAAACTGAAAGGTACTACAGAAATATAAATTCATACTTGAAGCATTGTTGCTTCATTCCTATTATCCTTGTCCCTGTTGTTTTAATTATAAATTTGCAAAATTTTTTATTTATCTTTTACTCTTTTTAATAATAACAACCTCAATAAATGTGGGTTTTCTTTTATATTAAAAATGTAAAAATATTCTCCAATTTTTCTAAAGACTTCACCTTTTTCCAATTTTAAACGGGAACATTGTAATGCCAGCATTTAAATAATTAAATCCGGAAAATCTAAATATATTTAAGAGAATTTTCTCAAATTGTTTAAATTTTGTAGCTTTTCTATACGTGTTTTATTCGAAAGTAATAACTTTAGCTCTCTGCTTAATTAAAGTATTTAAAACAAAACATCTCTAGTATTTTATCAATTTTATAGTTATTATAGTTAGTCGTGAATATAAAATGAATATTTTTATGGCATCTGGTCGGTTTGTCACAACTCATCAAAAGCAGAAACGATCAAGCATAACGAGGTAAAGTCATAAATTTTCGTTAGTAAAACTCGTCTTAATGTCCCATCGTGAAATATTTTAGGTTGTCAAAATGAGAATAATGATCATATTTGTTCTTCGATTATATTAGACTCCATTTGTTGTTTCAGCGGCGATTGGTTGGTTGGCTGGTTGATTGGTGATCTGAAATATTATATGATTGTGTGTTGCTGTAGACACAAAAGATTACAATTCAGATTTGAATTTTTATTATTATTTGTATTTTTTGTCTTAAAGATGAAACATGAGGTAGATTTTTAGAAACATTTTTAAGCGTCTGTTCCCTGAGTAACCCGAAAATTCCAACGAAGTCCCATGCAGCAAACCTAAAACAAATGTGTTGTTCTTTTTTCTCTTCCAAAAAAAAGTTCTCATTTAATTTATGACCATTGATTGGGGCGTTATATTATTTTTTTCATATAACTGGCATTTTGATTTCGTGTTGATCCAGGTAATAAATTTTTCAAGAACACACAAACACAATACTGACTGACAATTTCATTTATTAGTTAAAGATGAATCAAATAAAAAAAGTCATAAAATTTATTTGTTATTTTTAATTTTGATTCAACTGTATCTAACTTAATGAACATCGTCCAAGAGGAGTTGTCCACACTCCATTCGTTTTACGAACCAGTTGTGAACTTGAGTTGTGATTTAAATATTTTTTAGAGACATTTTTATATTGAAATGATCAAAATACACGATGAATTTAGTTTACAGATCATTCCACCGTCACGTGCGTGACATTTTCTCTATTTTTTTTTGAACTTTGCAATTGTTTAAATCCTATTGGGGTGAAGTTAGTTTTGATCCTAATTATACTATGTCATCAATATATCCCTAATTTTTGACTGGCGGAGGGTGACAAACTGTTTACTTTTATACACGTTGTAATTGTTTGTATTGTTGTTTCTTACGAGACATGTCAAGTCTGCCACTGTTTTATGTTAGTGGCTATAAACCCTAAACTCAGCTCAGTTATCAAGCATATATGTATGTATTTCCCCAATACTTTTTTTTAACAATTAGATACACCGTTTCCAACACAAAACTTGTTATAATATAGTAATATGGCAATATTCCGTATGGCTTTTGCATACGAGAATATTGGAAATGGTGGCATGCATTGAAGTTGACTACAACTTATATTTCTAACATCATCGGGTCTCTACGTTGCCATATTTTATAAAGGAATAGTATATTTTTGTATTTAATTAAACATGTATTTGTTTTTTTGCAAGCACACTAAAATATGCAAAAATCTTTACAGGTTTATATGAAAACTTACACTTTGAACCTTTTTGGCTAGTTCAAAGTCAACCTCTTTAAACAGGCCTATACATTATTGTAATAAAAATTTAATTTTTGTCGTACCAAATACTGTCTAATGGCATAAGCCCCTTAAATGTTTGGCCACAGTGGTTGGCACTATTACTGATACGTTAAAAACACTTTCACTAGGATAATGTGATCCTTCATAAATAATAACCCACGTCTCTTGTTTTAAATCAGCGGAGTCGAATACAGAACGACGAGTAATTTCTGCAGCTTCTAAAACCCATCTTTCGATAGCATAGGTTAGTCAATTTCCCTTTAATGTCGGATCAAGGGAGCTGTCAGTTCCTTCTTCATAGTGTTGCCAGAACATACGCTCTTAGAATCTTTGTGTTCCGTAGGTACAATTAATAAACTAGCTGAACAAAAGGTTTCTGCTGTATAGACGAGTCTCCGAAATAAATGCAGATCTGTTTCAGAATTAAGAAATTTAAATAGATGCTGCTGAATGTAGTTTCTAGTGGGATAATGTACCGATCCACGATAAAGAAAAATCCGTTCTTTAATTCTCGACAAATGAAGTTGGCAGAGTGGCCTCCCTTAAATCCAGACCTCAGTTCCGGGGCATAATTTTTGTCAAATTATATGCATCTTTCAAACTATATGATAGCTGAGCTCTGCCATGCTCAGTGCAATTGGTGGAGATACATAAGGATACCACATAATCCCTTATTAACATATGTATATACAAATTTCCCCATTTTTATTAAAATGAACGTTTAACTATTTGGAGAAGGTATGTGGGAACAGAATATGAAAATTAGAATTATAAATTGTGTTATTTTAGAAAAACTCTACAGAAATGGTCGATGAAATAGAAAATTAATATATTATTGTCCATGCCCAGAAACAAATTAAGTTCCAAAAACGATAGAAATAATGATTACCTCGTGCGCATAATTTCCTGTTAGCTGGCATAGTTTGTCCCTAAGAAATTATAGCTTCGTGCGAAATTATGCAAAATCACTTTGACTATTGAAAATTAATAGCCAATAATTGTCTTTATTTCCTTCACTTTTGTTAAGTTCAGTGTCTAAGAGAATTTAGGACAACTGAAAAATTTTCTGATTATTACTGACTTCAGCCATTTCCACAAAAATGTTCTCTGGCAATTATTTAATTCTAATTCTAATATATACAAGTAAGTAGCAGTATTTTTTTTTAATAAAATCTTTATTAATATATTTTTATTGCCGCTGTACATATAGAAGACCATGTATGCTTGCCTCTTACAAACGTAATAATTCATAATGTTGTTTTTGGCACTGTCACAGTGTTGCTACTTAAGCACCATGATGGCTTAAGAAGACGCTCATACTCCACGTTGTACAGTGGAAAAGACATGGATTTTGGGACTAAACGAATTGCGTCCTAGAAGAAATTAGAAAAATTCAACAATTCCTTTATTTCGTTAATACTTCCAACTCTAAAAGCTTAAACTGGACCCGCGCCTAATGGTTTCAAATCATATATGTAATTTTTTGATATCTAAACTAATTACAATCATCATCTATTTAAGAGGTATTTTAATAAGGGCGGGCTTATAGTTGAACGTTTATTTCAAAATATGCTGTTTATTATTTGCTTATCAAAATAAGTGTTCACTTTCCCTGATGTACACCATATAAGATCTAACTGTCTCAGTAGCTCAGAAACGGCGTTTTGAGCTGAGTGGGTTTGGGAGAACACCAATTTTGACCGAAGCTCTTAAGTAGGCGTTTTTTTAGAGCATGGCTATTTAAAGCTGCCCTAGGTATGACAATGCCACTTCACATAAGATCCACCAAGTAGCAATTCGTTCATAAAAACATAGTTTGGAGCATTCTTCATTTCAAATAATATTTTTGGGACCATCACTTTCACCGGTGAGCGCTACAGGTCTATTTATTTTGGGCCATAAGGAACAACAGGATCGTTGATAATATATGGTTCCACCGAGATGATACTACATGCCACATAGCAAACGCTAGAAAGAAGATGATGCATAAAAGCTTTCAAGGTACAGTTACTTTTAGCGAAGGTGACGTCAATTGAATAACAATGGCGCACGATTTGTCTTGCAGGATTTTCAGAAGTTGTGCGTTGATACGTATAAGCCATAATCGGCCGAATAAATCAAAGTTAGCTCAACGCGAGCAACCTCCTAAGCCCATGTGGATATATTCAGCTTCCAGATATAACGAGAATTTCGTTTATAATTGACACACTACTTGTTATATATCTTACGAAGCGCACTATGTCGTTATTCTGAAATGAAGCAGGAACTCTGGTTAACATCATGAACATGTGGGTACTCTCATATAATCATTTCAGGAGAACAAACTTTATTGTTAACAAAATACAAATAAAAATAAATTTATCTCTTGTTTTATCTAAACCGATAAACTAGGATGAAAAAGGAAAAGATGCTTTGAAACTCTCACCTTGATTTATTATTGATGGCATATTATCCCACTGTGCCACAAAAAAAAGACAAACGACGAAAGAGGCAAATACATCACTTCTTGTACAAGTTATTATTTGCTTTCGTAAAATATGATGATGTGATACATTACAGTGATACTTATGCGCACAAGACTGCGTGTGTATGATACAGCTTTTAATGACGGTTGGTTGAAAATATTTTTAAAGCATCCACAAATGTTTTCACAAAGTTTTTGTTGCTCAGTAACTACTACTTGTATTTGTTGATTAAGTTGCTACTGCTGGCTGTTGTTGATCATTATGGGTTTAGAAAATTGTGGTGTATTTTATTAAATAAAACAAAAATCTAAGACAGAAGAATACAAAAGATGAATGCGAACAACAAGAACAAAATCATAAGTAGCAGTTCATGTGACACAAGACAGTTAAGAGAGGATACAGATACTAACTACTTTTGCACTTAAGTTATTTTACTAGAGCAAGTATGTGTTTGTGTGCTACTGTGTGAATAACAGCGTCATATATTTATGCGTGTGTTAATAACAGTGGTTGGCGAAAGTATTAAGTACAACGCAAAAGTTCTACCCTCATTTTATGGCATACACCACTATAGGCGCGGAATTTTTAGGGGGGAATGTTTTAACGAAAAGAAAACTCAAATTTTTAATGCTTTTAGAGGGGGGAATTTCTATTTTTCACTCCAGTATCCGCGCTTGCTCCACTAGCTTCCCGCTGTTACTCGATTATGAGATAAAATAAATATTTTCCGGAATTTCTTTATAAAACAAATCACGACATCGGCCGTTAAAGCGTTGTGATGCAGGTGAAGGAATAATGAACAATTAGCAGAAGAAACAAAACGCGGTTTCAAAAGCCACCTAAGTAAATAGTTTTAAGATGTGAGTAGTAGACATAAACATTTAAATCGGTTTCGTTACACTTAAGGATTTTTCGGATTCGTTTTGAGCTCTACTGTATTTTCTAAATTAACTTCATGAAAACCATAGACTTTTCGCCAGCAAGTAAGTAAATCTGTACTTTATTCTCCAGCGGCGACTGTCAGAAATAAATTTTTGGCGAAAAACACAGTACTTAAGCTTATAATACCCACTCACTCTGGGGGATGGTTGGTTTCAGATGGATGTTCAAATAAACTCTGACAAAAATAACAGTAGCAAGAAAAATGTCATAGAAAAATGTATGACGGAAATGTTGTCTTCCCAAAATTTGTGGTTGTCATCAACTACTCCTGCAAAGATGGCAATGGTGTCACAGCCATTCCACGTTTTGAGGGTGTGTGTTTATTTACCAGCCATCTTTTCTGTTTTTACAACATCAAGTATGAAGGATTTCCCATTTATTTCATGCGTATTTTTCCCCTTCTCACCGAAAGCATTTTAAAAGATCTAGACTTTCGTTAACTACCCAAATAAAAATGATTAATGATAAATTTTTATAGACTTTCCAACTCAAACGGAGACAAGAAGATGTACATTTTTGTCTATGAATGGTAATAAATTTTCCTAAGTAACGCCATTTTTGTTTAGATGGAAATGTTTTACTTATTTATTTGATTTTTTTTTCTCTGCAATATTTTTAGTTATTACGAGTACATTAGATTTATGTTTATAATTTATATTTATTATTTTTTTTTCTTGTTGGCATTTAAAAGTTTTTATTATAGAATTTTAGAAAATTGTTTATGAAGGTCATTAAAATTCTACTGATTGTGGACATTTTGTAAATGTGAAAGTGTTTTTTTTATATATATTTTGAACAGGTCTTAGTTGTAATTTATGACTGAGGCCGTGAAAAAAGAGCAATGAAATAATAGACTGAAAGCGAAAAAGACGCAGAATGTATGACATATTTAATGAAGGGGCTTAAGATCAGGGAAATTTGTTAAGCTGATGAAAAAGCAAGTATCTATAATTCCTTGCTCTTACAAAACAAATTCTATATTTTTTGCCTTTTCACTTGCAGTTTTGTATCCTTTTTTTCCACCCATGCAGCGTAATAAAAATTGCATACAAAAATGTAACAACCATTTAAACGACAGTGTAGCACAATTGATCGTGTACGGTTTTGCGTACGTTCGCCATCAACGATTTGTATGGACTGTCACCAATATGTCGTCTACGATTTACCACTTTTAATGGGCCCAGCATCGGCGGGGACTTCAGTATATTGGTCGATGCTATAATGCTCATTTAGTTAATATTGTATTAAACATAAGTAGTTAAGGTTTAAAAATAATTATATCTAAACGGTCGATCCGGCTCAAGCTTACCGTGGGGGAAGTTTTAAAAGAAACAACGATTTAAAGTGTTCTTCGTTTGGTAAATCCGATTAAAGTTTAAATTGTAAAAAATAATACAAATTAAATTATTTTTTTTTTTAAAGATTAATACATCAACATTTGAAAATGGCTTTTGGCATATGGCAACCGTGGCTGTTCTTGATAAAGCGCATCCTGGACGACCGATTTTCTTCATTTTTGAAGAAATAAGCTCACGATCGTGTAAACTACACCAAACGGTGAATTTTATGAATATAATGGTTTCTGTGAGGTAAGCCAATAAGTTCCATCACTAAACACAATTTTACGATGATTGAGTTCTAAAATAAATCTGAATAATTTGGTAGTGTTGTTCAAGCGTCAATTGATGATGATTTGCCAGAATATACTAACCATATATGTCAAGAAGTAAGCGCAAAACGGGGTCATTCAGACCTTACTTGACAGCCTGCATATGACAGCTCTATTCGTAAATTTTATACATTTATACATAATTTCATGGGGAAATCCTTTTACTGAGTGGCAAAAAAAAACACCTTGTTTATTTAAGCTTTCAAAGCTCTGGCCAATTCTTGTCTTGTTTCATGTGAATTTAAAAATATTTTTTAAGCTAAAGACAAGTTTTTTAATAATTTTTACTATTTCGCCGTGCTATGTAATTATCATGTACCTCTTGGACATCCATGGAACAACATTCACCGCATGGTCAGTTGAAGAAGCCTTCAGTGAGTCTCGAACTCTATAAGAAAAGCTGTCGAACACAATCGAATTCGATACTCACTCTAATTGACATATGTATCATATTATGGCCATGATTCATTATGATTTAACGACTAATTAAATCTTTCAAAAATCCTGTGTGTACTGAAATATATTGATTGGGATTTGATATGTATGATAGACTTTTTGAAAGATCTGTCCGATTGGTTAATATTTAGAAAAATTTCATAAAATAATATTTTCTAGACGATCGGAATTGCACATTGGTTTTTGCCTTATTTGTGTAGTCAAAATTTAGCCTTATAATTTCTAATTAAATCGTAAAACTAAGTACGATAGTGAATCAGGGTATGCATTGTAAATTGGCAACATAGTTCAGTTAATTTCATGCTACTTGGCGCCATCTATGCTGAATATTATTTTCAGAATTTCTGTTTACAACTGCCATGTTTTTCAGATTCAGAATTTTACAGCGACAAGAAATAATGCAAGACACAAGGTGAATACATATCTTCAACTACAACTGAATTTTCGCCACTTTTCACCATTTCACCAACTCCACATTCAAGATTTTTCATGTTTTCAAAAGTTTTGATTGAAAAATATTTATCAAGAAATTAATCAAATTATTTTGCGAAATAGCGATTATTTATTTTAAAAATTATTATGTCTCTAAAAAAATTTAATAAATATATGGTAATAATGATACGATATTTTATAAACCAAATCTTTTGTATCCTAAATCGATTTTAAATATACGAACATGAAATGTAGTTAAACTGGTGAATTGTACCAGCAACAAAACAATGCCAGTTTTCCGATATCCAATATTCAAAACTACAGGATCGCATGTTACTAATATTAACTATTATACTAAATTAGTAAAGACTAAAATTAGTAAAGCAGACCAGCAAAAAATGAAAAAAGATTGTCTTGGCGGCACACATTTTTTCTGGCACATAAACGTTCTTCATAGGAAGCACATATGTATATTTTCTTAATAAATGTAATATTGTTTGCCAGTTAATGTCAATTTTTTTATATTTGTATAATGAACACAAAATTATACAGAATATAACAAAACAATAGTAATCATTCAGTAAATCTCGAAATGCCAACGAAGCGCTCTAAGGTGGTAGGTACATCGTGAACAAACATCATGGCATACGTAAGCAGTTTTGGGTAAAATATCAATCCGATATTCCCTTACAAAGCTATAGATGGCGAAGCATTAGTTATTGCTGGGATATAAAAAATAGTAAATCATTATTAGTATTGCAAATTCGACCGATATTTTGCTCCATATACAATAACTCCTAAAAGGTGAATGTCTTTACATTAGATTTGTGGTCGGTATCTGTTATGTATTGATGCACTAAATTGATGTTGACAAAATATTAAATTGGGTTTTATCTTAAAATTATTAAGGATTTTTTTCGCGAATTTATTGCGGCTTGGAACACTTATATCGCTGCAAAAACCTTTATGAAATACGTAATCTTATGTTTACATACATTTTTATCTAGTGGACACCGGCATTAAAGATAATTTTAACAATTCAAGCAAAAAACTACACGGCACAGTGGGGCCAAGTAAAAACATTAAATACAAAGTATTTTATGAAATTTGAAATGAGCGCAAGAAAAGACACCTTGAGTTGAAGTTTTACAACCAAGACCATTCAGCCGGCCCAATGCAAGCAAGGTACTTTTATTGTGCCAATTTTTGAATTGAAAATGTTTATACCCAATAATAGAATAAATGGACTACAATCATTAAATGAAGGTCTCCTCATAATATCGACGAATAGGCTGTTAGTACCCTAGAGGCAACGAAACTGCCGCAGAACGTGGCTGTCACGTAACTGATTATTTGGGAATAGGAACCGGTTTGAGTTGCCATAGAAGCGAACATTTAAGAAACACTGTATGACAGGTCACTGCATAGGCGCAAAGAAATATACCCAGTTTCGGTTAGTATAGCACTGGTCTCAGTTATAAAATTGACACAAACTTCGCACAGGATAGTTGTTCCGACTAATTCCAATAGTTATCGATTCTTATTATAATTTTTAAAATTTTATTCAAAATTTTCTTTTATTTTCATTTTCGCCTTTTATTTTATAGTCGTTGTTGGAATTTTTTTGCTTTTTACGATTTTTTTATGTACTTTGCTGTTGTCTTAGTGTACCCGTTTTTGCAAGTTTGGCTTCATTTACCAATTTTATTAACTTTAGCGACTTTAACTATTGGTCATAGTATATCTTATATATTTGAGATATGTTGTTTGTGTTCTACATTTAAATATTGACCTTCCTTACTATATGCTCTATTAATTTGTGATCTTCTAAGTTATTTTTCGATTATGGTGTTGACGGTTAAATGTCTATTTGTTTAAAGATATAAAATATATATTTTGAACCGTTTGGAGTCAGTTAATCTTAGGTTTCTGAAGGTCCTACTTATTGTACCGAATTTAAATTTCATTTTAAAATCCAATATTTACCTAAATTTGTTGAAATTTCGATATTTATTAATGGTCGAAATTTCCCGAGAATTTCAAAAATCGATTTAAAAAAAGTTTATATATATTCAAAATTAAAAGCTTCACTATATAGAAGGTTAGTCGAGAAAATCACCAACTATTTAATTTACACAAGAAACTAAATCTCAAAAAAATACATTAAGCATTAAGAATCGGATTTTAAAAATAATTAAAATTCCATTTCGGTAAGAAAAGAACTGAATTTTCACATAAAAATCCTACTTAGAAATTTCATCCGAAAACGAAAATTCCGAAAATTCTAGCAAGCCAAAAAAAGGCAGTTTACACTTCACTCAATGATGAGTAATTTGAAATTCCACAAATGGAAAATACATTGAATTTCACTATATTATTAAATTTTTCTCGAGGAATCACTTAAAGTTCTAAAGTTAACCCAACAGTCGAGTTTTACGATGAATTTGGGGGACAGGTAAAATATATGAACAAATTCAAATTAAAACGTGAAATAAAAGGGATAATACCGGACCATGGAATTAAAAATGTTTCCCATTATTTTCTACCGGACAAGCATTTAAATTTACTGTATTCATATTATCCGAATTCGGTATTTCCTCCAACAATTTTAATTTAACCAAAGTAAACTTTTACCAGAAACTAAAAAAGTATTTTTCCGCAACACACATTTTTACACACTTCGCGGAAAAATGCTTTCATTTCGATTCTTTTCTTAATTATTAGAAAGGAAATTTCCAAAGGAAATAGCCCAAATATATTCATTGCGTCCCACAGTACCAAACAAATCTTTTAAGCACAGCTTCATTTATCTCAATTTCAAGTTATTTATTTTTTATTTTTTTAAACAAATATCAACAATTTAATTACGTACGTTATACCAATTTTGGTATCGTAGTGTTTATTTTTTAAATCATTTAAAGTTTGTATCCAACTACTTTATGGCAGCGAGCGGCAAGTTTCATTTCATGTAGCAAGCGTTTCAGGTATGTTTTAAAATTTCAAATGTGTGTCTGTGGTTGTACGTACATTTATTTGTAATTAACATCCATATTTACTTAATTTCAATAGATACGTTTGCAAGACCTGTTCTTTTACTTGTTGGTTAAATTAATTTTTATTTTATTTATTTCTGATTTGTACGTGACTTTTGCCGCCACATAATAAAAAGATTAAATTTGAGTTTATAATTATTTTTTATAAAGAAAATTCCAAAAATTTTCTTAATATTTGTTTTCAAGTGTTTACATGCTTTATTAAGTAATTGAAACAATTAATTAATTCAATTGTTCAAATAAACAATTATGCGGAATTTCTATAAAAAAAATTGATTTAAAAACAAATATTTTGTTTCTTTTTTAAATTAATGCAATTGCATTGTAAATATTTGAAGAATTTTATATATTTAATATTTAAAAATAAACAGTTGGAAATTCATTGAACAGTTTATTTTTAATTAAAGCAAATTAAGTAATTTTTCAAAAACAGGTAATTAAGTTTTAAATAAAAATTTCGAAGGCATGCAAAATTCTAATGGAATAATGCAAAATTATTCTCTACACAAACGTAAACTACACTTAATTAATTATGGGCAATGTAACTGAATCTGGTCACCTAATTGGGTTCTTTTAACTTTATTTTAGAAGAAAACCTTAGTTATAAACTAATTAATGGTGTTTTAATTTATAAAAAATTAGCCATATAAATAGGCTGTACATTTTTCAGATTGCCCTAACCCTTATAACGAGATGATCTTTTAACGATTACAATGGGAGAAAAATAATGAAATCAAATTTCAACACAAAGTAAGCATATTTGTAGTTAATACAGTTGTAAAAAATAGTAGTATTTTGCCCCGAATTTTAACTTGAGGGCAATAAATGATACATGGTCACCAGTTTTTTGTATAGCCTACTTTATAGAAAGAAACGTGTTGTTTTTGGTAAATGTGGCATATTTATTAGAAAGGAACTGAAGCGTGCAGCAATGAAAACATATATGTAACATTTTTGATAGAAAACAATTTAATTTAGTTTAAAATAATTTAAATTTAAGAGTTGTACAAATACTCGTATGTTTAAAAAGTCTTAAACATCATAAATTTGTTGTCATAAAATATTTTCCTTATACGCCAGGTAGTCTTTTTATAAGTCTGTGGGTATTCATAAAGACAAAAGATAACTTATGGACCCTGTGCTATACCACCCTATCAGATGTCGCTATGAAAATTTGTCTATACAAAATCAACAAAAATTTAACACTAAAACTAATAATTAAAAAAAATCTAAAAGCGAAAAGAAAAACGTCGCCAAAAAATATTAAATTAAAAAATATTCATCATAAAACTGAAAATAAAATTAAATAGTTTATCATTTACTCATACTTGAAAAGTTAGCAAAAAATTAACTTTTGCTAAAAAATTAATCTATTAAATTAATGTAATCTGTTTATTTCACACACAATTAAATCTCGTTAAGAAAAGCAAGATATAATCAATTATGAAAAATTAAATATTACCAAAACAATAAAAGCTGAAAAACTTATAAAAAAAATGTTAAGAATACAGTAAAAAAAATTTATTTTAAAATTAATGAAAATTAACATAATTATAGAAATTAAAAATAATGTATTTTTTAAAGAATGTACCAAAATGTCGGTAACAAATCATTGAATCCGTGATATTTGGGAAGACATTACTCCTTCTCCAAGGTTTTTCCAAACTTGTTACCTTTTCAAATGAGAAATAGAATGTCTTCAAAGGCATTTGTTTGTTCGATGATTCAATTGTTGGAGCTAAATTTCTCTTCTCTGACACATTTTTTACGTATAAAATAGGGAAATCGTCACTGGGATTGAATCTGAAGAACATGGCAAACTTCTACTTTAAACAAATAAATTTCCTGATGAAAATTTTTTTTACAAATTACGAAAAGATTAACAAGGTTCTGATAACTGATTCAGGCAGAGCGGACCAAAGAAATAGTAATTGTACTGGCGTTTTGAAAGTTTACGTCTGGCTTTTATTTTCGAAAGTGTTAAGGTCTATTTACAATCATTCGTTCTATGGCCTTTCCATTCAGTATAACTGAAAAATAAAATATCGTTGCCTTGGTTTTAAATAGAGCTTGTTTTTTGCCATCCGTGCTGTTTCAGTGTACGTTAAGTGACTCATTCATCATAGAAAACCAAGTCCATTATCCTTTTGAGTCGATGAATCCCACACATTTCTTTGGTAAAGGCTAGTGCTAGCATGAGACTCAATGAAAGTTTACTAATACCTTGTAAATTGCCAGAAATCAATACGAGGAAAAAAGGGGCGGAAAGAAACCCATAAAGTAAGCGGTCTGCTTCTCCTATATTAAGTAGAAATAATACACACACACAAATTCCTGCGTTGATAGAGAGAACACAAACGTTTGTCGTAAAAACCCTTTCTTTTGCAACACAGCCTCTTCTAACTCGATGCATTTTGTCCAGTACCGTTCACTTCCACAATATTATATTTCATATATTTATTGTTAGAAAAATAATACTACTAAGTAGCATCCTCGAGAAAGCACTAGAAGCTTTAGATAATTCATTTTGTAGCCCATTAATTGCAAAAAGCCGATTTGTAGGACGACCACACTTTTCTTTGGTGTTAGTTCGCTTTGGAATTTAATGCTTCGTCTCTCGTATGTTGTAATGGATTTTTGTTTCATCCAGCGTTAACAAACAGAGGGAAAATTCATCGGCATTGCGGTTGAACTACGCCAAACACATCATTGAAATTGTCAAGCAATAACGTTTATGGGCACGCAATTCGCATAGAGCTATTTAAAATTCAAGTGGTCATTTCAGACTAAAATCACAGATCCATCGATAATTTTAATCACTTTTGCAGTCTGATCGGTGCTTGTACGACTATAGCGAAACTCAGCCTATTACTTTTGTATTATTTAAATTATTGGTGTAGAAACCACAAAGAACTTATTAAGCTTTTCCTTGGTCTGACTCGTTTTCAGTTTTCCGCGGTTTTCTCCTTTTTACAAGAATTCCCAGAATATGGAATAGTGTTGATATAATTAGCTACGAGGGTTGCTAAAAAAGTCACGGATTAGTTGATCCACAATCGTAAGAAAAGACAAACAACTTAAAAATTTCTTACAAAATCTGATGGTTTCTAATAATCGTAGCTGTTGTAAAAATATTATTTACTCAAATTTAATTTTCTATACTACTTAAAATAGCTAATGAAACAAACAATCAGGTTCCAAAACGAAATACTTTTGTTAATGCCTAAACGACAACAACTCTTATTAGCGTAGAACGCCTCAAATGAAAAGTAATGCAATTGTTGCTAAATAACATTTCACATATTCATAACAAACTACTAACAAATTTATACAGTTACATTTATATTGACAGTTGAGTTAGATTAGCAACTTAAAACTTCTTTTCGTGTTGTTTTTTCTATTCTTTTTATGTAAATATTCATATGTTTCTATTTCTGTCATTAAATTTCTAACAAACAAACGAAAACATAATAGTAAACATTAAACATACCTGTCACTGACAACATGTCAATGTACTAAATAAACTTTATGACACACGCATTGTCACAATTAGCGGCATGAAAAAAATGTAAAAATCACCGGCTCAAATATTTAATACAAATTCCCCTATAAGCAAAAAGTTAGTTTAACATTTAGAAAAGTTTCGCAAAAAATCTAACAACAATCGAACAGTATTATTTGCATTGTAGTGACATGTGAATTGCTTTGAATTTAGTTGTCAAACTACAGAATGTAAAGTCATAAATTGTTAAAATGTGTCAAAGTACGCACAACGGGGATACGAGTAAAAGTGTAACTTGTATATGGAGCGATGGAATAAATGAACGTTTCCTTAAAATAGTGGCAGCCAAACAATCTTGCACAACCGACTGCAGGAACATGGAAATAAACTGTTTTATACAAAACACTGATTAAAATTATATACAAATTTAATATTTTACAAAAAAGATCTTTCATTTCATGCACAGTGGATTTAAATAAAAACAAAACATGTGAATACCAAAGTGTAATATATATGTATTGGTTCGGCGTTGCCAATTTCTTTGTACTCTACGACAACACAGGCCTTACAGCTCTTGCTGTGCATGTTTCATCTTTATTAACTGTAAAGGACACTTATGGAAAAACAAGTCCAAAAAAGTTTTTGTCATGTCCATTTAGTGGCACTTACGAGAGTTTTTTTCACAAAGTGGCAAACAGAATACAACAATTCAGCAGCTATCAAACTTTACAGTGTGACTATAAAGTATAAATGCTTGTTAGTTATCATAACTGGTCGTCAACAAAGTTGATATATGCTCGTAGGGCAGGATTCTTTCAACATTTTGAGGCTTAACTAGCAAATCTTCTGCTAAGCTTCGAAATGTTTTAGCAGCAGGTGTGCTAGTTAAACCGCAAAATGTTGAAAGAATCGCTCTACTGCAATTGAGCATGGAGATGTAATTCCAACATCAATGCGGGAATCACGAGTGTAAAAATTGCTATGCAAGTATATTATGCTCCGTATATTAAGGTCCAATGACGATATTGGTTTTGAGATTGATACAGACTTGCTTACCAGCTTGAAGAGATAACCACCCTACCTAGCGGTGGGGCAGAACTTTATGGTCTTAATAATATGGGCAGATATGTGTTGCTTTTAGCGTTAGTAACGATATCAATAGAACAATAATTCTAAGAGAACATCACAACCCAGCACTGGAATGAAAATAGGGATCACCTTCAAGGACTGCATCAGAAGTTGTTATTATATAGTACATGAGGTATCGATGATAGAGAAGAGGGTGAGGGTGAAAATTTTTGGTAGTAAATATTAATAAATATTAATATAACGGTGATTTAACGGATTTTAGTAAAATCTTGTTGTTGTTATAATTATATCTACACACAACCAATATAGTAATAGATTGTATTGTTGTTGTAATACGTGTATAAACAACAATTTTATAATATATCAATATTAATTGAAATTTGTTGGTTTATTTACAAACAACAACTATAAACTCCTTCTTCTACCTGCCATTTAACCTAAGTATCAAAATGAACACACAAAATTTATATGTGCGTTTGTTGTTAATAAACTGAAGAAATTCAAATATAAGCACCACCCGCCACCGCTATTTAAGTGGTGTTTAACTTTAAAATTGGCAATTCCTATAATTGTGAACCAAAAATAGCACCGTGTTAAAATAAAATGTACTCCGTAAAATATTAGGTCGCACAATTTCATTCTTAACCAAGTGTTTTGCTATTGAGTTGTGTCGCAAAATCATGTTTTTAACACAAACATTTCAATTATATTGAATTTTTGGTGGTACTTGAGGCAAGAAAATACGAATTGGCGGACAAGTTGTCCATAAATATTATAACAACAAACTTATGACACCGACCTCGTATATTGCTATCAATGAGTTACAAACAGAATAAAGAAGTGCGTATGCATAACACTAAATGTAGAAAGACGCGTTAAAATATCAACATAATTCCCGGTCAGAAGCACAAACCAGTGAACCTACAGAAACCAAATCAGTGAAGAGAAGGGGACAAGGAAGTGGAGAGAAGACTTAAAAAGACATGTGCATTTAATTTGCATGACACATGTTATTGCATTTCCAGTATTCTTAAGGAAAGGATGATTTTTAGCATCAAACTACCAGAAGCCGGCGATAACCGAAATGCAAGGTTAAGCTATCCGCACTGCAACCCAAGAAGGTGTAATGCTAGTCAGTGAGTAAGGGGTAACCACAATAGAATAAAATAAAGCTTTATTTGTATTTATGCTAAGCTCATTACTCTTCTGCTTTATGAAACACCTTGCTGTTGCTGTTGTTATTGGCTGACCAATCTCAGCTAAAAAGTTTGGTGTTGGCTTGAAGTTGTACAACTTAACGATTTGTAGTCGAGTCACTGTAAGCATGTTTTAACAAATGACACCTTCACACCATGTGTTTATGCCACTCTTAACCGCCACTCTTCTCCGCCAGTTTACACAACAGCATGCTGCAACCGTAGCCGCATACATGCAACAGCAACATTAAAAATTGTCTTACAATACATGCCACCATATAAGGCCTATTCGAAGATTATGGATGCTGTAGTTTTGTTTAACTTTTTCCTAACAAATGTGCGTTTACAACAATCTGTTTAAACGCTGGAAGATGAAAAAAAGAAATAGCAACACTCAGGTGTTATATTTTGCCTCCGTTACCAAAACCAGCTATCGCATGCAGCCGCTAGCTCATCATTATTATTACATTCATCTAGTGTTGCAGCCTCAATTATGGTACATTCAAGTAAATCTGCTTCACTGCTGTAGTTTAGCCTTTATAACGGCCTTCCTAAATGGGTTATTTCAGGTGAGTTTACCAATATTTGCATAAGGAAAGGATAACAAGTTTGAAATAAGATGACTTTGCAAGACTACCATTGCAAGTTATGATTCAGCAAACTTGTCCAGATGACTTCTAGAAGGGGACCCCAATAATGACCGAAAAATCATCGCTAGTAATGAACAATTTGCACGAATGTTTTGATGTTGTCGTCAATACTCGCGGAAGATTGTGCGATTTTACCTCTTTTCACTTTTTCTTGGGGAGTGTTTTGAAGCCGTTAACATGATCGAGACTGTCGCCCGAATTCCGCCGGTTCGTTGGCACGGATCACTTCAAATTCGATCTCTCGCATCCATGCCATTGTACAGCTGCAAGTGAAGCCTGAACAAGAGTACTGATTGGCAAATGTAATGTTCCCTTCGCAGCTTGTGGCTCGTTCTTCATAATGAAGAATTTAAGTACGAAATACTCGCCTTCTCAAAAGTAATTGGCTTTTTTTGAGCGCCATATACCGGTAAACGAGCTATTTCTGTTTGTTTTTAGCCAATTTTTCAATTCGAATTCTACTGACCAACGAATTCACCTGAAGCGTTGTCCTTCCGCCAAAAGAGTATTAGTATTTAAGAAAATGTTGAAAAAAATTTCGTGACCATCTTTGGGCAATGGGCATATTGAAAATTAAAAAAAAAAACTGGCCCGTCAATCGTTTAGTGAAAACCCGGGTAGTGCCAGACGATCTTGGCGTACATCGTTTTAATACAAAGTGAGCCGGAGTACTGAATTTCTGTCTGTAAAAGTTTGAATTCTTTAAGACAAAATGGAATCGAAGCCATCACCATCGGTGAAAAGACATTATAATTATTGAATATCAATAATCAATAATTATTGGAACGTCGTTTCTGAGGAGTGTCGTGACAGAGTTGTGTAGTCCACATTGATTTCCTTCTATCAGATCAGACAGTAAGTTATGTAAGCTCCAGCTTCAGATGGTTTGGCATCGGTTCCTATTCATTGATAATAGACCATAACTCTGCAATAGAAACAAATGGAAAAGCGTCCAATATAAATTAGTATACGTTTTTATATTAAAAAACTTACTTGCAAATCCCGCACGAAAAGCCAACTTTATACGATTCAGTATCATAAAATAATGCTAATTATTACAAAAGTATTAAAGGACTGTATTGCCTAAGCTGTGGCAGTATTATTCCTTTGAATAAAGAAAAGAATTCATTTGTATATTGCCGCTGTTATCAGATACGCCTGTACTTTGGTCACTTTTGTGTTCTGCCCTAATCTATTGCTTGGGAGTGTAGCTTATTATACTTAAGAGTTATTGTCTCACCAGAGTCAGTTATGCGATTGTGCTTTATTAAGTAGATATGGCCAGGCATTTGTTGCATGCAGCTTTTTATTTTCCATATATTATATGTATATGAAATTTATATATTTGAGTGTGTGTGTGTTACACGCTTGAAATTGTTGCTGTTAGCTGATGTTTTTTTTTCAAACAAGTAATTGGTGTTGCGGCAGCTCACTAGTTTGGCTTTGCTTTTGTGTAAATTTTCTAAAACAAAAAAAAGAAATACAAAAAGTAATCGACCATATTGTAACCTTTAAATATAATTTAACCTGTTGCCGGCTGCCACTACTGCCGTTTGCCCTCGCCTGGATTTTAACACGTTTTCATGCTGCAGATGCCCTTGTTCTTGTTACCTACAATTTCTTCTTCTTATTGTCTTTTTCCCATCCTTACAAAACAGCAACTAAGTTCATAAATATTATGTATGATGGTGAGGTGTTTATTGAAGCTGCTTAATAAATTTATGCCACGAAAATAATGTTTACTTTGTATATAAAATGACTATTAGCAGGAGTATTATTGAAAAGTTTTCGTTTTCTCTGTGCACCGTGCAACTCGTGCTAGCTTAAAATTTAAATTACTTT
Organism: Phania funesta; assembly: GCA_963932375.1. NCBI lineage: Eukaryota > Metazoa > Arthropoda > Insecta > Diptera > Tachinidae > Phania > Phania funesta. The sequence continues at coordinate 90,696,581 of OZ010653.1, read as the reverse complement.
ATTGTGTGACTATTTACTGTCGCAAAAGTGGCAATAAAAAATATTATATGTAATAAAAAAAATAACTCAAAGGGATGCCCTTATTGTCTATGATTTTGCCACATGAAGAGTTGAAAATGGTCCTATTTCATTTCCTATTAAACTCAAATCGTGTCGCGGCCGAACAAAACAAGCTTGCGAATAAAAATTTTATGACACAATTTGTGTAGGATTAGAATTTATCTGATTAAAATTTTAATGTGCAACCGTGCTCTCATATAAAAAATTATCTTTTAGTATTTAAAAAACGAACAAAGCGACCAAAGCCGCCAATAAGTAGAACTTGTTGCAAATTATGTCTCTAACTATAAAGTTAAGCAAAGTTGATTATGGAATATATTACTAGAATTGTTCCGGTTTACTTACAAAGTCTGAAGAGCAGCTTCAGATCACAAGGAAACCAGAAGCAATTTACAAAGTGCGCCAATACACCAAAAGGTGTTTTTGGCACTCGAATGAAATTCAGCTTGTTCTATGCACGAGAGTCTCTTAAAAGTTGACTAAAATATTCGTCACTACGAAACGCTCAGGTATATTTAAAATTCCTCTCCACGCGGAAACCGATCAAAAGCCGAACGTATTTAGAAAATTCAAAATTTAAAACCAAGAGCAGAAACCACCAGAAACTTTAATGCTATAAATTTATTGCGCTCGAAAAAATTGCTGCTCTTATTAATCTGACATTTAGGTGCTCGACAATCGTGTACTGAAATACATTTTTTTTAAAATTGTGTAACCGAAAAAAAGGCAAACTGTTTCCCCTTGCATTACGATATCACGCCCCCTCATCATTGCCCTCTGTTGGATTAAAAAAATACTCCAGCAGGATATTCCACAGCCCTAACGCCATCTGATGATATTAAAACCTTTTGGTGTTACGTGTCGCTCGCTTGTGTTAAAGAGACAGGCCATAAGAAAATAATTATTGTAGTTAATATTGAAGTTACAAAACCAAAAAAGCCGCTTTTTGGTTGGTATTATGCTTGGTAACGATTTCGCCTACATATAACTACCACTCCCGAAGTGAAGCCTTGCGACTAATATGGATGAATGGGTATATGTATAAAAAGTCGCAAAGAGAGTATTTTTCAATGGTGGCATACATTTACACCCCAAGGAATTTGTGAACAAGCAAAAATTTCAAATATCCCATACAGATTTACTAAAACGAAATCGATCTCGAAAGAGTAACTATTTCATTTTGGAGATGTCGGCCACAGCAGTCGAAACGGCCGTTCATAATTATAATAATTTAATAAAAGACAAATGGTTTTTGAAAAAAATATGTTTTAATAATTTAGTGGGGAAGCCCTAATTAAATCATCCATATGTTCCACTGAGCTAGAGCACCTTGTAGCAATCGGGCCTGGGTATTTAAATTAGGCCTTGGACTGATAAAAGGTATGATTTAATTCGGCATGGCGCTTTTGTGAATGGACACCAACATACGATAACAAATTTCTTCAAAATCCCAGATTAACTATGGCCTTGATAAATGCACCATCGTTGATGGAAGCAAACGGCTGCTACAGCAATTAGCCACCATATTGGTTATATGAAAATAAAGGTGGGACTTGGTATAAATATCACTCAATAACGTGTGCATCAAATAATAAAACAAGATTTAGAAAGAAAAATGACACCGGTTTGTCTCCAAACAAAGTTTGGATGACGGACACTCGTTCCAAAAATGTATATCAATAAACATGAGAATCGACTGCCAATCCCATCCATCATAAATGGCACGTGTGGAATTTTTCTCAAAAGTAGAAGTTTTTTAAGGAAAAATTCGAATCTGTGATATTCACATAAACGTGTTTATCATTCCTGGTATGGGCGGCATTTTCATCATAAGGCGAAAAATGCAATTTTGACTAAATGGGACAAAATTGATGTGTTTGTCCTAAAAAACCAGGTGGAGTCGACGTCCTGTCATATCTCATTGGTGGAGATACATATGGGTAACACAATGCCTTATTTACATTTAGAAAATTTTTATTTACGAATACGTATGTTAATAAATATTGGTTTTGCACATATTTTCTGTGGATATTTAAAGCAATATTTTTTCCATGTTAAGAAGAACATTTGACTATAATTTTATTATTTATTTTTGGTTACTGAATTATAAAATTAAAAAAAAAGTATTTTTCCCCATTTTTTTATTATTTCTCCTAAATGTAATTAAAGTTGAAGCCTTTCATATATAATCGTATGTAACTATAATCCTGAGGTACATAAGGCTATAATTCAAATTTTGGACCTAAAATTACAGCTTAATTTCTTTTAGAGCCGAAGCAAACATCCATTACAATTACTTTTAATTGTTATTCAAAATTAGAAGGATACATTCCATGTAATGGTAAATATTTGAAATATAATCGAGAACGCCGATGCCTAGGCCCACAGAGTGGAATTAATTATAAAGGGAGAGCAAAGCGAAAATTTGACACAATGTCAAAATTTTTTTGTCTCGAGTCCACTTACCCGTATATGTAGAATAATACGAACAATACTCTTCGTTGCATTTCTGCCATTTTTGCACAGTAAGTATCTTTTTAGGGATTTAGCAAATTTATTTAAACACCTGATTTTTCATATAATAAAGCAAATACAAAAAAAAACTAACAACAAACCTCACAGGCAGTTTTTAAGACGATTCTACCGCCCTGAAACTTTGTAAGCGCAGGTGTATAGTTGGTTTGATTTCAAAAATAAAATGAAATACACAGCTGTTTTAGCATTGCAAATTACCAATCTGCAACGATTTTTTGCATGGTGTATTTGCTCAAGTGTAGCAAGTCTTAGTTTCATATATTTTGTTGTTATGGTCTTGCAAAATGGAACAGATTTACTAGACTTGCTACATCTGCCAGCTTTGCGTGGGTTGTTGCAACCAAGAGTGAGTTCCCCTAATTTGCTGGTTGTTGCAGCTTTTTGCCTTTAAACCTTTAATGTTTTTGCTTTGAAGTTCTTCGGATAAGACGGTTTGGTGAAAGTTATTTTGTCCATATTCAACTTGTAGATTGGGTTCCAAAGTTGTACGATTTGTCGCGCTGGATAAAGGGAAATGGTGATAACGACGGTAATAAGAAATTTGTCTCATCACACATCACATTGAAAGCGACTTACAGACTAAATTGTTCCATAAAGGAGTTTAAAACAGCCGGCTGTGAATCAACTCAAATCAATCGGAATTCGTTGTGTCCACGCACTCCCGAAATCAACTAAATTAGGAATATGTGGAAAACGCAAGATTGGCAAAAAGTTTAGGAAAACTGCCGCTCATTTATTATCATTTCTGTCGTTCTGTCAAGAGTTAAAGTATTTTTGGTGGTGAATAAACGAAATCTGACTGAAAAAAATTATCGACATATAAAAATTTGACTTGTGTTTGCTTTCAACTTTAAAGCCTAATTATCATTAGTGTTATTTTAATTAAGAAATTGTTGAGACTAAAGTAATATTTTATTCAAGCGAAGTAAAAAAACAAAAAGTATTGGGTGTTCTTCGGCAAACATTTATCTTTATATGAAAAAGTAGCCTTCAACGAATTGTCAGTTATTATAAAATGTTCTTTAATCAAAATGATTTTTCAATTCGTTCTGCTTTAACAACTTCAACTTAATTTGCATAAAGTTTAATTTTCAAAAAGAACAAATCCAAAAAATAATAATAACAAACGCCAGCAGCAGCAGCAGTTACGGCAGCTGCTCATTTACATAAATGTTTTTTCAAGTATTTATGTATATATAAGCGTCCAGCGGCGAAGGAGGGAATACAGTGGCCTTTTAGGTGGCCTTATTTAACAGGCACAATGGGCTCAACGTTTCTATGTTTTTTACATGCATTTCATTACGGAGATGGTCTAATTGTGAAGTGATTCTATATGGATTTGTTTGGCAGAAGGGGTTTTAATGATTTGCTGTCATTGTTTCTTATGATACATCAAAGTTAAAATTTGTACGTTAAGAACTTGAAGTGGTTTTTAATTAAAAAAAGTAAAAATTGTTTACAATAGTTGCCAAGCTTTAAATACAGCTAGTGTTTTTTTTGTTTGTTCTTTTCACTTCTTCTTAAGTTGTTATTGTTTTTGTAATGGCTTTTGCATCGTGCATCTCTTCTTCTAACGTTGGTGCATGTAGCATAAGGCCTCCCTCTTTTGGCAAGCAAGCAAAATAAGAATTTCTTTAAAAACAAAGTTGAAAAAGGCCAAAAGTATGAAGGCCTTTTGAATTTTACCACTGGGTGTATTTAATCAATATGTGTGTGTGTGAGCGCTAGTTGTAGGATGTATCTGTACGACAGTGTGTTTGTTGTATCGAATTGTCGGCGGCTGTGTTAATGTCTTATAATGATTATTTTAATCAAAATATCTTATTGAAACAACAAAAAAAAAAAATTAAAAAGATACAAATAAATATAATCGACCGGCAACTAAAAGTTTAACATTTTAACGCTAGCTATTTATTATCCGATGGATGGATGTTTGTTGTCTGCGCTACGATTTTATTTTTTCTCTCTTTTAAAGGCGATGTGTTGTCGACATCATCAAAAAACATGGCGTTTTAATTCATTTGATGGATCAACGGCAAGAGCAACAGCATCTACAACAACAACTACAGCATTTTTTACTACAACTAATACTATCTTCAAATTTAAATTCATTAATACAGCAGCAGGGTTTATCTTGATATTTATTATTATTTATTTATTATTATTATTTTTTTTTTTTTTTTGTTTGTTAATCCCAACTTGAAAACATCAACTCTTTTAATGAATATATGTTTTTTTTTTTGTTCACTGTTTAAGTTGTGAGCGTGAGCTCATATTGTGGCCGTTGCTGAAAATTCAATAACAGCAGCAACAATAACAAACATTAAGAACGAAAATGAAACATAAGCAACTGTCAACAGGCCAAATGATTTGTAGTTTTGTTATTTTTTTTTATATTTCATAAATTATCGGAAATGGTTGATTTTGTGTTGTGTTGTTTTTGTATTGATTTTAATGGATTACATAAATTATCAATAGGGGCATTCATGATGTTGGACCAGTAAAGAAAAAAGTTATAAAAATTAAATTGCTATTAATTGTTGTGGTTTTTATAATGCCTAATGGAGTGCGCCTCATAGTAACTTTTATGCAGCCTCTCAGTTCACTTGTAAAGGCACCGAGTTCAGCAAATGTGGTTTCTGGAAGTCGGAAAACGGAGTTTTACAATCGATGAATTAAAAAGAATAGAACAACACAAAACCGTAAAAAATATAGTTTGTAAATATTTTAGTATACTGGTGTATTTTACTATTTTTTTAATTCGACTTTTAAGTATTTCATTGGGCAAATTACGGCATTCGGTAGGTGTTTTTCTATATGAGGAACAAGCATGCTGGTAAACTTTTGAATATGTTCCTTTATTCCTTTTGTTAGTAAATAATATTGTCACACACATTTGTTTTGTAAATGTCTACTTATATAAACCATTTTGTATTAGGTTACGCCCAAATCAAATTATTAAACCATTGGATCGATTTATTTAATAATAATCGTATCCAGCTCTGGTCACAATCGAGTTTTAGCGCAGATTTGGAAACGTGTGATTCTGCAATTTACCGCCGCTGTATAAGTTCCTGCGAGGTTATGAGAAATCGCTGGTTTATCAAAAGCTGATCTGTATGAACACCCTTATTATCAGCTGATATTAAATAGTTAAAATTAAATTTAATATCAGACAGTCATTATAATTTTTACTTTATGTATCTGCTTTAACGATTTCTACTGAAAAGTGGAGCTAAGACTAATAAACAAATCGTCATCATTAATATTCTTTCAAATGGCCGCTTATTGTCATTTATTTATTTATTATTTTTAATATCTAATAACATTTTGTTTCGTATCCTCAACTAAAGATTTGTTTAAAATAATTAAGGTCAGCATGCATTAATTTGGTTTAATTAATTTGGTTTAATTAATGACATCAAATGACCTCATTTAATTTGGAAGTATTTATTAGTAAGTTCAAGTTTAGATCGCATAGAATGTAATAAAAGCATCTAAAAAGCCATCAGAATCTTTAAATAATGGCAGTTGTCATTCTTTCTTTTCAATTACAGTACAACCTCCCACAATACAACACTCGATTAACGTAATTCTTCGACTATTGTGGCTCATAAATGCTCCACATTGTTGAATCTGCTAGTGCAACTTAAAAAAAGGCCTGAGTTATCGCCACATTGTTCCAAAATATTGTTATATGTACTAAAATAAATGATTTTAATTTGCAAATAAACTATTTAAACGGACTGATTAATTTAAAATGGTTCCTTAAATAGGAATGTTACACTTCTAGGCGAAGAAAAAATATTCAGGACATACAGTTACCCCAAGCTAATTTGCCGGTATTTCTGTTAGTTGCGGTAAACGAGGTTGCACTGTAAAAAATTTAGCAACTATACGGGAAGTAGAGGGCAAGGGGAAATAAATAATTATCCCTAATTGGGATCTTTGAATGAAAACATCGATTTTAATAATCATAAAACTTAATTTTATATGTTGAAATCATGTTGCTTTGTTTTTTTGTTATGCTGCCAATTCCTAAAACAACAAAGGCTTTGTCAGCAACTCGCATACGGTTGAAATGAGTAAAATCTTACAATAAAACGGACTTATTTTGAGTTTCGACAGCCAAACATAAGTGAAAAATTCGGATAGGCGAGAGAAGAGGAGCCACAAGAAAATCTAGCTAGCTGTGTTATAGGCACTAGAAGAAGAAGTGATTATAATATGCAATTTAAATCTTTATTGTACTTAAATGCACTAATAGCAGCGTAAGTAATGAATTTTTTTAAACGACTGTTCAGAAATAAGAAAGAGTGAAAAGTATTAAAATCTGCCAAAAAAAAAAAGCTGGAAAGCGACTAAAACTTTAAGAAATCAGAAGTACTTGCATTGAAAATTAAATTTTTGCTTTATACTGAATGTTCTAACGCGCCTAGTCTTTTCCCCCATGTAGTAGACAGAGATCATATCATTAGTGCTGGTCGAGGGGAAATACGTTTGCCTAAAATGCATTGGATTATTAATAAGTAAATAAAACGCGCAATGTCGACAGCCTAATTACATTTATGTGTCAGTTTCAAAAATTTTATATAAATACTAAAATGTTGCATACATATTTTGCTATAGGGTACTTGAGCCACCATGCAAACTATCATTTCCATAACAGTTTTATACATTTAGTTAATAAAGTAAATTCTAAATGCTACTAAATAAATCTCATTAAAATATACTTTTTGTTGCTAAATCGATTATTGCGAAATTCTCTTTTTTGTTTTCTGCTACGAGGAACAAATTAAACGGAAATATTCAGGTGCGCCAAAAAGACAAGTGTAAACAATAAATAAAATGTTAATAAAAATAAATTTTATTAAAAAACTAGAAAACATAATAAATAAATAAATAGAAGTTAATCATAAAAAAATTATTAAAAATTAACTGTAATATATTTCTTTTAAGCTCGTTAATATGAGAATAGCAGCTGAAGTTTGAGTAAACAAAGTATAAAATTGGAGTGGAAAAATGAAAAATTTAAAACAAGGGCTCGGACGAATCTCATACACCCAACACTACATTTTTAAGTTGACTTAACTGAAAGTTAAGTCTCTGCTATTGTGACTGAGTTGTGATTATTTCTGAATTTTAACTTTTATACTAATCAAAGCCATTGTTCTTTGTGCCAACTCTACATCTAATTTAAGCCTTATTTGTAATAGAAATTTTTTTATAAATATTTAATTCAAAATAAATTTTTTGTCAAAGGAAACTAGATAAATCAATTGCCTATTTATCACACACATTAGCGCATACAAATGGAAGCATGCTTATCAAATATATTGTCTACTGTTGTAAGAACTCCAAAATGAAAAATGACACTGAGGATGGCACATAACAGAAACCGGTTTGTCTCCAAACCAAACTAGACAAGGGATGACGGAAATTCGTTCCAAAAATCTAACACCAGCTTTCATTTATGTGCAGATGATGCCCAATTTTATTTACATCTGGTTCTTTACGGCTCGTAGAAATCTAGGTATGTGGCCCCAATGAAGACCTAAAAGAAATTCGCCAATGATCTATAAACAATAATTTTAAAATAAACACCTCAAACACGGAAGCTTTATCAGTTCATGTGGGGTGATATCCAAATAATAGTTTGCCTGAAATTCGTATGCAAAATGAAGTTGAAAATGATGTTAAAATTATAAAAAGTTTTGGTTTTGTTATAAATTCTAAACTCAACTGCAAGGATCATGTAAGTTACACAATTACGACAATGTACAATATCCTTCGAAAACTTTGATATTCATAAGCATATATTTCAAGCGTTACTAAACTAAAACTTGTAGAAACGTAAATTGTACCCATTATGTTATAACATATGGTGCTACTGTTTTTGGCGGGCTTGATGTAACTTCACTGTACAAATTGCTATAAACACTTATCAACTATGCTAGATACTTATATTTTTAATAAGAGGAAATATGATAGATTATCTCCATTCTGCATACAGATACTGGGATATAGTTTGACTACTTACCTTTATCTTCGACAAGAATGTTCTTTATTAGTGCTGTAAATATGTGGAATAATTTACATAATTAAAAACCGAATCAAGTGCGTTGTTTTCTCAAAATGGCAGTTAAAAGCTTCTGTAGTAATTAATTGTTTATACTCTTATGTTTTTAATCTCTAATTTAAATTAATATTTTTTTGAGGTACTCAAAGAGAACATATAATATTTTTTTGTAAATAAATAAATAAAAATAATATCTCGGTACTTTGTGACATATTGGAACAGACCTGCGACTCAAGGGAAGTATGCGAGGAAATATTAAACTGATCAAATTGTATCCCTAGGTGAACAGTTTACATACAGTTTTTAGATACAAACCCAAAGGCTTTAAATCGAATCTTTTTGAAGGTGTGCAAAGAATTTCGGTAGATTTTGAAAACGATTTTTGAACCATTTTAAAATTATAATAACTAGCAATCAAGTCGAAAGGGTATAGCGCCATTTGTTCTTTAGCAGCTTTGGGGGAAATGGGAAAAATAAGAAATCCTAATCCCCTACGGTAAACTAAATTTATATTTTCCAATTAATGAGTCTCAGAGAGGATTAATCCCTATAGCGGATCCCTTTTACTTTTTCGGGAGAAACATTTATTTCTTTGGGGCCTATCAAGATCCGATACGATACCAAACCAATTTTTGTGATTTTTGTATAACTTTGTAGAAAAATATTTATTTTTCATGCCGCTAGTATCTAATATTTTTTAATAAAAATCCATTTATATTTTTTGAGCCTGAAAAAATTTATCGCTTAATTCTCTGTTTTTAGCTTAGTTATATAAAAACATATTTTTTATTTTTAATAAATTTTATTTTAATTTACAAAACTTTATTTTCAAAAACAAACATATAAAATAATGTAGAAATAATATTTGGATTAACTTTCAAGGACACATATTCCGTCTCTTCGGACAACGAGTGTAGGATTCTTCTAAGTCGTCTGGTCGCATGCTTCATCAATATTCTATAAGCATGGCAACTAAGTCCTTCCCTTTACGTATAGTTTCCATTTGGAGAATTTCTGGTGATACGTCAAATAATACATGTGACTTGGTAAGAAGGAAAGCAGTAGTTTAAGTAGTGTGTTTTTTGTTTTTAGCCGTGTGGGTGGTTTAAAATTATATATTGATTGATTTATGAAATTTGACACTCAATACAAGTGTTAATAGCACCACTGTGCTAATAACTTGTAGACATGTCCATCTACAACTTAACTATAGCATCCGATAAGAGAGTACATAAGGTGTTGAACTAGGCCAATTATTTGGCTATTGTATATAGCTGAAGTGAAAAAATTAATAAATATTGATAAACAAATTTTTAATTCGGTTGATGTAAAGCGGACCTTTTTATTTATATAAAATCAGTACAAAGTAGGCCGGAACGAAAAGTAAACTAAGGATGTGAACGCTTTATTGAATTAACTGTTAATAAAGTCCTACATAACGTATACAGTGAAAAACCTTAAACTTGGAGCTCACTACAGAGGTCTAATAACTATACAGGCACCCAAAGCTTTTGCTTTGTGTGCGTTTACGTTAATTTAGAAAATTGTCTACAAGGGGCGCATATTGTTTTATTTTCTTAGTAGCCAAACTGTCCAGAAATATTTATTTTACTCGATCTTGCACGTTTCGGAATGGTTTGTCATACTCTAGAAACTGGCGGTGGTAATACCGTTGCCTTGTACTGGACACGTGACCACAGGGTCCATAAATGTTATCTATCATTGGCCAGGAGGACCTCTGATACTTCGGTTATTGTCAACGCCTATGTCACTGTTTAGAAGTTAAGCACTGTTGACCACAATAGAAGTTTAGAATACTTCTTCGAGTATGAGACAGACTAATTCATTTATTACACTCTTGTCACACGGCGTAATTCTAACGTACCACTTTTAAGCGGGCACAAAGATATGGCTTGCCGTAACTGAGCGCACTGTCAGTAGTTCTAGCTTATACTTCCACGTGGCTGCCGGTAACAGGTATCTATCTCTGTTAAGAGTCTTGCTTAATAAGTCGAGCGAAGAGTAGTTAAAACTTTCTTGAAACATCTCTAACCCCCGTTGCAGCAACATACGCCGAATATGCGAGGCCAAGAGGGTGCTCGGTTTCTATTATGCGAACTCTAGCTACCAGTCAATCTCCAGTTTTATTACAGACTTACCCGTGCATATGGTGCTCTGTCTGGGTGGACGGACATCCCTTTCTTTAATACAGCGATGATTTATGAAGCCTCGCAAGAGCCGGAGAAAAAACCGCGGTTCTAATTGGGAGGAATCCGGAAGAGTTAGACAAGGTTGCCTCACGAAGGGCGAACGGGTCAATTTCTAAAGCTTTGGGCCGCGATATTCCGATAGGGACGGCCAATGAAGCCTCCATGAGGTAGAGATGTTGATCTCTGTGGTAACTCCGGTGTTTATTGCTCAATGAAGGAATTCCCTAGAGATGGAGAAGAAAATCTTACATGGGGTGGGCGGGCCAGTCTACAAAATTACTCCTGCGGAAGAGGCTTAAACGGTAGTGCACATTGAGTGTGAGTGTCCAGCACTGGACACTCACAAATGTTAATGCCATGGTGGATCTAAGCCTTAGAAAAATGCTAGCAGTTAACCAGAGACTCTGTGATGAGAAAGAGGAACGACTGTCACCAGTCGACAGTCAGAAACCAATACAGTCGAGAGTAAAGGCTAGTGGTAGCACTACTTTTGAATGAGAGTAATGTAGTCGTAAATTACAAATCGATTGCTCAAAATCAATTCGTGGAAAAAAGGGGTCGAAGAGGGACCCATAAATTTAGCTGTCTGCTCCGATATTCCCCTACATTATAAATGAAAAAAATACATATGAGATGATAAATCTTATATGCCCTTGTGGTTTCGGTAGCAGTTTTAAAAGTAACACTCCCATATTATAACAAACAAAACAATCGTATCTAAAGCAATTAGTTACAAACTCTTACGAAATTATGGTTCTTAGTGTTTGTTGCCTTTTTATTTTGTAAGTAGGTTGTAAGTACAACAGGCGACCAACATGCAACTGCAACAATAACGATTAACCTAAAACACAAACATACACACACACGCACACACTATAACAATAACGCTTGAAATGATATTTAAAGCAACATTTGACGCGATAATAAAAACCCAACCAAAAAAGACCAAAAAACTCACACAACAATTTTAGATAAAAATCATTGATTTGTTTTTGTTAAAATTTTTTATTATTTATAGGTTTTTTATTGTATTTATTTATTGTATCGTACCTATTCAAAATATTGTTGTTACTTGTTGCTGCAACAATTCATGCGATAATACAATTTAAGCGGTTTTGTTGCTTTTTGAAATGTTGCCATAATAATTGTCACAAATTGAACTCATGTCATGATTTGCAAGCCAGTTGTCATGCAATAATCGACTGACAGGTGCAAACTATGCTTTTGAAATTGGTTTGTTATGCGGGTTTCATACAACTACGAAATATTTATGTGTATCAGATTTTTATTTATTTATTTTGTTTTATGACTTTGGTGGTTATATTTTTAGATCTGTTAGATTATATAACTACCTCGCATAGGGCTGGTTTGTTGAGTGTATTGTGCACTTAATTTTTCTTTATTGTTGTTTAGGAAATCTCATATTTTCATAAAAATTCATTGCAAAACTCATATTTTCACCTCAGCAAAAGAAAACACGTAATTAAGTTAACCATATTACAAGAGCAACATATTACGATTGTATTATTATTACTATTTATAATTTTAATATGGCCGTTCTTAGAGCCATCGCAAATCATTCAACTGAGTTCTAGAACAACATTTTGATTAAAAATATTATAAATAATATTTTATTCTTAGAACTATTATATTATTTTTAAAAAGCTCAAACATTTTGATTTTATGGACTGTAGTTATTTTATGGCTAAATGTAAGCAATAACTTTTGATCACAATTAAAGTAAAGTTTGAAATATTTTCAAATGATCATAATGTGTTTGCCACAACCATATAATGTTGCAGAGAACATAATATAGTTGCCGTGGTCATGCCACAGTTATGTATTTTCTTTGGTGTTCATCAACTGTATTTTATGGCAATAGAAGTTTAATTAAAAAAATTGAAATTCAATATAAAATTTACTTATTATCCATGGATAGAATTTTAACAGAGCGACTAATCAAAAAAACTGCTTAGAAGATTTGAAACACTGTATTGAATTACGAAAATGACTATATATTTTTATTATTGTGTCTTTGGTTAGTTTAAACACATTTTATTCAAATTCGCAGCATTCATAAAACTTAAGCAGGTTGACATGGGGAAATTGGTTTAACCCAGAGATTGCCCAAGAAAAAAGTGTTCAGCATAAGAAAGCAAAGCTGATCTTAGAAAATCTCTAAACCATAAGTTTGAATTAACTAACGTATAGAGGAGTTTTAGTTTTGGCTGCTAGATTCTGGATTTTCCATATTCTTACACGGAATCTTCGTCTGTTAGAAACTGCTGATATGCCAGCATAATTAACGAAACGTTTGTTTAAAAACGGAATATTTTTTTTAAAAATTTCTTTCTTTTGAAAATCAAATCGATTGAAAATCAATTTTTTATATAAATTTTAATTTTACGAGTCGTTATACTTCTATTCCAAGTTTTATAACATTAATATTTACAAAACTATATATTTTGTTTTGCCGAAAAGATTATAATAAAGTGACGATAACGGTTCAGTAAGCACCCTTTAGATTAGTTGTGAGATCTTGGAGATATTGGCTATCACTGCCAATTCTATCTCTACAAAGTGAAGCCATATGTCATGTTTCCCTTTTTCCTGTTGACCTTGAATTTGCCATGGTAAGCAAAGTCCCACTTCCGCTTTCTCTTCGTTAGAAGAACTTCTTCAATACTGAGGAAATGTCGCATGAATACCTAGCATCCAATGTCCTAATAGCAGTGCACTTGTCCTAAAAATTTATAATATTCTACAATTATCCTATTTTGGTCCTATGCCAATCAGCAGATAAACTTCGGTTTCTACCCCTGTTGATTCTCCACTAATCAGCTACGTATATTGCGGCGTTCGGCTACCAGTGAATATCTGCTATCGCCCTTTGCCTACCAATCTCATTGCGATAGAATTAGCAGCACAACTATAGTCACCCTCTTTACTGAAGCCATCCTCAAAAGTTTCCCCATCCCATTCTAGAAAGCAGAAATCATTTCACGCTTTTATCGAAATATACAGATCCAAGTCCGGGTAGTATCTTATGCACTCTGCCAGCTTCATCTTTCTATCAGGAGGCATCCCAGCCCATGTTGTTTGGCTTGCATATTTAGATTTTTATATAATTTTTTATTAGAATCAGTATGAAATATACCGCACTTTTTACAAACAGCCATTTTCTGGTTGTTGTCAGACATTTGATGCATTTGACAAACAAACAATAAAAAAGTTGTAGTATCTAGTCGCAGTCCGCTCTAGTTTCTCAACCATCCAGGGACCAGGGACAAACATACACAGTTCAGCTTAGGAGGTAAATATATTTTTATATAACCCGAACACAGCGTCTCCTATCCAATCCAATTGTGAATCTAAGCTTGTCAATGCCCCACTCAAAGACACACACAATTTCATCAATATCGGAATAGCCGTTTAGGAGGAGTTCAATTGCATACACACGTAACGAATAAATATACTCGTATATAAAGATCATGTGAATTGAAGGCAGTTACAAAAACGGATATGAACATTTTAAAAGCGCTCTTATTCTATCAAATTACGATTTCTTTTTCGCAAAATATCCAATCTGCTGAATTTCAGAGAGTTCAGCAATAGGAATGGATTGGTATTTTTATGACTATAATGTAGGAGGATATCGTAGCAAACCGTCTGTATTATGGGTCCATTTTTTGGCCCACGTACTTTCTTTAATTACGACTACTTTACTTTTATTGAGTATTGTGCTAATACTAGCCTTTACTTTCGGCTGTAGTGTTTTAAGAAGGCTGTTAACTGTCGGTCTTCTTCTTCCTTTGTGTAAGTTTTAGATCCTGGCGTCTGCCAGTGCTCCCAAGCCTTATACTAGCCAGTACTGGCCAACATATGCGCTAACGTCTCAGCCAATTCCTCAGAAGTATATTTGGTGATAGACCCGTCACTCCTTGCGTGGTTATCTCTTGTCTCCATGTCTTGCAAGGTTTAATTGTCCATCCATATCGGAATTTCACGGTAGATCGCCTTAGCACCTTTATTAAATAACCCGTCTACAGCTCGAGACGCACTCTTGGCCATCTCTTCCGAATTCCCCCGTTGGTCAATTAAAACTGAACTTCTCTCAGGGAATTCATACAATTCGCGCGGGTAATTCTGTATTAAACTGGAGATCAACTGATTTCTAGTATTTGCATACTAGAGGCCAATCACCCTCTTGGCCACGCATCCTCGGCCAACATATATAAATATTTTCGTTTGGAACAACGTTTAGTTTTCAAGTGGGTGGTGGTAAGAAAGTCGCTCTTTATTTAGTTTTACGGTAAACTAAATGGAAACTAAGGTTCCTTTAAAATTTTGAATATTGCCGCTGAAAGCCGTAATACGATATTATTTTTTATAACACTTAGAGAATTTTCTATTCGTTGCCACTAAACATACAGATCAGTCTACTTGCTGTCAATACAGAAATACAAAGATATTTTTTTGGTGGGAGCCGCTCCAAGGTACCTGCAAGCAATATCCAGTTTTAGCAATAATTTTTGGATTTATTCTCATAAATTTAGTTAATTAAAATGGCTTAACATTGCAAATGCAATGCAATATACACGAGTATGATTTATGACCAATTTATTATTGAAGGTTTATTAACGAAGGGGTGTCATTAAAATTGTTGTTAATCTAGATTGATATTGTTGACACGTTCACTGTAGACTTGCTTTAAATAAAACTGAAATATAAAACTGCAAAAGCAAACTCGCATAAACATTGAAAAAAGATTAAAATCATAAATTGGAATAAGAAACAAGAAAATGTTTATAATAAACTAAATACGAAAACATCTTTATTTAAGCAAATATTTTGGCAAAAATGTTCAAATTGAACCATGAAATTCCTCCTGTGATTATACGACTGCTACTTGTCATAGAAATTTCCAGCAACACTTTACATCATATTGGTATCTTTTAATGAAATCTTTTATGGTGTCAAATATTTTCCTACACTTGCAAGAAGGCCTTTTTCCAATGACCCCTTTATGCCACAACTACGACTAACACGATTTTACGTGTTCAATCAATTGCTAGTGCTGCAAATAACTCAAATGGCAGCAACAAAAAATGCAAAGACCAATGTAGCCGCTGTACAACTTGTACACTGTACAGGCTCCTACGAAATCAGGAACAACAACAGCCAGCCATTTATTGCCACCAACAAAATACACTTAAGTATCTACAAAAAAAAACAACAACAAAAATAAAACCACACAACTTAAAACACATTGCATACTGCATGTCTTCGTGCTCATAAAGCAGTCAGTGGCTATCACTCAGCTGGCCGGCCAAGCAACTAAATATTCCACTCGAAGAAGAACAGCAGAGCCTCCACACTGTAAAATATATTTTCGTATGTGTGATCGCCGCCACACATTGGCCGGCAGTACCAAAATGGAAGTAAAAACATCACGGCTATTTCAAGTGCTGGCAACTGGATTGAAGGAGAAGCAACAAATAGGAGGGAAAATAAATAAAATATTGATGGGTCCAAGCATGGCAGCAATTGCTCATCTGTCAACTGAATCGAACTGTGTCGGTGTAATGTTAATGCAAGTAGTGGTGGTGTTGGTGGTGATCGTGTGCACAAATGCGAAAGTATGCGTTTTAGTTTAAAATATAAAAAAGATGGATTGCGTGTGGGTCTCCAATGAATATGATCATTACGAGTACATTTTTTATTAGATCAGAGAATAAATATATTCGTCTTATACCTATGAATTTTGAAAAAATTTGACTCTCTTGAACTCTGAGGGGAAATTAGCAGCGCATTTAAAATCTTAAGCGAGGTTTATAAACGACTTCACATAGCATAAAATACCTCGAAATCAGCCGAAAGTAGCGCATAAAAATAACAGCAACTTTGAGGCCTCCTCCATTTTTAACAAAGTCAAACCAAGATCGGCCCATAACCGTAATAAATAGTGAATTTTGCCGGTACTTTTATTACCTACCACAAGGCGCATATCTACGTAGTTATTCTTGTCATTGTGTTCTATTGCTAACTGCGGACAAGGGCCTAGAAGTTCTCGAAACTTGTTAGTGTTATTGATCAACCACACAGGTGCTACGGGAATCGGTAACCACACAGAGAGAGAGAAATGTTGATCAATTAACGCCCGTAATACGGATCACAAATTTTGAAATAATTTGGTTCCTGGTTGTCTTCAGTATTTTTTATTGTGTCATTTGCAGCCCAAGTTGAGAGATTTCTTTAGCTAATCGAAAATAACCCGGAAATCAGAGTTGTTTTGAAATGGTCAGAAATAACTTCTCCCCCAGCTAACAGAGATGTTTAGTATATAACCACAATTTCATTTACAGCAAATTAATTCTCCTACACAAGGCTCAGTCGTACACACCGCTGGCGATCACAAGCTCTGCAGCAGCATCAGCATCAGCAGCAACAAGCGTCAAGATATACTCCTTCGTATATATTTTGTTGTTATTGTTGTCGATTGTACATATTAAAACTGTCAGTCAAATATATTTTACCTGGTTTTTAGACGTTGTTTTTGTTTCTTGATATCATGGAGGTGCATGCACAGTGTAAAGCTTCTGGCTTTTAAAGACTTGTTGATGATGAAGGTTTTTTCTTTTATTTATTTTCTTTTTTACTGCTGCTGATGATCGAGTATAAGATCACAACATGAACTCATGCTGTTGTTGTTTTAGTATGGAGACTCTATCAAAATAACGAAATGATTGTTGTTGTAGTTTTTCGTCATATGAAACACATTCGTGTCTGTTGAGGAATATGCATGTGTTGAATCTGTTGGATGGTTGGCTGATTGAAGTGATATGTTTATGGTGTTTAATAGTAGATAGACGTTGCCTGCCTCTACTGTCTAAGCTGTTGTAGTTGTTATTATGGAGTTTTAAAAAATTTTAATGAAAAGCTATTTTTGTTGGTTAGCATTTTATCATTTCTTCTCTTTCATTGATATCTGTAGTTGTTGTTGCAGCTACCTGTGGATATTTAAATCATAAATTAGCATTTGAGTAAATTGCTTAAATCCGTTATTGGGCATTAGGATCACATGAGACGGATGTTTGTGCGATGTTACTCCAGCTTAAAAATGGTTAGAGTTCATTCAAGCTATTGCTGCTGATTCTTCCCAATGATTTAATGTTGCAATATAACTGCGTGATATGCTGCATCAACAAGCTCCTCGTCATCCTTATTAACGAACAGGGTATCGCCAGAAGATTTGAAAAAATAAAATACATCAACAGCCTATTAAAACATTTCTTGTTGCAGATTTCTTTCGTCGTCGCCGCATGGCAAATGGTGCTTCTCATCATCAGCATTTCCATCAATACCACCGCCGCCGTTATCTTAGCTGGCCTTCTTATTATTCCATTATTTCATATTTTCCTTTATGCACCCTCTTCGTATGTTAACGAGTCTTGTTCAATTAATCGTTATTGATTGATTTATATTATTTTCGGGAAATGAAA
This sequence comes from Phania funesta, assembly GCA_963932375.1. NCBI lineage: Eukaryota > Metazoa > Arthropoda > Insecta > Diptera > Tachinidae > Phania > Phania funesta. Next base: position 90,678,195 of record OZ010653.1, on the reverse strand, counting down.
TAAACTAAAGAAACCTTAATTCCTTTTTGAAAAATATGACTTGTTTTTTACTTACGGCGTTGAGTGTTATAATGCACAATAGATCGAATATTTGCTGTGTACTATTCTTAGTAAATGCTGATGTTTCCATAAAAGCTAATGATAAAACTGCCAATGTATGCGATACTTATCAGCCAGCTTCCGTAAAACTCCATTCACATTATTACAAAAGTATTTCGTTTTTTGCAGAGAGAAATCAACTGATAAATGTTCTGACTGTGAAAAAAATTAAAATTAAAATGACAATAAAAATGTAGAAGAGCAATATCAGGTAAAATAACATGACAATAACGTGTTTGTTTACTTCGGTGAAGTGGCAGGGCAAGAAGCTGAAACAATACTTTCGGCGGCAACGGCTGAGCAATTCCGGGTGGGTAGCGGCGGCGTTGGGACTCGAGAATTTTCGGCGGCTCAAGTTTTTGATACATTTTTTTTTAAAGTATCAAAATAAATTGGTAGAAAGGCACAACAATCTTCAGCTCTAGAATGAACAAAATACATTGATAACGGATAAAGACAGCGGCAGTTTTTGTGCAGTTGTAAGCTGAAAAAATATGTGCATCAGTGCGCTGTCGGATGTGAACCAGTCCACTAGTTTATTTGTTCAACAGCTGCTTTTGGTATTTTATTAGTTTGCAGCTGCAAAAAGCCTGAATGTGAAAAGTCTCAGCATATAGACTTTTTTCAAAAAATATTAAGAGCCATGCGACTGTCAAATTTCCATCTGTATATGTTGACAGCCTACTCACATATTTTTTCGCACTATAATATATTCTCAGTTTACTTGATCTTGGACGATAAAAATGGTACTGAAGATGGCAACTAGCCGAAACCGGTTTGTCTCCAAACCAAAATTGACAAGGGATGACGGAAAATCGTTCCAAACATATATATCAGAGCACCCTGTCGGAAAAAGAAATCAACAAGTTACTTGATCTAATTAGTACCAAACTACCGAGTGTTTAAAATTAATTTGTACAAAATCGATGCAGACCGCTTATTTTATGGGTCCCTTTTCTACCCCCTCCTTTTTTCGAATGTTTTCGTGCAATAGATTTGTAATTTACGACTACCTTACTTTCATTGAATCTCGTGCTAACGCTTGCCTTTACTCTTGACTATATTGATTCCAAACTGCCGAACTTCTTCCTCATCACAGAGTATCTTGTAAGTTGTAGGACCTCCATAGCATTCACAATTAACACGTGTCTGCCCGTAGTCCTCATCCGTATGGTAACCAGTGTTAGATATTCGCACATAATGTGCGCTACCGTCTCGATCTCTTCCTCATTAGATTCTTCCAAGACTGACCCGTGCACCCCTTGCGAGGTTTTCTTGTCAATCGCTTCCTTGGCCAATTAAAAATCCAAGCTCCTTCAGATAATTTATTTAACTACCACGAGTAATGGAAAAAGATATCTGCTTGTCTCTCAGTCCGGGAGTCTTGTGTTCGGGTCCCATCAAAGACTCTGGTGTGTTTCACCTTAACAGGTGATAATCTCTGTTACCTTAATAAACAATAAAAGCGCGCATTTATTCCTCTTGGTTGGTATCATATACCCTGATATATCAAGAAATCGTTTCGAAGGAAACTCATATAGAAAATTCAAATCGTCCTGAAGTTCAGTGACTCTCTTCCGCTCCCGTAGGTTTTCGTTCGACATCGAGGTTATACCAGGTATACCCAAGAACTAGCATATACGTAAGTTTCCCCTATTAGTGGTTAAGAACAACTTACCAATGAAATTCCTATATTTTCGAGCACTCTACAAATGTTTACAGAACTTATCAGTTTTTTTTTTCTTTTATGGTTTTTGTTGTCATTTTCTGCTTGGTTGACTACCATCGAACTGACAACGAAGACCCATATTCAGAAGTAATATGTTGTTAATTGTAACTGGTACCAGGAACCTCTCCCAAAGTTGGGGATTTGGTGTCTAGCAAAATACTATTCTGGTTGCTTTCAAGTTTATGCATAAACATAAGGTGCTTTGAAAGCGTTAATAAGCAAACATTTCTCAAACATACTTACTTTTGTGCCAAATTTCTTAGAAACTTTAGAAACATATTTGACCATTTGTTAATGTACAAATGTACATTTGAACGTCTGTTTATTCGCATGTGTGTCTGTCCAACATCGAAGCGTAGTTCCAACTAAGTGTGAGAAAATTATTTATGGAATGTTTTAAGGAGTCTGCGTTAAGTTAATTTGTATTTATTTATTTTGAGAATGTAGTTGTTAAATGTTTATGTTGCCGATAGTGATTAAGATGGAAAAGAAGACACTGCTTTAACTAGTGGCCACAATTCTATGGTAGTTTGGTTTTTTTTTTGTGAGAAGCTGCTTCAAGTTTCCCAAATGGAGGTTAAAATGTGTGATTATTAATCAAAAGATTTATGATTATTTTAAAGAAGGTTTTTTATTAAAAATATACAACTATTAATTAATTTAATCATTTAATATTTGCGTGTCTGTTATAAACACAGAAGCTTCATATTTACTTTGTTATGCACAAAGTGATGAGTATAAATAGGTTATAGGGGCCAGAGTTTATTTTATTTAAAATGTTTAGACCAAACACAAGATAAAGTAATTGGCCATACTTAGAGCATTCGTAGACTAGGCACTGAAAGAAAAATTTTGATGTGATTGAGGATAATATCGGCGTGTGTCAGCAATATTGATAAGATGATGTTCCATGCAATTGGTTATTAAACGTTCGCGTTTGAACAGAATTTTACTGAAACGCTACAATAAGAAGAGGATAATTCCAACGGACCCCAACAGGATAATTCCAACAGACGTTTATACTGTACTGCAACTTATTTTCCCGGGGAATGTGTAGCGCTAAACATTTTTTTTTTAAATTATTTGGTTGTGTCTATGGAGCTTTCATAGAATACCATTTTGTAAAAGACCATGCTCAACGAGGTTATCTTTTGCAATTTTAGGAGTTTGAGGTGACACACTCGACTCGACTGCTCCAAACTTTCATGGTTGGGATTTATCATTTCGAAATTACGCCAAATTATTTTAAAGATGTAGCAATATCAAGTAAATATTGTAAGGCCGCGCTTTAAACTATTCTTATCACAATTGCATAACATAAAATTAGTGGCCACTAACGATTTCAGCTTGTTTGAAGTTTGAATTAGAACTTGGACGTAGGTACAGTCTGCTGATTGCAAAATAGTTTGGCAAATCTTTAATCTTGACCATAGTGGGAATGGATCGCAAAACAAGAAGCTTTTTCTGTTAAAAGCTCCGATTATTATCATAATGCGCATTTGACTCTAGCTTTGCTTATTGGACATACTCGGATTCCTTGGTACAGTATATATCGTCTTCCTTTTTCTCAAGGACTTTTGAAGAAATTAAATTATTTTTTCTTGGAAAAGTTGAATCATCTGTTCATCTTATCGGAGCTAGATTGGGTTGTTTTAATGTGGCACGGGGGAGTGACTCCAGTGATCATTCTCAAAGCTGGTGTGGGACGCGTTCCCCTTACACTCAAGCTTGCTATCCGATGTACCTTTTTGAGCGTATTATTTAGCTTCGTTAACTAATACTAAAACTAAAAAGCATAACATATGTATATTAAGAAGGTAATAAGTGATTTTGTGGCGGAATAATTGATTTGCACTTTTATTCGTGTTGAAATTGAACGGAGCATGCAGGATCTAGGTGGAACATATGTAGGCTGCCTGTATAATCCATCAGACCTACACTTGGTCTCAAGTATCCATCCACTTCCTTGACCATCACTTATTCAATATATTCTAGTACATAGTGGTGATCAAAGAGCCCACTGATCTATCTTAATCAAACCTCAAACCAAATTCCTTCATCAATTCCATAGCTGTATGAGCAGCACTTCTCAATTAAAACGTTACATATGTAACGTTAAATTTTGTAGGCAACAATAACTTGTTTTAGCACGGACACTGCTAAAACAATCACAGCTTTCAGTGCTTTCAAACGAAATACAATTTGACACTTGGCAAAACGCAAAATATTTCGCTGAAATACCATGTGTCGATATTGTGTTATTTTTGAAAACTTTTATTTGTGTAATTTAAAACAAATACAATTGCAACAGCAGTAGCAGTTGCAGTAGCAACAACAACACAATAACAGAACAATGAAATGTTTGCTTTTTTTACTGAAGCTGGATAGCAGTCTCTGAGATAATGTGTGACACTTGTGAATGCGGAATGAAGGAAGGAGCGACCGTACGAGATTGTTACATGTTGCATTCAAAATGTGTCTTTCTCTCTTTTTTGTTGTTACTGTTGTCGTTGGTTGCTATTTCTATTACTGTTACAAAAAAATATAAAAAACAAAAAGAAACACAAACAAGACAGACTCACAGTCCTCGTCGTTGTCGACGTGTGTCAAACCATATGTGTGCCAGTTGTCTCTCTTCTCAGTTGCCATTATTAACCCTAGACTTTGTATGCACGTAAGTCCCTTTTCCCATTTCAATGGCCCCTTCTGTGACCATTCATTCTATTTGGCTTTTATGCAAATGTTGAAGTTTTATTATACAATGTGTCAATGATACGAATAAAATACTTGCACAAAAACACAAACATACGATTGTTTAAAAATGTTGGTGTTGAGCTTTTATTTTACTGTGTTTTGTTCCTGCATTATTTCAGAATCTGTTAAACTATTCCGAATTGTTGTCGCTTTTGTATACATTGTCCTCGTATTGTGTTGCATTGCATTTGTGGCAGTCAATGAATGTATGCTAGTTGCATTTGACCAAGTTAAGGTTGATTGTCGGTGTGTTAGTATTGTTGTGGTTGTGTTGTACAGTGCAGCTGGTTGCAGTAGCTGGTATATTTGAAGGTATGGAATCTTATATAATTTCTTAACGTTTTGAAACGCTGAGGAGACCAAATAATAATACTAGAATTTATTGTAGTGTACTGAATTCAAAATTCGAAAGCAGCTGCGATTGAAAGTTCGACCTTCTCGGTGCCAAAACTATCACCATCAGGTTATGTAATGATGCACGATTCGCCATTAAAAAATTTTATCATACATTTGCAACATAATACAATTACTATCAGAATAAACTAAGGAACTATGGATGCCCTCTTAACTTCGCAATAATTCGCTCAACAATATTAAACCAACAATATTTTAATATTAAAAATGTTGTGGTATTTTTGCGGACGACTAGTCATACTTATTTAGACTGTCTTCTTTGTAACTTCTGAATATTTGATGAGCAAGCAGTACCACCTAGCTGAATGTCATATAGGTTTTATAATGGATTTGTGCATGATAACTTTATACTCCAGGGCCAGGGTTTCGTTGGGGCTTTTAAACCAATGTAGCCAAGCATTTCTGAGATATTTCAATTTTCAAATATTTCACGCAATTTTACTTTCTGAGTGTGAAAGTGACGTGGCGCATTAAGAAGAACTAACATTTCTTTTAAATTTTGTTAACCAATCTTCTAGCTCAGTAATATGAATTTGATCTTACTTTAATTGTTCTATCTGACAGGTAACTTTTAAGAAGCTTGTGAGTATTTTCAGGAAGCAGCCGCGAGATTTTGATGAGTAGCCCATCATGCTAAACTTTATCAAACGCTTGTTTGTTCTCAAATGCCGTTCTACTAAGTGTAAAAAATTCTACGAACATGCTCGATAGTACTATGCTTTCCACGAAATCAACATTGATTTTCCCGGATAATGTGCTGCTTTGATGGCAGTAATGGTTTTTATGATTTCAGTCACTCTTTTTAATTCACAAATTTGCAAATTTAACACAAAACAAACAGTGGAGTCCACAAACATTTTTAAAATTTACCAAAACGTCTTTAAGTCTCAAAAAAGCTTAAAAATTGCCAATTGTACTCGTACACATATTATAAAAAAAGTATTCACGATAATTTATGAAAAAACTCAATACAAACCAAGTATCTTCAACAAAAGGTCATAACAATATTTCAATTTCACCCTAAATGGAAAACTCAGCAAAAGATCGGAATATTCTCCAAAAAATTTAGCAGTTTAAAAAAGCGCGTATATTAAAGATTATAGAATTTAACAAAAAAAAAAAAAAAACGAAAATACAGTTGAAATGTGAAATGAAACGAGTTTATTGAAGCCAAAAGTTAAACATCGTCTTCCAGTAAAAAAAAGGAAACATCACATTTCAATTAAGTAGAATTTTTCGATAATTACATTTTTTTAGAATTGACTCAATTTAAAAAGGGACTTAGATGTCCCTTCAAACATTGAGCTTAAACCTCACAAATTAAAATACAAAATCAATAAACTCCTTTAGATGCATGTTAAAGAATCCATAAATATTATCAACATCATCGTTGCCTTCATTGTAACGCGTCTCTTTAAGTGTAAATAATAAACGTGCACCGTCAAATTTGTTGTTGTCATTGCTGTTGCTGCTGCATCTGTAGAACGGCTTATAAAGGTAAAAAAAGAAAAATGACATTAGTAGAAAATAATACAGAATACATGAATGAAAATTGTTGAAGGTTGTGTTACTGCGTAGATTGTTGGTTGGTTTGTGTGTTTAACACTCTGTTCATTGTGATCAATATTGTCAAGGAATTGTTATTTAACTTTTTGATTTTATTTCCAGTTTGATAAAAATTTTACGTGAAGCATGTACCTGTTACCAGAAGAAACTGTTACAAGCAGGTATAAAGCAAGTAATGGTAACGCCACTTTTTTTAACATATTGCAGCCAAAAATTATGCGTAAATATTTAACGCTGCATGTTTCCATCCTCTTCTTAAACAGCCCTCGTACGTAGTAATTGATATGATTCAATTTTAACGACATCAGCATATCTTTTAAAACCAAAACATACTTTGCGCTGATGCCCACTTTAAATTTAGTGAAATTAATCTTAACAGCCAACAAATGCAACAACTATCATAAAACGTTGTATAATTTATGTCTTCCGATGCTTCAAACAAGACTGACAGACACGCTCAAAATTAATGACACTTAAATGCATCTGATACTGAAGCCCATAAATCGACAATCAAGCAATCAATTGAAATTTTATTTTACATCATAATTATCGACTGAATGAAATGAACCAAATATTGCAATTAAGTGTCTACGCATAATGCCGACGAAGATAAGGCTTTATGTGATGAGCAGAGTAATGGCACCGTGCGAGTATTGCTGCAAACCACATGAAAACAAGAAAAACATTGAAAGATGCATCTTCAACGAGAACATTACCGGTGATTTCACAATGCAAAGCCTGGTCATATCAAATATGTATCTTTAAGCCAAACAAATTAAAGTCCAATGTCTAAAGATAATTATGCAGCGGTGTAAATTTTTATCATTCTTGAATTTGTAAAAGTAGATTGTTGTTTAACTTTAAGCAAAATATAGCGAAAACTGTGGCTTTAAAATGGTACCATTTCCTTTTTTAATTATCAGTATGGTATCAGTGTATTGGCCTAACTAGTATTTCTTTAAGATCTACAGCATTGAAGCATATGATAGAAATTAGGAGCGAATATTTGTATGGCCAGATAAAAAAAATATCAGTAAAAAATTATCAGTTCTTAGTTCAGCATATGTAAATTCATTGTAAACCTAATTCCTGACACAAGTTATCGTCTTCGTCAGATGGTACTTAATATGTCCTATCACCCGAAAAGTTCCTGACATTACCTCCCTTAAACCGCCTTCCAGATATTACCACTCCTGAAGTCATCTCCTCGCTAGTCTGTTGCTATATTTGGGTTGTAGAAACTGATATCTCTTAATCTACTTAGTCAAATTCAACATCCACTGCCTAATGCACTGTAACTATTTCTTGATTTGATATTCACTAAATACTTCAGCGGTTTATCTCCACGCGCTTTGTGAAGCTTCATCATCCAAGTTAATAGGTTTCCTCCAGTCCACAATAGGATGGCTCGCGTTAAGACTGGAGGTCGATTGGTATCTAGGTTCGATACTTATCTTGGTCATATTTTCCATCACATAAGTAGCCATAAATTTAAGGCTTGCTGAGGGGTGTGAAGCTGCTTGCATTATAACGCCAGTTACTACCCGATATGCACTCACCAACGACCAGTCTGGAACTCATCATCCTGGCGGCTACTGGTTACCATGATACCATTCATGTAGTTACTGGTTAAACCTCGTAGGTCCTTGACTTCCATATACTATATTCATTAAGAATATATTATTTTAAAAATTTACTGAGGTTCGCCCAACATATTTAGTCAGCACCCTAACTCGGAGACGTTTTCAATTCCCCAACATTACAAATGATATCAAACCACCAGGGGCGGAGGCAGCTGAAGCTTTTGAGAGAATATACTAAAAGCAAATAATTGATTAATATTTCAAACCCCCACCCCCTGCATCCAAGCAAGCCTAATCAGCTGAGGCGTTATAAATTTCAATTTACCTCTCGCATTTCCCAGTTCACACAGCATCAACTACAAATAATTCCAATGCAACCACCGCTGATGTTCTGTCACTGAAGTTGATCAAAGACGGCTCTACATATGCAGTCATAACACGAATAGCGATGGCGGCAACGCGATGATGGTCACCCATTAATTCCGCCATGTTTAGTTGTTTTATAAGCGTAACATCTGTTGAATGGACACACGAATACATCCACACATTTTACCACCAGTATGAAGAAGATAAATTGTCTATTAATGTCTACCAATGGAGTAAGATGTTTTCATGTCAAGTTTTATTTCCACAAATTCCTTGTTTCATAAATGATCAGCATGTTTTAAGTTCGTAATTTTACGAGCATTTACAAATGTCAATAAAACTGATGATCGGGATTGTTTTTGAGAACTTAACATTGTAGCCATTTCGGTGCTTTTCATGGTAATTCTTTGTGCTTTCTTAGAAACTTAAGACGTTTCTAGGTTTTCGAAAAAAATTTTGGCTGATGAGCTGACTCAAGGGAACTGCGCATAGATACTGGCTTACCGCTCAACAAAGCCATTGCTATTTTTTTGTTATAAAAGATTTGCGACATAAAACTAGCAAGAAAAAAATTTGGGGCTTGTAGATTTTAATTTTTTTCTGAATTGCCTTCTTAATGCTCCTGAAGATTTTAGTCAAGTCGAAAACCCAACTAATAATTTTCGTAATAAATGATTAAGATTTATTACGATTTTTTTATTGCTTATTGGCTTAATATTGTCCTATTTCTAAAATGTTACGACGGTATGCATTTTTTTAAGACTAATTATGCAGTTGAGAAATGCTTAAACGGCAAATAAGGGCATAGTCATGAAAAACCATGGAAACGAAATAACGCACGGCCAACAGTTGAATAGTCATTGAATTTTCAAAAACAAAAACTTAACACCAACTATTTTTAATTGCGAAATGGTTAGTGTAATTTTTAATAGAAACTTCATCTTCATTCACACGTATATACCGGGAGGAACTTCAAACTGTTTAGGAATATCATTTTTTACTCCTTCATCACATTTCTTGATTATCAGTAACATTTCGTTCACTTCTCTACTCAGCAAAGAAAACTTCTTCTTTTTTTCGTTGTAATTTTGAAGTCTTGGCGATCAACTAATTTGCATGAGAGTTAAAATTCGACCTGGATTCTTTAAAGTAGAAGAAAGAAGTTGTTTACTTGAAATTAATTCATAAAAGGGAGACTTTGATTCTATGAAGGTCTACTATAAAGAAGTCCTACTAAAATACTTTTTTAATAAAAAAAATTATTATGATTCTTAAAAAATCCATGATATTCTGATAAATTTATTTTTTGATATCAATAAAAAATCCTTTGTTCCCTCTCCCACGCAACACTGTCTCAACAAACGAGTAACTGTATAATATTTATAGGTTTTATTTGTTGATTAACTGCTTTTTAATCTTTATATTTTTATAATTTTTATATTTTTTATACCTTGGCAAACTGCTAACGGTGCTTTTATTCCTTTAAGGGTTGACAACACTGGAATTTTATGTGTTTTATATATTTGGGTATTGGGTTAAAAGAAATTATATTGCTTACAAATTTCAAAATATCTGTAACAAACCTACCATTTTTTATTGATTTTTTGGTCATAAAGTTTTGTTTTCTTCCTCCACCATATTTAGATTAATACATCAACTTACTTTTTTCGATAAATAAAAAATTTTATTGTTTATGGTATTTTAAAAGAGAGTTTATTACCTGTACTCTACTCTAAATTCAAGAAAATTTAATTGGTGATAAAACTATGAATATCTAAGCATAATATGAGAGCAACATGTAATTTATACATATCGATATTTTAAGGAATCATACTCGTAGTCGTATCTCAGAATATCAAAATTTTTGAGTTACTGAAGAAAAAGTGTTCTTTCGTACTTCCTCTATCCGTACACACATTTTCATCATAATGTTTCAAGCTAACCCGAACTCATCACTAATACTTTTCATACACTTGGAAAAATATAAATTGTAAAAATTTTTTGATTAAGCCAGGAGAGGAACAATGGTGTTTTAATCCTTCCTACCGCTACCTCGTTAAAAACTCTTTGTCTTGAACAGAGATTCTGAAAATTTAAGCAAAATACGCGTCTGACTAAATACATATTTTATTTCATTGTTCAGCTCTATATTTGCTTAAAGTTCTGTAAATGTAGCACTGTTTAAAGCTAAACAGTTCATTGCAATTAAATAAGACTAAGTGGCTAACTGCCGATTATATAAAACCTTCATTAAAATTTAAACAAAATTAAAAAATAAATAGTTAAATTAATTGCTTTGTTGTTTCTTTATCATACTACCTCAAAAGTTTTGTCGATGCAAAATTGTTTAAACGTTGTAAGGAATCCTTCTCGTTTTTTCCCGTTTTCAGATTTTTTCAGATTACTTATTCCCCAAGACCCAGGCATAGAATGGTTACGAACATAGAGGAGTCTTTTGATAAGAAACAGTATCCAATCGCGGTCAGCATAGAAATTCGGGGCGCACTCAATAACGTGATGCCCGACACACTTATCCAATCCTTAGATCACTTTCAGATTGACCAGGCGTTCAGCCACTGGATCAGTCTTATGGAAGCCGACAGGAAGTGTTAGAATTAAAACCTACTTGACCATTCTATGCTTGAGGCAGATTTCCCAATCATATATTCGAAGAATTAAGTAAAAAGTAGTTTAAATAAGTTGCAACATGTATCTTAGCAAAAGCTTACTTGCAACATGTTGTAAAATTTATATTTGAAAAAATAATTAATTTGCCTTGAAAACTGTCGGGAATTGCAATCCCTCAAAGTTTCTTTAAACATATAAATCTTCTCACTTTTATTGAAGCAGTAGCTCTACATTCAGTCGAACTTAACCCTACATTTATTTATCACTTGTTATTGAATCCAAATAAAATCCTTCTTTCATGTTTTTTAAATTATTTTGTCAAACTTATTTTTATGATTTTTATAGATTGTCATGAGTTCAACCATTTAAAATTGATTTTCTAGTTTCTCTTTACAAACTTCACTCCATGCAACATTCTTTGCCTCTTCATGTGGTTATAAAAATATTTTATTACTTTTTCCCATCTCTTTTTCCATTTGTGGTCATTATTTGGGAGTTTTTTTCTCTTCTTAACATCATCCAGATTTAATGTTTTTTAGCATTATTTTTCTTACTTCTTCAAGTTGTTGTCGCCTTGATTGTCGCCTGTGTCCGTTTAGGGCAGTAACTATGAGTTGTATTGTTCTTGCTGCAGCTTCTATCTTGTCCATTCATATCCATTACTTTGGGTTTGAGCGAGTGTAGCCTATAAAGTAAATGGTCAATAAATTCGTTTGATTTATATTATCGAAAGCGATTAAATTGTAACTTATTCGTCGTCTTGGCTGCATTTTCAATCGTGTTCGATTAATTTTTGTCTTCGTATTCTCTCATGCCATTGGTTCGATTTAGTTTTATTTATTGAATTTAAATTTCGTTTGTTTTTTTAAGTTCTTTTTTATGGCTTTTTTAAAACGATGATTTTATAGTGATTTTTTTCAGACTCAAGATGTAATGTCGATGCCAGTTTGATGACTGTTCGCATAATTAATTCTTTTATCTAAAGAGAACAAGTCCAGATTTTATGATGCACGCTCACATGGTCCATTGAAATCCACTTATAAAAGTCGTAAAATTTTGTCTTGCTTAAAGTTTATGAATATTTTTTTTAAGAAATTAAATTTCTAAAATTTTTACACTTTGCGGCTAGTAAATTATTAAGTCGGCAAGCTTTATCTGACAATTCGGTATGTGCAACGAACATAAAAATATAATATTTTAGTGTCAGAATTTTAGTTTTTGATTATGTAAATGGAGACTTTAAAATATTCTCTTATCGAAGTTTAAAACTTTGTAACAAAACAAATGTGTTTTTTCCACGCTTGCATTCGTTATTATAGAAATATTTCCACAAGTTTTATTTAGAATAGAAAACGATATTATTTTAAATTTTTAAGTTTAAAGTTTTAAGTTTATGTGTAATTAGAGTATTTTTAGTTCAGTGTTGTCCTACTGAACTTGCATAATTTTTTCCAGGAATTAATCATCGTCTTCTTGGCTTCTCAAACCTAATTCGTAATTTCATTTAAAAAATATCCCTTTCCTGTTAGCACCATTCATAAGTTGAAGAGTAGTCATAATTATTTCCTCGATTAATTGGGGAGTCGAAACCCAGTAGACTTGAAATCTAGGCTTTATTGGCCATTTGCCAGTTACCAGTACTTAAAGATAGTCACTTCGGACTGTCCACGTTCTTCCTCACCTCCGTGATGTAATTGTTAGCATTTAAGTCTCTCTTGGCATTCAGATTAAACAATTGTTTGCCGACGGTCCTAAGCCTTATGCTGGCCCATGCTGAATATTAACACTTAATGTGCGCTATGGTCTCTACCTATTCAGTATCTTTGAAGACTGACGCGACCACCCTTTTCGATGTTTTCTTGCCAATTTCTGTAGTATCCTACCATTGGCCAATAAACACCGGAATTCGTACAGAGATAAATCTCTCCACCTCTTTTAAAACTTCATTGTCCATCCCTATTTAAATCTCACGGTCTACCGCCTTAGGATAACTATCTTCTTGATTCCTTCTTTGACAAATTAGGACCGAAATTCCTTGAAAGAATTCATATAACTCTCACGAGTAAGTCAGTATTAAAACAGGAGTTCGATTGGTATCCAGAGTCGTCCTAGGGACTAAGCAGGCTCTTAGCGACGATTTGCTGGCGTATGTTGTCTACAATGGATTTGGGATTTTTTTATGAGAGTGACAACTTCTCTCCGTCAGACTCCTAAAAGAAACAGGAACCTGATACCGACAGCCATCATAAGGAGGGATAAATCAGATCTAGGCATATAGGATATTTACGCCCAACTTAACACGATTAAATGTAGATGTTTTCCTATGCAAAATTTTAAGCTGGATCTGAGCCTGATAGCACATAGCTTAGTTTCATTTGTTCTAAGTTGTCCTAATCAGATTAGGTAAACATTAGTTCTTCTAAGTCCACAATTGACAAAACCCTCTACAGAAGACCAACGAACATCTGTAACGAAAATACCCTCCTCTGGCCTTTACTTAATTGTAGAAATAACCCAGCGAAATAAAATACAAATAGAAAAAAACAAGTAAAATTATTATACAAAAGCAATTTAGACTGATACCAACTGGGGTGACTTCAACTACAAATTACGCGCACTTCTTTGCAGTCCTTTTGTTATCCTTCTTTTTAATTTGATACAATTGAGTGATTTATTCGTGTCACAGAGAGAAAGAAAATGTATTCCTTTATGCCTTTTAAGAGAAATTTTAAATTATGGTGGCAAAAGTCAAACAAAAATCAACGGAAAAAAGGACACACAATGAAAAATATTCCAAGGGTCCTTTTTGTAATTTTAGAGTTGTTTGTTTTCAGTTTCATCATTATGATAAAAAAATGTTTTTGGTTTTTTATATTTCGCTTATTTAATTTAACAACGCCCCAAGTTGGCAAATGAAATTTATGAAATTTTACATTAAGTTTCCTTGTTGTTGTTACTTTTTTGCCATTTTCCTTTTAGGTTTTTCTAATTTTTTTTTACTTTATGGTTGTTGCTTTTCATTTTTGTTTGCTTGGCCGTATTTATTATTCGTTCAGCTTCGTCTATCATCCTGACATTTACTGCCGTCTTTTCTTTTATTTATTTATTTTTTTTTTTTGGTAGGGTTTCGAATTCTTGTTGTTGCTGGTTTTTGTATTTTGTTTCCAACTACATAAGCAAAGTGATATATACTTGTGCTGCTTCTACTTCTACATTGTCATCTTAGCACTGGTGACTGACAGGCGCCGCGGCCATGATGTTAAATGCCAAACTTTGTTTTTGATGTTGACTCTTCTAAGTTGATGCACGAATGTAGAGCAAACGAGGACAACGTTGATTTTGTTGCTGTTGGAATGGTGTCTAAGCATGTTGTTGGTAGCGGTGTGACGTTGGTACAGTGTACGAGGATTTGTATGCTGAAGGAGTCCTGCTAATCTTGACACTGTAGCATTAGTGTGTGTGCGTGTGTGTGAGTGTCATTCGTATGAAGCTGGTGGTTGATTCTGCATGTTTCTTCGTCAATTTCTTGATACTTTTTCTACATCTTACTCAACTTAATCTGTTTTTTTTTATGTTTTTCTCTCTCACTCTTTCCTTTCTAAGTTTTTCCTTCGAGTTGTAAAGAAGTGTTTGTTTTTGTTTCCTTTTATTTTAAGATTCCTGTGTCCAAATAAATTAGGAACGTCATTGTGTTTTGTTCAAAATTTATTTGTGTTTATCCTTTGGGAGATTGTGCGCCCCCTAGTTTGTTGTTTTCATGTTTTCAATTTGATTAGAATTATTCCTTATGACCGCTTTCATCGCTCCTTTTTATTAGTTATGGCCAATGTGCTTGTAATAATAAAAATAGAAAATGATTATTATTAAGAAGAAAAAAAACTACAAGCATCAAAAGCTAATGCGTGATAAAAATAGGCCAGTGCGAGATTTTAATTTGTAAATTGGTAACTACATGGATTGTTGCAAATAAAATTTATTGATTTCAAAAAGTTTTCGATATACTCGCTAAGAAGTGTGCGCACTTTTAATGATCAAGAAACGCAGAATTGTTTCAAATCCCAAAAAAAGTTGAGCTCTGGAACCAGAAGATTTTCAGGCATCAAAAATGATAAAAAGTATAACATAGCGAGATCTGAAAGAACATTTTATTAGAAAGTTTTAAAAATATGGCCTCACATTATTTAAGATAAATCTTAATTAATGGCCACACGCTAAGAAAAATGTGGTTGAAGCAACCATAATATACAATAATAATAATAATGAGATGGCGTTCTTTGAGCGATATAAAATAAGTCATGTTACAGGTAACTAAAGGTACTAAATGATTAACAGCTAACGCGATAATCACTTACGCCACAGCACCCTTATGCTTTAATTAAACACCAAAACAATTTTACATATGCATTAAGAACATCTTGTGGTTAGATTTATTATACTATTTTGTATAGTTAAAGTACATTGTTTGTATGTAGATTTTACTTAAGATTGCATTGTTCTACTCAGCCAAGTTGCCTTTTTTACAAACATAAATTAGGTAATGATTAAATGTAAACAATAATTTGTTTATTGCAATTAAAGTAATGTTTAAAATGTTTTAAAATTACCATTAATGCTTCCCACAACATGTTGTTGTCGAGAACATAATATAGGTGCCGTGACCATGCCATAACTATGTAATTTCTTTACGTGCAGGGAATTTCGAAATATCTTGAAATAAATATATGGCGCATTTCTTGAGTCATAAATGTGAATAATAAAATTGTATTAAAAATTTCTGAAAATTTGCCACCACATAAGTTTACGCTGGCTGTGTAATTACAATGACAATTTTAGTTAATCTTCAATAAAAAGCTCTTAGGATATATCACACATTAATATTGAATAAAAGTTTAATTTGACCAAATCAAAGACCATCCGATCATTGGGCATTCTTTAAAACTTTTCCAAACTACCCGACATAAATTTGTTCCCAATATGAATGCTTTACATATTTAATAACATCCAAAAGCAAATTCTTTTGTCCCATAAAGTTCGTAATTGCCTCCACAAGTTTGAAAGTGGTTTTTCTAAAACGCGACAGGTCGTGAATACTTGGTTCCACATTGAACTTTCATAGCAAATTTAAGTCTTTTAGTGCAACCTCCTCTGGACACCATGCTAATTTGAAAAGCATTGTATATTGCTGATTTAAAGTGAATACTCTGACAAAAACTTTCGCATATATCCACATAATTTTCCTTAGAATGGGACGGCCAATGCTGCCCGCATAATTCACTATTGCCGTAATTGTAATTCCTTACCTTAGTGCATAATTTACGAATTCAATGGTACTTCAGTATGGAACATGATGGCATTGTTTTTCAACATACGCAGGTTAAGAGTGAATTTTTTCTTGGAGCACATGCACATTTGTCCCCACCAGCCGGATACTTTGAACTTACGTGAGACCAAGGTATCTGAAAATGTTGATCCACAGGATTCTTATGTACCTGGTTACTACCTCCTATCGCATCTTAATTTTCCACCAGAGTCATGCAATGTAACCCACTTAACTTGTGCACAAGTGACAGCATTCGTTAGCGGTGCTTAATGCAGATTTTAGCTGCCTTTGAGTGGGATTCCAAACCAGGCCACACTATTTGTAATTCGGGTTTCTGTACAGAAGTCCCAATGCAGGAAGGGATACTACTATTTTCGGTTTCGATTCCCTTTCCGATTCAAAACTTATTGCTTTTGGTGTGGGTAAGAACTTCTCCCGATTCATACCACGTTTTCACCGGGATTGCGCTATATGAGTTGTTATAGGTGGGGCTTCAACCAGCGAGTTCAAGATAAATTCAGGGTCAAGACAAGACTCCGCGCTTTCTCGCACACTATTCACAATTTTTCGAAATGACCTGTCTTGACGAACTTCCAATCCTGGCTTTTCTTTCACAGATGACAACGGAATTATTCATTATTATTTAGTAATTATTATATCCGACCGAAAATGGAATACAATTGCCATGAACCGGTGCGTCAAAACCCATTTTAAAACTTCTAGACCGCGTACAAAAGAGGAATGTGCTTCAATGAAGTTAGGGAACTAGTTCCTGATACCCAAACATGCGTATGTAGATTACGTTCTTCATTAAGGGGTCATCTGTTCGTGGTAGTTTGGTCAGTAGACCGCACAATTACAGGGAAAACTCGTTCTTTAGCCGCGTTGTTCTTGTATTGAATAAACTCTCTACAGAATACTTTCCACTTTCAGTATAGACAAATTTGAACCGAATGTCCTTTTCTTCCTTTAACCTATTTTCATACTTCCACCATAATGGGGGCCATCCCCTGAGTGTTGCTCCAAAAAAAATCCTCTAAGCAGTAAAATTTTAATATCAGGTCGCTTGGTAGCAGAAATAATTTCAACTTAAAGACTTTAGGGCTTGTTTTGCCCACTTTTCTTCATTCCATTAACTGTCGTTACCAGATCTGACAGCTAAGAGAGAAATTAGAAAAATTAAATATTTTTTGTGATGCGTGCTAAAATAATAAATCGTTAGATTGGACACAGATGTCATATAAATTATGATATTAATTCCAAACACATGAGCATCTACAGTTTTATGCGTAAAACTATTGGCAACTGTTACGTCTGAAGGTGGTGGTTAAAGATTGTTTTGAAACATCCTTTTGCCCACGTAAACAACAAACGGCATAAATATTTCTTAATGATGAAATCGGAGGAAGTAACACTTTGTCGCATCTGAATGTAAAAACAATTTTTTTTGATAAACAGACACAAAAAACTTAAAAAGGATACAAAACGCAGACAAATGTTGGGTCTTCCATAATTTTTTAATATAATTTCCAATTTTTATTGCATTTGCGTTTCGCATATCTGTCGTCCAAGGCGTCAACGATATTTGATGTATTGGTGCGGACATGGAGGTTTAAACACCCCCTTCGAAAATAATTCAGTAAAACTTTCCACGTTTCCGTGAACCTTTTCTTATAACCACAACTAAAAAGAATTTGTTAGTTATTGATGTAACTCGTCATTGCTATCATTTAGTGCTGAATCGATTGCGTAATTCGGTTCCTCCAAATGCAAAAGTTTAAATTGATAACTTAGTCGTTTAACGTATAGATCCACGCTTGTTTTGCAATTAATAGGTTAGTTCGTTTGTGTTTTATGTGCATGGAAAAGCACTCTTTACGAAGGAAAAATGACAGGCGTGCACAGGCAAGTAATACAAATATTTTATAATGAGATTATATACAGCAAGCCCTTTCTTAACGAGGCAGGTTCATGATCAGTATTTTTTTGTGCATTAGAAGAAAGTATCTGTTATTTAGCGCACATTTTTGCTTTTATCTACAGGTCACTTTATGTAAAAATATGTTCAGAATAGTTAAAAATTTGAAGAAGTGTTACCGATTTATAATATACACATAGTCATGTACTATCTTTCTGATGGGCATAAAGGTCAACATACCAAAACTGTTATACTATTTAATCTAATTTTATGGGCATGAAGCAATACATTGAATCAATGAATTGAAAAATTAGTAGTTACGCTTAGTTCGTCAAATGTTTAACTAATCCGTACGTTTAGTAGTATCCGAAAATTAGAAAGGATCTTAAATAGATTAAGGTTTTAGTAGCTTTTACGTTACACCGGCGTTGTAATTTGTTAGCTTTTCCTCTAACTGGCTTGTCATATATAGCCAAACTAGCACAAATATCGTCAGTATATAAAACGATTAAATTGAATGTTTATAACAATTAAAAAAGTCTCACAAGAAATTGTATATCCGATTTAATAAAGTTCATTAGTGATCTTTAGATCAAATTTGTTTTCTAAGATGTTTAAATTAATAAAGATTAAAAGTAAGAGCAATTAGATAATTTTATATGTTCAGGATATTTTTTCGAGATGGCACTAAGAAAGCAGTTTCACGACAAATATTAACATAACAGGAAAATAGGTTGTCCTACTCGTTAAGTAACAATAGTCGAACATTTTTTAATCTACTCAGAGATACCGTGAAAATGAAAAATTCATAAAACATAAAGAAACACCAAAATGCCGTGTGTACGAAAACACGTATCAAACAAAAGAAGTCATATTTCCTTCAAATCGAAGGAAACTTTTTTATTTTATTCACATTTTATTTGTAACTAAGAGAAGCTGCCTCGTTTCGACAAAAGTGGCCGCATGCACACTGCAGTAAAGCGGTCTCTAACAAAATTCGGAAGTATCCTACTGTTGCACGCATATGGCAACTTTCTGTATAATGTTCATACCTTAACTAAGAAGTGATTAAAATAAAGAAGAGTTGTGCTTCGAGTTTTGTTTGGATAGAGCTATATACATACTGACAAATATGAACTTTTTTTAAATTTTATGATTTTTCCAAAACTCAAAATTTTTAAAATTGTTCATATAAAATGATTTGTAAGTTTGTCTAATTTTTTAAGCTCCAGGTCCTCCAATAAAATTTCCTTTATTATAAAGTATAATAAATATTAATTTTATTTTATTCAATATTTCGCTACGCTATTGTGTAGCATCGTCAGGAAATAAAATAAAATAATATTTATACACAAAGGCGTAGTGAAATATTGAATAAAATAAAATTAATATTTATTATACATTGTTAATAAAACTTAAAGGTAGTTTCAGTGGAAATTTTTTATTCTGCCAAATGGAACAAACCGTACTCAAGTTAGACTAATATATGTCGTGCAGCTTACTTCATTTTGGAGGTAATAGTATAAAATGGGGATTATATATATTTAATAATAAATATGTAATCAAAATAGGAGGGATTTTTATTTTAACAAAATTAGTGTAGAGTATTAAGAGCTCAAAAACGGATGATAACTTACGTGTGTTACCGCATCAGTATGATGGGAGCGTAAAAGACAAAGGGACTCAATTCAAAGGGTGACTTGATAGATATAGTTTGCGTTGTGACACACCTAAAAAATCTTTGTTACTTCCCTACATCACTTACGGCGTTAAATCACAATGCTCAGCCCAGCCCAGTCTTACGATAGATGAGAGAATGTTTTAAAAAATATTGATCTAGCAAACATGCTTATTGTTGCAGGTTTATAAACCGAAAGTACCCGCTGGAACTTAATATGTCTTAATTTACAAATTTTTGTTTTGGCTTTAATTTCTTTGAGATCCACAAGGATATTATTCCAATTTAAATATTAAATGAACATTCATTCGCTGTCATAGAACCAAAAAAAAAATATACACCTTTTTTACATTTCTATTAAACAATGCCGTTAAGCAATGTCTCTATGTACACTCACAAGCAGAAGTAATAACAACCGTCACATGCCTAAAAATTTGATTTGTGATTTTGTGATAGTAAAAATGAATTATAACTAAAAATACAAATGAGCTGCAGTCCATGTTTCATTAAAGACACACACACTCACGCAAGGCAAAATGGGAAGAAGAAACAAACCCCTTCTTATACACGTAATAATTTATATTTTTTGCTTTTCAAGCATTTTGCTTTAATATTTGTCAGCACTATATATTTAGCGGTGACAGTTTGTCTTTTTTTTTGTACTCATTTCTCTCTTCCAAATATCTGACAGTCCGCCAAATGCTCAAACATTTTACTTCGCCATAGAGGATTGTGCGAATAATAATATTTAACAACCCTTAATGCGCATAAATTATTTTTATTACCTGTCATAACTTTTGGGGAGGGAGGGTGGCAAGCGGCCTCTAACAAAAATAGACAGGATTGGGGGTTAGAATATTATAAAGCAAATGGTCATATACTTAGGCAGTAGTGATATATGTATGCGTTCATACTGTCTAAATAACAAATACAAAAACAAATATTTTAATATCACTGAAATATATAAATACGCTAGATATCTGTGCATTATATTATATTTTAATTGCCAAATACTTTTATACAGATAGAAAAAAAGACAAGAGTTTTTTTTATGCGATACAGTTATAGAATTATTTATCTATAGGATGGCAGTTTTTGTAGCTGTATCGATTATAGCATTTATAAATATTATGTTTTTACATTGACAGCAGATTGAAGATATTTATGAATATACTTTTGCATATAAATGTAATTTTACAAACATTATTTAGGATTACACGCAATGGGGAATTCATTTTGATAGGAGAAGGGTACTACGAATTGAGTAGTAGTTTTAAGCTTGAGTGGCGTTATTTACAACATTTTATATTTCACTTTTTAGTTTCTCAGAATTTAGTATTATAAACTAAACAAATTTTTGACTAGAGGAATTATTTTTCGCCGAGTCCATGTTCTCTTCTAATTTCTAATCAAGTTACAACTTCTGGGAGATCGTTTTAAAACAACTGCGAAGATAAAGGAGCCCAGCATAATCTAAAGGTGATTCGAAAATATTAGAACGAAAAGTTGAAAAATTGACTACGACACTGAAATAGTCTGCAAATGATGTAAAAGGAAAAAAAGTCGAATATATATAAATGAATAATTGTGTCTTGTTTCCTGATTTGATATTCCGAAAGGATGTTTTGATGTAGATTTTTGGAATGAATTTCAGTCGTTCCTTGTCGAGTTTGGTTTGGAGACAAACCGGTTTCAGCTATGTGCCATCTTCAGGATCATTTTCAGAACGTTCTGAAATATAATATTGCCCCCATTTATACTCAACTTTGATGACTTATATAAATGATACTCAGTTAGTATACAATTAACACCGAATATTATTTATACGAATACTATTAATACGGCGTTACAGTATGTTAGGAACGTAAAGTTTATTAAATTTATTACTTCTATCTCACACCTATTCAAATTGTTTTCAGCGCCTATGAAGTTTATTATTTCACAAATTACAAAGTCTGTACATACGCTGTTTTTTGTAAAAAATTCTTAAAATACCGTTGATTGACAATGTGAATTGACACTGAAGGAAACACACATCCCCAAAACCAGGTTATCTCCGATCCAGACTTGACAAGAGATGACGAAAATTCGATCAAAAACCTACAACTTATAACTACTCCTCTACACGCATGGCTGCAGTACCAATTTTGTTTAGTTAAAATCTCCTGTGTCGATATAAGTGTCCTTTTCCGCATACTTTCTTACAATTTTTGTTACGAAGTAATAATCGAAGATGTATGAAACGACCTATTGTACAAATACGCAATGTTATAAACATAAAGCAAAAACAATTGCTTAGCGGAAACTTCTACAGAAAGAAAAAGTAAACAAAAGATACACACACGAACACATATAAGACTACTAAGCGAGCAAATCAAATGATGCGTATGTTCAGGACATTTCAAGAATCGTCCGTGATATCTGTATAAAGGCGCCGTCCACCGCAGAGAATAGAGTTGACTTTGAGATTTCATAGAGTGAATACCTGTGTGTTAAGTTTACAGTGTAAATTAGTACTGAAGAGTTGTAAATAATAGTCGTAATTACTGACTGAATAAAGTTATGTATTGATGAAATCATCAGGGACTGTGTATTTTAATTCTTACAATTAAACGAACCCTACAAATTAACGTACATTGTGTTAATAAACGTACCAATATGATACAGAATCCACAGTCTCAAATACAATCTTGAGTTTGACTCTCTTAACAAATTTTATTTTAAGACTTATACTTGCTTAACTTGCTTTGCATATACACGTGACATTTCTACCAGCTCACAACTCTTATTTAGTTTATTGTGTAATATCGCTTGGTGCATTTTTAATATTCATCAATTATTAGTCTTATATTATTAGCACGTGCATATCGAATGTGAAGCGATAAGCTGATCAAGGAATTTAATAAGAGAAGGGACATTCCGTCGACAATTTAAATCAGTAATGTATTGTTATTTATTTCTAACTAATATTTTATTTTGCCTGCATGCTACAGGTTCACAAGTCGACAACAACTTGATTTCCACGCTTAAAAAAACAGGCTATTATATTAAATTACACACACACACACAAATATTGCCTCCGAATTATTCACTGTAGTTAGGGCTCCAATTATTCTTCTATTGCCACTACTTATTTTAACTTAGCTTTATGCATTTGTCATCTGTTTGATTATGAATATTTTCAACATGTCTAATTTATACTGTCATACCTTTGCAATCATATTTATATATGTATGTCCAGCGTACACTTTTTTGTATGATTATTTGGTGGATGCAATGACAATGTTTCAATATATTTTCAAAGAATTATAATTTTAGTGGAATGAAAATGAACATTTGATTTTGTACGATTTATCTGAAAATATTTTTGAAATAATTACTTCATAAGTTTTTAGAAAAAGATTAAAAATTTTAAATTAGCATATTAAAAAATATGATTGCCTAAAAAAATAAGCACATGTTGAGGTTTTTAGCACAAATAAATTATAAATGCGACGAAGGTTTTCTAAAATATTCGAATCGCGTACTCAAATTCTAGACCTTTTTTCTAAATTCACATTTGTTTTAAAATTGTACTGCAAATTGCTGAAATTCAGTTCCTGAAATTCGTAACTTGTTTTCATGTCGTTTAATATGCAGTGGCTATTTTGCGACAATTTTTATTGGTTTCTTTGAAGCGTGTGAGTGAATGTTCAAACTACTTTCATAGGTCATAGCTAAGATTATCTTTTTTCTTGGTTGGTCTTAACAAAGGTTTTTCAATACCCCTATGTTTGATTTCTATTCTTGTCACAGTACTTTCTTAATTTTCAAATTCCCTTCAATCATTATGCAATATCAGTCATTATGCAAAATCGGTCTAAATAAAGTTTGGAGTCAACTTTGACACACAATATGCACAATATTTGCGATCTAATTTTAAATAATAATGATTAAATTTTTTTATGCGTTACATATTCAGGTAGAATTTATTACTCTATACGTAACTAACCGAAAAGCCCACAAGTTGCATTTCGCTTATGATTTTGTTGTTTTTCTTCTAACGATTGCGTAATTTAAGATGTTTGGGTTATCCCTTTTTTTTATTTTGTCTAATTGAAATAGTATTCATATTGTGCACAGACGTCAAGTTTTTGTAGTTAAAATGCCTAAAGGAAATGAATTTAATTGTTCAGAAAAAAAATATTTTGTACCTTCATAATCAGGGTAAATCAATAAAATACATTTGTGATATGTTTGACCGATGTCGGCAATGTAGTTAAATGGGTAGAGAAACGTGGCAGCACTCAAAATATTTTATGAAATGGATGTCCTAAATCATTGACTTTGCGAAACCAGAGAAAAATTCATAAAGAAAAATAAGAAAATCCCCCATTTATCTGTCCCGAAAATGAACGAGAAGCTTCTAAGTACACAGCAAACAGACGTAAGTGGCGACGCGATCTGTAGGGTTCTAAGAGCCAATATTATTAACGGTCGTGTGGCAAAAGAAACAATCCTTTTATTTGTGAAGTTAACAGACAAAAGCGTTTAATATTTGCTGAGCTCCATAACACTAAAAATTTCGATTTATAGAAATACTCAAAATTCAGTGATGAAGATAAATTCAACTTCGGATCGATAGGACGACGTATAGTGTGGCGCAAGCCATATTAATCTCTCAAATTAAAATATATAAAACGAACAGTAAACCATGGTGGTGGCTCTATAGTGGTGTGGGGTTGTATGTCGGCGTCTAAAGTAGGATAAACATGTGTATTGGTCGATTTTGAAGGATAATCTACATGATAGTGCTAAAAAATTGGGTTATCTAGGATTGTTCATTACTTCCAACATGAAAACGACCCAAAACATGCGGCTCTGAATGTTAACGCCAACACCAGTTCACAGTGCGGGCATGAATCCTATTGAAAATTTTTGGCTGCAAAATCCGGCCAGAAAAATTTCGAAACTTAGTGAAATTAGTGCCCCAACGTGTGGAATCAGTTCTAGCTAGCAATGGATACCACACAAATGATTAAAATTACCATTTTATTCCTAAAGCAATATAACGTATGGAAAAAATTAAAAAAGCAAAATACTTTTGCGAACTAAAAAATGCCACTTAGTTCATATTATTCTAAATATCTCAAGCATTATAAATATATTTTAAGTTAAGAAAAGCAAAATTAAAGTTTAACTCTTAATATTTAATAAAACATCAATGCAAATTTATTTTATTTTTTTATTTATAAGAAAAATCTTTATATGAGTAACTGTAAATTCAATTGAAATCAAAAACCTCCGTCTTTTTTCTATCGACTATAGCTAAACTAATGCCTTTTCCCCCGTCATAAAATTGCACATTGAAGTCTAAGAAAAAAGTAAATATTTTTTCAACAAAGAAGCAAAGCATGTTCTTAATTCCAATGAATCATTTTAACTACTAAATAATGTCCTTTCCTTTGGCGCTTCGAAAATGAAACCTTATCGAGCACATATCAACACATTAACGACTTGAATACACACACACACGCAAACGCACACCAATAGAAATAAAGATTTCCAACCATCTACAGCAAATAAAATGAACTTCTTTTCAACGTTTCCACCAGAAACTCCAATCCACTAGGTAAATCGAATAATAACAACAACAACTACTACTACTACAACATTAAATGGTTTGATAGAATGATTTAATGTTTTCAATAAAAAGCAAAACCGATTCCAACAACCAACCTCATTTTAAATGGTCATATTCCTTTGGAAGCAAATGACATGAAACATGTTTAATGTCTAATAGTATTTCGACAATTTCGACTCTCACACTCCAACTTGTCACTATAGCATTTCGGTGTTGAAGTCATATGGATTGAATTGAATGTAAGATGGAAATAAAGATGGCTGCTGTGTATTAAATGCCATAAAAACGGTCATTCGCATGTTCAAATGACATTTAATGCGTCAAATAAGGGTAACTCCTTAGATTTTTTATTTTTCATCCACTTCCCATCATTATCAAGTTCAAATTCTATTTGGCTGTGTGCTGTCTATTTGAGTGTATGTGTGAATAATTGTCATTTAATATCTTTTTATAGACGTTTTGCTATATTTTTTTGTCATTTTTATTCTCTCCTGTGCTTGTACAGTGGCTGTCAAAAAAAAGTTTGCCCAGTTTCAATAGTAAAATATTTTCAAATACATCAACATAAAATATGAACCATACCTGACGAAGTTGAAAGAAATCATTTGCTTTGTTGAATTCATCGTCCGACCAAAAGTACTCAAAAAGAAAAAAAAACGTAGAAAAATTATTATTGGCAAAACTTTATCGTACACAATAAGGAAGTGTTTTATAAAAAATTGGACACATCCTATAAACGTCTAATTGTAAAATAGCGAACAAATACTGCCAATCTCAGAATATTTTTACACTTTTATTATTTTTTTTAAGAATTTAATGAAAAAAAGAAAAAAATCTTATTCATCTTGATTTTTTCACGAAAAAAGTCGAGCAAAAAATCATGAGCACTCCGCACTACAACTATCCGAATCGCAATAATTTTCACTACCAGACCTTTCTACCGGGTTATCCATTTTTCGGTTTCAAAAGTAAAGTTAGATAAAACATATAAAACATGCTTTCAATGAACCGTTATTTCATTATAATGCTTGGACCTCGCCATTACATACGAAATACAATGTCAGTTAAATGACCACTTTTCTACCATTTTTTTTACACATTTCGGGCAGTATCTCGACGATAACTTGTTGAATGGTGGTTTTCAAATGCTCCAACGTTAGGAGATTATCCGCAGACACGATCTCTGATGTAGCCCCACAAAAAAAGCTTAACGGCGTTAAATCGCATGATCATGGTGGCCAATTGACGTCGCCTTCTGAAAACTTTTCGGACAATAAAGCCTAAGCCGGTCGTGTTGTGTGGCCCGTGCCAGCGATATCGTCCAGTTCACAATCTTCAATTACAGGACAAAGAAAAATTCGAGCTGCCATAGCGCTATGAACTCACTGTAACGGTTCTCCCAGCGTCATTTTCGAAAAATTAAGGCCCAATGACACCTCCGGACCATATTGCGAAGCCATTTCTGGGTTCTCCAATTACGCGACAATATTATTTGGGGCGTAAACACCGAGTTAGAAATGAACTTCATCGCTGAAGAAAATTTTGGTTGAAAAATCAGCATTTTTCCTTTAGCTCCCGACGTTGTGATTGGTCAGTCGGGTTTAGTTGTTATTTGAGTTGTACTGAAGGTGCAAATCCAAATACAAAACACACCATAATGACCCGTAAAACAGGATTAATTGCTGAGAACGCCTTGAAATCGATAAATTCAGATTATCCTCGACATTTTCAAACAGAAGCGATATTTTCGGCAGTGCGTAAATTGCGATGATGCACAGGCCTGACCACATCTATAACGCTTCTAGTATTTTCAAATTTCTTTATAATCATGCTAAATCTTATAATTACGATGATAATTACTCCGTAATGCTCGAAAAGCGGCCATGTTTTAACCACCGAATTTGAAGAAAGTTTTAACTTTCTTGACGCGTTCTGCGATTGTTCAACGATCCATATTCGCAAATGGCAAGCCTTTCACTAAATAAACGACCCCTCCGATGACAGACTTGCCAGACAGGCGGTATTGAAAGCACAAACCGAATAACCCGTTATATTATAATCAGTATTTTTTAGTAGTTTAAGCATAGTTGGCGTTAAATCCAGTTTTTTAACTAGATGAGCTTTCCACAAACTGCAAATAGTGGAGAATACTAACAGTGTTCTTATTACATCTGTATTCGTCTCTGCCTGTGAAGTTTTTGTCGAATCTTGAGCTTCTTCTTGATTATTGGTGCCCAATTGAAAGGATTCAGTGTTGAATTATTGCTTTGTTATGCCAAAGAACTTTGTGGACATACAGGCATGTGACATCAGGGATAAAATTTCAAGTAAAGTTTCGTTGCTAATGCATAACTTTGGAATGTCTCTCCAGATACTAAGCATTCTAATATGATATGAGAAAGTTCAATAAGTTCTAAGCGAATACACTTCATATTTGAATTCAATCCGTAATGGTTTTATTTTAGACTAAAAATATTTTTCAAAGATTTTGTGGTTTGTTGATTGAAGAAATACTTTTAACACCATAAAAATATAATAATACTGAAATGGAATTATTTTAATATTTTTTGGATTTATTATACGAGTACATATGCATATATACACCGCCTTAGTATTAACATTAAACTAAAATGTTATACTATGGAAATAGTTTCGTACAAACATGTTTCGATATACATAAGTGTTTTTTCTGTTTATCAATTTTTAATGCATCAATTCAACTTATTTTGATTTAAAATAGAATTTAGTTAACTCAAAACAGAAACCCAAATAAAAAGCATATATTGCATTTAAATATGTTGCCAACAACAACAGAACAAAAATTTACTTGAGAAATTTAACTGAGAAAGAAATATCTTAAGACTAACGAGTAATTTTTCACTCACAACCACCACAAAACTACGTGAATCAAATTAAAAATAACTTACAGCAAAGGATACTTGGGCGGTAGCCTAAGTCTTGTGCTGATTTTCCCAAAACTCCAAATTTGTTAATTTTAGTGATACAAAGTGTCACTTTTGTTTAGTCTTCCCCATCAACTTTTGTTTAATTTTATTCGACGTCAAAGGATTATGCGCCAACACGAGATTTAAAAAAATGTTCAGCTGAGGCAATTTCGGGAAAAAATATGTTCTTATTTTCTCTTGAAGAAACACCCCAAGTTCGCAAAACGATCAAAAGTTTGACTCCAGCTGATAACAGAAAATAGTTTTTGCCTGTGCATTTTTGTTTTTGATTTAAAAAATCTTAATAAGAGCATCTCTAATATTTCTGTCAATATCGTAAATAAAAACAAAATTGTTTAAAATTATACCAAAGACAATTTTTATTTCGAATTCGAGTTTTTCGTTCGAATATTTTATCGATCATACAAAATTCAATTTCAACGAAAATGGGTAAAGAAATAATTTAATTGGATAGATGATAGTTCTTTTTTTTCTTTTCGGGTCGCCAAAAAAATTCGAACACGTGCAGCATATAAGTAGCACTTTTGGAGCTATGACTATATGAACCTTGCTAGGGAGCCGGATATCATAGTATTATCACGGCCTACGCTACATGCAGCCTTCGTCCTCATATTCCAGTGATATGGGTGTGAACTTCTATCTAATTATCCCATAATTCTTTGCCATATTCGAAAGTTAAAAAAATATTGCCAAGCTAGCAAGTTGTCTAGATATAAAATGGTATTATAAAATCAGGAACGTGGTACTCATTTTGATATCAGTACTTCATATCTCGCGAAGCTTTTATGATGTTACCTATATATAGAGTACCTATGTTTCAAGTTTCATTATTTTATATATAAATGAAGCATCGTTACAAGAGGGTAAAAACAGCGCGAATGGTTTCGAACAATATACACACTGTGTGCATAGTCCTGAACTTGGCCTGGCGCACTACGGTGGCCCTTAATGAGAGAGGTTTGTCATACATACGTTCAGGTCCAGGAAAAAAAATTGTTTTATTTCATATAAAAATTTTCCGGATTAAAGACAAACACAGTAACCAGATATCACACAATTTCATTAACTCTTCTGTAAATTCCAATTCCATGAAAGCTTTCTTTGATTCTTGAAAATAAAACTCACGTTCTGATTAAAAGATTCTATATTAATTTAGTTCAAAATTGATATTCTACTGAAACCTGAAAATCCCGAAGTTGAGTTCGAAATTTCGAACATTTATGCCAATTCGATATAAAATACTTAATTCAATATTTTAGAAATTCAAAACTGGTTCGAAATTAAAGGAAATCATTTTTTTAATATTTTCATAGACAATGTTTTCGATATTATACTGATTTTTGGGGTTGGGGGGCAAACATTTCTTGATCTTTCCGTACCCAAAATGTTTTTTTGTCGACATGTGTATTTACGTACAAGTAGGACTGAATTTTTGCATTTTTCTTTAATGTGGTGATTTCACAATTTTTATGTGAAATTGATATCCGGTTAAACTAGGACGGGTAAAACTTTAACTGGAAATACAAAAACATCAGAATTGTTTAAGAAACTCAACTAAAACACGCATACAAAGGTTTCGTTTATGTCGTTTCAGTAAATCATTGACAATATAAAACTCAAATATCTGCAAATGCAACGTGGGTAAGCTTAAGTGGCACTTCAAAATATCATTGACGAAATTTGCAAATTTTATTCGGGTATGTTTTAATCCAATCTTTTAAATCATTCTCTATATTGTACCTTAGTACCCTAGTTTTAATTATAGATTAAAAACTCTTAAGTCTAATTTCTCAAATATCGTTTTTGTGTAAAGTTTTGATAAATTTGTTTTTTTATCTTGTTTTGCTCCAGTGGGTCGGGCACTTTTATTTTCGGCATTTCTCCATGCTTACTTAGCCCTTAAGTACGTATTGGGAATAGAGCATATTCGGCTTAATCTAAAAGAAGTTTTTAATTACCTGCATTAGCAAAAAACATGTACTTTGAATGGTAGATCCAATGATAATTGTCCAAGCAAACTTTTCTGAGTACAAATTTATAAAGAATTTTCTTAATCGGAAAGGCTGGATTGTGCCCTATACAATTAATTTAATGGACGATAATCTACTAATAGCAAACTTTAGCGGACATGCTGTAAAACTTGCCTGTGGGTTGATAGACACTTTTCAGCCTGCCTTCTTACCATATCGTGTGCGTTACTATACGCATCATTTTTGTTTGATGTGCGTAAAGTGCGTTCATTCCTTATTGTGCTTAGTGTGTATGTGCACAAATGTGTCATACTGTGTGTGTGTGTGTGTGTGTGTGTGTGTGTGTGTGTGTGTGTGTGTGTGTGTGTGTGTGAGCATTGTTTAATATACATAAATCTGTCACTCTGCTTTTTCTAGTCTTTTTTTTAATTTCAGTTCCTTCTTTCTTTTTACATTTCATTTCACATTTCTTGCTGTAGGTTTGAATGTTTGCCATATTTTATTTCTGTTATGGATTTGTTGTTGTTGTGTGTGTTATATATATTTATTTGTGATGTGCCTGAAATTTTAAAAGACAGTATGACATTTGTTTTGTGTAGTGTATATAGATTTCAAAGTGTGTAGTAGAGAAGAGTATTGCGACACTGGGCCTGTCAATTTACAACAAAAATTATGATCCTGAAAAGTAGATTATCCTTGATTTATTGTCGCATCATTTCAAATGAAATGTTGAAAGACTGTAAATGATATCATGTGTATGCATACACACACAAAGTGCGTTTTATGTGTTTGTATATTTTCTTCCTTTCATACTGGTACGAAAACACACAGTTGTTTTATTCGCTTTTACAGAGGTTTGTCAGAGAGAGATCAATATAAAGAGGGTATGCGCTTAATTGAATACAGAAGTAGAAGCAATCTTTTTTCGTAACTAAAGCTTTCATAAATATATATCTTAGACGTATAGAATTTGAAAATGAAATCACTTAGCTGTGTTGTTTTTATTTTCTCCGCTTACAGCTACATTTAGAGATGGCAAACGTAATAAAGAGAGTATGCAAAATAAAATAATGTTTATTTTTTGTTCTGGAAGCTTTTTGGTAAAACTTAAATGTTTTTGCCTTAATTTTCCTTGGATTTCTCATTTGGTCTAACAAATTTCGAGTTATTCTAAAAATTTGGGTAAAGGTTTCCTAAGCAACCAGATAACTGCGCTTGGAGACTTTTATCCAGCCTCAAAAAATCAATTGCATTAGTTATACTAAAATGAGTTGGGATAAAATATTATCTCCTGCAAATGGCCCCGATTCACTTCACTTCATTGGTAGATGTTGTCTTGCAAATCGCCAACCATACTTAGTTCTTTTGCTTAACAACCACTTCTGAATTGATTATAATAACAGAATTAAATATTACACATTAGCCATTTTTGCTAAAGACCTATTGGCTTGGAGTGATTTCCTTCAAGCTCGTGTCTAATTATTTTTCTCCGGTGGTTCCCCGCTAGGCGAGTGTCTGGGCATAAAACAAAAAATAAGTGTCTAATAGGTTGGGTGGGTGAAATAAATGAATATGAGTTAATGTATGAATCGCTTAATGCTCGTTCTAAATTTGATTTTACCAAAACCATTGCCCTCCTTTATTCTCACGGCCCTAAATCAAGTTGTATTCTCTTATTACTATAACTTCTAGTTTTTAACTCTTCTAAATTTTGAATATAATTGCAGATAATGTGACAAAATATTATATAATTATTTTGTTGCCTTTAGAATTTAAACGCGTCTAAAGCGAAATAATTTTTTTGCGCATTCATCAAGGTAACCAGCTGCATTAGAAGAGATGGAATATCTGACTCGACGTTTTCCCAAACAAAAAAATTATAATATCAAATATGAAACACTTTCTTTTCTTTAAAGTTGAAATAAAAAATATTAGCAAGCTAGCAGATTGCCCAGAAAAAAATATCGTGTTGTACGTATTAAGAACTAAGTCCTCATTTTGATCTCAGTACTTTTAACGGCCAAAATTTTTGGATGGAAACTTGAACTTCTTTTCATATTAATGTTTTTGTTTTTTTTTTAAATTATTTTCTATAAATGACGGTAGGGTAACAAAAATTTGAGCTCTCTAGCTATAGTGGAAGTGCCCCACAAACACCTTGTGCCTATAATACTGATGAGTAAGTCAATCAGTCACTGAATAGGTACTAAAATATTTATTTTTTACAAAGTTCAAAAAGCTTCTATCGCCTGAACATAGTGATCTGAGAAAACTAACGGCATTGTTCACCAGGCATTGCGAATTTAAAAACCATCGACCAAATTTAAAGAAGTGCACAATGAAATATCAGAGCATGTGAAATGAAACTCTCCTGCTCGTGGACTGTGCAGGGCTAAGTGGTGGCCTTCGCGGGGTTTTAAGGCCTTTTCACTAAACAAAGTATTTGGTTTTAGTCGTAGTCTGCGCAGAGACATGTGAGTTATGAAACTCCCTAATAATGCTGGCATCCAAAAACAGTTAGATGACGCAAAATATTCTGACCCATGCTGAATACAACAGTGAATTCCATGCTGCACAACTACCTCAACACCATGAAATAACGTTTAAAATATGATACAAAATAGTTTTATAAATTTGTGAGTTCCAAAATGAAAGCCAATTTTCTAAAGTATTTGAATCCTGAATTTAACAACAGCTTGGAAAGAACTTATTTCCTAATTTTTTTTAACAGTTCTTATTCAGATCCTCAGCACAATATTAATACATACCCTTACATATTATTGATTACCAACCAATACAACTTTTTTCCACTCCACGCTTCAGATGGACCAGTTGTATTTCAAAATATATTGCAAATGCTCTTAATACTTCATGTTTGAGAATTAGAAAAAAAGCGTCTTCTTTTCAATAAAATTATTTCAAAATATGTTGATGTTAAATCTGGAGTGTGCCAAGGAAGTCACATGGGCTCCATTTGGTTTTCCTTATTTACAAATGATTTGCCGTCCGCAATTAAATTCTAAAATGTTTTAATGTTTTCCGGGGTCTCTAAGGATTTCTGAAAGAAATTATACACAGCATGAGTTGGGCGAAGTTTTTGATTAGTGGAATATTAACTTATATTAACTTAAAGAATCTCAACTAAAATTTTTAAATATATACGGTTTTCAAGCTAAGTGCTTATAAACTTCAATTAATTCTTCTTGAACCTGAATGCAATGAAATAAACATTTTATCATTAAAGCAAACAAAGCTCTTAAAAAGCCTGAAATAACTAAATATTTAGGCACATGCGTTGAGTATTTTATTTTGCTTGAGTACTTTAACTTGCAGTGTAGTACTTCTCACGTATGCTGCTAGGCTATCAAGAATTAAGATACTTGCGTTTCAAAGTAGAAGAGAAATATTTAACGTGAACTGTTTGGTAAAATTAAACTTAGAGGAACTCGAAACTGTACTCTAATTCATCTTAAATGTCTCCAAACAAGTTGCGCAAATAATGCTTCATTAAGAAAATTAGAATGATGCCTGCACGTTGCTTTGTAGGAACACATGGCAACCTATTCCTAAATGCAACCCTTGAAATTTTAACGATATATTTTGTTGTTATCGATTTGTAGAAAAAAGCAAATTACCCAAATAAATATTTAGCTGCAAAGCCTACACAAGGTCTTATAAAAGTAACCACGCAATGTATTACTGCATTGGTATTGTAAACATACGTTAAGGAAGCCAGCCGATTTCTACAATTATATGGATTTCTCCCTGTTTGCCAATGTTATAAAAACTAATCTAATTTTGCCCTTAAACTTTATTGATTAGTTAAGTTTATTTCTGAATTTATTTTAACTTTGGTTGCTAAAGATTTTAATCCATCAACTATTGAATAATAAAAAAACTAGTATATTTCGGAATGGAGCTAGCAACCTGCCACTATTTCAACCTGACTATGGAATGATACAAAGGCTCATTAAGCTCAGAATTATTTCAATCTAAATATTTTTATAAAAAAGATAGACAAACGCTTATTTTAAACGTGCCTTCTTGAAATAAAAAAAACATTATTTCAAACTTTCTTCATAAATCTTACAGGTTTTAATAACAATTTTCATCTGTTTTTAAATAAGATTTCTTTGTTGAAGTATGAGGGCACCGAGCACCTTTACCAAAATGTCAAGGGTAGTTATTTATTTTGATGTGTTTCTTTAACATGATATTGTTGTAACTTTTCAATCTTTTTTTCTTCGATTTTAATTTATTTTATACTTTAAATTTGTCTTATCCAACCTTTAGTTAAAAAAGAAAACATCTTTAAAAAACTCACTCATTCTGTGACAAGGACACCTCATGTCATTGTAGGGCATTTTTACTAAAATTCCTTTAAGATTACAACACGACGAGAGTCTGTCAAATAATTTAGTCGGTATTGTTAATGGTAATTTGGGTGTGTGTGTGTGTGTGTGTACGTATGTTTTCCTATTAAATATACTTACAAATGTTAGTAAGAGTAACTACAAAATAAATATAAAAGATTTGTGTGGATCTTTTTTTTTTGAACACGAGAAAGGTGCGTTCGTATCTGTTCAAGTCATTCAATGGGATTCGTTTTACCACCATCAAGAACGTAAATAATCATTGATTTGCTTTTAAGCGTTAGACACAAATCAATAATTTATTGTTTTAACATTTTAAGTGATTGAATTATGTGCGTGAGAAAATAAACCATGTGAGCGGTGCTTGTACTAAAATGAGTCAATGTTTGATACACATCTAAAAACATATAAATAAAACTCTTTAGGAAATTCTGTGGCATTTATCTATCACTCAGGGAAGTATTAAAGCCATATGGAGCCATATTCTTTAAGGAAGTGCGAAATAAAGTCAGATCAATTACTCATGTTAGCTAAACTTATTTTGGTAAAAAAATGTTTAATTCAATTCAATTGTATTTAAACAATCTTTTTGGCATCTTGCTATAATCCACCGAAAGTTATGCTTATCAAAAATATTTCCATAAAAATTAATATGTTTTCGAAAATCCATTCCGCTTCGAAAATTATTGATAAATTCTTCGAATTCATTATTAAATCTTAGTCTTTAAATGCAAAACTATAACATTAATTTTATTTCTAGTCATAAAAATTAATGATGGTCATAAACATAAAATATATATTTTTTTTCTAGCTTAACACACAAATTTTTAATCAATAAATATTAAATTTTGTAACGCTTAACACAAAATTGAAAATAGAAAAGAGATGAAATGTTATAAATATGAAATAAAATCGAAAGGTTAAACAAAGTCAAACAAAGAAGAAAAAAATTAAAACAGAACAATATAAAGCAGAGTTTCCCAAAGTAATGGGAAATAGTATGAAACATAATAGTGCACGGAAAAAAATATTTACAGATGTTAATTGGTTTCAGTTTCAAATTTAAAAAAGTTCTTAATTGTTTCAATTATTTACTGAATCCAAAAAATATATGAAATCAAGACTTATTAAATAATTAATTGAATCGACGTGGAACTGAAATAAATTTCAAGCTGAACCCTAGTAAAATTTTTAATGGAAATATTGTTTGCTGTGTTATAGGATATGAAAAGAGCCTATGTCTTCATGGTATTATCACGGTCACTGTCACTTTTCTTTGCCCGTTCCCTCAATTCGGTTGACTGTTCTTCGTTTAATAAATTTATTATCTCTTCACCACAAATTACCATGTGTGCAATTTCTTATTAGTTATTTTCTCAACTATAGAAGATCCACATCGAGCACTGATACTCGTTAAATGTAAATGCCATGGGCGACCTAAGCCCTCTACGAATGCTAGAAATTATACGAAACTCCGGGATGAAGAGAAAGGTGACAGTTACCAGACGACAGTCTGATATCACTACAGTCAAGAGTAATGGCAAGGCTTAGCACAAGACGAAATGAAAGTTGGGCAGTCGTAACATACAGTAAGTAAGCGGTCTGCCTTGAAATAAACCTTCTGTATAAACTCTTTTATTTGATACCCATATCATAAGGTTGCATACAAATTAATTGGTCAGCCATCTGGGGCACCATATTGGATTAAGAATGACGTCAATTTATTTTTCGTATTCTTCTTAACAAACCCTTTTATTTCTCTATCATGGGGTTGCATTGGTACATACATATATAAAGATAATTTCAGAACTGCTGCTGTTTAATATTAATAATAACTCGATTTTTAGTATAGCTTAGCAATCATTTGAAATCGACAAATCTTAGAAATTATGATTAATAATTTATAATTACAACAAATTGATAAAAAATCAAGAAAAGTCATAAAATCCCAAACAACTTCAAAGAATTAATTTGAAAAATAGCATGAAATCAAATACACAACAACAATAAACACTATATATCATAAATTGAGATAGAAAATGAGTGAAAAAAAAACTATTAGAAAAATTTGAGAATAGAAAAAAAAGAAATTATTAAAGAAAAAAGAAATTTGAGGATAAATCGATCATAAGACTTTTGGACAACACAGAGTTAAAACAAAAGATACACGCAGCAAACTCGTACTGCCAATGAAAATGCTGATTTTTTAAGTGCCAGGAAATAGTCTTCATAAATAACATTTTATTGTTGCTGTAAAAGAAATCAATATGAAGGAATAGTTTCAAATATTTAAAGATTTAAAGAGAAAAGATTAAAGGCACACATGCCGTATTTTAACCAATTGATGATCATAAATTTGATAAATTTCAAAAATTATTATGGTATGCTACAGCTTTTTGGGTACGAGGGTGGTTCTAGACTTAAATGAAATATAAAAGGACGGCTGTATGAATGAGCGCCCAAGTGAAAATTGCCCATAACCAAAAGTGAAGTACTGTGTAAAAATTAAAACCATAAGAAAAAATTAACAATTGTCCAAATTTGTGTGTCAACCGTCACCTACACCACAAAAATCAACAAACGGCCACAAATTTTGCATTTTTATTTGAGTTTGTTGAAATAAAGTAAATAAATTTTGAAATGAAAATTTATATCTTCTTAAGAATTAAGAATATTCCAAAAAAGGGAAAATCGCTGGCAGATGGGTGGAAGAATAAAAACTAAAAATCCAAATTCAACAAAAGACTACAAGCAACAACCTGTTTTATGTGCCGTTATAACAGGTTTTAAATAAGTTCACAATTTAGTAGTTAGTTGTTGATAAAT
This sequence comes from Phania funesta, assembly GCA_963932375.1. Classification (NCBI taxonomy): domain Eukaryota; kingdom Metazoa; phylum Arthropoda; class Insecta; order Diptera; family Tachinidae; genus Phania; species Phania funesta. Next base: position 90,640,382 of record OZ010653.1, on the reverse strand, counting down.
AATCTTAAGAAGCAAATTGCTGCTAAGTTTGCCAATGAAGTGTGGGAATATGATGGTGCCAAAGTTCATCCGAAAACCATTCGCCACGTTTACAAAAGCCATGATTTTCATTTGCATGTCGCCAAGAAAACTCCAGTTATAATGAAGTCAACAAGAATAAGAGGCTGACATACTCTTTATTGTACCAAACGATGCATTACACGCGAAATAAAGTTTCTTTTAAGACAATGTACCAGATTACATATCTGCTATTGCTGTCACCTACCCTAGACACCTACTCTAGTGACCAGATTTGGATTCTCCATCAAAAAACGTAAAACCTGCTATACAGTTGATATACCTTATATATAAAAAAGACGTCTGTCAAATGTAAATAAAAATTTTGCATTGGCAAGAAACATATGAGGAGCTGCTTACAAATATCATTCGGTTCAAACACGTAAAAGACAAGTAAATGAGTTGGACTTTCAATGCAAAACATGGCTTGGTGATTAAAGACAACACAATTTCAATAAGTATATAAATATATTTACTCATATGACTCTCTGTTTCCATTACACTCTTCTAATGCTGGCACTACCGTCCTCGTATTTTTTTGTAAAAACTAGACTCATAAAAGTTTTCAACAGATTTTTGTTTCAAACAGAAGAAAACCAGCTCATTTGGATTCATAAAAAAGAGAATAAATTGTTATGCCTTGTTAATTTTCATTGCAGTTCGCTTTTATTTAAAAATATTATTGTTTCTATCGTCCTGCACTCTTTTTCCCTCCCTCTCTCTCTCCCGCTCTCTCCTAATCTTTCTACTTATGAAAATGTTGTAAATCATCATAATTTTCATATTTTCCATATGGCAGGCATAAATATTAGGCAGTTGTAATTTAAAACAGCGAAAAGAGATGAGATGTGAGCTAGTTGTATCCCACAGATTCTACATCTGCGTAAATTTTCTATTTATTTTTCATAATTTTCTTCAATTAAATGAATGTCTGGTAGAAGAAAGAACTAAGAGATAAGCAGTTAAAAAAAGTCATGCTAAATTATAAAACACAAAAGTTTCCATCTTTTTTGACAGTTCATGTAATTTATGTTTGTCTCTTGCTGAGTTGTATCTGTAAATTTGTGTATCTTTAGCAGTCATAAAGTCAATTGTAGTTATTGTTGTAGTGGTTGGAAATAAACGAAAGTGCAGTTGCACACAGTGACAAATTTTCACTTTTCTTTACAAGCTTGTTGTGTGTGTGTGATTAACATGCCTGGCCCACCAAAAGTATTTATTGCCCATCAACCAATTTTCTCTTGTGTACATAAAATCACTTAACTAAATAACCCTGAGTACAAAGTTATAAAAATTAAAGAAAATTGTGTGTAAATTGTCAACGAAACCTCAAACTGTGTTGACATTGTGTTTGCACTTTTAAGCGGGCTTAACAAAAGGAAGGCATTCAGTTTTCGAAAGGTCTTTTCTCTGAAGATTACTTTGAATTTTTGTAGGCATAATAAAAATTTACCTAATTTCTGCGCTACCATCATATTTATGACTTGTTGTGTTGTTTAATAATTATTAAATCGGCCTTCTTAAGAACGTCACTTGATGGTTGTGTCTTGTCTGGCAGACCTAAGGTTATTAACTGCGGGGTGTGTTATTGGTTGGATAATGTCATTAAGTCATTGCAACTATTGTTATAGGCTTAGTGTGTAGCAGAAAACGTTTAAGTCGGGCAGATCCCCGATTAAAAAATTAACATTTGTCCCTCCTAAAAATGTAAAGGGCTGTTTACATTAAAATTAATACTCGCTTAAATATTCAGCTCGCTATATCGGGTCTGAGTGTAGAGTGCATAGAACAGAATATAATACTAAGTGAAAAACAGGACATTGCGAATACAAAGATCTATTGTCGGCTGCTAAAGGACTTCTCATCTAGACCTGCTTTCCTGCGGAATCTCAGGATTGAAATGGGTTCTAGTGTATTCAGATCCCCATCTTGCAGTAGGTACTTGCCCTGCTGGTTATATCTTTTGTGACATAAAGCTTTATAATTCTTTGTCGTAGTCACAAAATTTGCAATGGCTGTTGTTTGCAATGCCTAATCTGTTGAGGTGTTTCTTTTACATGCAGTGGCCAGTGATTCTTTTTCCTTAGTTGTGATTCCTGGTATTCTTAATCTGCATCCTGTCTAATTCCCTCTCGGATACTGTTTGATCCAAGCCCGCAAATCATTACCTTCCACTGCAGCGTATAAAGGGGGTTGTTGTATTTCTTTGTGCCAAATCACTTAGTTTGACCCCGCTGGATTTTTTTGTAGGGGTTTCTCAATTCCCAGCTAGATCAGTGCCCTCAAAGTCAGCATTGCTCTAACTCAGCTGGTTCTAATCGGTAGAATAATTCTAAATTGGACATCTGAGATCCATGCCACAACTTGAAGCCTTTACGAATAAAATTTAAAGATTTTTTAAATTCAAAAATTTTAAATCTTTGTGAACATAGCCGTTTTCGTTAACCAATTCACAATAATAACATGTTATGATAATTTTAAATTTATGTTTTAAAAATTTAAGAACTTCCTAAATAAGAATTTGTTGGAAGAACAAACAGAGAAATTGAATGACAACCCATTGTGAACGAACTGAAACGAATTCCTTTCCATAATCATCTCTTTCTCTGTATGATTAACTCTACACCGAAACACACTGACACTATCTAAGGAGTACACATTCTCGCACACACATGCATACTCTTTTTCGTAAACAATCACACATGTATAAATATGTGTGTGTGTTTATATCTTTGCATTGTATCTAATATTTTATACATGAAACAAAATTGACAAAAAAAAAAAACACCCAAAACTAAAAGACAAAAAAGAATAAAAGACGAAATATTTGGTCCGTCTGGTGCTTGTAAATCACTCAAATTTTGACATTTTTGTTTTAAATTGCGTGACATTGTTTTATTACGTGTGTGATGTATAGTCACTAAAATATACTGTATTATCAGTATATGGCTGGTCTTTTTGTTCTTGAATTTCCCTTAAAGTCATATTAAACTTTGGAGTTTTTAAAAACTCCTCCTTCTTTTTCTTTTCGATATTAATAGAGGGTGTTTTTTTAATGTGCAGTTATGAATTTATCAACTGTGTTGACATAGGAAGAAAGATTTTTAGCAATCTCTATGTGGATGTAATTTCTGGCCTATGACCCTGGCCGTTGACTCATATGCCATCGTAATATCCAACTTTGGATTACTTTCGCAAAGTGTTGTCTTCTGTAACTGCTCGGCTTGGACTTGCGTATTCGCATAACTCGACAGTGGTAAATTCATTTGTTAAAAACTTGAAATCACCAAGGCGATTCATTTTACAAACGAGAAAGTTGTTGATTATTGCTTTAAAGCCGTCTCTCGTATACCCAACAGTAATTTTATATTATTTATGGCTGTTTTCCTTATATAACCGAGAATGAGCAAATGGAAGTCGTACTATACGATGGTGAGTGGATGGTATTATAAAATGACAACTTAAAGTTCTTCACTTCCAACCAGGAAAAACACCCTTTAAACAAAAACAATTTTGAATGGTTGAACAAATCAATGGTTGTGGATTATTTTTCTATAAAATATAAATTTGATAAGTTTGACATGTTTCATTTTTGCTTTTGTAGCCGCCATCCATATTCTCACCCTAAAACCCAACCATCGTTTTCATGCTCATAAACATTGTTATCTTCTTTAGCTTTAGTTTGATCGTTTTCTTTATTTCTGTCACTGTTGCTGTCAGTGTCGTCGACATCTTGGCCGTCTAAGTTTCTCGTGAACGTCTTTCCATTTATTTTGGAAATCTTTTCAGGCCGAAATAGGTGGATTTTATTGTCAAAATTCAAAGTTGATTAGTTCTTGTACTTTCCCTCTGCTTCTAAATGACTATGTGTGTATGTGTGTGTTCGATGTCAATTTTATATACCTGTCATCTCTCCTTCGATTTCACTTTGTATGTTTTAATTTCAGAAAATATTTTAGTCACTATTTATCAAAAAGGGTTTTAATTTATTTCGTATTTTCTTTTCTGTTACAGTTTTGCTTTTTGTTTATATGACATGATTTATATCGATATTAGGTTTTCAAATTGAACGCTATTGTATTGACTGGTGTCATGTATTTTAAATGGCATTTCGAAATTTTGTATGATTTTTCTGGGTGTAACATAAATTGGTTTGTGAAGATTCATTTTATTTCAAACTAATTGGATTTTATAGCGCAACAGCTGAAAGTAAAATAAACAAAATATTATCAAAATTTTAAGCCTGGGGTCTGATACCCCGCCAACATTTCTTTTTAACACTGTAATTGAGTAACTTTACGATAAGCTTCAAAATTTAGGCATGACGCATCGAATTTTTCGCTAGAAGTGTCCAAGTCAACGATCTTAATTGCAAGGAAACTGTACGCCTAACATACTTTTAATAGGCCCACTGTTACATGTGATGTATGGCATAGTACAAACACATTTTTTCCGCTATTCTGCTGACACTCTTTCCATGTGCGAACATATCCGCGGCTAGTCAAGACGTAGTGCAAGATGAATAAAGTGACATGATATCAATATATGATACCTAAGCTGCCCGAAAAATAATTCTCGCAGAACAATCATTTTAATTATAACGTTCAACAATTTGTAAACGATGATTGTCAGGTGGCAAAGTAATGGTGGGCACTGCATGAACAACGACTTGTGGCTCCTCGTGGTGACACTATTGTAGCAAAAGAGATGAAAACTGAATCTTCTCTGGGCGCGAAGAGGTCAATGGCTAAGAAAACTGCAGTCGGTAAATATTAAGGATTTAAGATACATTAGTTCCTGCAATGGGGACCTGGCTGAGACAAAAACATGATTCCGCTATCGAGAACTAAAAAACTTGAACCTAACAATGATTACAAATTATAGCCTGTGGAAAGCTGTAAGGCACTTACAATGTCCTATTGCTTACGAATGTCCTAAGACTGTAAAATCGCACTTGGGCTGAAAATTCAATTGAAAATGTAAATGCCTTCGCTTATCAAATAGAAAAGATTTTCACACCACATGATATAAATAGTCAACTCAAGCCTGATTACATCATACATACCTACTCTCAAATCTATCAACATTGGTTGCAAATTGTATGTTTTGTGCTCTAATGAGCACAACATTATCCCGCATCCTCAGTTTGATTTTGGCTTTATACCATTGAGCAAGTCCATTGAATTGTTACCGTTAATAGATCGGCTTTATCTATTGACATTTCCAAGGCATTTGATAAAGTCTGCCATGATGGGCTACTCACAAAAATAGCTAGAGTTCTTCCTGAAAACTCTCACAAGTTTCTTAAGAGCTATGTGACAGATTGAACGTTTAAAGTAAGATAAAACGATCGGTTATTTGAAATTAGGTAAATTTCTGCAATAGTCCCTCAAGGCAGTATTTTAGGGCTGCTGTTATATATCATTTATACAGCGGATATGGCAACAAACCCCAATACATATTAGTCAACGGTTGCAGACGACACAGCATTTATAACTGTTCGTCCAGATCCGAAGGTAGTATCCGAACAAAGCCAGACTCACTTGCATGAGCAAGAGGACTGGCTAAAAAGGTGGAGAATAAAGTTAAATCGATTGAGAAATAATTGACACATTTACCCCCAGAAAACAGAAGTATTCATCAATGGATATAACAAATACCACGAAACCCACATTAAATTATTGGGTCACCACCTAGATCGGCGCCTAACTTTGTGCTACCTTATTGAAGCAAACATAATTGCCATAAAAAGTCAAGCACTTTGGTTAATAGTTTCTAACTCAACTCTGGCTTTGGAATACAAATTGATTTTAAACAAATCGTTCTTATCTTTCTAATATGGAAAATAATTATGGGAAAGTTGTTATCTAACCAGCAGGTTGCCAAGAAATGAAATGGTATTGTTTTCATTTTGATCTCAGCGCTTTTAACCGCCGAAATTTTAAATTTTGTGTTTTTCTGCGGATTATTTCTTTACCGCTTGCAGCTACATTTAACGTTGGCATAAGACGTTTAAGTTTTCCTAAAAACGTGGGTAAAAGTTTCCTAATGGCTTAAGCAATTAGCGAATTGCGCATACACAGAAGCGTATCCCCCCTCAACAAAAAAATTGAATTTTTAAAACAAAATGAGATTAAATATTAATTATACGTTAGGGATTGGCCACCCTATCGTGGTTTGCATAAGTATCTCAATTTATAGAGCCATTATATGCGCCACGCATGGCAACGATGCTGTTCTAAAAACTACTCTCCAAACCAAATTTACTAAACATTACAAAAACCAGTTTTATAGTTATAAAATGAATTATCTTCCGTCTATTTGATAATCACATAAATTAACCAGATTAATTATCCAGAAGTAATTCTAAAAACTATTATCTTCATCGCCCAGTTATTTAATTCTGACTTATATTATAAGCGTAAAAACCATGATACATTTGCGAAGAAATATTTCGTTTTCTTAGAAAAGAGAAACAATCAACCAATCCAACAGTAGTACGATCTTTAAGAAATTAAACAAAAGATCCTATGAGAAGCTTTATATCAAATAATCTTTAAATATTGATCTAAAAACCTCCAGCAATAAAACAAACTCTACTAAAAAAACCAATAAAGCAACAGATAATAAAAGACACCTATAACAAAAATCTGAATACTTAATAAAATCTTTATAAAAGAAACATGTGACATGTTAATTCTTTCTCTATTTATTATTGTTACAATAACAAAACACGCACAATCGAAAACAACAGGTTGTTTAGAACCAACTACTACTGGTGGTTACAGATGCAGATACTAGACTTAAGTTTTAAACACACAAAAAAATCTTAATAAATGCCAACATGTGACGAAGAAATGAATAGACGGAAACCCAAGCCAGCCAGATACGAACAAAATGACTATAATGGATGCTCATTTAAAGGTACAATAGAAACGTATTGTTCAGAAAAAGATTTTGATAAATAACAAGACAAATACAAAGCTGTCAAAAGTCATTTTTCAAATTGTAATTACAATATTAAACCTGCAGTAACAAACTGCAACAAGGAATATACTGAACTTAACAATTGAGTCTCTTTTCTTCTACTAACATACAGCACAAACACGTTTGAGTGAAAAAGAAAATGCCAAAAGGAGAGCGAGAGAGAGAATAAGCATATATGGGATAATGGGCTTAAAAATGTAAAAGTAGTGATGATGAAGATGCTAAAAATGAAGGAACAATTACACAATTAATCAAACTAAAGAAAAAAAATTAAATATCTACCAAAAATGTCTGTCTACTCCACTCATACGTTGCATTGAAAATGAAGCACAAGAGCCAGAGCTCATTCTTTCTTTCCCTACATGAACAACAAAGATGTTTAACATATGGATGATTGAGAGTTTTACGCTAAACACTAGAAAAAGGCATTTAACTAGCAAATGATAAGCCAAAACGTTAAAAAGAGTTTTAAACACAAAATGTATTAAAACAAAATAATTGAAATGTCAAAAACATCCCAAAAGAAATGATTCCCTCTACTCGGTATTGTAAAGTCAGGTACCTTAACAAACCATCCTTTTCAATGGAGCCTTTCTTACAAGCGTGTGCGTGAGTGTAGGAGTTTCACAAACAAACCACTTCAACTCTGATAAAAACATTTAAAGAAACTAACGAATTTTTGCCGAAGATTAATAACTTTTGAATGTAACTAATTAAAACAGTGACACACTACAACGAAGGCATATTGATGAAGATGTTTGAGGAACCACACAAGAGCTACAAAGGGGAAGTACGGTTAATGAGCATTATTAATTTGTAGAATATTTCAAAATTATATAAAAAAAAAAGGGAAATGTTTTTAAAGATCATTTTATTTTATCTCAAAATAAGATACAAGTGGTCGTTTAGACTCTGACAGTTCTGAGTTGACAAAAATTAATTATGAAGATAACAGGTTGCTTGGTTGTTGGAGTGGTGAATGAAAAAGAAAACTGATCAATATAAATATTTTTGAAATATTTTTCTTTTTAGTTCAATAAATTTCAAGCACTAAACTTTTTTAATGAAATTATTTTAATGAAACAATTTTATTTAATAACTTCAACATTTCGCCACGCTAGGCAAATTACAATGTCACAAAAACTTAAATTAACTGTGATGATGCTTCACAAACACGTACCAAACACGTAACAGACGTAGTGCTTGCAAATTATTGAACTAAAATGAAATCAAAAGGCCTAATAAATATATTAAAATATTTGAAAAAATTAGTAAAAATGAGGAGTTTTTCGAAAATAAAAAGAATAAAATGTAATATAAAAATAAATATAAAAAGTGGTTTTAAATAACGCCGGAGTGATGGTCGGTTGTACAGCCGAAATTTTTCTTCTTCATTCTTGCATTTTGTAAGTAATTGCAAAAAAGGTGGATCATTCTATAATAATTTCTTGCCACCATCGTAAATGACAGGAGCCCAAATATTCTTCAACACATGTCCGAAAGAGTCGTCATACACTTTATCATCTCATAGCGTTCTTCCGTTTAACTAAATTTCAAAAAGCTAGATTTTTTGCACAGCATAGTTAGTCGGAAAAAATTTGAAAACTCAGAAAACGGAAGGAAACGCAATTCGAACTTAAGTGAAATTATTTTATAATATTTCAGTCTATTCATTTCTTTTTCAAGGTTTAACAAACGTTAAAAATATGTTTGCATGAATTTTTAATTTTGAATCAAACTCACCAAGAACTTACGTTTAAACCAACATAACCAATTGTCCTCTACGATTTGTACCATCTTGTATTAACTTAACAAACCACAAGTAAAAAAATCCTATTAAATTCAGCGGAGAATAAATACAAATCCCAAAGCACTTGTGTAAACAATCTTTCAAAAGCAAAGAATAAAGAACGAATCCTTTTATGTCAAAGATATAAGCATTTTGATTGGTTCTTTCAACTTGAATACACACATACACACACGCATACTCGCACACAACTCAGTCATATATATTTTATCCCATTCAAATCTGATGCAAGTTTCAACAACTCCCGATGAACGAATGAACAAGAACAGCAACAGAAACACAAAAGATATAAAACAATTCCATCAACTGACATTTTGATGGGAGACATGACTTGACAGCTCAATGAAAGTGCAACCAACGAAAAGTGTATAAAATTCTCTTCGTTTCAGATTGCTTATGTATGAATGGAAGATTGTTTGTTAGTGTGTTTGCATGTGCGATAAAGATGGTAGGTTGGCTCAAATTGTTTTTGTTGTTGGGTCTCTTGAATTTGCTTTGTAAAAAAGAATCCATCAATTTTTATGTTGCTCTTTATTGTGTTATTGTTGTTGGCTTGCTTTAGTTTCCTTCATGCCATAAAATGCAAATCATTTAGTTTTGTAAGTATTTTACGAGTGTTGTTGTTGTTGTTGTTTTGTCATTGTGTATGTTAAAATTGTGACCATTGTACTCTGGCTTTAGGAACTTTAACTGAAATACCCTACATTTGGCTGCACTGTGTTTTACTTATTAGGTCTGTTGTAACCATATTACACTTTTAAAAATGATGGCTTTAGCCATCTAAGACTTTTGATAAGATTTAACTGCAATCATGAAAAAGATCATCCCTCGAAGAAAAATGTCAGACAGTATTTTAAACAGGGACAGGTAATTTAAGTTTCACTTTCTTCTTTAAACACATTCCTTTCGTCTTTTCTAATTATTTAAGATCCAGGGTTAGGAAATAAGATATTTTCCGAGCCTCATTTATTTATATAAGTTAAATAGTACCAACCATCACAACGGACAAAATATACGCGTATTGACGTTTTGAAAATTGACGTATGGCTTTTATTGCAGTGAGGGATTAAAGCTCCCCGCTCTAACACATCGTTATAGTCTATCGGAAATCGTGTAATCCATACATTTTACGTGCAAGAGTCCCGTGTGATACTTCGGTGAATATTTTTGTGGAACATTTTAACGCTCTAATTCTTCGCTGTATGGCTATTTTCAGTCCCTTTCTTATATTGGGGTGAAATGTTTTACAAGCATATTTATCTCTGCAGGTGTTCCGCAAGGAAGTATATTTGGGCCACTATTATAAATCATCCGCTATATAGGATATACCATTAAGCCCAAATACGAATACATCAACGTTTACAGACGACACTGCATGCACAGAATCGTTACCGCATTTGAAAGTAAGCAATACTTGCGAGCTTTAAATTTGAAAATTTCCAGGCGTTCGATAACGTCTGGCATCATGGGCTATACACGAAAATAACTCATAGAATGTCAAAAGATCAGTTTTCTGAAAATGGCAGACTCTCTGCAGGAGTCCCTTAAGGTGGTATACTACGCCGGCTATTATATATCAAACATCGAAAATGCCAAGAAACCCAAGCGCATATACATCAACGTTTGCAGACGACACTGTTAATACTGACCCAAAGTTTGCATCTGAAAAACGTCAGTCCCACATTTATTACCTGGAGGACTGCTTAATAAGCCGTAGGATTAAGGTAAATCCCTCGAAATGCGCTCACGCAACGTTTCCCCTCAGAAAGCAAAAATGCCTACCATTGAAAATAACAAAAACCATTGTCCCAGCGGAAACCAACCTCAAATATTTGGGTATGCAGCTAAATAGGTGCCTAACTTGGTCTCGCCATACTGAGGTAAAAATAACGTCAATGAAACTTAACATAATTCCACTACGCTGTTTAATAGGTCCTAACTCAACCCAAATAATCAGAAGCTACACAAAAGAAAGTCCAGGATTTCACAACTTATCGTTTGCGCATCATGGTATATAGGAAAATAAAAAGTATCCCTAAAGAACTGAAAGTTCCTATTATCCTGGAAGAAATAAAAACATACTCCTGCAAATACGTAAACAAAATAGTGGTCCATCCAAATACTGTAGCACGCGATTTATTGCAATTTCACGGGCACCAGAGATTGAAAAGACAGACACATTGTGCCTGGTGAGACGGCTCTCTCAATGCGATCAGAGAAAGTATATTAAGATTTTAATACGATAATTAATATGGTAAGAATTAGTAAATAACACTGTACAGATAAGATTGAAAACTTATTGTAAACTGCTTTTAGTAGAAAGATTCAATAAAATAATACTTTAGTTACAAAATAACATTTGTCATAAAATTTGACTGTAAAGCGGCTTCTAGACGATTCAATATTTAATTTCAATATTTGGGTTGCGTTTGTTTACAAAAATTAGTCATACACATACACTGTGTGTAATATTGAAGAATATCAAAACTTTTTGAAAATATTGAAATAGTTCGACATGTATGTTATATCATCCATATTGACAATTTTTATTTCATTTTGCATATAGTTCAAGTGAATATGTCGCAAATTTTTAATATAAAATCTAAGATATTTTTAAAAAAATTTAATAGAAAAGAAATTTTTTAATAGCGTTCTGGTATAGGACATTAGTAGCCTGAGACTATACATACGAGTTTATAGTTCTTTTGGAAATTTATAAAGAAAATATATCTAGCCATTTGAAATGAATGCAGGAGCTTATTGTGGGCATTTTCATTCATCCTTTAAAAGATACGAAAATCATTAGGAGATCTCAACCTGAGCTTGTTAAGCAATTTCTCATGCATAAACTAATTTCTGTTTTGTAACCAATCCTTCTTTTTTAATTATATTTTTATACATATGTAATTGCTAATGCAATAGCAATACAAACATTTTTTTATTTTGAAATATTCTGTTTTGCTTATAGTATTTCACAAGCTTAAATATTTTTACTAACACAAACGCAAATATTGAAATTGAATATTGATGTGTCTAACACTCTTCAATGACACCAAAGCTCCCAATTCAAGTTGAACGTCGGAATTAAGTAAAAACTTACATGGTGTATCGGGATTATTGTTGTACTTATTCACAATTTGTGTTGAAATATTCCACAAAACCGGATCATATGAACCTAGCTAGTCATTTTTCTAAAGCGCTTAGAATGGCGCCAACGTATTGTCGAGCAATAAGAGAACAATACTTTCCTGACACATTGTAAGTTGCGTTTTTGTAGAAATTACGAAAAAGTTAAGCATACAATTTATTTTTTTAATGGATGGAAAGGAAATCCTGTACTCATTTTTAAATATTTATTGGAGTTTTTAGATTTTACTACATTATATTTTCAATATAACTACAGTTAAGTATTATCCGCTAATATTATTTAAAATTTTCCCTCTTTTTAAAACACTTCCCTTGGTGTTGTGCAATATTTTTGGTGATAAATTCTGGGTTTCTTTAAGGGCTTCAAAAGTCTAGGGATAATTCACACAAAGGTATGACGTTAAATAACCTCATAATAATAGAAATTCTGAACAGTTAAATATGGTGGTTTTACCGAACATTTTCAAATCTGTATTAATAATGCACTGGAGAAACGACCGTTCTAGGGTTAATTGTGTCGGACGTCATCTGGTTGATGCTGTGGAGTCCTGAAGAATTTTTGAATTAATAGAATATTTCTAAGTATACCACTGTGCAGGCGAATGGCCAGAATATTTTTTAAAGAACATTCCGCATTCTTGTGAGGAGTATACGTTCCATGGTTTTTGTACAAAAAATCTCTAATTATATTTATTTTACAAATGTCATAGATAATCTGATATTCGCCGCCATTTACAAAATTTATATACCCAATGCGTCACATATCTTGTCGCTATCTTGTAATCTTTCTTAGTACTCCACATTATCTCGTCACCATGTTGAAATTGAGCAGATAAAAATTTAGAATATATAAAATCACCTGACATTTCTTCTAGTTCGTAAAAAATTTAGCCAGTGTTGCTAAATAAACCTTAAGAGCACAGACATTTTCTTTCTGTTTAGGCTATATTAAAAGACTACGTTGCATATAAATTCATATAATCGAAAACAGGAAAACGCTTTCGCTTGGAAGCATTTTTGATTAGTCAGTGAAAATATTTTTCGAAATTAGCTAAATAACACAATCAACATAAAGATATCATCCAATAAGATATGAGTCGGCCTTGTTACAAAAGGCCTACAAGTGGTGGGTGAATGAACAGATACAAATTTAATGAAACAATGGCGGAAACGTTCTACCGAATACCTGAAGCCATTCCTTGCCAAACCGAACTAGCGCACATGGGAACCAGCTGCTACACGGGGACAAATAGAGTGGCTCAGTATGCGTGCAAGGCCAACAGATGTCAACATCTTCACTGAGAGCCAAATGACCGTCAAGGCGATTTGGGACTCAGAACAAGGACGTTAATTCAAAGCCCTTTTAGGACTGAGTTAAAAAATTTTGTGGAGTGACCCAAACGCAGTTAAAATGAAAGACCTGCTGAAGCCGACAATGCCAAAATTATTAAGATTGCAGGTTCAGTCGATTTCCAGTTGTAATATAGCTTATGGAGGTATAGGTGGGTGGATGACGTTTCTTCCATTATTCATGGGAATTATATGCTTTAATTAGCCAAGGGAGCAATCCCGACGAGACGGGCAAGAATGGCTCACAAGTGGTGCACAGGTCAATCTATAAATGTACTTCTAAGGCGTTGAACCGTGCGATTCCGGGATGGATGTACAATAAAGCAAGAGGTGAAGAGGTCAATGTCTGTAGGATCTCCGGTATTCGTTAGCGAATGGAAGAACTCTAAAGAGTTGGACAAAAAAACCTTGCAAGTTATCTTATGTTAACTAAAGTATTGACTTAATTAACGCTTATTTCATCCAATCTTGGCTTGGTCTGTCCTTACTTTAATTATAAATTCTATACTGTCATGTGTTAAATTTCTAAAGTATTAGAGCATAACTTGTGGGACACTAGAAAATAGAATTGTCAAAAGATGTTTAGAATAGGTATTTGATAGCATATTTTATTTTCGCCTTTACTGTCCACTACACTCAGTTCAAAATTTTTTTATTGTTGTATTTTTTAGCTTCAATCGTTTATAGATCTTCCTAAAGTGATTGTTACTTATTTGTTTTTTACTCTTATTACGAGTTTTTTTTCTTGTTTTTTCTCTGTTTTTGTCTTGAAATGTTTTATTCAATTCTTTTTTTTTTCTTTCTGCTGTTCTGTTTTGTTTTGTGCCACAAAATTCCACCCCTTTTTCTATTGTTCTGTCCATCAAAATTGTATAAACTTGTACGAGAGATCTTGGTTTGCTTTAGTGTTTTTGATGTTTTGAGTTTGGGTTTTCTGGTGCATGTTCCTTTTAGTGGAAAAACGTTGTATGATGGTTGGTTTAAGACTTGTGCTGGTTCATGGTAGTTTTATTTAATTTTTTTATTTTTTGTTTCCTGATAAAGCTCTGCCTTCTTTGGCTTGTCTTAAAAATGTGATTGTACGGATGCAGAGCTATTTGCAGCGCTACTGCATTTTGAAAGGTAAAAGAAAAAGTACATGGAATTGGTTATTGATTTTGTATTAAGTATGCGTTATTAGGTCTCTCTGCCCCCTTGGCATTAAGCTTTACTATCTTAAACAATTTGCAGTCTTACCCTTTGATATTGGCCATTTAAAATTATACTTTTTGTCAGCCTCTCAACTTAGGTTAGAAAAAGTAGAGGCATATCTATCAAATTACTAAAAATATTTAAAATTGTATATTTAACTTTGTGCGTTATAATCTCCTCTTCCATAATTTATAAACCTTTTATTAGTTTTATATTAAAATTTTGATACAATTGACCATAAGTAGAGCACGAACAATGAAGTGGTGAAAACTTTTATAGTTCTGCTGACAATAAACAAAATCTTGAAACGTTTTCGAGCAGCTGGAGTGGCCTGTAGCGGCTGATTAAAGAAATTGTATTTAACACCGCACAAAGCATTCTCAAAGTACTTTGAAAAATCCAAGTCCATAAAATCATCTTTAACTCCGTAAATGGCGCTAAAATTAAAATAAAATAACAATATGTAGCTAAAATTTTGATAGTTACTTGTTTTTCTATCTGAATTAGAGCGATATAGAACAATCCTATGAAAACAAGACTTTCATAGAACCGTTTTAAATCCCGGCTATTGGGATCAATCGTGCCAATATGGTGAAACCTATTGGAAAGTTAAGTGACAGGCAGGAACTCCAACAGAAAACAGTAGCAGCTGCAAATTCTCCAATCAACTTAATACGAGAAACGTTTCGTAACTTCTTCTGAGAAAATTTTACAAAACATACAAGTGAACCCGCCAAAGGCTTTAACGCAAATGCTTCTCTCAGGCTGATGGACAGAACCAAAGCATTGCAAACAAAAATTTGTGCAGGTATGTCTATATTATATTAACTGACACCACTACATGCAGTATTCTGTATTCTTTGAACGAAATAGCAAGACATTCAAAGAGTTTTAATACTGGGACACTTTATTTGTCCTAGACTCCAATTGCCCTTTATTATGGGTAACGTAGTTAAAAGAATTGTCGGAAGACTAATTTATTTATTGATACGAAGTTTGTAGAAAAAGTCATGACTGTTAAGGCTGATATCGATCTGGCAATGCTGAGTTGTTTTACTTCTCTAGACAGGTGTGTTCATCCATGACATCTAAAAATCTGAAACAGTGAACGTTTTTTGCCGTCAGACATTGGTATTGGAATTGCGAGAACATGTTCAAGATTAACCTCTGTTAGGGAAACCTTCAACTTGAAGAAGTAAAATAAAAACGTCGTAAGTGTGTAAGATCGTCTTTTAACAGAGCGTCATTTAACAATTAGGATGATGAGTGAGCAGTTAAACTTAAATACTTTCACGGGCGCCTCAAATTTTGTAGCTTCACTATAAATATGCAACACTTCACACGGCCATTTCCATCTCTGAAGTTTTTATCTCAAAATGCATTCTTGTTGTTTCCCAGTCCACCTTTTCACCTGATCAGAGTCCTTGTGACGTTTTTCTTTTCTTACTAAATTGAAACATATGTTAAAAGGTTATAGGCACCTGGAATACATTTAAATGAACGTGGCCGGCATCTTACTAAAGCCTTTTGGAAAAAGCGATTTCGCCGGTCTATTGTTATAGGTTACCATCTTAATATAATTATCTGGGCTTTAGGGAGACTTTGTTAAGAAGAGAATTCTGTGGCATCTCGCTAATTTTTATTGCTTGTTAAACCGCCGTACAAAAAATCATTGTAGTGTCCCGCGACATTCCGTAGACCTCCTACACTACATGCCTAGCTGCATACTGCTCATACGCTAATTGGACACAGTGTTCCCGCAGTGCGCTGCCTCAACCCGACTCGCCGTACGCAGGTTTCCTGAGCATAGCGTTCCCGTGGCAACCCATAGTGCGCTACTACCAATTGACGTTTGGCGCGACGTATGCCAGTTACCTGGGCGCAGCGTAAATTTGGCATCCTGCAGTGCGCTGCTACAGTTAATCCCCACCGGAGCTCACTCAACGACAGTGACACCGCATCCAAGTGAATCCCGCAGGGACTCTCCGCATATGCGAGAGCGCTCTGCCATCTGTTAGCATTCGCTGCTACCGCGCGAGTTACGTCAGAGACAGACCAAAAAACATAAATAAACATAAACATAACCTATGCAAAATGTAACTTAATACTTAGCACTTTTAACTTAAAGTCAGTTAGTTAAAATCATTTTGTAAATTAATTTGTAAGTCAGTAATAAACTCAATAAAGAAATAGAAACACCAAAAACTTAAGTTTTACATTTTTTTTAGTTAATAAGCCCAAAACGACTTATAACTCGCGCACTGTCAGTAAGGCAAAAAGTCTTTGAAGTAAAGTACGTTTTATATTCTTCAAGGGTAAAAAAATAAATATTATTGTGACCAGACTAGTAGACACGGCAAGCATACCCCATAAAACTTTGCTTGATACAACTACAACAAACTGGGTCTTTCTTACTTTTCTTCGGACACCAAAGGCATTCTTTTGGGCACCTGCAACTCAGAAGTGAAACAATATATAACAATATAAGACTCAACATAAGACGATTTTTAAAGCCGACTTTCTTCAAGAAGATTTTGCTCGAAAACGAAATTCATTTCTTCTTAAATAGTAACGAAGTAAGCTACAGCATTTAGAACCGTGAGGATTCTCAAGCAATAGTTAAGACAAGCAAATGTTGCTGATATATATAATGGGCGGTAGTGTTTGGTCCAGGCGAAATGTTGAAAATTATCGTTGACATTACAGAGCAACTACTAATGATGTGGTTTCAGGAAAAATGTGGAGCGTAGCACTTAACCAAATTATTTTTATTAAAACCTCTAGTGGGCTCCTAATTTCGAAATTCGTATCTTCTAGTTCGCCTTCAATTTCAACCAATTTATTGTTAGTGGATTATTTGTAGTAGGGCTTCCGAACAATTGGCTGCTGGTTGCATAAGTATAACCACGCATAAGACCCTAAACACTGCGAGCAGTTTTCAGAAATTGGACCACAAGAAGGAACTGCATCTTAACTAACCAATGGAAGAAATTATCTTTAAATACAGTCAAGACTATTACATTACGAGCGTTAAGGAACATAGAATTATACTCTTGTATTGATAGAATCAATTTCTTAACTAATCGATTTTGGATTTCCAAATCAAATTTTTTTACTTACAGTTCACTTTTCGGTATAGTGTCCTCTAAAGCAAGCATATTATTATTTATCATTTTGTATTCTTTAAAAGCAAAAAACATGAGCGCTTTGCTTGTATATATTACACGGCGACAGAGCTTAATCATCAGTGGTGCACGCCCCATAAATCGCAAAGCTGAGTCTATTACAATACCGAGGGGAACACTCATTATTAATTGCTAAATGTGTATAAAACCAAAAAAAAAAAGGAAAAATAGAGGGCATTAACAAAGTCTACTAACGTAATAGTGAGTTACCAACTTTAAACAGAAAATTGTAGTAACATCCTGTAGCCAAGGGATAATGGTAGTACCAAATACAGTTTTCCATGGGATTTTTGTTTACTGCACTGCTATAAAGTATCGATGACATAGTCGTATTTATATTAAATAAATCACCAGATGCACAGTTCAGAACTTCTAAGCAATTTGGAACGGATTCCTTTCTAGTTAATTAATATTAAGGATTGTTTTAACAGCTACTATTATTTGATCGGTATTTTACTTAGTTTACTTACCTCAACGTTTGCATGCCACGTTTATAGGCAGCTACAATTGTTACTTTGGTAACGAAGTCAACTGCAATATAATCAATTTTCATATCAGGCCTTCCAAATCCCACGGGCAAAATGCCAATACTAACAGCTACCATGCAAGACATGGGTCCGTTTATGTTATCAATCCAACCTATTGTAGGTTCTCTGTAGGCGCCAATAACTAAAACGAAACCATTAAGAATAACAGTTACAATTTGAATGTTCTCTAAGGGAAGGATCGAATATATCCTAGGTCGCTTTTAACCTTTGATGTTCAATTGAAAAATTATGAAGTATAAAATGGAAGCCGTTTTTAAACCATTGACAACGATTTACGATATCTTTTGATTGGAGTATTAATGGCGACGCCGTGCACAAAAACATAAAATGGCTGTAACCAAGCGCGTGGCAAACAAATATTTCCCGAAATCGTCTAATCTTTAATCCTAGGGGGCGTCTGGCGCAACTTTATTCGAACCACCCTACTGTACAGTACTCGTATATGGTGAAGTAAGTCTATTTCAATGTGAAACACGTTACATTTTATAAATTCTAAAAATTATTTATGTGCAGTTTGATTAATTTTTATGCGGTTTTCTTTATAGAAGAGTCATGTTTCTTAATATTTGGATACGACAATATTTATGACTTTGAGCGAATATGCAAAATCAATATTTCTAGAAGTATGTTCGAAATTTATTAAATTCTAATCCCATTTTAACCTAAAAAAGTTCATGTAAATTTAGAAGAAAATAGAAATAAAATTAAAATAAGCGCTCTCATTTACCCAATAGTTTACTATCTCTAATAGACCTATTATTTCTCTAAAAGGTACCTAATAGGATGCACTGTTCTTAGAAGTTGAATATACGTCTACGACCTACAGTCATTTACAATAAATTGTAGAAGTGTATATGAACTTTATATGTAGGCTAGGTAGCTATCTTATTAATTAGTTTAGTGAGATTAACAGTTACAAAAGCTCATGAAGTTTTTATTTATTAAAAAAAATTCTTTTGAAGCCAGATTTTTCTCAGTTTTTTCTAAACTCACAAACACAAACAGCAGTCAAATGCTAATTGAGTAAGCTATATTGCATATGTGTCACCACTAAAATCTATATAATTTAACTCAATTTAAAAATTATTTTCCGAATTAAATTGACTTTTTAAAATTCGTATATGTTGAATTTAAAGCCAAAGGTATCTGTTTTCGCAAAAAATATACTTACCCACTGAAGGACGCAATAAAATCATTGGCAATTTGGTCGCGTAATGTTTTATAATTTGTTCACTCAGATTTTTGGTAAATGTATAAGAATTGGGATAAAAGCCAGTATATCTAAAAAAACGCAAAATAATTATCAAAAATTCTTGCAAAGCATCAAGCACACTTGCTTATAAAATAAAGCATTGAGGGTATTTTCGTCACAAGTTTCGGCTATTTTAATAGCTTGACGCCAGTCAACTGGTATATCATAAACCTTAAACAAAAAAAGTATCAATTCAGTGTTCAATTGAAAGTTAAAAAAAATGCGTATATTTCTACTTTCTCCTCCACAACATCCTCGAAGGGATTACAGTAGGCTGTCGAACAGTGCATAAATATCACTAGATTTTTAAGATTTTCAGCAATTTTTATCAGCTCATAAGTGCCGCGGGTATTAAGCAAAATGGAACTACGCAAAGGATCATCGAATCTGAAAATATCATAGTAAACGTACCAGCAGGTTTGTGATTTTCTTCAAACTTACTTTACATTGGCGGCCATATGAAAAATTATGCTGACATTCTCCAATAATTTTAGATTCTCCGGCTGAATGCCCAAGCCCAGTTCTTTGCTGTCACCTTGAATGGCATGCAATTTATTAAGCACTTCGGGACACTTTTGGCGTATTACATCGAAAACTTTATCCTGTTTTAGCTGCTCTAGACGTTGTGTAATGTCGACTGATCTCTTGCTTCTTAACAGAATGTAAAGAACTTTAATTTGGTGGGAGTCGCGCAAGAGTTTTTCAATTAAAGCCTTTCCCAGAAAACCTTAAAGTAAAGTTTTTTTAAAACATGTTGCTTATTTTAAAATTATTGTGTGTGTAATTTTTTTGTTTACCTGTGCCACCTGTTATGAACACTTCACGATTTGCATAAAAGTCATTTATGAGCATTTTCTTCGCCTTGATTCTTGCTGAGAGGCTGTGCATAAAAAAACATAATTAGTTTTTAACCCCGCTCATAATCACTTTCGTTTTTGTAGTTATAAATTTAACAGATCGATTATTTTTTATTGATCTTGATTGAAGAGGAAGAACTCGTATGGCAACTAAAAAACTATCCGTTTTTAACGTTCTTTGCGAAAAGGCCAAGGCAACTTGTAACAGAAGGACTACCGCAAGGTCTTTGAGTGTTCGCTCTGGAATAGTCCTAAATGTCGACGAGGTTGTCGTTTCTCACAAAATGGTAAAATTTTGGACTTTTGTGTAATTTTTTTTTTTTTTAATAAGTTGTGAAATTTCATAGTTTAATGAAATTTTGTGTTTGCGTTATATTTGGTAAAATTTCGTAGTACGGAAAAGTTAGTTCTTTTGGTAATTATAATTTGTTGGACAAATTTTGGTATTGTGGTGAATTTCCGAATTTTCGGACAATTTTGGTTTCTTATAATTTTCAGTTTAAATTTGATTTTCGGTAAAATTTAAAATTTTCATAATTTTTATATATTTTTTTTTGTGAATTCTCGATTAGTGGTGAAATTTGAATTTATTTA
The DNA here is from genome assembly GCA_963932375.1 of Phania funesta. Taxonomy (NCBI): domain Eukaryota; kingdom Metazoa; phylum Arthropoda; class Insecta; order Diptera; family Tachinidae; genus Phania; species Phania funesta. The sequence continues at coordinate 90,619,407 of OZ010653.1, read as the reverse complement.
TTCTATACTTGTTTGATGTCATATTTTGGTTAAATTTAGATTTATGTGAATTTCGACTTTTTGGTGAAACTTATCGTGATAAATTCCAGAGTTTAGTCAAATTCGGCTTTTTTTACCATTTAGAGGAAATTTAATTATTTGGTGCTGTGGTATGTTATCGAATTTAGATGAATTACCAATATTTGGTGAAATTTCGGGTTTCTATGATTTTCTACTTTAATTTTTGGTAAAATTAAGAAATTGGGAGGTTTTTTTATAAAAGTTATATTTTTGGGGAAATTTCTACTCTTTGATAAAATGTTTATTTTAGTCAAATTTAATGTAAAATTTCAGCGTTTCGTTATATTTTAAAAAATTTCCTTAACTTTGTAAATTAATATTTTTTAATTATAGTTTGGTTTTGTGGCAGCATTTCATATTCTGGTGAATCCCAAAACTGTGGTGAAATTAAGTTTTTTTTTTTAATTTTTCATTTAGATTTTTGTTGCAGTTTATAGATTTTATAACTTTCAAATTTTTTAGTGTATTTTAATTTTAGGCGAAGTAGGTGAAGGTTGAGGTGAAAATTGCTTCGTTTTTAATTAATCAATTTTTTTAAAATTGTAAAGTTTTTCATAATATATTGATTTTATTCAAATTTTCGCAATTTTGGAAAAGTTAGAATTTATGTGTTGAAATTCCAAAATATAGTAAATTTCCGTTTTTGGTTATTATCTGTAAAATTTCTAGTTCTTATAAAGTGTTGATTGATTGACAATTCATATATTTTTTATTCCAGCGTTTCGAATCCTCAGCAATTTTTGGATTTTTTTAATTATTTTTTTTGTTGTGAAATTTCGATTTTTTACTTTAGATGGTTTCTTTGTTAGTGTTTGTTATTTTTTAGTTTTTTTATAATTTTTATTTAAGTTCAACATTTAAGCTTGTAACTTATCCGCGGTGCTCGGATAGATAGTCGTTTCCACGTAAGGGTGAAAATATAAAAAAACAGAAAATATTTAGCCCATATCTTGGGTACTTGTAGACCTATACCGCTGCTTTAAAATAGCGAAAATTTGCCGAAAGCGTTGCTCAAATAGTCTAAGTTTCAAGATTCTAGGTTAACTAGTAACGTCAAAACGTTATTCTCAACATGGGACATGCGGGCAGACGCGCATCGAAAAAATTACACACGAAATGACACACCTGTATACACCATTTTCACTTTTTGGAAAATGTATAAAAAGATGAAAAGATAGAAGTCGCTTTTAATTTTCGTTAAAATATTGACACTAGCTTTGATTAGTGAAGGTTAAATTTATTTATTCCGAAACTTTGAATCGATTGTTCTTTACTTCCTTTATATAACTTATACTCCATAAAATATTTGTTAATTTTAGTTTCAGTATGAAAAAAATACTTTTATTTTATTTCCACTTACAATTTAGAATTTTTGCGACCGTTCTTGGGGAACACTGAAGAACGACTGTTAATACGTAATTAATTCATTTTTATCTATTATTGTTTAGCTTCACTTGATTAAAAATGCATTTTTAATTAATAAGAAATTC